>OX246745.1:21735013-22312513 GCA_945910005.1 Isoperla grammatica
ACACTATTTACCAGATTTCAGTGTATCAGAGAAAAGGCTACTATCACGGTCCATGTGTTTACGTTGTTCTTATTTTTCGTTTTGTTCCTTTAATTTGTATGGGTTATTGTAGGTTTTGTGTGTATTGTTGAGCACAGGTCGTCCGCTGAAATGATTTCTATGTATTTCTAAATATCTATTCGTGAGCGTAGATTAAACCACGATCATGAAAATAAACAGTAATAAGCGGTTTATCATGCAAACATAATCCTTTATCGTAATTGTAATGGTCATAATTGTCACTTAGCGAGCCAGTATACTTTATGAGCCTACGGTTTAATTACAAGTTAAAATTATATCATACAATTATTCCGAAATTTAGCAAAATATAGTATAGTTAATTAGTGGCTAGTCAGATGCATTGATCTAGTTAGGACATTCACTATATATGCAGTACACACAAACGATGCACGTAATTGTAGGGGAAGTAGGGTGCATTAATTGCGTGGTTATAGGGGTGTGTGATGAAGGGGGGGGGGGGGGGGAGCAACACATATCTCGACACATATCATATATTACACCAGTGATAGCCCTGATCTCCTGTGAGTTCTGAGTCCTATTTCACGTTACCAAGTATATATTATTAATATATAATAATATGTAATATAAAATATGACAGCGTTAGCACAGATAACTAATTGCGTTAGCCTCCGTCACATATACATTGGGTGCTGTGAACCGATAGAGGTGGCTCAGCGGTGCTCTAATTCGGGATTTCGCGGGATTTCTAGTTCTGAAATTCCGGCCACCGTCAACCCTGACTAAAGTTTTGTCTGAGGTTTTCCCCCAATCTCAAAACGAATAAGGTAGCCCTGGGATATTCCTATACCAGAAACTGGTATATCAGTTAGTATAATTAATCATCTGAAGATGAGAACATCGGCTAAAGAATTGGTTTGTGCCGTACATACTACATAGGGAGGGAGTAACATCGTGACATTCTTACAACGCTCGCTACAGGTATGATTCATACTTTAGGTTCTCTATCCGCTCCTGTATCGTTCAGCTTACGGTTGTTGAACCCGGAATATAATTGGAAGATGGGATTATCTCCTGATAAATCCTGGTTTATAGGATCGGTCATAATTGCGTTATCTAATTTCTTTGTATTGTATCTTGAGAATTGTGTCCCAGCTGGAACGTCCCACTCGAAAACGTTTCCACTTCATTTCAATTTCATACACCATAAATTGCTGATAAATTACCCCGTGAAGTTTCTCTCTGTTGTGTATGACACACCAGCCCCCGCCCCCGCCCCCTCTAACAAATAAACCCCCCATTATTCATACAACCCTTCCACCCATTTGCCAAACGTGTAATAACGCAGAGGTGGGGGCATTGTAGTCACTCAGAGTGAAATATGTAAGTGGTTATTATATAATAATATTCTCCTGGGCCGACACATTGTGCATTGTGTACCACACCTACTAACAATAAGCTGTTTGGGTTGACTTGACCTTCGCTTCCGTCTTGTCTTCGTAGAGCTTCCGGTCAGAGAGAGAGACAGCTAGCAGAATGTTAAGTTCGCCCTCTGTTTTGACAAGTTGCTGCAACTCTTTAGTGTAAGCAGTACGTAATATGGGTCATGAGACAATATGCCACAGTGGAGTAACAACATCAACAACAAAGAGTCTTTTGGAAGAATTAGATATCGATTTTGGTAAATAATAATCGAAATAAGAGGAATCTCATTTGGAAATTTTTAGATCGCAGAATTTCGAAGATTTGTTGCTTGTAAAATAAACCCTTTCCTGCCGTGATATCCAGATGTTAAGCAACTAGCTCTAGATAGTTAGAACATATGGCATTTAAAGGCCATTTATTATATTTTTAATACTTCAAATACCATACCGTTGACGGATTTAGATAACACTGGAGTAACCGAGTAATATAAGAGATGTTTGTTTGCCAACGTTTGAATGCTTCTGTGAAAAGTATTCAAATGAGGAAGAAGATGATAAAATATTGATGCCAACGAATATTTAAGGTGGCGCCAGGGGAATTTGTTACTGATACAGTGATACTCGACATTTTTTCTATCCGGTAAGCAGTAGACATCTTTGCGGGTAAACAGAAGAAATGAAGTTTGAGATGAATGACAGAATATTTTGGCCACATATTTGGCTGGTGGTCAAGTCTGGGGCTCGTGAAATAGCTAGGAATCTTCTTGGCAGATTGCTGCCCGCGGTTAACCTCATTGACCAAGGCTTGTTTATCCGCGAACAATTTCACCTAACCTCACTAGCACATTCTACACATAGTATTCATCAAAATTAATCGAATTCAAATTTTCTGATCCAAAAAAATTATTAATGGGTGTATTGTTTTCGAGATGTTTAAAAATTAAACAAGGCATTTCCATACTTATTTTATCAACAGAAATAGAGAGCTTAGTTTCATTTTTATGGGGGGGGGGGGGGGGGAGTACAGGGTGCATAGCCCTCACGGAAGGATAACTGGATTTAACAGTCATCACCATGCAGCAGCTTAACAATGCTCAGGAGATCTCCATATTGTTACAGTAGCTTCCTTTGGTCCATAGTATTATGCAAATTGAAATTGTCATGAGAGTAACTAACTTAACTTGGTCTAGAGATAGGTATGGTCTAATATTCTGACTGTCTGACGTTAAAATAAGTACTGGTACAGCAGAATTACGATTTATGCGACCAAAACTTAGAACACCCACCAGTACAATTAAATATCTGTAGTTGATGAGTTAGTGGACAGTGGTGGACTAGTGTGGATAGTTGTGTAGTTAGTGGACAGCGGTGGGCTAGTGTGGATAGTTGTGTAGTTGATGAGTTAGTGGACAGCGGTGGACTAGTGTGGATAGTTGTGTTGTAGTTAATTAGTTATCTGTGGTTGTGTAGTTGAAGAGTTAGTGGACAGCAGTGGGCTAGTGTG
Source organism: Isoperla grammatica (assembly GCA_945910005.1). Lineage (NCBI taxonomy): Eukaryota > Metazoa > Arthropoda > Insecta > Plecoptera > Perlodidae > Isoperla > Isoperla grammatica. Next base: position 21,737,960 of record OX246745.1, read on the forward strand.
GATAGTTGTGTAGTTGATAAGTTAGTGGACAGCGGTGGACTAGTGTGGATAGTTGTGTAGTTGATGAGTTAGTGGACAGCGGTGGGCTAGTGTGGATAGTTGTGTAGTTGATGAGTTAGTGGACAGCGGTGGACTGGTGTGGATAGTTGTGTAGTTGATGCGTTAGTGGACAGCGGTGGGCTAGTGTGGATAGTTGTGTAGTTGATGAGTTAGTGGACAGCGGTGGACTGGTGTGGATAGTTGTGTAGTTGATGAGTTAGTGGACAGCGGTGGGCTAGTGTGGATCAGGATAGTTGTGTAGTTGATGAGTTAGTGGACAGCGGTGGACTAGTGGGGATAGTTGTGTAGTTGATGAGTTAATGGACAGCGGTGGGCTAGTGTGGATCAGGATAGTTGTGTAATACGTAGGTCAGGGGTCAGAACTAGTGTTGTTCTAGAATCTCGAATGCTTCCTCCGTCCTCCTGTTACCATGGCTACTCCAGCCGGTCGATATTGTCAGTATTAGTGCGACAGCGACGGAGGCGGCAAGGGAGAAAGCTAGAGAACCCCAACCGAAACAAAACGATGTTTATTTTGGGTAGAGGCGGCTCACTCCGCTCAAAATAACCCCTCAACACCGTCTCTAGCCAAGAGTCGAGCAAACATCTATGACATTAGTGAACACAACTTAGTTTTACTCTTTCATTTTTCTGTTCAAAGTAATTGTTGATATCTATGCAAGAAATTGCATCATTGGTTGGCGTAGGGTATCAGTAATTGAAATTTCTTTCACGTACTAAATGAAACTCCTGGCGTATATTACTGCTTTCCTAATTTCGTAGAGAAAACGATCATATGCCTCGTATTTATGAGGCACCTAATACATGCACGGGTTGTGCGCAGCTCTATGCCTGTACGATGAAAGTGATATCAGTTAGGGCTAGGATGTTTATGACCTAAATAATAAGCGTTCAAAAAATGTTTATATTCATTAGTCAAAACAAACGTGCCTAACTAACTTCTCATGAAAATCGACTGGTGAGGGCTTCTTGCGTTCTTGTCACTCAGTTAAAACTTGGACCAACTATAAATGCTACGGCTTGAGAATGAACATTTTTGACAGATTTTTACTAAAAATATCGCATTTTTTATATGTAGCTTGGAAAGAGTAAGACAGATTACAGCTTGTGGCTAATTGTGGCGTTTGGGGTAAATTTGAAAAGAAGATGAGTCACTTTTATGGCAGAGAGTTTATTTGTGCATACGTTCGAAAAAGTTTGGTTTAACTATTATCTTCAATAGTTTTATTTTGAATAAATAAGTAGTAAATTTGATGTAAACGATTGTTTGTAAACAGGCTATATCTCAAACGACAACCGACTTGAAATTAGTTAACTTTGTTAGTTTTTCTTTTGTATTTCATGACACGTAGTATACTACCGATTAAAAAGATGACAGAAATCATGTCAGCTTTTCGATCTGTGTACATGAATGACTGAACGATCTAGTGTTGAAAGTACGCATTGTTATGTTGTTTATACTTTATAGCACCGCAGTAAAGCGCGGGAATAAGATCAGTGTTGCAAGAATTAGCCATGTGATCGTACAACAATGTAACTCGACATTCTACTCAGCATGAAACTCATCAAATCTGCACAACAAAATGCCGCACCAGAAAATAGGACTCGACGATATAAAGGTGAACATTATATTGAATGAAACATTAATTCATGTATATAACTATAATACTGTGTACTGACTACCTGTGTGTTGCGCAATAGTATTCGTGGCAGAACAGATAATTCATAAAAACCTCACTGAATAATTATACAGGTTTGTATTCATATATGGTGGCAGATGCTATTATGCATAGCGATTATGGACTGGGCAAAAACACCCACTCCAATGATTGATTGGAAGAACACTGCATGGGCAACGGAGAACCATGTGGTGACTGCTATTTAATACTTACCCATAGTCGCCAAGCAAACGGTAGCAGTGTGCATGAGTACCTATCTTAGTAACTAGGCTCATTAATTCTGTATATAGGTCTGACCATATGACAATGTTTTAAATTTCAATACTATTGTAAATAGCCACGATGTATAAGAAACGGTTATTAAATACAATACAACTATACGATTGCAAATTCAACTGTGTATCAGCCGATCGTCCACTGAAAGACTGTTGAGTGGGAGGTGAGGAAGGAGCTGTCACACACAATACAATCCTTTATTAGTCACAGACAGAGTAAAATTAAAATTATAGCACACATTTGGGAGTTTTCCTTTTTCAGAATGAGTTGGACCAATGGATGAAGTTTGTTGGTACATTAGAACATCTACTTAGCTCGGGCATCTTTTAATGTATGGCTGACATTTACCTTGACGCGTTTTCGCACAATAAACGAGTGAAAAGAGGGCGGGGTTCTGGCCTATCCCTGGTGCAAGTATTTGCATACAATTACATTTGTACCCGGACTTTGAGACTGATCTGCCAGGCTTTTGCAAGGCTATCGCCCACTAATCTGCCAGGTGCTCTTGAATGACTGTTCCTCGGTAATCTGTCAGACTCTCTTGTAAGACTATCGCCCACTAATCTGCCAGACTCTTACAAGGATATCGCCCACTAATCTGCCAGGTGCGCTTGTATGACTATTACTCGGTAATCTGCCAGACTCTCTTACAAGGCTATCGCCTACAAATCTGCCAGGTGCTCTTTCTTGAATGACTGTTACTCGGTAATATGCCAGAATATCTTGTAAGGCATTCGCCCACTAATCTGCCAGGTGCTCTTGAATGACTGTTACTCGGTAATATGCAAGAATCTCTTGTAAGGCTATCGCCCACTAATCTGCCAGGTGCTCTTGAATGACTGTTACTCGGTAATATGCAAGAATCTCTTGTAAGGCTATCGCCCACTAATCTGCCAGGTGCTCTTGTATGACTGTTACTCGGTAATCTGTCAGACTCAGTTACAAGGCTATCGCCCACTAATCTGCCAGGTGCTCTTGTAAGGCTATCGCCCACTAATCTGCCAGGTGCTCTTGTATGACTATTACTCGGTAATCTGCCAGACTCTCTTACAAGGCTATCGCCTACTAATCTGCCAGGTGCTCTTGTATGACTATTACTCGGTAATATGCCAGAATCTCTTGTAAGGCTATCGCCCACGAATCTGCCAGATACTTTTTTAATGCACTCTTGTAAGGCTCCCAGCTCTTTTAATTTGTCCGACCTGTAGGGAAACTCTCGCCATATAATCTGCCATACTTTATTTTCCTTCATTGCACATTGCAGCAGGTCTAGATTACATAATAGATATTACCTAGAAAATGCAGCTTTTCATTAAAAACTGTATGGAATTCTATCATGCAATAATCTTGGTCGCAACAGTCTGTTACGAAATTGTCTAGTCAAGCTGAAAGATTTGTTTCTTAAATTAAAATGTCCTGACTGCTGGATTTCATGTCCCACTGTGACACTGTCACAAGATCAGCGATTTTGTGCTCACGATTTTATTTCTCGGTTCCAATACACATTATACATGTAGACTGTATGTAGTCCATGGCTGCCCTCCCTCGTAGCATAGTGAAATATTATCACTTCATTTCTGCACATTATATTATAAAATTATGTGGTTTAAAAGAAAGTTGTGTGAAATGTGTTTTACATTAATTTGAAAATGTAATTGAAGTTCAATTTGTATCAACTTGAAAATGACCGCTATACAAGCCATTACCACTGTCGATGGTGTTTATAAATTATGAATGTTATCCAGTATATAAGATTAAAAAGTTTAATAAATAATAAATCAATGTTCCAAATAAAACAAACATTACAAGTTATGTCCACGTCCACGTAAAAGTTTTATGTTCTCTTGGTTCAACTAGTTTCTGTAAATACCGCCATCTAATGCACTGCCAACCTCAGCGCTGATTGACCTTGACGCTGATTGAACAGGCTGTGGATTAAAAATCACGTGTGGCCCGCGAAATTAAACAACATTGAACTGCTGGATTGTCAGATATAAATTACCGATCAAAAGTTCTCAGTGACTAGCAGAAAATGAAACTCAAGTTGTGATGGTTACTGTTCATAAAACTACGGGTGAACACTTGATATATATATCATTTACACAGACCTGCAACCTATAGCAGCTATTTAGTATATCCCCGTAGCATTGGAACTCGATTTTTAAGGTTAGCGGTTGTCCATATTTCCCGATTATTGGCGAACTGTCAGGTGTGGCGACTTTTAAGCCTAGGTCATTAGCTCTTGATTTCAATAGAGAATTGTCCGTAATACTACGCTGATACTTTGTATTAGTCTCTTTGCAACAGCTGTAGGTAAGACTTAACACTAACCTTACTATATGCTAGGCCTAGGCCATACCTGCACAGCTTTATTAATATGTTAAGTACCAAGGATGTTAAGCAATACGTTATCCTGTGATAACATTGGCTTGCATGGTGCTACATCTATAGCGGTGCAATCATTCGGCAGTCATCAATGGCACATTAATTTCTTAAAGATAATATTGTTAATTATAAGTTCACTTTTATCAGTTCAGATTTTACTGTGTGTAAACTATACCTAAGCTACTGGGTATTATATATTCACACGCACACCATCTGTTCCTTCTTTGTGTGGCTGTCACTTTGTGAGAAGCCATATCTGTACCATGTATTGATCAACTAAGCAGCATCAAACTAGGCCAGTGATAGCAATAGCAATCATTTGAGGTTTGTGTCATGTGTGCCTGTTTTTAGATCAAACCTACTAAGTATTGAAGGTCTTGTCTATAGTTTGGCAAACATGTTCACTTCGTGAGCTATATGTTAATGTGGGACATAGGCCTAGTGTGATGAGATTAGGCATTAGCCTGGTGAGCCTTGGTTACTCAGTTCCAGGTTTCGTCTAGGTAGGCTCGTATTTCGATGATAAAATAAATTGATACAACGTAGTCCATAACACATCCAATTCAGTCAGTCCATTTTGTCTATACCACCTTTAATCTCAAGCTAATGTGTATGTATGTGTACTTGAAACAAAGGGGAGAATCCTGGGAACTAAAGTTAAAACTTTGCTTTTTAATCACCACATCACTTGCTTAAATGAGCAAACAATATTGCTCGAAGATATTTGAAAGCTAAGTTTTGTAGGGCCTCGAAAACCTAAAACAGGGTTTGTCTTGTGCAATGTATCAACTATTAAGTGATCTCAATATGTGGCCCACCTGTCATTAACCATAGACTATCTCCGACATTGCAGGGTTCAAGATGAGTGGAGGCGCTGACTGTAACTCCAACCGAGCACCCGATCTGAACATTACATCATTCGGCTCAACGGCTGCTGATGAATATCAGTGGTTCTTAGACTATGGATCTCAATCGCAACACCAACCTTCAAGCATTCTCTCCTCTCTCGAAACTTGCGAACAACTCAGCTATTACAATGACCTCGCACTTGCCGAAGTTGACATGGAAGACTTCCGAACGGAAGACATTCATTCAGTCTTATCGGCATTACCTGCGATGTGTTTTCCACAGATTCAGGTATGATATTGAACTGGTATGAAACCAGGACCCTATCCTTATAGTAGTATACAACCTAGGACGTACTCTGCTTGTCAAATTTTTAAGCCACATTAGGCCAACCTTCATTGTTGTACCAGTTGGTATCCTTGTTTTTTTTTTACTACATTATGTGGACTATTTAAATAGGATAGCAGAAAAAAAAATTGATCTTTCAAAGCTATATCAGTAACGAAGTAAGAGTAACTTCTTCAACATAAATTTACTGTATGAATCATTTTTTGCACAGTAACTATAAATTAAGTTTTCATGTTCTTAAACCTTATAGAAAGTTATGCAAATGTCATGAAGATTGGTTAATTCAGCTTCATTAAAAGTGTGTAAACTTGGCTTTGAACATAAAATTAGTAGATTACGTAGTTGACAAATCTTATACTGTTGTAGTTTCAAAGTATCTTTGATGCTTATGAACCAAACTACAGTAACAAGTATGAGCAAGAGTGGGTTTTACAAGTTGTAAACAATGAAACTGAGACAAGATTCTGTATCTGTTGGCAGGCCGAGCGAGAGGGTGAGATGTTTGCCAGCATACCTGGTTCCCTGATGGACAAGTATGACTTGGATACTTCATCGAGTCCTCAGAGTTCATCCCACGGCTATGACGAGTCGGGTGGCTCCACCATGTCCATTTGCAAATCCGAGCTTCTCTTTTCACCTGTAAAGGAATGTCCATTGCCCGTTGCCGGCAACTTTAGTGTCGACTCGTTGGATTGCGACGACTTGCTTCTTACTTGCCAAGCCAACAAGGACAACTATACCATCGCCTTTGAAGCTACGGACGAATCGGAGTACAGGTGAACTTACAATCTGTTGTTTCTTGGTCTTTATGGAGTAAAGTTTTGTTGTGTGATCAAAATTATTGCAATAAGTACTGTTATTTTTTGGTTTTGTACTTATTCTCTTCACAAAATTGGAATTAGATAACGCAATATATGGTCTGTTTCCGATTTTGTTTATTGAAAACCTAGATGTAAACCTTGTCAAAAATATATTCACACAATGGCATCAATGTAGCAACACATTTAGTCATGATTAAGTTTTATACATAGCATTATGCAACATGGAGCTTCTAGCATACATTTATTCTCATAATACCTACTTAGTTCCTTCCACATTTCTACTTATTTCTTCCCATTAAGTGTTGCTAGAATGTTATTTTAAAAACATTATGCTATAATTTTATAATTTAGCTCTGTGCTTAAGGGTAGGCCTACATGAGAGAAATTACGATGGAAATGCAAAACAATTTGCAAAAGTAATCATGCGTAGGTTTATTTTCAAATGCCATTTTAGGAGCTACCTACTAAGCAAAATGGTGACGGAAATTGTTTTAACTTGTATCAGAAACCACGAGTAGGAATACTTTACTAACAAGTAAATGATGTGTCTAGGGAAAGTGAGACCACAACATCACATTCCGAGAACTGGTCAACTCCGAGAAAGGCACTGGACACGTCCATGGCTCGTTCCGAGTCCATCTACACAACGTGGAGCAAGCTACGCAAGCGTTCCAGTACACTACAGCTGAGGCGACATGCATCCGGGAACAACAACACTGCTTCGCCACTGTGTTTGGAAGGTGCGTATTGCAAACGCCACTGAGGGAGTTAAATAAAACAGTAAACATATCTTCAAATGGATATTTTTAGGGAAAAACACTCTTGTTGGTGGATTTTATTGTGAAATGCAGACATTATAAAACCAACCCCAGCTGGGAATAGAACCCAGATCTCCCATTTGCCGGGTGGCTGCCGTGACCCCTAGACCACCGGGACTGGCAAATTTATTGTATCGATATTGAACATTATAACTAGGGATGCACATCGATAAAATTAAAATTATCGATAATCGAAAAGGTGACTGCATTATCGAACGATAATGTCGGCAGTACAGACGTAATTCTTGACGGTGAGTTGATCCCGAGTGGCGAGTGTAAACTGCACGGCTGCTAGCCCCGGTGCTGAGGCGCGCTATCTCACTCGCTCTTTAGCTCATAGCCATCTGCGCGCTCTCTCACTCACGTAAATCCCAGCCGTGAGCCGACGACAAGAGTCTCGGCAGTTTGTTGATTGCTGATACAACAAACATTCGATGAAATTGGATAACACAGGCAGGAAATTAAACAGTACGGCCATTTGGAGTTTAATATTCACTAATTATTAATTAATAGCACCAAGCACCAATACCAAAACGGAACACGAAACAACTTTTTACTTGTCTACGCGATCTTTTTTCTGCCACTTACCACGATGAATGAATAGAAAGGACTAAAAGGAAAACACAGCGGGTGCGGGTGGCTTGCCGTGGCTACATAACATAGCACCGTCTCAGTCCCTCTTTAGCTCATAGACATTTGCGCGCTCTCTCACTGCTTGACTCACTGGCCAGCAACCCAGGCTGAGGTTCCGTCGAGCCGTGCCCGCGCATGATAAATGAAAAATATCGATAATATTTCTATTATCGATTATCGGCGCTGTATTGATTATCGAATAAATAATTCGATAATATTTTCTTTATCGATTATCGAAATTATATTGATTATCGAATATCGATCGATAATATCGATTATCGTGTGCATCCCTAATTATAACATCTATGTTGCGGTGGACGAACACTGCAACTATTCCGTTACCTTTGAGTTGACCAGCCACACACATTTTTAATGTTGTAACAGATCTTCATTAAATTTGAAATTTGCATTACATAGTGTCACAGTGCACCATTTAAACAAAAGAGTCCGAATCTACCCGTATCTACACCGGTCATCTGATTTCAGGTGCACCATCTGCCTTGAAGAGCCAGAGCCTGCCAAATCTTTGCCGTCGACAACTGACCAACATGAGTACGTCCGAATGCTGCGTGAAGATCTACGATACTCAGAGCGTTCTCTCCGACACCAATAGTTCCATGAGCTGCGGCTCGAAGAAGAACAACTTCAGTCTGATTAAGCTCTTTATGAAACAGAAGAGTGGCAGCAATGAAGGTATTTACTTGAATAGAAATAAAACAATGATATTCAACAGCTATAGTAGGCTAGATCACCAGTCCCCCAACCTTCCACTGAGTAGCAAGCGTAGCAATTTGAAGCCATTTTGAAATGGGCAATTTACATGCTAATTTGGACCTTTTAGTACTGCTAGCACTGCCAATGGCAGAAAGTCGCATTAGAAACTCCTATTCCCGCCTGTGTTATTTGCCCATTTCAAGATGGCATCAAATTGACACGCTTGTGGCTGCTAGGCTGCGCATCTAGCCTTCTGTAGCTGTTGAATATCATTGGAATAAAACGACCCCCTATTTTCAGGAAGCTTCACATGGAAACATTTTGTTTTCAATATATTTTTTATGAATATTTTTTATTGGGATGTTAGTTGATGGAAAGTCAACCATCTCATAAATGGTAAGAAATTAGCAGATTGACATATATCAGTTTATTGATAGTCAAATTTTTAATTGTAATGAAACTGCCAGATGTTTTTTGCGCACATGTAGTAGGTAACAGTAGGCTACAGTCATGTACTCATGTAGACCTTAGGTGTCATTGTAATGCCAAAGTAGATAACTGTACTTGGCACCCGTGTTGTAGGCCTATAGTATATCAATGTATATGTAGTGTAGTACTATATTAATAGTACACTGACAGAGAGTTTACTGCTGCTTTTGCTGCTGCTGCTTTTTCTCTTATTGGCATATTAACTCTGAAATATATTCATTATTTTCTGCCTACGAGGGAGATTTGAATCTTAACCGATTCTTGTGAATGTTGACTTGATAATCTGTTAACAATGGCTACGTTTGCGTGTTTCCAGGGATGTCCGTGTCGTCCGTGAGTGAGTGTTGGCCCCCTTCAAACAACAGCCAGTCGGACAGTGACTCATACGCCCCCGACCCCACCTCCAAGATGCGGACCCTCGCGTCCAACCTCCGCAACGATCCCGTCGACAACAAGTTCGGAGAGACCAACAACGTCAACGCTTGGATCCCCTCGGAGTCTACCACCGAGTACGGCGGCTTCGAAGACAGTCTGGTCACGGAGCGGAAACACGGTCTGATCAAGGAAGAAGACGAACGTTCGGAATCCGTAGAGCAGCTATCCGAGTCCGTTTCCAAGATCGAGGAATCGATCCTGGATCTCGATTTCAACTCCTCTAGTCAAAGCAAATCAAAGTGTACCATCAGATTCAATGTGAACAACAATAACAGTATTGAGAGGGTGGCTTCTCCACACAGACAAAGGTTCTGTAAGGGGCAGGGCACTCAAACCAAGAGACTGAGTTTCGCCAGTAGTACGCCTTCCATTGCGAGTACCGACAGTTACGGTTCGGGGGAAGAGACGGAGGCGACGGGGATATTGGCTTCGGGCTCGGTCGCCACTCGTAACACGTCGACGCAGATCCCCGTACACTTGATAGATCGCAGCATGCAGACGTCGGGATTCGCCGATATAAACAGCTTGAATTCGGCACCATTCCGCATTTTAGAAAGTCCAAACGGTACTTCCCTAGTCAAAGTGATTGTCCCGACTACGAACGAAGACAAGAAGCCGGTTTACGTGTTCTATCCAAACTACTCTCTTCCCGACTTGGCCTTTTTACGAGAGAAACAAAAAGACTTGGATGTTGCGAATATATTTCTGCTGCCACAGAAGCTGGATAAAGAATCTCCGCATGACAAATCTCCAACCAAACCTCAAGTGAAGACACAGAGAAGGCCGTTCTCGTGTAACGATGTCGAGGCGTTGCGCAAGAAGGGCTTCGGGCACATTCAAGATTGGGACTCGCTCACATTCCTCCTGCCGAGAGAGTATCGACAGATCTTAGCCGACGTCCCAGAGGTGATGCCTCACTTGAAAGGCAACGAAGACGAGCTGAAGCCGCTGTTTTGCGTGTCGCCCCAATCTAATAAGAGTCGACCGCTCAGCTACGACTGTTCCACTCTCAAGACTCGGGATCTGAAGAACACTTACGAAGACACGTTGGGGCCTTTATTCAGCGAACAGCCGACCCACATGAACAAACCCAGACCTCTGAGTTGCGACTGCACGACCATGATTCCCGGAACTCAAATGTCCTCCGCGTCGAGTTCCACCACTCAACCGTCTTCGGGGTATCGTGGTTCCTCCACCATGCTCTCGGACTCGGCCAGAAACCACAACGCCTACAACCCACTCTTCGTCTATCGGTACGATTCTGCCAGTTCCGAATCGAGCATGTTTAATAATGCTCATTTGGATAAGAAATGCACTCTCAACCCGCAAGGGCCTCCTCTTCCAAAGCGCTCCATCTCTCTTCCGTTGGCCAAGAACGTTCCCCCTCGGCCCCCTCTACCGCGCGGCATTCTGCGTAACATAACGGAACCGTACAACTGTAAGAGTCAAAAGAACGACGTCAACAAGCGGTATAGCATGTTCGAGCTGGGATGTCAAGGTAACAAAATCTATGCCGACGAGAAGGATGTCGACGAAATGGAGGACGAGGGAGTCGATGCTGGAACGTGTACGGATAGCTCAGTTGAAGAGGCGGCTTCCCAGCCTCTCTCATCACACAACACGGCAGATCATGGGTAAGTTATGCTCTTGGGGGTATTCAGGCAAAAAACTAAAATATCGTATGTGTTCCCTCTATGACAAATAATAGTACGTACATAAATGTTAAAAAGTTCCTACCCCAAAGAGAAAGAGGGAAAAAATCAAAGAAATTATATATTTTGAGTTAGTTGTTCAACAATTATTTTTCTTAGAGGAATTAGCACGTATGTGATTTTCGCCCCTGAGCAACACGAGGAAGTAAAGCAGACTAGAATAAATTGTGTCTTTGTTCTGAATTGAGAACTGGGAATACTTCTTACCAAACATGTAAATGGCATTTAAATATTGTCGTCGGTTGAGGTGTAACTAATTTTTTGCTAAATTAACAGATAAGTTGCATTATAAGTAAACTAAGAAGTCGCAAATATATCAAATATCTGGCCCATATAATAAGTGATAGGAGAGCTAAAATCTCAACACCATTGCTTTAGACCCTACCGGTACCAATATCCTAAAATCAATGGATATGCAGTTGATATGTCAGCTGAAGTGCAATCTCCTAACGTGTGGCATATTGATTGTAGGTGCAAGAAAGCAGACTTGGAGTTATTACGCCTGGAGGAACTTCTTCAGTTGAGCGGTTTATCCCAACTCAGGTCTTCAGGAGAACACTCTTGCCTCCTTGAGGACTTAGACTTGGCTAAACTGAGACAACAGGTATGTAGAAACGGTATTTTTAGAGCTCATTAGAAGTAGAACCCACTGGATTCCACTGAGGCAATAAGTCCCATTAACGCTAAGGAATACTCTCCGATTCTAGCGATTTCAAGTTTCAGCGAAAAGTGGGTGGGTAAAATAACCCTCAAATGGGCTGGCCCTAAATTATTTCAAGTATTTTTCCCATTGGTTACTATTGTCACGTGGTTTCTAAGGCAAAGGAGGGGAAATTCCTGTCAAAGATTCTTCGGAGTGATTTAGTCGTCCATCGACCATTGTGGCGCGAGCAACTACCTGCCCTATTCAAAGACCATGTCTTAGCCCGAACAATGTGAACAATGCGTGCTAACAGAAAAGACCAGACCTCGATGTTTTTCGGCCCACAAGCTGAAATGTGTTTTTATAATTATTATTTGCAGTTTTGACGGACACCTAAACTGAATAATGAGGTGACTTACCTTTTGTCACCAAATCAATTATACTACAAAACCTCAATATTCGCCAACCCAAATAACATCATCGTCATCATCGTCAATATTATTGGTTTTCGAAATAAATAAATAATTTTGTATTAATTTATTGCCTAACAATTCAGTTACAAGAACCATCTTTCTATGGGGGATCGTAGATCATTTATTATCTGCCTCGTTGATATGACGGCTTCAAAGTCACCGTTTAGGCCTAGAAGTGTATCATACAGATAGCTTGCGTCAATATCCAAGTTTTAAAAAAACCAGCCCGAATCGGAAATCGAACTATGGACCGTCTGCTGTTTGTTTTTATGTATCGCAACATTATTGATTATAATCTTATTGGGGCTAAGTATTCTTCGGAATGTCAGTGAATTGAGCTGAGATATTTCCCTGAGACGGTCTCCTGTCTGTGAGTCTCGGATCGTAAATTATACGTGTCAAGATTTCCCCTGGTACAGTAATTATCCACACTAACACATAAAAAATCATCAGATTCAATATTTCTCACATTTTAACAAATTATTTTGATTCTTGAATAAACACACACATTTCCACGTTTGAATCGTCCTTCAACAACTACACAAGTATGTGACTTCAGTTTCACAAGTAACTTCACTCGTACGCAGTATGAATAAAGAACATCAGATGGTGTACAACACATTATTTTGCTGTGAAAAGTTAGGATATATCGATATTTTTTTTTTTTACATATTATAAATGAAAGAATTTATAACAACTTGTAATAATTCTCAGCGGTCCTATGAGTTCCAACTAAAAGGTATATGTATTTTGGCTGTCAGCTAGCTTGATTTCAAAGCTTGTGATTGGTGATTGCCGTGGTGAAAAGTGAAAACTAAATATTTTGTGAATGGTATGTTCCATTTAGAAAACATCTCATTACAAGTACGGCCGACCGACCGGTTGTAGGAGTGGCGGGTGGGCTATGAATACAATATACAGTCTTCTCATGGACAAAACAAATACCCGTACGTTTTGATTTTTGAGTCATCCAAATACTGAAAACAATATTCTTGTTGCTTATGTGGGTGACGTCTGACGGCCAATTTAAAACACAGTACTTATATGCTTTAGAATTAAATTCAAACAAACCTCATTTCCGTATCAGTCAACGTACAGGGGCGTTTTTGGGTGAATACGTAACAACAAGTGATTCGATCGTTTATTGTTTAACAATGTAATGATCAACGTCTTAGACGATAAACCGACGCTAATCAAGACTATGTAAGTGAGTCATGCATGAATATGAAAAACGCCAGATGACATCCACCCATACCCAAATATCCATCCAAATATACCCAATCCATAATATTATTATAAATTTAAATTCCTACTTTCTTCCTCTGTAACGTCATAATAAAAACTGTATTGTAGAAGACCTCCTCCCTTACCTGCGAGTAGTACACTCACTGGGGGTCAGTGATGTCACATATTTGTAATCATGTAAAGAATCAATCAATCAATCAAAACCAGGTTTCGAACATGGATTCTAGGGACCGCAGTTTTTTTTAAATAAGTTAAATTAATTATTTTTTAATTTTATTACTCATTGTTTTACCGAACAAGATCGGGATGTTGAATTCACAGCAATTCCAAGCAATGCGTTTGTACTTTTTTGTCATTGTGTTTACGCCAAAGAAGTTTCGTATTATATTCTTATCAGGAATTGTTGCCCTATTACGATGATTCAAACATAGAAACGTGTTGTTTTCTATTCAGGAATCCAAATAATTAGTTACATGTTGCAAAATAACGAATCTGTGGATTTTTTATGTGCTACTGTAGATAATTACCGTATCAATAGAGGACCCTGTACTCAGGTATAATATGCGGGCAGTCTCTCCGCCCCCCTCGGCCGGGTGGTTGAGGAAGACCCTTGTCTGGCACGACAGGTGCGTACAAGAACGTCACTGTAATCTGGAATAGCCTTGGCGACCTTTCAAAAGATGATTGTCAAACAACGAAATTCATTGCTGCGTCATTACAAGTAGAAAAAAATTATTAGAAATTTTACCAATAAAAAAACTAGTTTTTTTTATCTACATTAACTTATTTTGGATGTGGATAATAGAAACTGAAGACACAATGTGAGTTGCTGAGAGTTGAGAGTCATTTTTATTTTGTATAATCATTATTATTTGCTACATTTATAATGATCGTAGAACATTATGTGAACAATATACAATACATATTGACGTATCGTTTAATGCTGAGTTATAATAATTACGGGGTATTATTTCGCACTGCTGTAATACAACAATCCTAATCCCTTTCGTCGAGTAGCCGTACGTTATGTCCATTGTCTCTACCCAAACATTTTTTGGTTGTCTTGAGCATGTCTCTATAGCTTGGAGCGAGGCCCTCGTCAAAGTACAATCTAAACTGCTGCTACCCCTTACCCCTCCTAATGACAACACGTGCTCAGGTCCTTTCTGAGAAAGGGGGGTCTGTTTGTGGGTGTCACGGCCCGACCACTTGTCACTATCCCGCGGGGCGCGGCCCACTCTTGGGGAACTTTTGTCCAGTGTTTTTACTATCGTTTTAAAGTATAAATTGTATAGTTATTTTGATTCGTTATTTTTTGTGTATACGTATAGTTATTTATTTTTAGAGGCCGACGTCGTATGACCTAGCTGTCGAGTACTTTAAAGTAAAACAACAAACAATAAAAAATAATGGCGTTCAATCTACATCGAAGCTTGTGGATGGTCCAAATTTCAAGGAAAGCTTCAATACTGTGTTCTTATTTTGCTACTTCATTTTATTCTGAATATATTCTGGATTGTATTGCGATTTTTTCACTTTATTGTAGACAAAAATCACGTGACGTGTACACATTTTTAGAGTAATTAATGGTTGTAATGCTAATTTTTCTACCATAACATTTTGTTTATTTACGAGCATTTTTATTCAAAAGTAAAAATGTGAACATTGTAAAAGGTGCCTGTATCCCTAATTGGTAGAATATCACAACAGTTAGACCAAGATATTGATTGATTGACTGATGATACGTCAACACGTAAACAGAAACGGCGTTATCAATGTGTAACTGTGTTCAATGTGTGAGTGTATGCAATCCTGATAGGTTTGAACGGAATATTTTCCATTATCTTATTTCCGTATTATAGGTGTACGCTCTTCTACGAACCCATAACTCGTAAAAGAGATGGGTGCCACATCACTTGTAGTCTTCCCTATCTTTACAGTTAGGGTAAACTGCAATAAATAATAACATCACTTGTGTCCGGTGGAAACTCCTTCAGACCCTACACATATGTCTTCACATATTTAGTATTTACATTTTAATCTTTAAATCCAAGACATGGATTTGTCACCGATAAAAACGGCACATGAGGTATCACCTCTAAAACCGAGACTGTCCTGGCTAAAACGGCACGAGTAGAGGCCTATACCAGAAGAGCATAACGAAGTTCTTTTGTTGGTTAGTGTAAATGTGCATGCACGTTCTTACTTCTTATTATCTTACAAATACAGACACATTATTCAATTTGTAGGGTAGCTCGTTTCGTATAGTAAATTCAATAATTTTGTTTCAATAGTAAAAACACGTTAGTTGAAACTTAATATATTCATAAAAATGTTTCTCATTAGCTCAGTCAGAGTGCTCGCCTGGCAAGTGGGAGACCCAGCGGGACTATTCTAGATCGAAATGTGAGCACGTCATAACTTATCACCTCAATAATCACGTGATATTTCACCATGCGATAAGCTATGATTTCATAACTTCCAGTACGGGTCTTATAATAACCTAAAACTTTGCGAGAAATTAAAAGTATTTCGAACGGTAAATGATTGTAATTTGTAATACCTTCTTGCTATCTTGCTAAGTATTTGTGTTTACATTTATCCAACAATTTGTAACACATTTGTAGTAAATAAATTACATTGCTTTGAGGCGGAACGGTGTAGTTTTGAGAAAGAGATCAAAGTTATTATTCATAACGTATCACGTGGTAAAAATTCGTCATGACTCAATCACGTGATTCGTTATAACGTGATAAGCTATGACGTGCTCACTGCTCACATTTCGAGAGTAGCCCAGCTGGGTTCGATTCCCAGCCGGGTCGGTTTTTTTACTTTGTGTCTTAGTTCACATCATATAAACTAGGGCTGGGAGAAAACGGTTAATTTTGTAAACGTTTAATTTTTCGAATTAATCGCGTTTAAACGTTTAAACGTAACACCCCTCCAGTTGACAAAATGTTAACAAAAAAGTGAGTTATAATCTTGCGAAAAACATGTTCAACGAAATAGCACGGTTGATTTATTATAATATTCATTGTTGGTTATATTCCCCGCCGTTGTGTCCAACTGTCCACAGCCATTTTGACTCCACACACTAAGCTATGCTTCGTCGGCTCGTCGAAGAACTGTTACATCGGAAAAATCTGTGAATTGGGTTTTGACACGGTTAAACGTGTATGAATGTTTGTACACGTATATTTTCTCGCGGGCGTTTAAACGTTTACACGACTCAGCCCTAATATAAACCCCATAGTGGCTTACTATAAAAACCAGATTTCATATTTCATATATATATATATACATTAGATATTCTCACACCAATACTGAGATGGTAAATAATTCCTATTGCTCTATCTGCCATTGGAAGGAAACTTTACTTCACTTTGTATAATATAGGCTACAAAATATTATGAACAATATTTTGGGAATTTCG
Source organism: Isoperla grammatica (assembly GCA_945910005.1). NCBI lineage: Eukaryota > Metazoa > Arthropoda > Insecta > Plecoptera > Perlodidae > Isoperla > Isoperla grammatica. The sequence goes on from OX246745.1 coordinate 21,754,970, forward strand.
TATCATCACTGTAACATTTATAAATAATATTCACAAACAATAATTTGGTTTATTTGTATTTACATAGAATTCATAGATTTGCGAACCTGTTCAAGTTTTTTGAATCCAAATCTTCTAACACGAGTTAGTGGTCGACCGACCTTGCTAAGATATTTACAAGTCAACCAGCCAGGCGGCAATCCGGCCGGCCCGCGGCTGGCTTTTGTTGTTGAAAGGAGGGTCGTCTATGGCTATGCATCTCTCTCTCTCAAACGAGCTTCTCACTCGCGCAAAACCCGCCCCTCCAAGAATCTTGCAGTGGTTCGGGGACGTTTCTAGTGAGGGCGACACATTTGCTTGAAATTTGGTCAGATTTAGCTGTCAGAAAGCCAGAGAAAAAAAAGAGAGCCAGAGAAAGCAAGAGAAGAAACCAGAAAGCTTGCAAATTGTAGCTTGCCTAATCAAGATACCGTCCCTAAATTCGTAGTGAATTCTAATTATAAGCGTAGAATGGGTGTGGCCCCTTTAGATTTTCTGTTTCTAGTCCTATTAAAAAGTCGAACTTTAAAAAATATTTGCGGATACGGCAGCAACATCTTAAAAACATCGATTCCGGTACACATCTGTTACAGTAGTTGTCTGTACCAGAAAGAAATTTCATGAATATTGATCTATTGGTATAAGAATGGCGTGCAATTTACTGTACCACTGCAAAAGTAAGACTCATCCTTCCCCTTAACTACATTTTCCAAGTGATCAGATAATTACAATCGAATAGAGAGACTTTATATAATTTCCTGCATGTAACATTTTACAAGTCATAAAGGAAGATTAAATATTATTCAGGAGAAATAGTACAAAATCATCATGAAATTAATTCAATAAAACTCAATCAACTTAATTGTAGTTATAAAATTGGGCTAACATTATAAATAAAATCGCCCATGCGACTACAACGCCAAAGCTTGGAGTTGGAGATAAGAAATATAAGTGGACACTCACTCAGTGTTTGGCTAGGTGGACCGGTTACTTCCTTACTGAGATGTCACATTTATTTAATATCCACCGTGCATTGAATGAAATGAATGGTTTCTAACCCATGTCGTTGAATTCTTGCAGGTCAGCAAGTTCCTCACTACTCAAGATGAATCACTGGGAACTCCCAATAATACACCCGAGTGTGCGAGGAAAAAGTCGGTCAGTTTTGCCCAGTTGCGAGAGAACTCTGCCCGCGAAGGGCATCCAACGGGCATTGCTCAGAAGCAAGGTACGTACAGTCTCTTTTTGGCTTCTTCTTCTTCTTCATCACATGTTACAACCCCATGTTGGCTCATGTTGCATTCGGACTAATGTGTTTATTGGCCTAGAGTTATATAGATAGATATATAGAGCTAAGATCCCATTCAATTGAAAATCCTTTATATTGTGTTTTTAGATATCCAAGTAAACTATTAATAATTGATTAGTATGTGTCACTTGTGCGTTATGATGTTGCTACACCCTAAGATTATGTGTTTTGTGCTTCAGGTCTTGTGCTAGCTGTGTGTGAAGCAGTCGAACAGTTGATCGAACATTTCACATCGGCTCGTGACAGTCAGCATTGCGTTCTGTTGGGCGACACAGCTCACACGTCGTCGATCGGCCAACTGATTCTAAACACATTGTGCCCAGCTTTGTACGCTGTTCTGAGTGACGGATTAAAACCTGTCATCAAAACGTCGTTTGGAGATGCCTCGAATTCAGTCTGGCAGGTCAGTAAGACGTTTAAGGCCCATTTACAGTAAGACTTAGTCAGTTAGGAGTTAACTTAAGAGTTTGTTTTATAATGTGTTTGTTAATGACCAAAACTTTGCTGTAAACTTAAATTGTGTTGGTTTCAATTTCTGCAAACTTCGAAAATAAACTTATCATATCAGTAGACTAAAAATAAACCAATCATAAAGCACTATGAACCAAAATATTGATCATTTCTGAATGTGATTGAAAAGACCAAAATCAACAATAAATGTTTAATACAAAAATGTTTTAACGAGTTCATGTAAAGACCAGATTTATGACAAAACTTTGTCGTTGTACAAAGACGAGCACACAAATTTATATTGAATTGAAATTGTATCCGGTTGAAAGTTCCTAGTTGTCATGAATAGGTGTCTTAAGCTTCTCTATCTTAAAGGCCCAGTAAGGGTTTGATAAAACTTTTCTACGTGTCATCAAAGAAACGTTAGTACAACAACAGAAAAAGAATCATCGAAATCGGTCCACAGGCTCACGAGTTCTCTGCGCTCTACCTGCCCCATGCTATAGAAGCGCGTGACGTCACCAGGGGTCTGCGGTCAGCCGAACGAAGGGGTGGTAGCCTAGCTCGCGCTCGGCGTAGCTATGGCAGGCGCGAAGCCATATCGTTATGAGCCGCGCTACACAGAAGAAGAGTACGCTGCAATTCAAGAAAAACGGGAATCGGAAAACCTAAGATCAGAAATGTTGCTAGGTAGAAGTGGAAATGTGCTATGGTGTAAATGTGGTGCGTGTTCAGAAATGACAACGGACACAGAATCGGTTTGCTGCTCTGAATCAGTTAAAATAAACAATGTAAGGCAAGATTCAGATTGTATAATATACCACGAGGCATTTGATTCGGTTGTGCTCAATATACATACTTTGAGAACTGCCCGTCATAATTTACTGTTTCAAACGAAATGTAATGATAAGAAGAAAGAACTTGAAAATGAAAGCAACGCACTTTGGAGGCATATCGCATATAGGCAATTTGTTTTTTGGATGAATTCATGGCAAAAAAATCGGACCGCTTCCGTTTTAGTTTATTTAACCACTGTTTATGGAGAACAGAAAATCGTGTCTTATGAGGGAAACTGTGCATAGATATGTTCGGATTGCTCTTGCGGCAATTGTTACACCGAAAAACGCAACACTTGTTGACCATAATGGAAACAAAAACACACGCACACACAATTAAACTTACGAGCAATCAAACAAACAAACGAACGAACTGACAAACTTTTTAACTAACGTACAAACACAGACAAGTACACGAGCCACGAGTGGAATGACAAGCTGACACTATACGACTGACAGTTGCAGTGGCTTGTTTCTCTACCTGGAGTAGCGGTATGCGGGCGGAGTAGACCCCTTGTGACGTGCCAATAGGCCACGTGCTGCTACAGTCGCGCGCAAATATCTGGAGAACGAGCGGGGCGTTTTCACTACAGTTTTCTGCGTTACTAATTATAAGAAGCAATCTTTATTTTAAAAATATGTTGTTTGAAACCCTTACTAGGCCTTTAAGTCAACTCCTAAGTAGGACTGTTAATCAGCTTTTAATGGTTAATGAAATGTGATATACATGTCAAGATTGGTGGTCTATATAAAATTATAAATGTTGGCAGTAACTCTTGTCTTGGTTGCACGCCCATCACTTGAAAACATAAGCTAGCAAATAATAATAATGTCTTTTACCTACCTAATTAAGCCCTGTATGGAAAAATATGTGCATAGATTTTTGTAACTTCTTTGTGAAACATGAATTTGTTTGTTTACTAGAAACAATACTGATTGATGAGACGTAAAGTCAATGGGTGGTTAATGATTGTTGATTGTTATTGTTTCCAGGTTGTGGAGGCTGGAGCACAGCAAGGCCCATTGACCAAGTCACTGAATGAGCTGGTTTTAACTATAAACACCGAGCACGTGATCACAGAAGGATTGATCAAGTTCAATGCTTTCCTGTTTGGATTATTGAAGTAAGTGAAGAGGAAAATGGTCATTCTCTATTATATAATAAATACATTTATTTTGACAAACGATAAATATGTGGCATCTTAGTTTCAGAATACTAATGGTTAAATGAAAAGAGCCTCATTTGACATTAAACATACATGTATTAAATGCCAGCTTAAAATGTTCCTACATCTATGCTATGAGTACATGTTGTCTATGTTACATTTGCTGTATGTCATTTCTTGTCTTGTCTTTCCAAACAAGAAGCAATTAAATAATTGTATACATTCTTTTAAATATTGTATATGTATCATATTATTCTCTTGCTTCTTGTGTATAAATGCCAAACCATTGTTTCATCATTAATTAATTATTTATTTAATTTTTGAAAGTGATCGTAACCTTGAAGATTATTAAAATAATTATACTAATTACAATGAATGCATTGTTCCAGTGTGGGCTCAGTGGATGCCTGGCTGGCGTTCTTGCGAACACGGGACAGCGTACTGCGTAAACACTATGCATCCGACGCGCTCTTGGTTCTGGCCAACACGGCAGGTGGAGACTATCGAACCCTGATCGACCGACTAGTGGAGTCATTGAAACCTCTCCACCTCCTGCCGTTCAATCTGGATCTACTCTTCGAGTGCAAACAGCTGAAGGAGAGCTTGAGCCGGATTGACGGCAGGAATACGAGTCCCACAAACAAATCATGGAATTTCATGAAGTTGGTACGCTCTCTTCAAACTAGTAATGTGAGTGCAGTCAACAGGAGTTCTCACCCTGTTGTTAAGGATACCTACGCACTGATTTGAAGCGTGGTTTGAAATATTTTGACTATTAATAATAGACATTAATATTAATAAGAATGCATTTTGAATGTGTAGTTAAGTTTTCACGAACACTTTTTTAAAGCTTATTTTTCACCCACAATCACTTTTAGTAATATATATTCATGTTATGAATAGAGATGCAAGAAAATGGTTTTATTTTTCTTCACTTTTCGTTTGAGAAATTGAGAATTATGGTGTTTTGTGGTGTTATTGTTTTTTTAATAAAAAATCATGTTTTTAAAATAAAATCATTGATAAAACTAAAAAAGGTTACATTTTCTAAAGTATTATATGTGTATGGCCCTAAATATACATAGTGATGGGCGTCGAAGATTAGATTAGACTGCAGAGAAGTAAGTGGTGATGATGCGGACTGCTTAGTTTCGCTTTTTATCTCGTAATTCTTGTGAAGATTTGCGGAAGGGAATTCAAAATTACGAATTATTGTTAATAATGGTGTTATTTTGCTAGAAAGTGGCAATTATGGTGATATATCGCGAATAAACTCATAATTCGTTTCATAAGCATTTTATGGTGTTATTTCGCGATTTGAATCTGAATCCCAGTGACGCATAACGTAAAGAAATGTTGAAACCAACACTCTAGAGTGTTTTGTTACACTTTTCGTTTTATCGCGCATTGCGAAAAACTTGCATCTCTAGTTATGAATAATAGAATGTTCCTATGTCCCCTTCTAGGGGTGTGATATAGGCCTACACACTCATTAATTTTGTGAACCAACTAAAATGCACTAGTATTCACCACCACTATAACCGCACATGGCAGTGCTCAGTGCTATCCATCTTCACTGGGCATTGTGCACTAAGTTAATGTTCATGCACACCACACTAGTACAACTCAATGACAATTTTCTTAACATCAATATTGGCTCAATGTTTCTGATATCCTGTTGCGATCGCTCTCCTGCTTGTTCTAATTCTATAACACTACATGTAACTACGAGTCGCTTATGGAAACACTTGAGCATCACTTGATTGCACAACTGTAAACGTGATAGAATGAGAGATGGTTGCTTTGTTCCTTCCCTCTCTGTATTTTACTCAGGAGACAAGCTCTCATTGCTGCCTCCCACATTCTCTCTTAAATTCCCACATCATCATACGAGGTATTATAATATGGTATTGTTTGGTGAAATCTAAGCTTTTTAAAACTATTCTGAACAGCTTTACCTTATATGTGCAGTATGCTACAGTACCGGTACATATACATTGCCAATCAAAATTTTAACGTAATTCTAATAGTTTGGAATTAGAGCACTAACTTTTGTAAGAAACTAACATTGGGGTTAGAGAACCTGCTTGATACCACTTTCTTAGACTAAAACAACACACAATATACTGTATATAGTAAAAAAGACTGGAGTAATTAAATTTTAAAACATAAATACTGTAGTTTTGGGAATGCCCAAAGGGAATAACGTATATATGCAATCCAATAAGTTGTACCTTGCAAATAGTAATTTACTTGGATTTGTCCTCTGTAGACCAACTGGAGCCAATCCAAAGAACCGCACCACGACACCAGCGAAGTGAAACAAAGACCACGATCGTGTGTAGAGACGTGGACAAACATGGCCGGCCTCACGTCATTCCCTGACATTGCACAAAATATTCAGAAACGTTGGAGCAACATAAATATAAACTCAAAACTCTTTCAAGCTTTCGATCGTTTAGGCTCCGATGAGAACACCGAGGAAGAGTACACGGATAGTTTGGAAAGCCGGTCGAGAAACCCAAAAGATACCAGATCCCCGGAGAATACCAGTGACGACAATACGGATACCATATCGACTGTAGTTGTGACGAAAGACAACGAAGTTAAGGAGAGGACAGAAGGAGGGAAGTTTAGACGGTTGCAGAGGAAATGGGAAATGCTGAGTGGAAAAGAAAGTCCAAAGAGCTCCGAAATATGTAGTGGCGAAGAGAATGTGCCATTGACCATTGTTTCGCCAACTCAGAACATCAATACCATCGTGCGTTCAAGGATTCCTAGGCCCGTTACATCTCCTGTTAGACCGGTAACATCACCAATAAGACCAGTAACATCTCCCATTAAAGCAACTCCCACAGCCAAGAAGGTAATTATGTATTTCTATTTGGTGAAAATGAGGATTGTTGTTTGTTTACACACATTATTGTGGCTTACATGTGAATGTTTTATCACTACAAATGAGTGGTTCTGGTTTGTATTTAGTTTTACTGACCTTTACAGGCATAATGTGTCTATGCGAGCTAGTCTAGTCATAACCCGTCATATTAAGTCAAAGAGGGTGTTCTGTGTTATGCACCAGCCATTAGCACCCTGGTACTGTAATATTAATATGGTAAGTGCTATGGGCACATGGGTTGCAAGAGGTATAATGTTTAGGTAATATTTTTGTACTTATTCATTTTAGAGTTATAGACTTAGATATAAATAAAAACAATCAGTATTTTGTAATTTAATGTAGATTATATAATCACTTCTTTTTCTTATTCTTCTTCTTATTATTATTCAATCTTTATTGATAAAAGAACTGAGGTCCTACAAGTGCAATACAATAAATATATAATATATACAATAAATATTTCAATCATTATCAACTGTTTTTGGATAAGTCCAAAACATAAAATGCCAGTTCTTTAGTCAAAACTTCTTTTTTAAACAACCTTTTTGATTTTAAGGGACATTTTTTAAAATATCCACTGATAATGATTTTCAGATCTACTATGTCCATGTTGATGTAATGCTTTCTTACAAATAACATAGTTGAACTGAAGCTAATATTGCAATGCAGGTTGTCACCCCCGTGGTACCTCCAACGGCCCGGCCAACGAAGCGACCTCCAGCCCCACGTGTGAGTCGACTGGACCGGCAAGAAGCGACCCCGGCTGCCGTCAGGCCCAGCAGTCTGCCGTACAAGGGAGCCGTGGCTGCGAGGAACACTCTGCATAGGCGAGCAGTCTCGTCTTCGAGGAAGTCGGAGAACAGCACTCAGAGGTTTGAGCTTTATCCCATTCTTAAATAAATAAATAAATTCACATTTAGAGTCTACCCACTCAGTAACTAAACTGATTTGCAGTGGGGGACTTTAATTTAAAGTGACTAAACAAACCCTGTAGGCTTCCCACACCATCGACGAGTGAGCGATAACCAATCAAAGATCGATATTTCAAATACGAAACATATGTGATTGGACAGTGCGAACACCTGCGGACAAATGCCAGAATCAACAAGGCCGATTCAGAACAACTTTGAATCTATCGAGTGCTTCGTTGCTAGGACGGCTCCAAAGTCACCGTTTACTTATTCCTAAGCCAAGTAGTAATGGAATTGAACCCACATTAGAAGTTAAAATCTTCTGCCTGAAGCGGGATTTGAACCCGGAACCTTCTGCATTGGAAGCAGGGATGCTAACCACTGGACACACCATGTTCCAGTTGTAGACAATCTAGGGATGTGCAACCCCATTGATTACTCTATAGGATACTGATAGTTGCCCACCAGCATCCACAATTGTTGGCTTGACTGTCATGCATATTGAAATACTTGTAAATAAACATAATTTTTGTGTTTTATCATTTTATTAGTGATTAAAAAATTCAGTACAGTAGCAACACAATATCCACAAAATAGCGCCGATATCGATATTGAAAAAAATATTGTGGCACATCAATAATAAAACCAACATGGTTTGCACCATGATGAAGGTCACAATATGTGTGTAAATGTATCACTACTGTTGACGTACATATCTCGATTAACTGCATATATCGGGGTACGTAATGTTTTTCCCCATTTGCAGGTTCGTTCGAACACTGAGTCACCACATGGCTTCGGACAACGGTCACTTGTCCTTCAAAGAAGGGGAACGACTTAGAGTAGTTCTGGAAGTTGACACTAGGTGGTTGTTGTGCTGCCGTGGAGAAAATAAGGGACTAGTTCTACGCTCAGCAGTCATCAGAGACAATTAATCAACAAGATTGATGAAAACGTAGTGAGTAGGAAATGATAAATGTCTAAGGCTACTCATATCATTGTAGATTGCTACAACCAAAAGATTTCAAGTGAATGAATGGAGCTAACATTCATCTTGTCACTGTCATGCCAATGGCCCAAATCTCACCATCAAAGTTTATCTTGGGTAAACTTCTTCTGCTCTAGTCAACGTTGTAACAAACATTTTCAGTCTAGTCAGTTTAGAGGGGAGGGGGGTGTTCAAAGTAAAATTGCAAAAAATTTAAAACGCATAATATTTTGAGGCAATATGTTTCACTATAAATTATGTTTCCAACTTACCACTAGCACACAATTTGAACATACCTTCAATTTATAAGCTCTATTTTATTAAACAGGACAATGTAAGTTTTAATGAAACTTCAATTTTATATATTCTTATCTTTAGTTACTTTTTTACTAAAGTAATACATTTACATTTGCCAGGTAGCTTAACTCACTGCAAAGTAGATATTTATTTCCCTCTGATTTTAGTTGAAGGTGTTTAAACTACAAAGATCAGAAGCATTTACAGAAAATGATTGTTGTTCAGTAAGTTCTGAAATACAATTAATTATTCACTTTTGCATCTGATTAAAAAGATGATTGTGATTATCCCACAGAAACATCTTTATTAGAGCGTTTAATCACCAATACAGCAACTGTTAAAGAACCATAAGGAACTCGAGACTTTTGAATACACAGTTCAGTTACCAAACTTAGCTCAAGTTCCCCACTTATATGTCATTGTTATGAGAATATTTGAGATACTACTTGCTAAAAATTACACACACACACACACACACACACCTCTTACCTTACTGTATATTTTTCTGTTGCAATTAACTGTTTCTTGTCAGTCTTTGTTTTGTATTTACCCCCCCACATGGCCAAAACGGTATAGATTAGATACATTTAAATCAAGCTGTGAAATAATTATTCTAGTAAAAGTTTCATAAGTACTCATGAGTTAAAAAGTGATGTAGACATAGGATGTAAAGTACAAAAGGGGTGCATGTCATGTTTTTGGCGTCAGTTTTGGTGGCGCGTTTGATCTCCTATATTGTTCTTGAGCTTCCAGCGTGGAGTTCTTTGTTTATTGTGCACCCCTGTTGAGGTTGTCAGTTAGTGTTAAGTTGATTATTCCAATGCAAAATGCATTCAATGCCTAAATGTTTTTCCATGAATGAGAACTTTTTGTCCAGCTAGTATTTATTCACACAGCTACACAAATACCTTGGTTACACGAGATAATATCTCGTCATATTATAACACACACGTTCACGTGGACATGTACACGAAACTATCGTGGTCCAACACACAAGACAACCATGTGCGCATAAAGAGGAACACCAAGACATGCATGAATACACAAACACAAGCACACATTCACGAAGTCATGCATGTATTCACAAACATACACACACAAGCACACATTCATGTAACTCATGCATGTATTCACAAACATGCACACATTCACGTAACTCATGCATGTATTCACAAACAAACATATACAAGCACACATTTACATAAGTCATGCATGTATTCACAAACATACGCACACAAGCACACAATCATGTAACTCGTACATGTATTCACAAACATGCACACATTCACGTAACTCATGCATGTATTCACAAACAAACATATACAAGCACACATTTACATAAGTCATGTATGTATTCACAAACATACACACACAAGCACACAATCATATAACTCGTACATGTATTCACAAACATGCACACATTCACGTAACTCATGCATGTTATCACAAACAAACATATACAAGCACACATTCACATAAGTCATGCATGTATTCACAAACATACACACACAAGCACACAATCATGTAACTCGTACATGTATTCACAAACATGCACACATTCACGTAACTCATGCATGTATTCACAAACAAACGTATACAAGTACATATTCATGTAGTCATGCATTTTTTCACAAACATTAACACATGTACACCTACAAAACACATAATACATGTATGCATACACAAACATGAAACACATGGGTTATAGGCTACCTGACACATACGTGCCAGAAGACATAGTTATACATGCATGCACTCAAAAACCTTGACACATAATATGACATGCATACACACATAATGTGTGTATACACATGCAATCAAAATTATTGTGAATGATGTGCTACTTGTCGGTCACAGTTTTCTTAATTCAGTAAGGAATGGATTTAGAATAATGCACCTACTGTAAAGTGTTTGTTACACAAACAGGCGTTGATTACCCAAGATGATCTCTTGATATTGAAACTATGTATCACTTGCTAAAACAATAACCATATTCCAAATACTATAATGAATGAATAATATTGTCATTAACTTCATTGAAAAGACTCCGTAAAAGTGTGGATTTTTGTGCAGTGCTGAGCATTTTCACAGTGCTCTTGCTTATACTACTTGATATTATGTAAAAACTGTTATGTCTATAAACTACTCGCAAGAGATAAAATGTGCTTTAAATACTAATGTGTACAAAGAAACGGTTTTTGTGCATCGCTTACTACAGTAAAAGTTGCATAATTAGTCTATTTCCATTTATTTTTTACTTGAAAACTATTTCTGCATTTTTGTAGATGATTGTGTGAATATTGTTGAAATCGTCGCTTGAGGCTTGAGTCGCTCAGTTGTGCTCAGGTTGTCAATGAGATGTCACTCATATGTCGTGACTGTATATTATATTATTATGCACCTTACAGAGCTCTTATGGGGCAGGTATACATCGTGATACCTCAGAAAACCATTGACAAGCTCCCATTTAAGTTATTTCATTTACGTTCACTTGTCAAACAAAGTATGCATTTTACATGTAAGATTGTACCCATGTAATTTTTTAGTAAATACATAAATCTTTTCCCTGTAAAATAAAAAGTTTTGTCACAATAATGTAAATTTTTAATTGTATCCTAGTAATTTCCTAAATTTTCCCTCAAGATTCTACCTTGTTTTAACTATATTACAATCAATGTTTTAAAACTACTCAAAACATAATTGAAGTTTTTGAGAAACAATTTTCCTTATAATGAACTGGGTCCAAAAAAACAATATTGTCCATCCATGTGCCACTTTCCCCTTCATTTACACCTAGGCAGTCGCTTATATTTATAGGTTTCACACGAACCTACAAAATATTGAGACTACACCCATAAGGAGTAACTTGAATTAAATAAATAAGTTGGCAATTGGAACTGAGAAGGTGAGAAGTAGGCGCTAATGTGACGCCCGTGCAATTCACACACAATAGATTTTTCCTTGCAAATTATTAGGTTCTGTAGGAAAAAACGTGTGTTCTTTTGGAAAACACAATATACAATAATTTTTCTCATCACAAAAGAAGAATAAAATTCTCTCAACTTGACGAGTTCTCTCCTTGAAGTTGGACTATGAAGAGGAGATTTTTGAGAGCCCAAATCTTTATCAACATTATCATCATCTGTTGCCACGTCCAACTCTGCATTGGGTCGGCATTGAAGATGCCTCTCCATCTTCTTCTCTCCTGCCACCCACTCTTCCCCCTCAACTACATTCCAGTTCCCTCCTCACATTTCCACATCCTTCCTCACTTTGTCGTGGTCTTCCTCTCGTTCTTCTACCAGGAATCTCCAGTTCTAGCATTCTCCTTGGCAATCTTTCTCTTTCACAGATAAACACAGGTAAAAAATAATCACTGATAAAATTGTTGATCTAGCATTGTCGGAGATTGCCGGTAAGAAATGTCATTGTGCATGTCATTAGGACAAACATCTCAACAAAACACATGGCAATCTCATGTGTCAAGCATGTTAGACATGAGATGGTAAATCATAAGGGGGAATACAGCATTATGTGAAGTAAGAGGTAGGACCGGAATGATATTTGTGGGCCTAGATGGGAAAGCCTCATAATTATGTAAAGAAACATTTGAAATCACTCAGAATTTTGAGATGTGAGAGGGTAAAAGCGAAATCAATAAGGTGGGTCAAAATAAAATATAAGGGCTTTTGGACAACATTGTGGTTTTCCTAGTCTCTTTGTGACAGAGGAAAACCACGAGGGGAAAACATTCTAGATTTTTTATTTATTCAATTAGCAGTTAGCTGGTTTCAAACCAGCGACCTTCCCAATTAGAGCCTCCTGTGCCAGCTAGCATTGAGCTTTTTCTATGTTTGTCGCATTCTTATGTATTGTATTGATTTTATTGTATTCAAGTTGCAACTTCAACTTGAATTGCAATGTAGTCGAGGTATAAACATGTTGAGAGAAAACAATAATTATCAAACCATAATACAACACTCCTGGCTGCTTTAAGAGTAGACTAAGCCAAGACTTCAGAGAAGATCTTCCTCAAATGAAATGAAATAAATTAATAAAACAAATCATCTTCATAAAAAATAATGACGTATTTAGATTGAACCACGCGCGGTTAGAACGCGGAGCATCATGGGACAATTCACAATCAAAACAAACCGTGTCATTGGTTGACATGTGCCACGCGGTATCCTAACCTCATTTCATAACTCAACAACCTAGGCCTACGCAAATGCCATGCGATAGATCACCATGAGCGTCGAAGGTCGTTCGTTCACATAATTAATTTCTCGTAGACACACATATGTAGTTTCCTAAATTTCTCAGTACAGATTTATATTAGTTAGGCTTGCAATTTAGAATCTTGCTCTGAGGTGAGCATTATCCTGATCTTATGGCAGCTATCAGGAACAAGGCCGTATGTGCATTTAAAGTCCATGTGCTTGATGGGCGGTTAAACGTAAGTTACACATTTAATCCTCCTTAGTCTATGTTGTATAGGCCTAGGCCTATTCATAAAGACAACACATAGCCTGGGTCTGGCTAGGCCTAGTAGCTACTGACTCACAAAGGCATTTCGACTAGGGCCTAGCTAGGCCTAGTTAGGCTAGGCTAGGCCTAGGCTCCTAGCAGTACTGCAGTCTTTATAGCCTAGTGAATATAGTTAAGAATGTTTGATTTGTTTACAGAGCTGGAGGCTATCTGCACGTGTGTGTAGACGCTATTCAGGTGTACAAGTCAATAGCAAAATATGCCTTGGGACAGTGCGCACACAGCAGTTTGTAGGCGGACATCAATACCAACCCAGATTCTTCCATTCATCAGTAGGCCTAGTCAATTTCCAGAAATTGATTCAATTTAACTTGTCAGATATTGGTGAAGGTATCCGAGAAGTTTCAATAAAAGAATGGTTAGTTGAATTTCTTTATATGCCTAAGTTATCGCAGCTTGAAGTTCAGTGCTTGTTGTGGTCATCTGTCTTTTGAAAATGTATGCAATTGTGAGACTTCTCCTTTCGTGGCTGCCCAGTTTACATAGACCTAGTACTATGACGGCACTCTATTTAGTCCAGGACCAACTAGTTTTTTCCGTGGCAACCACCAATCAAAAGCATGATTTCTATGAGAAAACAAGTTAGTCCGGGGCTAAATATTAGGTGGCCCGTGGCCCTTAGTACTGGGCCATATGCACATAAAGTCGTCTCCAAAGAACTTTACACATCTTTCATCATGTAATCCTGGACAATGCAGTCAAATACTGTAATAGGCGCTATCGCTTAATACAGGAAACTCTCGTCGATTTCTGGCGACAGCTGTCCTAGTGGCTTGGAGTTAAACTAGGTGAATGATCGACGCGAAGAAGTTCACTCGCTGCATCTAAAGCTGCCAAATTTTGTTATCGACTGGCTTGCGATCCAGCGGCTGTCTAGCGGCTTGGTGTTCAACTTTATACGTGAACTTGTGTCGCCATGCAGCTCAATGTTAAACTGGCCCAGTTTCCTGTATTAAGCGATAGCGCCTATTACAGTATTTGATGCAGTGACTTGTAGCCAGCCAGCAAGCCAACTATTTCAAATACCGATCCCTGGTTGGTCAAGTCACTCATCTATTATTATACGTAGTACGTACATAGCATACAATTGTTGCAGATTTATTAAACATAGGCTATTTCAGGCTATTTTTTTAGTCTCTTTGGAAGTTCCACTCTTCCATCCTTCTTTCAGCTGCATTATTTGTATGTATACTATGGGTACGTTCCGTAAACTGTTGAATATGCCTCTAGCGTGCTTTGTCCATTCCGTAAATGGCTTAATATGCTTGAAACGCCTGCGACCAGCGTTCTGTAAATAGCATCCCAAGTGTTTTGAGCACGCTTGAGACGCCCGAGGATTTCGTTCAAGCATCTCGAGCATATTATCAAAAAGGCGGCAAACTACAAATTACATTAGTGGAATCCTGTGTCCCCGCTCTCCTACACAGTAATATGTGTTACAGAAGAAGTAGGAAGTAGATAAGACGTTGTAGACACATTTTATAATCTTGAAACTAGCCCTATTGTTCAGTTTAGGGCATGTCTGTACCGGTCTTTTATAGGTTAGGGCCACCAAGGGACCTATGAGGGCTAACGCCCACAGGCCTAAGCCGTAAAACTTTCTGAATCTGACGAAATGATTTCATTTACCAACGCCTCTAGAACCTTAATCCTATCAACTGCCATTATTTAATTTGAAGTAACCGCCACCAACAACTACCTTCGTGATTTACCGTTCCGAAAATATTGGTGCTCAAGATGCTGGAATTAGTGACGTCATCCAAGTGTCTTGAGCATTTTCAGCTATTTACGGAACGTACCCTATGTTGTGTGCATGTATTACCAACTACTGGACACCAATTTTTGTATTCAATCAATACATGATTTAATTCCAGGTTCATAAAAGTTGGAGACAAGGTTTCACAATTTGATCAGATTTGTGAAGTGCAAAGTGACAAAGCCTCGGTTACAATCTCAAGTCGTTATGATGGGATAGTGAGAAAACTTCATTATAATATTGATGACACTGCGTTAGTAGGAAAACCTTTAGTCGACATTGAAGTAACAAATGACAGTGACAGTGACAGTGATAGTAGCGACAGTGACACAGAGGCTAAGGATAGCACAGCTGTTGCTCACAAAGAAGTGCCAACGGAAACTAGTTCATCACGTTATAAAACTCTTGCCACACCAGCGGTCAGGAGGATTGCAGCTGAAAATGAGGTACCATATATATTTTATTTCGGTGACATTGAATAAGTGCATGCATTTTTCTCCTTCGTCATTTTTTTTTTTTTTTTTGTCCTGTGCAGAGTTGGCCTCTTCAACCATTCTTCTTTCTTGCCATCCAATACAAGGCTGCCTCCTTCTCTGTCCTGCTCATTGCTCATCATCTGCAATTCCAGGACCCTTTCTCCTGATATAAATTCATTAAATTGTGAAAGGTGATTTACCGGTAGCTCCTTTTTGCTTTCAAGTGCAGGCCTAAGTAAGCACCTAGGCCTACATTACCTAAGAGATTATTTCTCTTCTAACTCTTCTAAAGTTGTCCCAAAGTAGCTAATCTCATGCCAACCTCAGATCCTTATCTACTGCCCCTTTCATGCACTCTGTTTTACAAAAATGAACATATTTCGAAGTGATGCGACTGAGCCTGTTCTGTAACTTGTATCCATTACCATTCATTCTAATTTCTATATTAAGCAACACTTACTGTTTAAAACATTCAATTATATTCTCTGGTCACAATTTTCAAACAAGCCGTGGAATGTTTTGTGTCTCAAACACTGTCATTGTACTTAGCGAGCAGAAGGCCGAAAATCAATCACTGGGCTGCACTCTTACCTGTTCTATTGAATAATTGAATTTACAACTGAGATCTGTTCTGATGTCAAGCAATATCATCCCTTTATTTTAGTTGTCGAGTACTGTACTTTCAACACATTCCTAAAACAGGTTTCATATGCCTGCCAAAGCATAAAGCATTTTGTTCTATTTTTGTGCCAGCTCAAGTTAAGTAACATTCAAGGCAGTGGTAAAAAGGGCCGAGTACTGAAGGAAGATATTCTAGCACACTTAAACAAAGGCAAGCCTCCGACACCTACCACAGATATTAAGCCGACGCCTACAGCCAAACTGTCCATGGATCGCACAGAGCCTGTGCAAGGATTCACAAAGGCAATGGTCAAGACCATGACCATGGCTCAGGTAAATAGACCTACAACCTCGGGTTGGATAAGTGGTATTTCGACTCGAGTTCAAGATGGCGGCAGTGTAACGTCGTGAGCGCGTACGCACCATGGTTTTGACTCTATTTTGGTGGTTTTTATTGCGTTTTGGAAGTTTTAGTTGGTGGTTTTGTGTGTAGTTAAGGTGGTAGTTGAAGTGTAATTGTTAGGAGTGTAAAGTGTGAGGTGTGTGTGAAGTGATTGTGAAGTGAAGGTGTTCCGCGTGTGTTGTGTGGCAGCTTAGGCCTACGCCCAGGTTAGGACTAGGCCTAGTGGGTTGTGAATGCGTGAGTGTCTGTATGTGAGTATATCTGTGGAGTTAGGGATAACTGGTGAGTGAGTTTATTTCTGTTTTATTTTTTCTGATACTGTGGTTGGTCACCATCAGGGCCACTTCAGTTATTTTGATTAGTTCTTTTTCTTCTCGAGTGAGTCTGCGTGAGCTTGTAGGCCAGTGTTGCGATGGCTGGAATGAAAGAGCTGAGCGTGTCCGTGTCTGTGGAGGTGTGCTGTAAGGTGTGTGGTGTGGTGTTGAATGATGGTGTGAGTGCGGTGGGGTGTGAAGGTGTGTGTCAGATGTGGTTTCATATTGAATGTGCAGGAGTGGCCAAAAGGGTGTATAAGTTGTTGAGTGATGAGAAGCTGGGTGTGGTGTGGAAGTGTGTTGACTGTAGGGTGGGTAGGCCTACTGGTGTGGATGGGGTGAGGATGTTGGCAGTGAATGAGCAGGAGTGGGTGAAAATGGTGAAGGATGTGCAGGAGGTGAAGAGTGATGTGCAGGGTATGAAGGAATGGTGCAGATGTGAGAATGGAAGGATGGATGTGAATGGAGGTGGGGTGCAAGGAGGTGCAACTGAGGAGAGTATAAGTGAAGGTATGACCGAGGGGGTGAATGGAGAGAAAGTGGGGAAGGAAGTTGAGGTGAGTGAAGTGGAGCGTGAGGGATTGCTTGAAGTGAGTTTGGATGGGGAGTGTGAGTCGAATGCAAGTGAGGTGATAGAGGAGCTAGTTGGTAGAGTTGGTAGAGAATGTGGGTGATGAAAGACGAGTGCAGGGGAGTGATGTAAGGAGTGTAAGTGAGGGATTGGGAGGAGTGTGTATGGAAGAGGGTATTGGAAGAGGAGTGAAAGAGGGTGGTTGTGTGACTGAATGGAGGGGTGATCTGTTTGAGCTGAATGAAGTGCAGGCACTAGCGCATTGCGTGGGTGCAGATCTGCAGATGAGTGCGGGTATTGCGAGGGAGTTTCGTGTGAGGTTTGGAGGGGTGGAGAATCTGAGGAAGCAGGGTAAGTGTGTTGGTGATGTGGCTGAAATGAATGTAGAGGGACGAAAGATGTTTTACATGGTGAGTAAGGAAAGGTCGAGTGGGAAGCCGAGAGTGGAGGATGTGGAGGAATGTTTGAAGAGGGTGAGGCATAGGTGTGTGGAGGAAGGAGTGGAGAGGATAGGAATGCCTAGGGTTGGATGTGGATTGGATGGTTTGAGTTGGGTGATTGTGAGGAGCCTGATTGAGAGTGTGTTTGATGGGGCAGGGATTGAGGTTGTGGTGTGTGTTAGGAATGAGCATAAGGTTGGGGGAGGGGGGAAGGGGGTTGGGAGGCAGAACAGTAGGTTGCTCATTGGGGATTCCATGATTCGGAATGCGGCGCGTGTGTGGGAGGCGAATGAAGGGGAGGCTGAGGTGTATGGGGGTGCCAGAGTGAGTGACCTGGTGGAGATTGTAGGCAGTAGGAAGGGTAGTGAAGATGTGAATGTGGTGGTGTTGAATGTGGGGACGAATGATCTGGGGAGTAAGGTGGATGTGAGAGTGGTGGCGGAGAGAGTGAGAGGGTTGGTGCGAGTGGTAAAGGAGAGGTATAGTAAGGCAAGGGTGGTGGTTGGGGGGATATTGGATAGAGTAGATGGGAGGGGCATAAGCAAAGGGATGATTGAGGAGGTGAATGAGAGAGTGGCTAAGGTGTGTGTGGTAGAGGATGCAACTTTTGTTAATAGCTGGTTGTGGGTGGGAAGGGGCTTACTGTCAGGGGATGGGTTGCATCTGAATAGGAGTGGGGCAAGAGAGCTAGGTAATCTTTTTGTTAGGATAGCAGGTAGTCTCGCATGACAGGAGGATGGTCAAAGCAAAGGGAGGGATATTCAGGGGAGGGATACGGGGAGGGTTAAGATAATGTCAATTAATTGCAGGAGTGTAAGGAGTGGGGAAAGATTGGAGCAAATGTGGACGTTGATTGAAATGTATTAGCCGGATGTAGTGGTATGTGTGGAAACATGGTTGGATGACGAGATTTTGAATGGGCTAGGGCGTAAGGGATATAATGTGTTTCGCAAGGATAGAAATAGATATGGGGGGGGGGTGATGATTGTCTGTAGGGAGAATGTCAAGGGCACATTGTTGTGGGTAGATAATGTGGTTGAAATGCTGTGTGTGCAAGTAAGGGTGGGGGGAGGTCCTTGTGTGGATGTGGTGGGAGTATACAGGCCTAAGGATAGTGGGGAGTGGCAAGTGTTAGATAGGTTGGAAGAGATAGTGATGGGTGATAGAGGAAGAGTGTTAGTAATAGCTGGGGATCTAAACTTGCTTGGAGTTTGACACTGGGAGGGGGGGAGGGAGGATCTTGGAGGCAGAAGGCAGGAATGGGCCTGTAAACTTATTAATGAGGGGTTAGTGCAAACGGTAGGAGAGGGGACGAGGATTTGTGGGGAGGGGAGGAATAACATTTTAGATGTAATATTAGTAAGGCCGGAGGAGGCATGGGTTCACTCGGAGGTAGTGGAGGGAATGAGCGATCATAGGGCCCCAATAGTAGAGTTAGCACTAGGTAGTGGGTGGGAGGAAAGGCAGGGAAATAATAGCGAAAGTAGGGACAAGACAATATGGAGATATGATAGAGCTGATGTTCAGGGTTTGCAAAGGGAGTTACTGGTAATGTATGAAGAGTGGTCTAGTAGGGATGTGGGAGTAAATGAAACGTGGGAAAGTTTTCTGCAGATATATAGGGGCTTGTTGGAAAGGTTTGTGCCGCAGGTGACTAAGGGGGGTGGGACTGACCCAGTATATTATAATAAAAGAATTAGGTGGTTGAAGAGGAAGTGCAGAGGGATATATAAGAGGTATAGGAAGACAGGTAAAGGTAAGGAGAAACTTAAGGAGTGGGCTGGGAGGGAGTTCTTAATAGGGCAAAGGTCGATGCAAGGGATGATTATATGTTGCACTTAATGGATGATGAGGGATTCCAAGGTAAAGGGAGAAGGTTGTATCTACATCTAAGGAACCAGAAAGGGGGGGGCAAAATACCCACACTTAAAGGGACTGGGGATGAGTTATTTACTGGTGATAAGGTTAAAGCGGAGGCTTTGAACGCACACTATGGGGAGGTATTCAAAGAGAGGGAAGATTCTAGTATGCAGTGGGAAGGGGGGAGGGGTAGCAAGCCTCTCACTATAACGAATCTTGATATTAGAAAGGTTTTTGGAAAGATGGGAGGGAGAAAGGCATCGGGGCAGGATGGGTTGATGTGTAGATTTTTGAAAATTGGGGGGGAGGGGATTGTTAGGTTTGTAGGGGATATTTGCAGGAAATCGTTAAGGGAAGGCACTATACCGGAGGGTTGGAGGGAAGGACTTGTAGTGCCAATACATAAGGGGGGGGATAGAAGTCAAGTAGGGAATTACAGACCTGTTAGTCTCACTTCGGTAGGGAGCAAGATAATGGAAAAGGTAGTAGCAAATTATGTTAGGGAGGTGTTGGAGGGGGAGAGATGGTTGGTAGATAGCCAGCATGGATTTAGGGAGGGGTATTCTTGCGAGACGCAATTGATAGGTCTTGTTCAGGACATAGGTGAGGCTCTAGATAAGGGGGAGGAGGTTGATGCAGTTTTCCTTGATTTTGAAAAGGCTTTTGATAAAGTGTCTCATGGGATTTTTATGAGGAAGGTTGATAGTGTGATTGCAGATAAAGGGGTTGTAAAGTGGATGGGAGATTTTCTAGCAAATAGGTCGCAGAGGGTAAGGGTGGGGGATAGCGTATCAACAACTATCGAAGTTACATCGGGGGTGCCGCAGGGGTCGGTGCTGGGACCACTGTTATTTATAATGTTTATTAATGATATAGGAAGGGATATTGAGTCAAGATTAAGGTTGTTTGCTGATGATTGCGTCTTGTATAGGGTGATTAAGGGGGTGGAGGATGCTAAGTTGTTGCAGGATGATTTGAACAGGATAGAGGAGTGGGTTGATGTTAATAGGATGGGTTTGAATGCGGGAAAGTGCAAAGTGGTTGGGTTCACGCGTAAAATAAAAGGGGATGCGAGAGAGTATTTTCTTGATGGGGTAGTTTTAGAAAAGGTAAAGAAGTATAAGTATTTGGGAATTGTATTGGCCGAAGATTTGGGATGGGGGGACCAGGTGCAGGAAAGTGTGAGAAAGAGATATAGAAACTTAGGGTTTGTTATGAGATATTTGAAGGGAGCTAGTAGGGAGGTAAAGGATATGGCTTACAAGACAGTGGTACGGCCTATATTGGAATATGGTGGTGCGGTGTGGGATCCATATAGGAAGGGGGAGGTCATTGAATTAGAGAAGGTGCAGCGTAGGGCAGCAAGGAAGGTTACAGGACAAGTTAGGAGGTGGAGGTATGTGGAAGATAGGTTAGGGAATGTGGTAAGGGCTTATGATAGTGTTACAGCAATGGTGGGGGAACTGGGTTGGGAGTCCTTAGAGGAGAGACGGAGGAGTGATAGGATGTGTAATTTATATAGAGCAGCTAGGGAAGGGAGGGTGGGGGGAAATCCAGAGCAGGTTGCAAGAAGGAGTTTATAGAGGGAGGGGGGATCATAATTGGAAATTTCAGCGTCGGGTAGTGAGAAGTGATCTGGGTAGGTTTGGTTTTGTTGAGAGAACGGTAAGGGAATGGAATGAGTTACCCGAGGAGGTTGTTGAGAGTGAGTCAGTAAGGGAATTTAGAAATAGATTGACGAAAAGGAGGTGATGGGGGAGGGGGGAGGTTTGGATAGGTTGCCACCGGGTAGTTGTGGCCCATTTGCAGCCTTTAAGTGTTAAATCTTATCTTATCTTATCTTAATACACTGCTTTGTGTGCTATTTTAAACATGCTCTATGGTACCTTTTGTATAACAAACAATTGTATTCTTGGTAAACAGTTCTTACTAGTACCTGATTTTTAGTACTGTATCGCTTGTTGAGTGAACAACAAGACCTGTTTGGCCGAAATAGTTGCAAGCATATTTTGTTGCACGGGCCTATGTATGTTTTAATTTTTGTATCCCCACTCAAGAATGACAGTCACCAACCAGGTAAGCTGGCAGATTCCCTATATCCTCGTCTGTATCCAACCATTTTTTAATCAATGCAAAATTGTTATCAGTGGTGACAAAATTAGAAGCAGTACTGTAGTAAATTCAAATTCAAATTCAAATATTATTTTATTTTCTTACATTTTACACAATATACAATTACATGTACACAGAACATTTAAGATTAGGATTATGTGTGATGATGAGTAAGAAAAGCCCAACTAAGACACAGTCTTGTGTTTGGGCCTAATCATAAATTTTAAACCACAAGTATTGTGGTACCATATAAGCCTTTAGTGATGTGTACAGTGTACCTATTTAGAAAACTTTTATGAAATACCCCATACTAATATGTAGGCCTAATGTATCTAGAATACTCTAACCACAGCTCTAACTTGTAAGTCACTACAATTGTGTTTTTATAATTGCAGAAAATACCTCATTTTATATATGCTGACGAAATTAATATGGACCAACTTGTAACAATGAAAACGAGCATATTGAAAAACGCTGAAACCAGAGGAGTGAAAATAACATTTATGCCATTTTTCATTAAAGCTGCATCTAATGCACTTGCACAATATCCAATTATTAATTCTTCAGTGGATGAAAATTGCCAAAACATAACGTACAAATCCTCTCACAATATTGGCATTGCAATGGATACTCCATTTGGTTTGACTGTTCCTAATATCAAGAATGTTCAAGAACTTGACATAGTGGGAATTGCAAATGAACTAAGTAGAATTCACAAACTAGCCATGAAAGGAGAATTGGGCCTCGGTGATCTTACTGGTGGTACTTTAACTCTCTCTAACATTGGAGCGGTAAGTGTGCATATTAAGGCGTGTAAAGTCTATTTGACACATTATAATCTAGTTGTCTGGGAGATACATTCCTTGCTTCCATGTGACAACATGTTTAAATTGTTTAATTTTCTTTTTAACTGTGGTGTCCAAATTTTATTTTATAGGGAGGGTATATTAACATTGGTAAACTAATACTATGCTACTGATAGATAGTGTAAAACCTGTTGGATATCATATAATTATGGTACTTGAGTATT
Organism: Isoperla grammatica; assembly: GCA_945910005.1. Lineage (NCBI taxonomy): Eukaryota > Metazoa > Arthropoda > Insecta > Plecoptera > Perlodidae > Isoperla > Isoperla grammatica. The sequence goes on from OX246745.1 coordinate 21,777,972, forward strand.
GAAATTAATATTTTAAATTACTAATATAATTTTTTCTTTCAGATTGGTGGCACATATTGTAAGCCTGTAATTCTTCCCCCAGAAGTTGCAATTGCTGCACTTGGCAAAGTACAGGTAATTGGAAGCTAAAAACATACTACTGTATGTACTAATATTTTGTACATACATTAAGAATTATGATGTGATGTTCAAAACCTGTTTATTTATTTACATCTATTTATTTAGCCTTCTGTAATCCACTCAGATCATATTAGCCTATATTAGAACTTGCAAGTATGAGAAGTTATATTTCAGGAACTAAATATTAACTTTACTAACTACTTCTCTTACAAGCTTAATATACTTTATCCCATTAAACACATTGTAATTATATATCATCCCATCCTAATGATTTTTTTTTTTTACTGTTTCTGAAATCAATAATTTCATCAGGAATTGCTTCTTGTAATCGACAGTATTCTCCGTTCTAGGTGGTTCCGCGGTTTAACGAATTCGATGATGTGGTGAAGGCACACATAATGGCCATCAGTTGGGCTGCTGATCATAGAGTAGTGGATGGAGCAACTATGGCAAGGTTCTCAAACGTGTGGAAGGAATACGTGGAGAACCCTCATCTTCTCATGTTGCGATTGTAAACCAGAATATGATAAGACAAGAGGGTTCAAAGCCAGCAGCTTACCTGGATGATGAATTGTGATATAACATGTGCCTATACCCAACATCTCCCAAACATGAGGTTTATTACCTCACTGTAATAGCTCCCTTTCTTGCTGTGACATACCCGGTGTATGTATGTCGTAAAACCTATATAGGTAGCTCCTAGTATTTCTTAATATGTAATAGCCAATGTAATGTAAAAAAAACGGCTGTTTGTAATAGGTACTGTAAGTAGCGATTACTTTTTACACTTACTACTTTTTACACTTTTACTTACACTTTTTACTTTACACTTTTTACTTTTTACAATAGGCATTCCAACAACAATAATAATGACTGTTATTTCATGAATTATTTTGTCTCTTTAGTGAAAAGGATTTTTATATGCTGTATTTCTTATCTCTGTATACAATACGTGATGCACACTACATTTTTAGTGTAAAACAATTTATAATATATATATATATATATATATATGATAGGTAGAAGGATAGACCCCAACAGCTTACCTGAATTGTAGACCGTGGTGGTAGAGAGATACAGACAACATATATAAAGGACAACACAAGTTTTCCGAGACGTATCGGTACAAGACCTTGATCACTCGGGAGTAAGAAGACTACTACTCCCGAGTGATCAAGGTCTTGTACCGATACGTCTCGGAAAACTTGTGTTGTCCTTTATATATGTTGTCTTTATCTCTATACCACCACGGTCTACAATTCAGGTAAGCTGTTGGTCTATCCTTCTACCTGTCATATTGCTAGCCTTTTGGCCTCTCTTTAATCCAGTATATATATATGTAACACGGGGTTTTGGGTATTCGTCCACGTTTTGTAAAGAGGCTGTTCTTTCACATACCTTGCTTCACAGTTGTCACAGTTGACAGTTGAGCCTGGGCGACCGCGCAGAGCATGTCGCACGTGATGCCCAGACCTGTCACTTGAGGATGCCGTCACAGTGGACGGCGAAACGCCGTGAAGCAAGGTATGTGAAAGAACAGCCTCTTTACAAAACGTAGACGAATACCCCAAAACCCCGTGTTACATCTCACTTTGTCTACGAAAATCTACATCACAACATATTTATATATATATATATACATATATTAGGGATGTCAATACCCGGAAATAGTTTTACCCGGGTACCCTCGCGCCATACCCGTACTACCCGGGTAGTAAATAATACTAAATACGCGTTTTATCGTCATGGGTGTCAAATGATTCGCAAAGTTGTGGAAAGAGACATTATATTGTTAAACGGTATCAGGTTGCATTGTCTTCGATTCAAAACGATAGCGGAAGTATTCAACAAAGCTTCAAAGTTTGCGTCTCCGCTACGGTAGGCACGTACAATAAATCCGGTGGTCGGCCACGTCAAAGGGATGACGTTATAGTCCGAGCTCGAACACGAGAACATGATTGCGGTAAAGCTACGACGGGCGGGTGCGCTCCCTCGGACTCGCAACCGTTCCGCAGCATTCTTACATAGGCCTACAGAAGATGATACTAATTGGGCTTTACGCTCATTTTTTTGCAACGATTGCTAATCGAGACGAGGGAGGGTGGGGGGTGGGTGTCAAGTTAAATGCCAGCAAATTGAAAAGAGCTGCTTGTACGCTCGCACAAAGACGCCAGTAGGGAAATATCGCAATGTTGAATTGATTTCGTATTGAACAGAAGAAGGGAATGGGTTGTACCGGGTTACGGGTATTGAAAAGTTGGAACCGTACCTGTGTGTACCAGGCGGGTAACGGGTACTCGGGTACCCGTTGACATCCCTAATATATATATTATATAACTGTAGAAAGTATGTTTATATTTCAAACTTAATTATGACTACACAATAAGCATGTTGTAGGAATGCCAATTATGCATTTTTATATCACATAAATAATGGGATTTGCAACTGCCACTTTTATTTTATTTTATTTTATTTCACTAATTGTATAGTTTGCATTTTATACATATTATTACGCATTATTCAGAAGTCTTATGTAGAAGGCAGTGTTCTCGCTCAACTAACCAATAAGCCAAATTGCCAATGTTAATATAGCATAAAGAACTGTGTGTAGTTGCCAACAAAAACGTAGTAATAGTAAATTGATGTATTATAATAGTAAAAAACAAATGAACATTTATTTTTCAATATATACTGTAGTTCCTAATATAAGGAATAAATCGGTTCATAGCATTTGAGACACCCATGTAAGCTTGATGGTAGATCTGTACTTCTGTACCACACTATTCTTTTGGCTTTACATTCATAAGCCGATTGAATAATAATAGCTAATTATACTAATTTAGTAATAATACTGAACTAAAGATAACAACACAGTACAGTATGTTTGACTTTTCTCACCTAGGTGAAAGAAAAATGTAATGTTCAATTTTAATGATGATTTGCTTGTGAGTTTTGACAACCTTTTGTCTTGTTATATTAACCCAGCTTTACTCTACGTATACACATTTATATATTTATATAATGGTGAAAGCTACTATGTATATTCAGTACTTAAAATTGGTAACTAATTCTGCCATAGGGTGGTGCTAAGTACAGTATACATATTCTAGGTATAGGTTTATTTTTTTATCATCCATTTTTATATTACTTAAAGTCTATGTGTCATGTTAATTGTGTATTTTCTTAAATACTAAGACATTTTGTACAAACTCCCTACATATTCCTGTATTGCTTTAAACTGACTTTAATACATGTGTTATATTGCCTTATTGGGGACAAATGGAAACATCAATCCTCATTTCTGTAGATTATGATTTAGTTACAACCCTATAGTCAGGTGAAAATATATATAGGCCTACTATGCTTTTATGCTATTGTTGCAAAACAATTTTGTTTTATGTTTTGCATGGTTAAGTTAATAAAATGGGACAGAAAAAGTAAATAAAAAATGCACCCAGCATGTGTGGTAAAAACAGACAAAATATTGTGTAGGCTAAGCACTCTTAATAGTCTAAAAGAACCAAGTACTACTTGGTTCTTTTAGACTATTAAGAGTGCTTGAGAGGGGTCAACAAGGATTGCTGTGAGTATAATTGAAACCTGCAACTGCCTAAATTGGTACCACTACCTCATGCACTAGCAATGAATTGCCTACATTATGATTCAGAATGCAATGCCTATAAATGGGGCCCATGTACACTAGGCAACAAAAGTAAATCAATTGTATGATTGAAACCTTTGTGCACCATTCTGGTTATCTTAACGTAACAATACATACATCATATCTTCACATCTTATTGTTGTTGTTCATCTATGATATTCAAAGATTGGATTCAGAAGTATAAAGAAGCTGCTCAATAAAGTTAGGATAAAAGAAGTTTATGTAATTTACTTGATGTATTTATGTTGCATGCTACATTCTAGGCTCAGTTCCTAGTGTAGATTTTCTAAATTTAATTTGTCATTCCATTACCCATTAGTCATAAGCCATCAATTAGTTTAATTACATTTGTTGCTGTTACATAGAATGTTCAATTCAATAAATTATAATGAATTAGTAAATGCCATAGTCCATAGCCCACCCTCCTGGATCACACAAGGGTATGTGCACTCTGAGAATTTATTTTGACTCACACAAATGCAAGGCAAATCTCTTGAGTTTATGCTACATTAAGGTTTCAAGTGATTCAATTAGAATTAGGTATCCAAAAGAGCCAAAAACCTGTTACATACCCTGCAATGAAACCTGTTATCTATTGCATTAAAAACATAAATAAAAGTATTACCATTGAGTATATTAGTGTAGGGTAGAGACCCAGCGCCCATTGGCGACTGTCTACCCCATAAATCGCCCGTGTACGCTAGTAGTATTGGCGGGAGCCGCTAGTTGCCGCCACATGAGTGTGGTCTAATCAGTGGGTACATGTGGCGGCACCTAGCAGCTCCCCCACAGTACTACAGCATACAGCTGCTAGGTGCCGCCACATGAGCGTGGTCTAATCAGTGGGTACATGTGGCGGCACCTAGCAGCTCCCCCACAGTACTACAGCATACAGCTGCTAGGTGCCGCCACATGAGCGTGGTCTAATCAGTGGGTACATGTGGCGGCACCTAGCAGCTCCCCCACAGTACTACAGCATACAGCTGCTAGGTGCCGCCACATGAGCGTGGTCTAATCAGTGGGTACGTGTGGCGGCACCTAGCAGCTCCCCCACAGTACTACAGCATACAGCTGCTAGGTGCCGCCACATGAGCGTGGTCTAATCAGTGGGTACATGTGGCGGCACCTAGCAGCTCCCCCACAGTACTACAGCATACAGCTGCTAGGTGCCGCCACATGAGCGTGGTCTAATCAGTGGGTACGTGTGGCGGCACCTAGCAGCTCCCCCACAGTACTACAGCATACAGCTGCTAGGTGCCGCCACATGAGCGTGGTCTAATCAGTGGGTACATGTGGCGGCACCTAGCAGCTCCCCCACAGTACTACAGCATACAGCTGCTAGGTGCCGCCACATGAGCGTGGTCTAATCAGTGGGTACATGTGGCGGCACCTAGCAGCTCCCCCACAGTACTACAGCATACAGCTGCTAGGTGCCGCCACATGAGCGTGGTCTAATCAGTGGGTACATGTGGCGGCATCTAGCAGCTCCCCCACAGTACTACAGCATACAGCTGCTAGGTGCCGCCACATGAGCGCGGTCTAATCAGTGGGTACATGTGGCGGCACCTAGCAGCTCCCCCACAGTACTACAGCATACAGCTGCTAGGTGCCGCCACATGAGCGTGGTCTAATCAGTGGGTACATGTGGCGGCATCTAGCAGCTCCCCCACAGTACTACAGCATACAGCTGCTAGGTGCCGCCACATGAGCGTGGTCTAATCAGTGGGTACATGTGGCGGCACCTAGCAGCTCCCCCACAGTACTACAGCATACAGCTGCTAGGTGCCGCCACATGAGCGTGGTCTAATCAGTGGGTACATGTGGCGGCACCTAGCGGCTCCCCCACAGTACTACTAGCGTACACGGGCGATTTATGGGTAGACAGTCACCAATGACCGCTGGGCCTCTACCCTACACTAATAAACTCAATGGTAGTAGTACGTTTGATACAATTATAATTTCAATAAGGTATATTGAAAGATGGTTTAATAATAATACTAGGAAATTAAAATTAAAATACTTACATATCTGCTGACGGTTAGAAATATAAAGGGACAAGTACAAACAACAATCCTGTGGGTCTCAAAAGATGAAATACAGAAGAAAACTCAGTAAATAATATGAATGTGACTAATTAAAGGTATTTAATGTTATTATACACTACATGGACCCATGTATGTTCTTAGCAATATTATAATACTTAAGAGAATTAGATTATCCTTAAAATACGGGTTTAAATTAAAAATTCTGTGGAGGCAATAGCCAATAGGCATTAAAAATGCCTTTCTACAATTGTTAACTAAGCCAAATCAGCTTTTTACTTTTTATCATAATAGCATTTTTAAACATTATAAAAAAGACCATCTGTTGTCCCGTCTGTTCAAGTTTGGTTTCTACTTTCTAATGTTTAAAACTTACTCTACATTGTTTCAAAATTGTCACAAGGAATTAAAAGGATGTAATTTCAAAGAGAATTGAATGCTCTATTTTCTATTTAATAGATGTTTCTAAGTTCCAATAATGATTCTGTTTTTAAACAATAGTCACGTCATTACAAAAGCTGTATCAATCAAGGCATGTCGTGTCCTTTCCTTACATTAAAACCATTATAATTTAAACTTAGTAGGCCAGGGAATACTAACATTATTTTTTATTTCCTTGTGGCACTTTTGCAGCAACAGAGAACAATTATTAGCATTGGAAATTATTTTTTGCGTGGCTTGGACAACCCACAGCAGTTGTAACTGTGTAAACCTAAGTGCAAAAGTTTTTCCACTAGAAAATCTTAAAATAAGAAATGAAGTATATCAATACCTTAAATGTAATTTTGTATTTTGTTATTAAAACATTGTTACAACAGAACCAGAGTATTTTTTTTCTACCCTTGCATAACCTTGCACATTCCTAATAGTAAATCAATGTCGTTTCTTAAGCATGGTTTTGTGATGTATTCAGTCTTATGCTTTGGATAGAACTAGGAAGTTTGTTATAATTGTGAATTATGAAGTTTGAGAAGCCTGCTATTTCTTTTACAGCTCATTTCCTTCTGCAGAAGTTGTGTTGGTGTTTGAGATTCAAAATATTCTGTCCCTTTTTATAATATAGTTTTATATATTTCGGAGAATGCTGGCAGAATTCTGATAGGTTTATAGACCTAGTTGCCTGGGTTACTTTTGTTCCGTTTTTATGAGCTGGAATAACAAGCAAATTTTAGTTGTTGAGGGGTCTGTGAAGTACATTAGTGTTCTACTTGACTTGCAAGAAATCGAGGCATACACATTGCCTGCACAACATTATCACTAGAGTTCCCAATATGTTTACCAATTTAGTACAACTCTGCTATGTTACTCATGTCATTAACGAAAATTGTGTCTACAAACTTGTTGACAGTTGAAATGTTACCATATTTTGTTTTACGCTACTATATTAAATGGTAGCGTAAAACAAAATATGATAATATTTCAACTTTATACAATGACAGCAAGTCATTTCAAAACTTATACAATATTTAGATGATACAATTATTGTATTTAATTGTTGTTAATTGTTGTTCGTATTAGCATTGAAAACTTTTCGCAAGAAAGTTCGTAAATATTGACGCGCTCGCTTATCAACGCGTCAAACAGAGCGTTTTCCTAGTACTTTACCATATTAAAACCGAAGAAATATTAAATGTTGTTTGCCTGAAGAAGTGACTTGTCTCTTTATGCACATAGTTTAAAACTTAAAACCATTGAAAAAAAATATACAATGTGGGTAGGCAGGGATAAGTCAGTATATTTTCCTTGATTGAATTGACTTGACCCTTTACACCCTCCTAAAAGGAAGTTGAAGTTATGTTACAATGACAACTCGTTCCATGGGCAAAAACACATGACATTTTGAAGATATGACTTGTCTCCGTCAGCCCCAATGCAAGAGCAGATCCAGATTATGCACTAATGAAAGACCCAAAAGTTGACAGAATTACTTAACCCCTTATTCCCCCCCCCGCTCCCCCCCCCCCCCCAGCACAGTTATACTTCCCTTTTTCCTTTATTGTACTACTATAAAAGTTTAAACATTCGTGGATGTATAATCTTTGGTCACAATTAGTGTACAATATATTATCTGTACAGTGTACAGTATGCTTTAGTAGTACTACTAGCACGACTGTAAGCTACTGGTGCAACAGATAATAAATTACACTACGTGCGATATTTAATGCACTTCAAATATGGCGCTAGAAATTTCGGTGTTGAAAACGCGCGAATTTATCGATATTTCTTCGACTTCCGAGTTCCGGCAAGAGCACTCCACAAACTGGTGAGCAAAATATTTTCTTTAATTTGTAAATTTAATATACTATTTATACAGATTATTATACTAAAAATATTTGTTTAATCTATAATTATAATTTTTCTCTTAATTGTAGTCATTTTTAATACTTTGATATTTTTGAGTAGGTTAAAATCATCTTTGTCCAACGAGATCGCCATTGCCTTTGCCCGCTTCGTTTTCATGGCTGTGGAGATTGCAACGGAAGCATTTCACGCGAAGAGTTTTTAGCTTTGGAATACACATTTGTATTGTCACTGATTAGAACCGACATACCAGGTAAACGAGCAATTCATGATTTACATTTCAGATATTACACTTATGCATGCTCAACTCACGCTATACTTTACGCTCAACTAATCGAGACCGAACTGTTGGTTGTGCCGGTAGGCCTATTCAGGCAGCCTAGGCTAGGCTAGGCCACGTGCCATTTCTTATTGTTAGCAAACTTTGTTCTAAATAGGCTACATTAGACCTAGCATACACTTGTTCCATTTCATCATTCTCTCGTTAAACTAATTTTAAATTTGATCCCAGGTGTAGCCCTCGTGGATCTTGGCCTGTTTAGGCCTAGGCTAGGCCTAGTTCATGCCAAACCTAACCTCAAGAGTGCATCGGGGTAGGCCCAGGCCCTAGTGCATGGTAACGTGATACACTACGTTTATCACACGAGTTAAACTGGCATAACCAAATCGATTCAAGTGTTAAATCGGTTTAATGTGCGTGATAAACACGCCGGCTTAAAGTAGCCCAGAACGGTTTATTTTAGGTCATTTTCGAAAGTGACTTCGAAGTAGGCCTACTAAACCGATACAATTTCCCATGATGAGGTATAATGTGCGTGATAAACACGCCGGCTTAAAGTAGAACGGTTTATTTTAGGTCACTTTCGAAAGTGACTTGGAAGTAGGCCTACTAAACCGATACAATTTCCCATGATAATAGCTCAACCAAGAAGACTCCATCTTTGCGGTTTGCGCATCCTAGCAGGAGAGTGACGTACTAGGCCTAATTTGATTTGGTTAGACATTTTAGAAGTAGGATTATGTACATGTGCTCGACGATGGACGCAAGAACAGTTGACCAGAAAAGCCGCGCTGGCAATTGGCCAGTGTTGTTAAGTAGCGCGCTACTTTTTTTGGTAGCGAGACTGGTAGCAAGCTATATTTGAAAATGCGGTAAAGTAGCAAGCTACAACGAGTATTTGTAGCGAGAAATCGCCGCTACTCTATTTTTGCAATGCAATATAAAATATAAAACCTCTTATTGACATATATTTGTGGCTTCTAAGTTGTTGATAGCATTATTTTCATAAACATAAAAATGATCATTGGTAAGAAAGCCTAGATTTACAAAGAAATAATTAAATAGTAGGTACTCCTGGTCCTTCATAACAAATCAAAGTAGCTGTAAAGTAGCGAGCTACTTACAAATTACAGTAGCTGAAAAGTAGCTAAGTTACTTTCGAAGATCAAGTAGCTGTAGCTGTAACAGTGCTACTTTTAAAAGGTAGCTTTAACAACACTGCAATTGGCAATACGAGGAAGTAGGCTTCTTAAACAACGCCTTACTGTACAAGGTTTGGGCGATTTTAATACATCTGGTGCTAGGAAATGAAATCTAATCTGAATCAGTTTAAGCACGTCATTTTTAAACCCAATTGCAAACTCCGTGATTAAACGTATCGACTTACGGGAAACGATTTAGCTTAAACTGGTTTAATTCTCCGTGATAAACGTCTTGGCTAGGCCACCATTCTTACGCGGGGGTCTCGCCAGGGTAGGCTAGACTTGATAGTTGGACGCCCAAGCTACGTCACAAGAACATGGAGCGTCAAGGGTTGTCTCGAGGATTGTGTATCATTGAATTTTGGTACGCCTCAGGCCGCGTTAAGAAATTATGCTAGGGCCCAACATACTTGAATAATGGAAAGTGACTAGTCTAGGCTACGTATATCATGAACACCAAGCGCTTTAGCTGCAGCTGCTTTCATGTAAATCGGTTGGGATCCACTTCGTATATCATGTCAATCTGAAGCGCTTTCATCCAAGCAGATTTCGGAACATATCTAATTAAAAGAAAAGGATAAATGCCTTTCTTTACACCCGTAAATTTAAATTGACACTGTGGCTTCCAAAAAAATACAAATACTAGACCTACCTATTACTAGGTCTACACGCGTGGATTATTTGCTCCAATCATTCGAGTCTTTGAATGATTTTAAGTCGAGTCAAACGTGCAGTTTCGCCACAATGATTGGCGAAACTGCACGTCTACACGCCAAGATAATTGGAGACTCGAATGATTGGAGCAAATAATCCACGCGTGTAGACCTAGTGTATGACAATTGAAAGAATCCACCGCCTACTACGAATTCACATTACTGACATTTTCGTATTACAGACCACTGATATAGCCTACGTGGTCTGATCATCACCAGCTTTGTTGTCCATGGGCCGATTAGGCATGGGTCTAGTAAACTATGGTCCCTGCATTCCAGGGCAATGGGCATGCATGTCATTTGGCACTTTTTCATCTTAATACTCATCCACTTATTGTCTCAATTACCATTGTTTGCAAAATATGAGATGTAAGGGCCAAATAATTTATTGTTAGGAATTATTGTTGTGCAATATTGCTGTAACAATTATGTTGTCAGTTTTTAGGAACCATTTTAGTTTACCAATGTCAATGTTTGATACACCTAAGAAATATGTTCTCCAGTAATAAGCCTAATTCTTTAGAGTTTTCATTATAATGAAATATGTTTTTCTCTTTTATAGAAAGATGAGGTTCGCCCAATGGCTACATGTACTATTAGTACTGGAAGCTCTTGCCACAGTTTTTGTGGTAACTACGTCGTATGTCCCAGATGAGTACTGGCAGTCACTTGAGGTGGCTCATAAACTAGCATTCGGGTATCCTTTTTATTGTTCTGCATTATGTATCTAGAAACGTTTAGATATTTGATATATTGGATTGTTGCCAAAAGAAAGTGGCTTGAAAACTATTAATAGGTAGGTCTACCTATGTATTTAAATACAGTTGTTTTGGCCTAACATAGCCTGACATTCACTCGAAGGTCTCTCAAGAGGGTTTTTATTTATTTATTTATTTATTTATTTATTTATTTATTTATTTATTTATTTATTTATTTATTTATTTATTTATTTATTTATTTATTTATTTATTTATTTATTGATTTATTTATTTTTATTTATTTATTTATTTACTTAAATTTACTGATTCATTTATTCACAATATTCAGATACAGCATATTATAGCCCAGGGATGGCGAACCAATGGCACGCGTGCCAGAAGTGGCACGCGAAGACTTTCTGGCGGCACGCAGAAATATGTTTAACATTGTATCAGGATGAAATTGACCACACTTCAAACCCGTTGTTCAGGCATTTAGAGAGTTTTCGGTACAAACATTTCGCCTCCTACACGATTTTCACTCAATGCTGCATTATGTGGAACGATCACAACATTACAAACTGACAACCTGACCATTTGTTGCCTGAAAAATATAATAATTACTGAAAAAGCTCTAATAAAATTTCGTCAAAATTTTACTGTGCCTTTTTTGAGAATTTGGCACGCCTAGACAGAATACATTCAATAGTTAGTAAATAGTGGCACTCAAGCTCGAAAAGGTTCGCCATCCCTGTTATAGCCTATAGGGCCTATGCCAGTTTAAACTGAAATTAGTATACGTATATATATATATATTAGGCCTACATTTTTTAAATTATTTACAATAGGGAATGCTCATACGATTTTTTTGTTAAACCAAACACTTAATTTTCTAGTATATGGTACACAAAGTATACTAGTCTAATGAAATTCCCAACTAAAAAATAAATTTTTAAATAGGTTTAATATTGGACTTAAAGTCGCGATTATTTGAATTTGGTAGAAACGCCCCGTGATTGGCTAGAGGCAGTTGTGACGTCAGGGTTTTGTAGCTAGTCACAGTCCGTGCGGTGAGCCATAGGCAGATTGCATACACAAGTACAAACCCTTTCGTCACGCGCATCAACATAGCGCCAGCTTGTTTTCGTGCGCTTTTATGTGAGGTTACTAAATCAATTATTTTGAGGCATAGACTGATCCGATTTTCAAAATTTAAAAACATTGTTATTAGATAGGCCTATGCGACGACGTATTTAAAAATCAATTGAAAAAATCGTATGAGCATTCCCTATTGACGCCGGTAGTGGAGAGAAGAGCGACTGAAAGGGTCGGTGGAGTTCAGGTAGGTGTTGTCTTGAATTGCTGATCCATCGATTAGCTAGCTCCCATAGTTCCTATCTTCTCAGTTCATGCCTTGTTAGGTGGAATCTGTTTCAACGTTTTCTATTGTACATTAGTCATTCACCTTTGTGTATGAGTTTCCAAGTTATTATCATAAAGATAAGCTGTTGGGATTCCTATCTTTAACAGTAGGCCTAATGAATTGCCTAGCGCCCTAGCCATGTTGCACACTGAACCAATTCCAATAAGATAAGAACTTTTCAAAGGTGAACTAGAACTTTTTAATTATTATTAAATTATCATTATTATTATTAAATTATTATTATTAGCCTAATTATTAGCCTATTATTACATTAATTTTTTGGAGGGTGAACTGAACTTTTTAAAAGTTCTTTTTAAAATGGATTTTTCCAAGTAGGCCTATGCGGATGCCTACCAACTACATAGCAATCGAGCTTAGTCCTGTAGTTTATAAGTTGCTGGTCATACAGTTGAGTAGCCCTAATGTACTGCATTCAAGGTTTGAATGCTGGAAAGACGAATGTTATGGTATTTTGATTTTCTGATATTTCTATTGCTCTGACTCAGTAGTGTTGCATACATTAGCAGGAAATGTTACTTATAAATATTTATCATTTCACATGAGAACAAAAAGTATTACAAAGTTGAGGTTACTGGTAGGCCTTATTAATTTGGATTTCATTTCTTTAGGCCTATTTATTTTGTATGGTATTTAAGTCAATGGTTAGGCATAAACATGTACTGGTCTTGTACACAATTGTTGTTTTGAAATATGTGAGTAGGCCTAGTAGGATTCTTTCCTTAACATTTAATAGATATGGGTACCTTACCTGGGAGTGGGTTGTTGGCATACGGAGCTATACCTATCCTATGGTTATTGCCGGTTTGTATAAGATCCTTGAGTATGCCCACTTGGATACGGTGTACAATTTGACTATGGTGCCAAGGGTCCTTCAAGCCATGATGGCAATCGTAGCAGAATTTTTTTTCTTGTCGTGGTACAAAGAGCAAACGGCTACTCGAGGCAACTGGGCCATGGTAACTGCCACAACATCATGGTTCTGGCTGTATACTTTATCTCGTACCTTGACGAACAACGTAGAGATGGTGTTGAACACCATTGCCTTGTATCTTTACCCTTGGATGAACACTCTGGAAACAAAGGGAAAAGCTTCGTTTTTATGGGTGGTTGGACTGGCATGTATGGTACGCCCAACTGCCATTGTAGTTTGGATCCCGTTATGTGCTGATCACATCTTGCGAAGTGAGAAGAAAATATGGCTGATCCTAACCAAATATGTGCCTATTGCGCTGTTGATTCTTGCGCTGAATACTGCAGTCGACTCAATGGCTCATGGAGAGCTCATTGTTACTGGATACAATTTCCTGTATACCAACATAGTACAGGGGTTAAGCAACACTTATGGGACCCAACCATTTTACTGGTACTGTGCCATTGGATTGCCTGCTGTCCTTGGCTTCCATTTAGTGCCATTTTTGTTGGGCTGCAAGACCATCCTGCAGGGGAATGCGTCATCAGTTGAGGTTATACTACTTACGGCAATTGCGTGGACTATCTTTATATTCAGGTAAGTTAAATCTTTATGATGTATGATTATGCATATTGCATAGGCCTACATATACATATAATAAAGATAAAGTAACATTGTGTTGATTTAATGAAAATAAAAAAATTAAAATTAATGCCTATCATTTTGTATATTTTGGATGCCATCGAGTAGTAGGGGCCTAGGTTACATTTTGGGGTTGCTTTGAAGGCTCTGGGAACCACTCAGTTAATAAAAATTAAAAAAATACATTTGGAAGGCTTCTGACGCAGCTTTAGGTCTTTAAGCCTGCGATATGTATTTTTTTTGCGATGCCGTACAATAAATGTGTTTCCGTGAAATACATTACTTTTCAGCTTTTGGCTGTCATTTGTTCGGTAGGCTATTCCAGTAAGTGTATTTGCAAAAGATATCAATCCGATCTAGAATTGAAAAGACTACATTAGAATGGCCTTTGGAGAAACGGTGTTCTATTCCATTATCATACTTTGCCAACCCTGGCAAATAAAATTACCAGTTATGTGTAGGGTAGGTCTAGATGTGTAAATATTTGGTTTTGATAGGAATTATTTACCTGTGATCTCTTTTCTCTGAAAGTTTCAGAAGGAAATAAATCATGATAGTTTAGTACTTTAGTTGGTATTTTTGTGTACCAGGATTCACTGGTAGAGCATGGAATCTATGGATAGAGCTTGCTGGGGACGCAACTCTCTATTCTTGTGAATTTGTACAATCGGGATCGTTGCAATGTCTGAGGACGTTAGGATTTCAGGATGCGAAATAACTAGACTTGGTTCAAACAACAATAAGAAACCGTATTTTAATTATTGAAACACATTTGTCCTAACCTTGGCAATGATGTGGCGACTCTGCTTAGGCTATATACGTAAGATTACACATTACCATCTCGTTCCCGCACCTCGTCAGCTGTACCTGGTCATTTTGTAGTCTGCCCGTCGACGGTCATTCCCACGTTCGAGTCCCCCAATGCAGCAACCTCGACTCGCCGTCCTGCTGCTCTTCTACGTTGACCCTTGTAGCTACGACGTGCTCACTGGTGCCCAACCATCTTCCCTCGACACTCCGATCAGTTCGACCCCCGTTCAAGCCACGTGCCCAACTTATATACTCCCCCTGCTATCCCCTCTCTCTGGCATTTTCCCCAACACATGACGTATGTCACCAAACAATCCCAAGACCCAAAGCTATCAACAATCAATTGTCTACAATCAAGCCTGGGCCTCCTGGACAACACCTGACACAGCAAAATAACCAAACTATTATTATGATTATTATGCATGTGTCGGTAATCAGATGTTATTGTAGTTGCCCTAGACTGATGGCGACACAATAGCAACCTCAGCATTATCCTAATTGCGAGCAGTACAAACACAAAACAGAAAATGTTATGAGTATTGTTCCATCATGTCTTGAATCAAATAGCGTAAATCACGTAATAAGAGAGAATTAATGTGACAAATGGACAAGTCCCACGCCGGACATTACAGTATCAAATAAGAAGTTGCTAATACTTCAACTGGACCCGAACTCTGCTTGATTTGGCTCGCGAATTGTACCGAGACGAGTAGCATTACTTAAGTAGCCTACTCTCTCGTCCCCTCTGTGTGGCAGCTGCAATGTATTCCAGAATAGAGAACCAGTAGAAACATTAATGAGTTCTATTAGGTCTATGTACATTTGTGTGTGTGGTAAATTAACCTGGCCCAAATTATATGTGGTCTACCCATAAAGCATGCATCGATACTAAGACACTCTTTTATTACTGAGTTAACACCTTTGTACTCTTGACTGTCTAAATATTGTGACCCAAGAGTTGAGCTGAGAAATTATAAGAGTTACTATATAAATAGGCCTATTCGGCATATCAAGATGCCATCGTTTCACCATCTAAATTTAAGTTTAATTTGCAGCCTTGGAACATTAAATTTTGCCAATTTGTTACTGTTTCCGAAGTCTGTCTCTGTCTTAGTGAACCAGCAACCTGTGCATAACATAAACTTTGTGCCAACCTAGAATAAAAAAATCATGTAGAGAACTGTCAAGTGTTTCAACCGAGTGTATTTATACCTTTATCTAAATTTAAGTTTAATCTGCAGCCTTGGAACAATTCGGCCAATATGTTCCTATTTCTAAAGTCTGTCTTAGTGAACCAGCAACCTATGCATGACATTATAAACTCTGAGCCAACCTAATATAAAAAAAATCGTGTCAAGAACTGTCAAGTGTTTTAGCTGTGTGTATTTACTATTTATATTGTTTTCTTTTCCCCAGTCCTGGTGCAATGCAGGTCACAGTGTATTCATTTTCCATTTTTTAATTCTTGATTTTAGTTGGATCTCGCATAAGGAGTTTCGGTTCCTCTTGCCCCTCCTGCCAATGACCTGGTTCATTTCTGCTAAATGGCTTGGCCGTTGGAGCCGTAAAGCATCCATTCCTTCCATGTGGATTGTGGCTTTTGGACTCATAGTCGGGTGCTTCGCCCCATTGGCATACTTTGGGCAGTATCATCAGCGAGGCACTTTGGATGTAATGCCCATGCTAGCCAAGTCGGGTGCAGAGAACCCAAGTGGCACAAGTCTGCTTTTCCTGATGCCGTGTCATACGACTCCATTTTACAGGTAAGCCTAGGCTTGTATTTGTATGTCAACTTGTATTTTAAATCGGTTTCTTCAGGATGCAATTTTATATTGTTACAATTTAAATATAGGCCTACCATATATGTATCTATATACAGCAGATGGTGTAAAATTCTGCCAGCAAAGTAGGCTATGTAAAATGTATTTTATGCAGGAAAACCAACACTTAAAATACACAAAATTTAGCCCTCGTGGTGAAATAAAAAACATTCAGTAAAATATGCAAAATAACTAAGCAAAGTTGTGTGTGTGTTTTTGTTTTGTTTAAATAGAGCCAGTGTGGAGCTGTGGTTGTGTGGGGGAAGAAAACAAAATTGTGCAAGGTTAAGACAAAATGATTAAAATGTGACCCAAATAAGCTTAGAATCAAACTATTGCCCCAATTGTTTACGGCTACCTAGTTATCATTCATTCATATTCGCCAACCACGTGCCAGTATTTCAAATAGTCACCCGCTGATTGGTCCTGTCATGGCCATCTATGACGAAAGTATCCATAAGTTTGCTGTACACCACCATATCCACCATATTATTGTCATGTTGTGCATCTGTATTTCAGTCATCTTCATACCAATGTAACCGCACGATTCCTCACATGTAACCCGAACCTGAAGGGAACAAACGGGTACACCGACGAAGCAGACTTGTTCCACTTAAACGCGGAGACGTGGCTGAAGAAGATGTATGGAATCAACGCTACGCTTCCCTCGCATATCATACACTTTGATACTCTAGTACCGAAGATACAGAACTTTCTAACTGGTCACAATTACGTAATGACTGCCAAGTTCTTCCACACTCACGTACCCGAGGGCCGGGTAGGCTCGTACGTGGTGGTGCACCAACGATTCTAGACAGCTAAGTAAGTCGTGAAGGTGTTCAAACGTGTCTGGACATGTACATACACTTGTTCTTAGTGTGCCATGTTTTGAAACTGTGACTAAAGGTAAATTTATTAAGGCTGGGCATCGACATCGATTATTTGATTAATAATCGGTCGGTGATTATTTTCGACATCGTTTTTTTTTTAATTATCGATTTTTTCCTCAAATTATTAAATATTTAATTAATTAATCAGTCAATTTTCCATTTATGCGATTTCCCATTAAAAATTTGTAAATTCACTTGAATACGATAATTTTACGCTTCAAAACTAATCGTTACTGTCACGCGGGCACCAACGACCTCACCAAGCTCAGCGGCAACATGTCGAACTAGGGGCCATGGGCAACCATAGTTACTCGTCTTTGCAGTGAACACATTGTTTTTTGTAACGGGTGTCATTAAAAAAAAAAACGATGTCGATTAATATTATTTCGATTATTCGCGATTTGTTTTCGATGTCGATGTTGCCATTTTATATCGATGCCCAGCCTTAAAATTTATGACATGGCTTTTGTTTCATGTGAACCATTGTGTAGGAATAGGTAGTATTAAGAACAGTTACTGAAGTTACTGGTTATCATTTAATTATACTAATCAGTGTGTCGTGTTTTCTTAACATTTACATTTGTAATTCTTAGCTTCATTTTTCTAGTTTGTAGCTAATCTAGGCCTTAATAGCTCTTAACATTGTAGATCTCGATCGTAGGTCCATCCCCATTTTACCCTCATTTTACCAACGATGGTGAACGTTCAAAGCTGCCACAGCACCTGTGGCGTATGAAGTACAACTAATGCATATGAAGTAAGCTAACTTTGCTTAAAGTATATTTTTACCTTTGTCCATGTGTTTTAATTTTAAAGTTTTTTTTTAAATGTCTAGCTTGGGTTTTACTTGCATTTTTGTGCTGTCATCAGTAGGCCTATGAAAGATACTTTCAATCTAGGTAGGCCTACCTCTAGGTATTATGATCTGACTGGTTGATTTCTTCTTCTTTTTTTTTTCATCAAAAACCCATATTGCAGTGGTTTCTTGGGGGCCTGGCAGTCCTCAACCCTGGGTTGTACTTGAATCAAAGTCACAAAAATGAGAAAACTGCCATCATCATTAACTGCAGTAGAGCCGTGTTAAAAAGTTCCTATTTAATAAGTTTGAATTTATAAATCAAAACAATCATTGCACTAATTGTCAAGTCGTGGCATCCAGCCGATAGCTACCAACTACCTGCTTAGTTGTGCTTGGTTTTCTATGTTGTGTCTTCATGTCTCTTCAATCAATCATTAGATGGCCATTCATCACATGTCATATACCTGGTTTTACATGTAACATACTGGCAGCTCAAATTAGTTCATTTATCCATAGGCCTACATAAGAAGTACAATATAGATGGCCTGTACATTGCAATTATCTAATTAATAGGTAAATATTTTTGGAACACAACATATAGTCCAGAACCATAATCTGTTCTCTAACAAATGCCACACATTTTGTATGGACATAACATTTCAATCAAAGAACTTCTTAATCTGGTGGCCAACTGGGTACTAGGACATAAGGTTTAACATGTCTTGTGTAGGGATGAATGAGTTCAAAATGCTAAATGCATTGCTCATATGACACAGACTACAATGCAACTTAAAATTAGTACGTCATTTTATTACTATAGGCATGCATTCATCTGAGGTAGGTATGTATTTGTGGTGAATTAAAAGCTTGTCCTCAAGCAGTCAGTGGTGGTTCACATTACAAAATTTCGATTCCAAGTTGTTTTTAATTTTGTCAAGGTCATCACATAATTCGGGCTAAAACCGATTAGGCAAAAATGAAAATGCTTTTAATCAGAAACAGTTGAAATTTAAAGATATGAAACAAAAACTTGTTGAAAACATTCTTTTTCTGTTCATGCCACCAATATCTGTCTCTGACAATCAACTAATGTTGTAGTATTGTTAATACATATTTTCAATTTTGTATCTATGCCTACCTAAAAATATCATTAGCAATAAAAATAAGTGCAATAACTTGGTGCAGTTGTGTTTCTTTTTCATCATCATACATGTGGACAGTAATTTTGAATTACCCAAAATAGGTGAATACTGTACACATATCAAGTTTTCATGAGATTCTACATTGAGAAATGGTTTCTTGTGCGTTTATTCATGAGTAATAAATGCATATAAAATATTTTTCAGAGTGGATAAATGTGAAGGTATAGCTGGCCGCGGTCCATTAGACATTGGTCTAATAAACCGCGATCCCTACGTTCCTGGTTCGAATCCTGGCTTGGGCATCATGGATGTCATGTTTTTCCATATTCATTGTCACCCACTCACAGTCTCGATTAGCATTGTTCCCAAAGTGTGAGACATTAAGCCCAATTATCATCATTGTCATCGTCATCATCATGAATAACCCGGGAATGCAGCCCTGGAAATATGTGAAACTTGCATGGCAGTGAAGGAACACAGTCACTACAAAACTCGAATTTTGTGAAATATTTAAAACAAGTTGAGTCCACATCTACCCCTCTCTCTACCCTAATATGTGTTTATTTTAGTTTGACAAAACTAGAGCTAGAACAGTTATTCTAACTCTCTCCAGTGAGCATGACGTGCAGTGGCGTCAAATCACGTTCAGCGAGAAAAAACAAAATCGCTGTGAGCGCAGCAGATTTAAAAAAATTTGTTTCCACTTACCCAACGTTCTAAAACATGATCCTCTTTGATGTAGGCCCATCAAAAAATATTCCAAGATGAGATAGAGTGGAGATATTTTTACTTTGGCATAGTTTGAAGCTCCACCACCTGGTTATATGACCACCACCCAGCATAACAAATGTGACTGGTTGTAAAATCTATAACATAAATTGAATAAAAGAGCTTGAAATTCCGAATTCAGCAGGTAAAGTAAAAAAGCTAAAAAAAAAGCTACTGGTAGCATGCTACAATTTAGTAGTAGCGGTAGCAAAAAAGTCACGCTTATTTTCTGTGCTATTTGGCAATTGTTTACCAACAAAAATGCAACCAAATCCTTATTTTATAAGAATACCTTGTTTAAAAATAAAATTGTTTTTTTTTTGTGTTATGCCGAATATGTTGGCTGTGAATCTGTGAGGACGATGGTCATTCTACAAAAACAAATTAACCGCTATCCGAGTACCTTATCTCCTTCTCTGTCGAGACCAAACTCATTCAATGCGTTTCAATACGTGCTTGAGTGGGCATCCTCACCTGCGCGTGTTTTCCCAGCTTTTTTTTTCCCCCACTGACTCCTAAAAGGTAACCCTTGAGCATTCCTACCCACTACTCCCAGTCCCACACCTTATAAAGTCTACATATAGAAATGTCACTTGCAGAGATTGATAGTTTCTGCCCTCTGGGGTGTTTTGACTACGAACATTTTCTGAAATTATATTTATTTGTGTGTTAAGTCAGAAGTTTATAAAAACTTTAATGCGTGGCCTCCGTTAGCCTCGTTACTCAAAAGACAACGTTCAGTTGAGCGTATGGGTCTATATCGAAGGATGTGAGCTGAAATGAGTTATGTACCAAATTGAGACATTTGCATGAAAGTAGCGCGCTACTTTAAAAATAATGTAGCGAAAAATATAGCGAGCTACTTTTTTCAAGCAGTTAGGGATAGCATGCTACTTTTTTAAAGTAGCGTTTCAACACTGGAATTCCGTGATACCAATAGCTCACTATTTATCAAAATGTGACCTGGTTGGTTTTGCATCTAGACCCCTCAATTACACAATTCCAATTAAACATAATCTTATTAAGGGTCCTGGATGTTTACTGGCATTGGTAAAATATCAAAAGTTGGAGATGTCAGAGAAGGTGTTTGAAATACAAAAAACAATCTCCCACATGGGCAAGCATGTGGACAAACAGGATGTTCAGAGGCTTGTAGGGGGGGGGGGGGGGGGCTTTAAACCCTTCTTTTCCCAAACGTCTGTTGCCGCCAGCAAGCAATGTGTCACTTCACGGCACTCGAATTGACCTCGGAGGTAGAGGAACTTACATCCAAGGTACTGTACAACATGATTTCAAGTTTATTTATATAGTTATCACCAATTTATATATTTAGTATTTTATTATACATTTTCCTTGGTGATATTTAGTTTGCCTAGTAACTATACTTATTGACAGCAATAGAAATGTAATTTATACCGTAAATACATCAAATAAAATCCAATCGTGTTCAAATTAACACAGTTGTGACGGGAAGAAAATTTACAATAATAAAGCTGCGTCACAGAATTGATCACAAAAATCTTTGATTACCTGCCATGATGCCAGGATAGATTGGATGACACCACATACAAATTTATTAATTATATTAATATTTTGTTAATGAAATACTTATTTTATCAAATGTGTAATATTCACACTCGCATATTGTAGAGTACAAACCATACAGTTTAATATGTCACATGCTATGTTTTTGACCACAACTTTATTGATATTGATTGAGTGATTACTAATGTAATTTATCTAAGATTTAATTGTGACTGCTATAAAAGTTACTTCCTCTTACTTTAAATGTGTTTTAACTATAAACGTGATAGTTGAGGTACATTTGCATCTTATTATCACGTTTTGTTTAAAATTAATTTTCTTTATTAATTGCACAATCAACTTAATTACTATTGATTAATTTTTTTAATCATGCCATTAATATAACATACATGATTTTCTTTAATTTAATACCTGATTTGACTACATTGAGTTCATTAAATCGAGGAAAGCTCAATTTAATTAATAAGTCGTCAACCATAATTAGTTCTGTTTGTGGCCATCAATTTTTGGATGCAGCATACTCAAATCAGTCAGTGTGTAAATATTCACATTTGTTTCACTTTTTGCACTAATTTTAGACATCTTTATTCCACTATTAGAATGTTATCTAATACTTCTTCTACATCATATCACTAATATTTACCAGTGTAGTCTATGTATCCATAACAATAGTAATATGTTCCCCTCCCCCCAACCCTTCAATCAAGTGAGTTAGGTAGTAGAAATGTCCTTATCTTGCATCCTAATCTAATTTAATTCAGTCTTGCTGTAATTTGCATGTACTTCCTCATTCTTTGTTATTTGTGTACTGGCATGTTTATTTCACCTTGCGTTCCAGGGCGCACAAACTTTGCTAGGGTCTGATTCCGAATCGACCAAACTTTGTTAAAATCGGATTTAATAATCTCGTATTGGATTAATTACAAACTTGAAGGTCCAGTGATAAAACGTTCAACGTTGTTTTCACTAACATTTCAAATCTTCGTGCGTATTTACTCCGTCTCTTCACTAGCGAGGTTCCAGAATGCACCAACAGATGGTGCAGGCCACATTCTGCTCTCGTTTAGGCATCACGACTTCGGGCGACATTCCACAGGTTTCCATCAGCTGTCAACACACCGACGCACATGGACACAAGGTGAGAGACACGCCCCTTGCACTATGTATCACTCTTGTTACTTACTCGCCACTGACAGCTGTGCTGTTCTGTTGTGTGCCCTAAATAAGGTAACCATATTTTGAATATTGAAAACCGGGAAAAACAAAGTGTAAGGATTACGAAACTCCATTTACCATTGGTCTGGTCAGTCGAATGAGGCGAAACATTTTTAATTCAAATTTGCCTGCAAAATGCCCAGAAAACAGCTTTCTAACATGAATTAATAAAACAAAATAAATATCAATACATTATTATTATTCATATTCATTTTAATTAATACATACTAAGTATTTAAATGAATGTGGGCACATTTTTGTACCTACGCCCGGTCGTATTTCGCCAACGGAATAAACTCTGCTTTCTGTGAGTTAAATGAGTAAGAGTGTGTGAGTAAGCATCTGCGAATGCGACCCGCATGTGTCGAGGGCTAGCAACTGTAAGCCCCTCCCTCCTCCCCCCCATGTTACAATCGACCGCGTTTTGACAGAATGCCGGGACACCTTTTCCCCAAAAATTACAAACCGGTGAAAAATATGTCTTTTCAATGAATCTCTCGGGACACCGGTACAAGTGTTCCGAGAACGGTACTGTACTGGCACAGATAACGCTGGTCACCTTAGCCCTAAAGCTCCAGCTAACTAACTAACTAGAATCTAACCAGACCAAAAATTGTCTAGCACAAGGGTTAGGCTTGGGGGCTATCTATAAATGATGTCACACCATTTTTTTTTATCAAACTAGATCCCAGACCACACATTTTGTCACAGTCACAAAAAGTATAACGTCAGCCCCCCCCCCCCCCCTCTCATGATGTCACAAAAAATTCAAAATCTGCCTCTGGCCTTTTATAAGAATCGTTGTTACAAATCTGCCTCGTTGGTCCTCTGTAAAGACAATTTTCTTCCACAGCCACCTACACACAATCAAATTCAAAGCAGATGTTTTAGAATGACATTGTATTGTATTGTTTTGTATCGTATTGTATTGTGCATCAAGGCACAGATGGTGATGTTAGAGACAGCATCAACTACTTACAAAAATACTAAAATTTATGACATAATATGTGGTAAAAGTGGTGTGGATGTCACATTAAACATAGCCCCCCCCCTCTCCCCTGTCAAACATTGCCATGAAGACCCCCTCCCCCAGTCATGGACGTCATTTATGGGCAGCCCCTCACCCAGACATGCTGTACGGGTACAAATACTGGGGGAGGCATTGTTACGTGTTTTACCATTACTTGATCTTGCAAGCAAAATAAAAGCATTTGTCAAATGATATATTTTGTATATTCAAATATAACTACAGGGTCAATTTTTAGTGCGCAACCGGACACTGTTGGCGCAGTGGGAAAAGGTATTTGTGCAGTTGAAAGTGATGATGTGCGCAGCACAGTTGATAATTCGTCTTTCGAAGGGGAAATCTCATTAGGTTAATTTAAACGAATACGTCGCCTGACGAGAAATACATTCATACATATTGTGCCAAAGCAATGTGCAGATTGCGAGTTTTAATGCTAATAAATACAAAATATGTTAAAATGTAAAAGATTGTAAGAAAGAAACATTTATTGAGCACAGTGGCATAACTAGGGGGGTGGTTAGGGGGTTTGTCCCCCCCCCCCCGAATTTTTATCGATGCTGACCTTTTACTTACTTTCTTTACTTTTTGATTACTTACTACCAGTGTTGTAAAGTAACTGAGTAAAAGTAATTGAGTAAAAGTAATTAATTACTTTTTGAGTAACTGAGTTACTACTTTAATTACTTTTATTTCAATGTAACTGTAACTGTAACTCAATTACTTTTATAAGTAATTATACTCAGTTTTCAGTTACTTTTTAGAGTTACTTTTCTTAAGCATGCTCGTTCTGTAGTGGTACAAAATTAAAAAAATACCGCTTTGTATCAACCGAAAAAACAAACAAAAAACGAATTTTTTGTGTCATATGATGGAACTATATTTTTCTACGATTTCGTATTGCCCGCTAAGGACAGGCCAGCTGATAGTTCTAGGCGCCAACCGACGTAGCGGCTCAGCTTAGACCCGCAGGGTTAACAAACATGACAACAATAAATGAATACAACTGCCAGCTGTAACGAAAATTGTAATGCTTAGATAATTCCCGTAGATTTTGTTAGTTAGTGCGCGCAGAGTGTTAATATAAAAAATCACCAGAAGATTGAACAGTCGATTGTATTGATTTTAGTTTTATTCATTCTGTGGAAATATTTAAATATTTCTGTGGCACTCTGTTGTGTTGGCGTTCTGGCGAAAACCAAGGCGCTAACCGACAGGCGACAAGTAGGCATAATATAATATATAATAATTAGCAAAAACAAACAGTTTTGCGTGCCATTATTGCGTGCCATTATTTCCAGTAAAAAAATATTTTTTTATTTGTAATGCTGTCAGTTATTGCATTTTAAAAAAAATTTCATGATGTAACTTAAAAAGTAACTCAGTTACTTCATAAAGTAACTGTAACTGTAACTCAGTTAAGGGAAAAAGTAACTGTAACTGTAACTGAATTACTTTCCCAAGCAAGTAACTGTAACTGTAACTGAATTACTTTCTAAAAGTAACTTTTACAACACTGCTTACTACTTCACTACTTCTTTAGAACTAGGAATTTAATAATTATGGATAAATGTTAGTGTTAGGGAAAACTAGTGTGTACCTATCCCAAAATAAATACATCATTCAGCTCAAACGTTGTAGGAACTAGGGATGACATCGGGTACCCGGGTACCCGGCTCCAAAGTATTACCCGGAGCCGTTTTTCGGGTCCGGGTAATTTTTTAGTCCGTTTCTAGGCCTTATTTACGTGCCAGTAATGCTGCGGTTGATTTCGATGGAGCCAGCAGGCACGGCGGGCACCGACCATCCCCCACTATCCATAACAAGTGCCTCGACAGGGAACAAAACAGACGCGAACAGACTTGCATTCGTTACTGGTTGTTCATTGTTTAACATTCTGGTGAACATTCTGGCTAACACTTGTTCTATTACTATTTATTTTACTTGAAATAGCATGTTTTATGTACGTGCTTCAGTTGTGTATTGTGAAATGTTTTTTTACTGGACGTGGTTACTGCAGGCGTATTCCAAGGGGCTATTCGAGTAGGCGGCATGCATGTCATTCGTCCCTCTTCTTCCGCCCCGCGCACTTCACAAGGCCTAGCGACGACCTTCAAATCAAGCCTACACATCGAAAAATACGTTTTCAGGATCCGGGTACCCGGGTAATATGAGAGCTGGAACCGGTTCCGAATTTTATTACCCGATGTCATCCCTAGTAGGAACTATTTATAATATAAACCAAATTGGTAATGCTTCGAGACATATTCTTTTCAATGATATGTAACACCTATGTGTTACATATCATTGATTCTTTGCCTCTAAAAAGCACGAAACATCCATAAAAGTCGAAAAACTCGAGGCTTCACCCCCGACCCCTCCTTGCTGCTCCCACACCTCACCTTCCCCTGTTGTACCCCCCCCCCCCCCGCCCCCCTCGAAATAATTCCTAGTTATATGCTACTGACAAAGCAATACAGATTTTTTACCACTTCATTTTTTGTTTACCTTATCATATGACCAACACACATATATTCCTGTGTCCTTCCTATGTGTGTGATATGTATACGAAATTATTATCGATCGCCACACTCCTCAGTCTGTGTGGTTGCAATGCTTCTAAGTCGAGCCAGGTATCAGGGTTGTAGGAAATGCAAAGAGCTAAGAAAATATCGATCTTTGATTGGTTATCGCTCACTCGTCGATGGTGTTTAGAGCCTACAGGGTTGGTTTAGTCGCTTTAAATTAAAGTCCCCCACTGCAAAACAGTTTCGTTACTGAGTGGGTAGACTCTAAATGTGAATTTATTTATTTATTTTATTTATTTAAATCAATAAGTCAGGTACCAGATTCCTTCCCAACTATTCCAAATATAATAACACAATACTAAGATAACCAGCTGAGAGGGACATGAATGGTCCCTGGGCACGTTTCAAGAATAAAATTTAAAAAATAAATACTTTTTATTTCGAAGTCACTGATTCTTATTTATTTTGTGCTTGGTACCTGCTTTTTATATTTAAACCATGGAACTAATTTTAATTCACGAGCCTACGTTAAACAGTGATAATATCATTTTATTTGTTAGCGGATTTTAAACAGAAACGTACCCATCATTTAAATATCATTATTAGGATTGATAGCAATGCAAGTTCGTACATTGATTACGGAATGGTTCCCCCATTTTCTTCTCAAATGGGCGTTATCAAGTCCCTCCCCAAGTCGGTCTCACACACACATAGACACGTTTAACATACACATACATTCTAGTCGCATTCTGTCATAGAAAACGGGCACTACGGAGGATGGTTTTCCGATGGAGTGCGTTACATAAATAGTCGCAGAAATCGCAGGGAAGGGTTTTACAACTACCGCTAGAAGTCACAACAACAACAACGAGCTGGATACCAGGTGCCTTCATAGGTAAATTGCAACAGGGTCAGAACTTGCATGGGGGGGGGGGGGTTAAAGTATCATCTTGACCCTGGAAAATTGTTGAATTTATAGAAATTGATACTACGTTGTAAAATTCAACAGTGAGCTTTTGCAGTTTCGAAGGGCTCAGAAAATCGCCGCTTTTAATAGTTCTATCCTGGCACGTTGTAAACATATAACATTTTAATCATTCTTGGCTGACGGGTGTCGCCGTGTCCATCGTTTATTAAAAACTGTTTCAGACTAATTGCATAGTCAATCTTCAGAGTTTTGAAGAGACAGTCACTGAGAGAACCTACTCGATCCAGCTCTAAACACTACAACATCATAAGTGGATCTCTGTAGAACAGTGAAGTACAATGCCATCCAGTGCGGCGTTGGCTCCATATTTTGTATGCGCAGCTAGAAGAGTAAACGCAATAGCTCTGGTATTTTCAATACATAATACAAACTACAAATGCATTTCAAATTCGTGTATTTTCGATGCTGCAAGTGACATCCTAGTTCTTTTGAGCCCACCAAATGCCGGGACTCACATCGCACAAATCACCCCACCCCCCTCCAAACTACCGTGATCAAACAAAGAAAAAGCCGGCGACATGTCGGTGCGTAACACGTAACTGTAAACAATTCAATGAATTTATGATTGCTTGATTAATGTGCGGACAATTACCCGTCACTCAAAGAGTTTCGTTTTCTAAAATTTTCCGTTTTAATATTCGTTTACAGGGGGGGGGGGGGGGGGGGGGGGGTTGCTTGCTTGTAAGGCATAAGCGGATCGGCAAGCGAGGTGTTGTAATGTGGTGATACTGATTGTGTGATACGGTTGACAAACATATTTTATTAATGTCGTAATGAGTGATATACGCAATATCTTTAAACGTCAAAAGACTTTGTCCAGCAGGGCCAGGTGCAGGTATAATGACCAATTATTGTTTATTAGTTTAAACACAGAAACTAAGGAGTCGGTTTTTGGATGTAATATATAATGCGCACACGCACGCGCTAGGAACCAATTGGCTTGTTTACCTCTAGGAAAACGCTCCGTGTTGCCAGGTGAGCGATTTTTTTTTTGTTAGTAAAACAAACAAATCATTTGCATATCATATTACTCTTACAAAAAAATCAATAAATAAACATATGCAACAGCTTTATAATAAACATATGATTTTTTTTACAAAATGGCGGTTCAAGTTACAACCTTACAATTTGTGTACATTATTTCTCAATATGTTTCTAATAATCACACTAAATATTATTTAAATCTGGAAGAAGTTTTCTGTAAATAAATTAAAATTAAAACCTTTAAGTTGATTTTTCAATGGATTTCCGCATAATTTCATTCAACTGTGCTCTTCTCAATAGGCTCGAATTCATAAACTATTAAACTTATCTGTGTATAGAAAGTTGCATAATGTAGATACAGACTAGACCTAAAACGTGATATTGTTAAATGATACAATAACCGCATTTAAACCATAATAAAAGCTATTTAAACCGTCGACAAAGTTCGTTGTTAACTTTTGCATGATTGCCGTAGAAGTCATCAAACATACCACAACAATTATTGAAATTCAAATACATACTACTGAATATTGATTCGTCAATCAGTTTTGACGTGTTTTCTACATAGGATGTGAAATATGCTATATGTAGTAAGAAATTATAGCAATAAGAAACAGGTGAGTAAAAAGGAGATTTTGGCTACTTACCGGTACTTTGAGCGTGCCTGGTCATGCTAACCACCGATTCACCACCCTGACACGAAAAAAGGGTTCACATCTTGCATACAAAGATATTTTGTAATTTTGTTTCATCTTTACCTTATCAGCATTTTGAATATTGAAACATCACTGCATACCGTATTTACACGCATAAAGGCCGCATACGATTATAAGCCGCAGTGCACTTTGTGAGCTTTACTTTTCAGAAAACCATTTGTTTCCGTTTATAAGCCGCCGCTTTTCCTCGTAGTCGACTGGCATTTTCTGGGCAATCAAAGTGCGACGCCTAAGGGAAAACCCTTGCCGGCGCATGAATTTATCAACCCACGAATACGAAACTTTAAAGTCTTGAACGAATGTTTTTAGCTCTAACTCGAGTGCAGGGTACACACTACATACCCCTCTGAGGCCCGCGAAATGCTTTGCGCTTGCTTCCACACGCGTGCAGTTGTTCTTCTTGCTTTGCCCAGCGTCACACACGTCCTTCGTCAACATCCAAGTGCCGAGCTGCACCGCGGTTGGCGTTTTCTAACGCGAATTCTATCACTTTAAGTTTAAAACTTGCATCATACTGATTTCTTCTATTTGCGACCATGATGACCGAGGTTCACGCACATTAGCAAAACACGACTAGCCTGCGTATGGCAGTGAAACAGACCGACAGGTAAGAACAAGAAACTCAATCAACGCCAAACGTGGTGAACGAATGACTCATTGGGTGAGCATGGTGACTGGTTGCAAAGCCTAGTAATTTGATGCCAGCTTCAAACACAACTCTGCAGTAAACCTGCGAAATCTGATACATTTTGTATAATCAATCAATGCCGCAAATGCCCCGACAAACACGACGACGAATGACTCACTTTGTCGCAGAGCCTAATAATTTGATGCCAGGTTCGAACATAACACCCGTAAACCCGGGATTTTTTTTTTTCACTTATGAAAATAAGCCGCGTGGTGGTTTTGAGAGACACAAAATAAGAAATAAAGCGCGGCTTATATGCGTGTAAATACGGTATTTTGAGATATATTATGTAACATGCAAATAATATAAAATGTAAATAAAGTACAAGTTATCTGGCAATGTGAAGTTATTTCATTGTAGTGAAGTAGGTCTATTTTTCATGTTTAATTACGTAAATTTGTATTAAAAATATATTTAGCATGTATGCACTTTTGTTTAGATGCGATGTTTATGAGAGAAGATAACTTCAAATAACCTTCATGATCGATCATAAACTTAAAAATGTAAGAATTGGGTTCTCCATCTTGCATCAAATCGTTTCAGCTTATTGGTTTAATGTATTGTAGTATATTATACAATTTTAATTTAATAATAGAAAATGTGAAGTGCACACTTGGCAACCAAAGGATCACAGAAGGATTCAGAGAACAAGTAAGTAGTAATCTAGTTTGTTTATTATTTGCTATATTGTCTGTTCTCCAAGTTTTGAAGCATGCCTAAATTTGAGGAAATTTAACAGACCTCAATTAACTGCACCATATCTACACAATGTAGATCAAGAGAAAATAATAAATTTACAGCAATTTGTATTACAGTACATAACTGCATAAACTTGTCGTTTGCTTATGCCTATGTCCGAGCTACACTTATATTATACACAG
Organism: Isoperla grammatica; assembly: GCA_945910005.1. Lineage (NCBI taxonomy): Eukaryota > Metazoa > Arthropoda > Insecta > Plecoptera > Perlodidae > Isoperla > Isoperla grammatica. The sequence continues at coordinate 21,808,783 of OX246745.1, forward strand.
GTACCAAGAAAACTTAAACTTATTATTGTTGTCTATTTCTTAACTTGTTATTAGGTTCTACTAAGTCGCACAAGTTCAATAAAACATCAAATTTGTTAACAAGAATAGCACCAAAATGATCAAACTTGGCATCAGCCAACAGCAACTATCAAACAGTAAAAAGAAACGTTATTTCTACAATGTTTTGTTCAAAATGCATAACATCTCATGCTAAGGTATATTTGTTGTTAGGTGACCACATTCCTGCTGCTTTCTACCCTCGTTTCTAGGAAAAATACCCATACGTAAAGACAAGGGATAGTTTGGGCCCAATATTCAACATAATGTGTTCTTGCAAACTTAATACTTTCAAACAACTTCCAAGTAGTACCGTATGCAGTGCAGCACATGATACACATCATTACTAATAGTACTCCCTGCATGATAAGTCATCTATTGCATCAAATATAGATTCTCAAGAATGGGTAATGACTAGAACTGCCCAATGATATCGATATTGTGGGGGAAATTTTGTGTCAATATTTCAATTTCAATATATATTTATACATATTATATTTCAATATACCATTTCACATATTATCTCCAAACAAATATTATTTTGTGTATTTTTGTAACTGGGATGTCAAAAAATGAGTACTAATAATAACTTAGTAGACCTAGCAGTTATAACTTATTGTAATATCCATGGCTGTGGACGTAACACAATGGCAACGATAAGGACTTCTCATTAAACTAAAAGGTTATGAAATCTTAATTTCAATGTTTGGCATTGATACACAATATCGATATGATTTTGTTTACCACTGGGCACTCCTAGTATAGAGTTTCATTATCACTTGTTACTAACTCTGTAGTGTTGGGAAAACTCGATAAAAAAATAACCCATCTTTAAATTTTTCTCAAGAAAAATATGTTTTGTGCTTGCTAAAACTAACCATATTCAGCAACTTACATATCTATAATAAATAGTATATACATAGTAACAGCAATCACTAGGAAACAATCGAAATAAACGTTAATTGACCAACACGTTGTAATGCCGATCATCTTCGGCTATCAAGACAACTTGCGGCCACACCCCCACGTTCCAGTCCGGATAGGTACAGAGGAAGTCTTCTGTGTTATGAGCTGCCGGTCTCACGACGAGAAGTGTGATGCCCAGAGTGTATCCCAGTAGAAACATCTCTACCTGTTGAGACAAATCAAAACAACCCACTCTAGATACTGATGATTAACAATGATTTATAGCATGCATGTTTTTAGAAAAATAGTGTTCCTAGCAAACTAGAATTACAGCATAGATCTAGTGAGAGTATGAGGAAAGTGTAGAAGTTTGTCACATGATTGGGATGGGGCTACAGCAAGACGCTTATCAGGTGGCTAATCTGCCTTTATCATACACATCACTGCTAAAGTATTGAGTTTATTTAAGTATTAATAATAATGCTCCTCAAATGCTTTAATTGCTGAAAATATAAATGCTTTGAAATCAATCAAAATCACTGTGAAGATTTTGGTAAACAAAATTGTTTTTTTACTTTTAATTTGTATTGCTAATATGTATCATTAATGCTGAAATGGTCTTTAGAGCAAAATGAAGGTGCATTGAAAGCAACCTCATGTACAGCCCATACAATACACTTGTACTTCCTGCATCTCCACTAGTCAATCTATTAATTTCTGCTACACTATAATGAAGTACAACTATACTATCTACATCATAAAAATCCCACTCTAAAATGTCTACGAATTAAACTAATGGGGCAACGATATATTGATTGGCAATGACGTCACATTGAAACAATGCATGACAAACATAGGCCTATCCTATCAGGTATCTTGCTCAGTAGACTAAACTCGACAATTATTAAACATGCCCAATGGGTTCTCCAAATACTAATAAATGAGCTGAGATCACCACTAGATCACATATTGGGGTCAAGAAGATGTAAGAAACTAGAACAGGGGAAAATAAGTTGCCACAAATATGACATGATATTTCATCAGTGTGAAACAAGAAAGCCACCACTTGATCTTAAAATGCCATTTGTTTAGCATGTAGGGTGTATAAACAATGTTCATCATTACTAATTATACGTACAGATGTGTGATAGATAAGCAATGTGCATATACTAGAAGCTCTATAAGCTACCTATGTTCTATAACTAAACTCACTTTTTCTTGGTCCTGAATTTTGGAGAGCAGGGAAAAATTACATCAATCTATCAATCTACATCACCAAATGTATTACTATTATAATTAACATTACCATAAAATAACAAGTTAGCTATACGGCTCGGCATGCATACAGAGTACAGAAACTATCTTACCTGTTCTAGGCCACTTGTGTTGCCAACTTCGTGCAGATGATTGTTCATGAAGTCTCGGGGCGTTTCCGAGGAGTCTCGAGCAAACATCAGCATGGCGAAGAGAGGCACCTCTCTACCGCTCGAGTTAGCGTCGTGGAGTTGGATGGCTTGTCCGAGCATTTGCAGTTTGACCCCTTCCACGAGATGGAGGTCAAGCGTGGGGTCAGAGTTGAGGAGGTGAGCAAGCGTTTCCTCCCGGTCTTCACTGGAGGACAACAATGACGCCTGGAAGGGAAAAATCCCACATGACTGATTTAGCTCAGGGATCTATTTACAATAAACAACCAATCAAAATCAAATCAAAATCAAGGTCACGGATCAAGAAATATGCTCTCCAGGTTGCCAATGACAACCATTAATTTACTCTGAGCAACAAGGTTTTTGGTTTTTGTGTTTGAACATCCAGAATAAAAAAAATAAAAAAGTGTTTATGTATTTTTATTTTTGTTGAGTTATGTGTGTCCAACACTCCTAAAAAATGCAGTTCTAGACTAGAGCTGAGCGCGTGTCGTGACTCATACGTGTCACGACATTTATCGTGAGTGTGCGCGAGTGTGGACTTAATGGAATAAGTCGTGAGTGACTGTGCAAGATATTTAACTCACGCGTGAAACGTGACACGCGTGATTGTGCGTGTCACGTTATCCATTTTGTTAACAAATTGAAGATTACATTATTTTTTCTCAAAAAAATGTTTTTGAAACCGTTAGTATTAACAAAAATCTGGTAACAACTTTTTATTTATTGCCATTTGCTTCTCAGTCTCACCATGGTCATGTAGGTAGGTAGGTATTTAACCCTCTGGTCTTCAGAAATGGGGTTATTTTTAGTCGTGTCTCGTCGTGACTGAATATGATGTGTGATATGGCGTGAGTGTGTGAGAAATAAATCAACTTCTAGCGTGAGTGTGCGTGAGCGTGTAGCGATAATACCCGTACGTGTGTGAGTATGCATGACTAGAGAACGTTCCCTCGTGATCGTGACCCGGCGTGAGTCAAAAGTCACTCACCTCTAGTCTAGACAAGCCTCTACATAGACCTGAAGCCTATACGACCAGAATACAAAAGTATACCAGCAATTTTACCTTCAGAAAATAGATTTAGTTTTTCAACCGTTACACATTATTCGTCCTGCACTCTTAGGCTCGAATGCATTGTTCACACTCAGGCCCTCCTCAACTCAGCCTCTCCCCAGCCTCACACAGCCACCAATCACAGAGCCGTCCACACGGCAATGCCGTTCCATGATTGGTGGTAGGGCGAGGCTGAGTTGAAGAACTCTTAAGCCTGGACTATGCATATGGACCTTAGTCCACACTCGTGTTAGGCCTAAGCTGGCTATTAGGAACAACCTTTGGCCACCAAGTGTTAACATTTGTGGAGCCCTAGAAAAAGTCATTTGTGACTTGCCTACTTTGCCAGTACGGACTGGTCTATTCCATAATACTCTGTCACTCATATATATTTATACCCTGTTCACATTACAGTCCTTAACTGTAGTTACCACGTTAACTCCAGTTACCAAGGCTATGTGAACGGAACGCAGTTAGGCTTAACTACAGTTTAGTGGGGTAACTACGTTCCTACAACTCAGTTAAGCATTTAATTGAGTTAACTTGAAGGTCATTGCCCGGTCGCCGCCATGTAAAGTAATGCAGGCAGTGGTCATTGAGGTTATGTCATCCTTATTACTTTGTATTACTCGATGACGTATAAGGAAGAGTTATAAAGCATGTATACACGCAATACCTTCTATTGAAACAGAAGAAAAATAGACTTTACAAAACTAGGAAGACGATTAGACAACTGACAGGTAAACAACGTCGGCCATGACATAATGAAATGCACTGCCTTGTGAATATGAATACATGAATATTCTACGTTTAAAAGGCTAGTTGTGACGTCGCTGCAGTTAACATCGTGCAAGTGTGAACAGAAACGAATTTGATACAAGTTAAAATAAAAGTCACGTGATCACAAATAAACTCAGTTATCTTAACTTCGGTTACGAAACGTAGTGTGAACGGGGTATTATAGGTACCTAGTAGATCCTAGTATTCAACTTACAACATTATCCAAGCTGGAAAGACACGTTTTCATGCCGTGCAGTACGTTATTGCCACGATATGGTAGCCTGCCGGCAAAGCTCCAGTCTTGAAGCCAACTGAAGCCTCTATTGGCAACTGCGTCGGCCAAGCAACGGAAAGCGTTTTCTCCAGATGGCACTGGCAGCCCTTGAGCTAAGGTCTGGAAGATGGCTGCACGAATGCCACAGTAGTTATCGCCTCGAATACGACGCAGATGCTCCAGGTTTAACAACTTTGGAATTTCTGAATAACCCTGAAAAAAAAAACAGGTTATATTGGCTGATATGAAAACGACATTCAAATTGGTCAGGTGGTTGCATACAACTTGATTGCAATGTGACTACAACGCTCTGGGAAAGGGTACATGTACATTGTGCAAAGAACAATATTTGAAACTGATACCAGCACCAAACAGTAGACTACTCACTAGTCACCGTCAGGTAAACAAACCACTGAAACTCCTAACAGGCTCCCGTACTTTTTGTTCAAACTCTGAATGTGCATGAGCCCTACAGTTATGTTTCTACATTCCAATTTCAATATGATAATCAACATTATGTAGTTAGTGTTCCTCGCTAGCATGTTACGAGGTACGCCCACACAATGTACACATACTAGAGCTTACATGCTGTGTTATACCTACCCTAAGAATTGTTTCTGCCCTTATGGTTTGTCCATGCCACTCCTTGACTGCGTACTGAAGAATGTTTACTTTTGGCCCAATACTCTGAAGAGGTAGCTGACTGTTCAAGTCTAGAGGCGTAGTCTCGCTGGCAGGTGTCGACTGCTCACTGATATTGGCACTACTTTGAGCTTCGTCCCATGCTTGGAAACACGAGTCCCTGGGAAACAAACATCGCCGACATAAGTCAAGGGTCGAAAAGAACAAGTCTTACTCTAACCTTTGTTGCACTCACCCTAGTATGTGTTGGCTAAATCTAATTTAAAGTCAGTAGGTAAAATATGTTAATGAGAAATAACTATTGGTAACAATGTCAGATACAAAATGAGTGGAGAAGAGTTGTTATAGTCAATATGTGCTCTCACCTACCCTTTATTTACTTATATTGCATACTGTGCTCTCATATCATCAGCACGCATCATGTGTTTCTTTGCTTCTAAATTACATATTAGGGATGTCATGGGGTACCCGGGTTACCCGGATCCAGAAATTACCCAAATCCATTTTTAGGATTTGAATCTTAATCGGGTAGTAAATTTGTAAAAAAAAAAAATCTGCGACGATATTTTTGCGACTACTTTTCTTGAAGCTTCAGTGAATTCCTGCTTGTGCACGTGGCGAGCTGGTCGCTGGTTAGTACGCGCTGTCATTACTGCGGGCGAGTTCTGTGATGCCATAAACACTCCCCTCCCCCACCCCCTCTCGCCTTTCCCGCGCGCAGCGGCCGCACAGAGCCCAACCCACACACCCTGACACGGGCAGAGAACGGCCTTCAACCACGTGGTTCCGGGGGGGGGGGGGGGGGGGGGGGGTAACCAAGATAAGATAACATAATTTAGGCTTTCAGGATTCGGGTAACCCGGTTTCTGGAAGGTCTGGAACCGGATCCGAATTTTCCTACCCTATGACATCCCTACCTACTACATATATAAGTATGATCTGAACAACATTGAAAGGGGGAAGTACCGGTATGTAAATGCTAACTTGGAGTTATAGTTTTCTATAACTTGTGTACTAACGGTTGTGCGTTGTTTCTGTCCCGGGCATTGTTCGCATCGCATTCCTGGAACCCAGATTCCTCCGAGCTCCACCAACCCCAGGGCCTGGAGTTGCGTTCACCGTCACTGAACAACTGAGACGACTGTACGGATGCCGTCGAGTCTGCCATCTTGCTCTCAAAGCCACTGCTCTCCATCTTGGATGATCTAAGCATTGAACAATACAGCTCATTTATTTACAAAGTCTTCATTAAAACACTCGTGCGTGCGTTACGCGAATTTGTCAATAATCCGAGGATTAAAAAATACATATACAGTACAAAAGTAATGTACATTACTTTTGGGCCCAACAAAGCATACTACTCCATCAAAGACTATTTGGAAGAGAAATAGTGTAGGGCCTAAATATAAGTTATTGTAAAGTTAAACCTATTGTATATAGAATATGATACAATGTAGGGCCTACATATTATGTTATTGTAAAGTTGTAAAGCTATTGTATATATAATATAATAATGTAGGGCCTACAAATAAGTTATTGTTAAGTTGTAAACCTTTTGTGTATAGGGCCTAAGTTAAGTAAATTAGTTATTAGAATAACAAAATAGTTTGAATGTCCAATTAAATATGTACATGTATGTATTTATCAAAGACAAAATAAACATATCTATACATACAATATGATCTTAAAACAAAGCAAGTATAAGTAAATACGTACATCAAATTGCTATGAATTAATACTACACACCTCTAGAAACAACTCCTCAGAGTACGTATTAGTATTTACTTAAACTTAATTAGTAATTATATGGAGAACTACATCATAAATATAAGCAGTATTGGGCGGTATAAAGATGTACTAAAATGCACACTTGTCGATTAATAACGATTTACGGTTGGCTCACCATAAACATAAAATTCTTGATAGTGTAGTGAGGTCAAGACGCATATACATGAATTAAAGTTCAAAAAGTGTCCAAGATAAGATAATAAATGTTGTCTTTAATTCGACTGTACCTTTCGGTGGGTGGGCTCGCAGTGACGCTCCTGCTCATGACTTGGGGGAGGTTGGATGTTAGTTCCACCTCGAGATCCATCTCTAGCCCGTCAGACGTGGGCAGTCTTCCCAGCTCGGACTCTGGGTATTCTGCCATGTCCTCTTCGTCCCACTCGAGATTCTCCATCAGTTCGTCCTCGCTCCCCGCCAGAGACCTCTCGCTCATGTTACGAGATCGTTGGGCATTCTTTCTCTCCGAGTTCTGTCGCGAGGGCTTCGGCCGACTCGACGGGGAATTCTTCCGTCCGGCTCTCGATCGTTCCTCGATGCTCGGAGACGCGTCCGAGCTTCCGAAAGCCGACGTTTCCTCGAGATCTTCCGAGCCCAACCTCGTTATCGAGTCTTCACGAGTCTCGGGTGGGTCCTCGGAAACGTCTCCGAGAAGGAATCTGGCCGGACTGGCGACGGCCTTGGGGGAGTCCCAGTCTAGCGACTCTGCCGATCCGATGCTGCCCCGACCGTGCACCGGAACGACGAACGAGTCGGACAGCTCGGACGAAGTGCTGTTCTTGATGGTCGTCAGGCTGTAGAGACCGGCGAAACAAGCCCGAGCCTTCTGCTGCTTCAGACTGTCGCGTGTTTCCGAGTCCGCGGTCGCGTTCGGAGCGGCCAGACTCGAATGCGAGGTATTGGCTTTCATCAGACTCGACATGCCGGGGAAATTACGATTGCACTTGATCGTCTCGAATTCTTCGTCCATCATAAGGCAATTGGACTTTAGCGAGTCAATCTCTTGTTGCAGTTTGTCTAAGCTAACTAAGGTGTTGGTGTCTCCCAGTTCCACCGTCTCGGGGAGAGAATAGTCCAAGCTAACGTCCGACGAAGTGCTGTCGAACGAACCGTTGCGAGGTAGGTGGCGAGAGAAACCCAGAGAGTCGTAGGATTCGTCCCGAGGTAGGCGTGTCTGATCGAGAGTGATGTCGACCAAGGTGTTTGACAAGTCCGGAGCTGTCCTCTTGGTCTTACGTAGCACACTGGGAGGAGTTAGGGGGAGGTGGAGTGATAAGTCTCGAACCTGGAACAAATACATCTTAAGACACTCTTCAAATACCTACAACACTCTTAAAACACATTGCTTGCTTTACATTCTGAAACACATGGTTGCACCCAGAAATAAAAGCAATTTACAGCCTAATATAGCCTTACAGTATCATTCAAAATTTATTTTTAAGCTCATCAGAGGGTACCAGCAAATAAGCAATAAATTAGCAAATAAGTACCTAATACAACAAGAATGGGTCTAGGCCTGAACACAAATTAAATGTTTAGCTAGCTATTTCTATAGACCTCCTAACCTCAATTCAATTGTTTATTCCATTAGCCCTAAGAGATAAACCTTAGATTTAATAATTTGAATAATATGCTAATAGCTTGGGGCCTATGTGTACATAATATTGATTGATTACACTTAACTGTGTAATGTCCCACTTGAGCCTCAGATGCTGTCCCATCATTTCACATGGGTGCACTGATTTAACTTCTTTGACTTCATCAACAACATTGGATACTTTGCTATTGATAGTAGTGCCACAGTAAAAGTCATCCTGTACTGCACAAAAGATTTCTTTTTACAGGGTTAGGTTATATCTTTTTCGATTGTTTTCATTTTATAATTTTATATTTTCAGATTTACAGTAGTAGTAAGTCATCCTATACTGCACAAAAGATTTCTTTTTACGATTTCTTCGACTATCAAATAAGATTTCTCTTTAATTGTAGGTTATATCTTTTTCGGTTGTTTTCATTTTATAATTTTATATTTTGAGATATACATTTTAATAAAGACATAGACCTACATTTAGAAAATTAAAAAATATATATTCATTACAGTTAATTTCAACTGTCATGTTTTAGCCCTGAATTTTCACTGCCCCATAACTACCCAGATCACCTATCTCATTTTCTAATTTAACATTGATAGTATGCTACTAATTTTGTCCTACCATATTACAAATTGTTCTTGCTCAAGGACTGCCGCAGTACCCCATCGTGGTGGGCAGGTTTGTGTGCTTTAGTGATCCCGCGAGCTATGCCGGTGGAAGCGAATGCTTCTGGTAGGGCCACCAGACAGGCCGAGGGAGAGAAGCCAGACGAAATGCAACCCATGTTCTCCCCTTTATGTCCTACTTGTCCCTTTCCCCAGTGTTGTCATGAACATCAATTAACGTGATATTTGGGGTTTTACGTCCCATATTTTTGCAACGAGGCTAATTGTGGCAATATCAATTAACAACAAATAATCAAATCACAAATTGTTTTATGTCTTAACATAAGTTCTGTACACGCTCAATCATCTTCTCATTCTAATTTGAAATGTCCATATATTCAAGACTGAAACCTTTATTATATCGTGTATTTATGGTTTATATAAACTGTGCTAAAATAAATAAATATTAGTAGTTAGTAGAGGTGTTTGTAAATGGTGTTATGTTTTCTTACATTTTGTTTATAGATTTCATAATTTCGATGTTATGGCGGTGTTATGCTTTTTGGGAGATTTTCTACAGTAAATTTCACCAGAAACATGTTTAATTAAAAAGAAATTTTAATGTATAATTTAATAATTGTATAATAATTGTAATTTGGGGTCTGGGAGTCGAATTCCAGCAAAAATAAATCGTTGATCTTTTTAACGAAATTATCATTGTAATGAAAAAAATATTAGGTCCCCACAAGTGTGTTATAATGATGTTTGACGGTAATAATAAATTTAATTTTTTAAAAATGTTTATAATAAATTAAAAACAATCGAGATTTCGTGTTATTTTGCTCTTTAATACAAATTTTGATGTTATGACTGGAATTTGACGGATTTCGCGAATTTTCGCGGTGAAATTTTGACGTTTTCAAGGTGCCTATCAACCGATATACACTTTGTTTATCTCCTCCTTCTTCATCAACACATTTCGCGATTTCGCGGTCCGCGAAAAACAAACACCTCTAGTAGTTAGTAATAAGTATGAAAATAAAATATGTTTGAAATTGAATTGAAATGATGTCATTAAACAGGGCTGGCGCTCACCTGTAATGGATCCGTTGCAAGCAAGGTGTGAATACGGCCCACTAGTGAGTCGTTGGACTTTCTACTCGTAACATGTCTTGGCGGTCGCCACGTTCTAGGTGACGCCCATCCGTGTTTCTGGCGTCGCAGACAGTTCTGCTTCTCGCACGGACTTCCGTCTGACACATCCGCATCGCGAGCTTCGTCATCACCAGAAGTGCCGCCCTACAAAATATTTACGAGTTTAGAATCTACAATTCTCATACGATTTTGACTAGTAATGTGAAATCTCAAAATTCAAATATTATAGAAATAAGGAATTTATTAAACAAACAAAACAAATATGATATAGGTTACATTGAAACGGCTGTAACAAATGAGAGATTCTAACATCATAATCTAGGAAAATTAGATAATGATTGTAAGTTAATAGGAGTGAAATACACATGGGGGGGCTATTCCTGAAAGTTGTCACGGTGACATAACTCATTTAAAGTGATATCTATGTACTTATCACTTGCTATTGGCTGATTTGAAACTTGCTAATTCAATCAGCCAATTCAATTGCAAGTGATAACTATGAAGATATCATTAAAAGTGAGTTATGTCAGTGTGACAACTTTCAGGAATAGCCCCTCTGGATAGTGTTGTAAATATATCAGTAAATATTCATTGTTATTGTAGGCATGCACTCAGCCTATCTAAGATTTTAATACGTCTCATATTTATTTACATATTGATAACATGTTAAAGAATGGGTTTTCATCATTTTTAGTAGAAATATAGTTGGAAATGAGAAAATAAAAATATAGTTATCAAGTTTAACAAAAATGTATTTTAATTGGCTCGTTAAATTACCTATACAACAATAACTAGAATATTGATTAGTTAATGGGATGGTGTTATGCATGACATGTTTTGTATCCATATAATGTACAACCATTTACAAATCTTTGAACCTTTACATCATTACTTTGGATCGTACAATACTGTCTCTAGCTAAATAGTATTTTGATCTGTGTCATGTACTGCTTTCACTGAACCACAAACCTCGGTGGATGAGTTGCTACCTAGGCCGAAGGTACTCCAAACTTGCAAGTCATCCACTGCTGGGGATGCCAAAAGTGATTCTTGGGACGATGCCTTGGGTCCAAAGTATTCACCCTGTGTAATAACAGACACAAGATTATCAAATACATCTAGCTAAATATTACACCAATTTTAAAGTTAAACTTATAGGCTAGTTATTAAAATCAACAAGTTTTTATTTTTATTTATTAAATAGCACTTTATATTACATTCAAAATGGGAAATGGTACACTGGGCACATGATTATCGCAGCTTGTCAAAAAGTCTGTATCTTGTTCTTACATGCAAATAGCACATCAGTTAATAATAAAATTAATAAAGACAATTTCAAAACATTTGACTGGTGAAAACAAGTTCATTGCAAACGCAAACATGCAAACGCAAAATTGCATTGCAAACGTTGGATTGGTTCCACCTTTTGACATGGTTACACCCGGAAAACTACGATAGCAAAGTTCAATGAAAAGCTAACTGGGCATTGTAATACTGTATTCCCAAAATAAAACTGAACTAAGGTGTATGAGGTCAAAACTAAAAATTATGAAATTCCACTGTTTTGTTGTAGGGGCAAAAAATACAACATAGGCCTAACTGTTGGCAAATTACTTTTTCAGCTGCCAGCTTTAATATACACACAATAATTGAAAACAAAAAAATTCATCCCTCGCCAAACGAATTATTGAAAATAAATATGAATAAACACCAACCATCCAAATATGTTGCTAACACAGCATTTGAAGGTTGCCCATTGCCGAAAAATGACATCGAAATAATAATTTCTTTTCAAGATTTCATTTTTAAATAAATGTTGTGGGCAATCGTAAAATTAAAAGGTTGCACCCGGCAGTGCCTAATTTAAGGAAAAAGTGGAACTGCGCAAACAAGTCTTCAGAGGCAAAGCGCCGGGGGGTCTGGGGGGCCCCCAGGGTAGCCCACAGGTTTTTTTTTGTTTTACCTTTTTTAAGAACATGTTTAAATGGCTTGACATGGTATTCCAGTGGCGTATCCAGGAATTGGGAAAGGGGGGGTTTTCAACCCATATTATAGAGAGTGGAGCCGAAACATAATTGGGGTTCCGGGGGGGGGGGGCTTGCCCGAAAAAATTCTCGTCAAGGCCATTTAAGTGCAAATGATTACTCAGTTTCTGGCAACACATTTTTTCCTTAGCACCGCTAATAAAAGGAACCTCAATCAATAATTTGCATATTTTTCGTTTTGCTTTTGCTTTTAATTACAACAATATACAATAATAATATAAAGTAAAACATCTAACTGTCTATTGAAATAGGCCTACTGTCTTTTGATACTGTCTATTGAAATACTGTCTATTGAAATGTAAACGGTCATTTTCCATGTTTCCTTTGCAAAAGGGGGGGGGGGGGGGGGGGGTTTGTCCCCCCCCTCCCCCCCCCGTGTATACGCCACTGTGGTATTCAATACATTTTATAAGATTTACTACCGCGATTCACCAAGCGCTTACCTCCTCAGAAAACATACAAAGTTAAATAGACGCTAAGAAATTGAAGAAAATACTTGTCAAAAAACTTGTTCATCAAAAAATAAAAATTAAGTATATTTTTTATTCTATCAGTTCTTTTAAAGGTGAATTCTTAACTGCGCAAATAGTGTCCAGCTGCACACTAAATTAGGCCCTGGCACTGTGCAGTATGGAACAGGGTTTGTCTGACTGACCTGGATACGTCCGAGGAGGGGTTCTTCATCATCTTTGTCCCCGGTGAGTGAGGATGAAGAATCTGAAGAAGCGAGCCGGTTTCGGGTGCGAGCCCAACAGAGGTTGAAGAGCTTATAGCAGAATAGCCCACCAACACCAACCACCAACAGAAAACCGGTGGCTTTGACTAGAACAAATCATCAACATGCAATTAATAACATGAAGATGAAAATACAGAAGGGCACAACACGTGTATCATTAACAACATAGAATCATGGCATGGTAAATAGTTACCAGTGTAAACATTGATGTTTTATATCCTGACATTGATTGATGGTTATTTGTGGGGTGAAGATGAAGATTACTGTATTTTCTGTTCATTTAGAAGAAGTTTGGTTGAAAAAAATATAGACTAAAAACACAAAACAGCAAATGAGAGAATACCTAAGTGACAATTTAGTTAGTTAAATACACTTTGTACCCTGTATCAATAGAATTATCACTTGGTATTTATTATTCCTAATGTGTTTTAGAGTGAACTGACCATATTTATTGTCCTGTTCCCCTTGCATACTTAATTGCAAACTTATAAGATCAAACGGAAACAGAGGTAAAAAAGAGGTCAGCAAGGCAATGAATGATTTCTAAGTGAGAATCACAATCACTAATAAAATATCATTGTGTTCTTATTCTTGAGCATTATCTCCACGCAATGGCAATTAGATGAAGTCGCTGCTAAAATTATTATAGTAATAATAATAATAATAATAATAATAATAATAATAATAATTATTATTATTATTATTATGATGATTATTATTATGATTATTATTATTATTATTATTATTATTATTATTATTATTATTATTATTATTATTATGATTATTATTGTTGTATTTTTTTTTTTGTATAAGCCTATCGTTTAAACTGCTTCTACTGTTTAGATTATGCCCCACTTCACAAAGGTCTCACATTTTGATCACCTTTTGTGGATGAGTAATTTGGTTTTTGTATGTTACTTTAACAATGCAGGATAATGTCATTACTCATTAGGATGATTACATTAGATTTCAGTAATGAGCTGATGAGGTTGGAGAGTTCAAATACACGTAATTATCCTGGGGGCAAAGTTCTGCTATTTTCAAGGTCAATCCGACGTAAATTTTTGTAGTGAGGGATTCTGGGCCAGTGAAAGGGTTTAACCCCTAAAACCCACCCCTTCACTTCTCTATTGATGTTATTTGACCTGGCTAAATTGTATTTTCAAGACAAAACATCATTAATTCGGAGCAATTCCATAACGAGATGGCCCTAACGGATACTCAACGAGTGTACTAGCTCGAATACAGAGACGCCATTCTCCAGTAGGTCAAGGTTCACGGTGCATACTGACCTGACTCTAGAACGAGCGCCCAAGTCGATGGTACAGTACAAATCTCGAACCCGAAACTTCCAGCCCAAGCGATGAGGTCTGCATCCAGCGGCGGACCGGCGACAGAGAAAGCAAACGCGTCCGGCTGGCCCAGCCCTGTCGACGTGAACCCTCCCTTCTCATGGCGACAATACACGGAGAAGAGAAGTCCACACCACTGAGGGTCCATACTAAACGACACCATCTCCGCTTGTCGGTCGTCGCCGTGCCCAAGCATCACATCACAACATGCGACACAGCTGATTCTCGCACTACAACCAGATCAATACGACGGTTAGTCTCCTACAGCGCCGATCGGCTAAAAATACGTCAGCGACGACGCAGGGGTAGAACGGAAGACGGTTGCACGCCGACGCCGACGCAAAGCACGCACTGCTCTCGGCGACTTGCGGAAACCAAACAACTCAACGAACTAGTACAAAGAAACAATCAAACTACTTGAAGCACTATCGACTAGTGTATGAAGGGGTAGAATAAACAATAAGAAAACAATACTCGAGGAAACGGAAAAGAATAAACAATAATGAAGAATTCCAAAATACTCGAGGAAGCGGAACAGAATGAACAATAATGAAGAACCAAAATACTCGAGGAAGCGGAACAGAATAAACAATAAAGAATTACCAAAATACTCGAGGAAGAGGAACAGAATAAACAATAATGAAGAACCAAAATACTCGAGGAAGCGGAGCAGAATAAACAATAATAAAGAACCAAAATACTCGAGGAAGAGGAACAGAATAAACAATAATGAAGAACCAAAATACTCGAAGAAGCGGAACACAATAAACAATAATGAAGAACCAAAATACTCGAGGAAGCGGAAAATGACGAACAATAGAGAAAAACAAAATACTCGAGGACGTGGAAGCATAAAAAGAAAAATAATAGTGAAGCGACAGTGAATTATGAAATTAAAATGAAAACACAATAGTGAATTGAACAACTGTTCAATCAAACAGTCGAGGAAAAGGCAGAATAAACTACAACGAATAGTGAATGGGGCTATATTGAAAAGGCAGTCAGTAAAATAACTAAGCCATGTTAGAAAATACGAAATAAACCATCAAATTGGAACTCTTCGTCAGGAATACATATACTTAAATTACTGCACACTTTCGCTGCACTATTTATCGTGCAGCTGCTTTATTTTATGGAACACAATTGCTCCCTGAAAACGACGAATTTACTTAGTTTCTCCTCACTTTGATTGTTTCGTTGCGACAGTAATAACACTAGATAGATTTAAACGAACAGGCATAATGATATATAATAGCAATAGATACTAGATACTATAGTGAAATGTTTGATTTCAATTAAAATAATAACAGCGACGACAACAACAACATCAACAACAATAATATAATAATATAATAATGATAATAATAATAATAATAATAATAATAATAATAATAATAATAATAATAATAATAATAGTAATAATAATAACCGGAATATAAAAAGGTAAACAACACACAAGTGTAGAAATGCAATCCAGTTTATTATTAGTTATTACATATAATTACATGGACGTAGAGCTACGATCGCTGTTTTACTTTTATGTTACTTTAAAATACGTGTGGTTGTACATGTGTTTAAGCTAAAAGTCTCCCCCCCCCCCCTCACACTTACTTCAAATTACTTGAAACACACAACGAAGAGGCACATTAAATATGATAATAACTTCACCTAGCGAATGGACGGTTTCCGCAAAGTTCTTGGGATATGAAACACAACAGTCTTTAACAGACTACAACCCACTGGCTTCTCGGTCATGTACTTATTTTGGTTGGACGTACGCCCGGCCGAACGGGATTGATGATGCCATCGACGGATTCATCTTTTTCTTAGGTATCAAACCATGGTAAACCTTGTACATGTGGACGGCTCGCTCGATGGGCAACACCGGCCTGCCCATTTTCTTGGACTCGTCCATGACTTGCGTCGCATACTGAAGGAAAGCGTTGTCCTCAGCCTTCATGGAAGCCGTCTTCATATCGAAGGTCTGTATGTCTTCCTTACGCTCCAACGCTAGTCGTTCCTCCTTCTCGATCATCTGTCGATTGAGTTCCACTCGCATGGACGCCATTGCCTCCTGCCGCTTTTGCTCCCTGCGTCTCACAAACTGGTCGCTGACGTCTTCTGTCTTGTAGCGCTGCAGGACAGTGAACTTCTTATCATGCAACTCCTTCGCCTTGTGCACTTCTACAGCTTCGAGATATTCGCTCTGGTCTTGAAGGATTTCATCAACTATCTTCTTCTGGTAGACTTCATTCTCCAGTCGTGCTTTCTCGTCGTCTACTCGCCGCTGCTCTATCGCTTTACGGATATTTGCATTTTCATTGTCTTGACGAGCTCTTAGATCAGCTGCAAGCTTTTCCAAAATCTCCTGTCTTCGTCTCACCACCTCTTCTTGTAGCTCTTTCTCTCTGATCCTGCACTGCTGAGCTATCTTTTGTTTCGCCGCAGAATATGCACTAATCATTTTATTCTCTTCCTCATCTTCCAACCTCTTCATTTCTTTATATGAGCGATCGTTGTACAGGTCCTCCAAAACACTTCTGCGCAGGTCAGTCCGCCGTTTTGCCGCAGCTTCTCTTTCACTTTGAGTGGCAGCCTCAAGTGCTTTGTTAGATTTCTTACTTGCTTCCATTTCAAACTGTTTTTCCCTTTCTCTATCTAATGCTACCTTTTCCTGTTCCTCCATTACCTGTTTGAGAATGGTAGATTGGTACTCTTTCGTACGCATCTCTCTGGACTTCTTTTCCTCGAGCATGTCCCGCTCAAAGTCCTCGGCATTCTGTTTCACCTGCGCTGCATAGTCGGCCTCTCTCGCGTCTTCGATGGCCTTCAGCTGTTCTTGAAACTTGACCTGCTCTTCTCTTTCCCGTAGCATCTCTGCGAACACCAGCGCCCTATTGAGTGACTTGACACCGTCGTTGGTGTAGAACATCAGCTTGGTACACACAGTGAGATATTTACGCTTCTCTTCCTCCCTGTCGCGTCGGATCTCTTGCATCTCCAGCTCTCGAGCAAGGTGCTCCGGGGTGTCCCTTGCGGCCATTTGTTTATGCCGAGTTTTCTGCAAGAAAACATCATATTAAACTCACCTCACCGAGTCACCAACAAGTCCGAAGCTCAACCACACCGCCTTTCCGATCACTCTGCGCTATACTCTTTGTCATGTCTATACCAACGTTTAGGGTATTATTATTATCACATATACCATATTGCACATGATAAGTTTTCGGAAATGTTTTCCATGGACAGTGGCGTACCTAGGGGGAGAGGTTAGTTAGGGGGTTACACCCCTGAAACTACTTTGCGTCTGATAATTTGTATAAAGGGTGCCCATGCTGCGGATTGTTATGTGTGTGCTAAGACACTGTAATTGTGTTAGGGGAGAAAGGGTAAACCCGCAGTTAGATATCATTTCAAGCCTGAAAATTACGAAATAACTATAGTCCTGGCTGTGGGAAAAAATGTTCCGCCTTCGGCAGCTGGGGCTCGGCTCCAGACCGCATCTGACTCGCTTCGCGCTCGTCACTTTCCATTCCAACGTACAATCCCCCCAGACATTTCTCCTGGATACGCCACTGACCATGCAATGTATTTGATTTAAAAATATTTAGGCGCCGTATTTATAACTTATTACGGATCACTGCTTCCATAACGTGAACGCGTGTCAAATGTTCATAATTTATAATTGTTTCACGTTAATATCAACCGTCGAAAAGAAAACTAACAAAATATATTCGTGAGAATTCAATGATTTTGGGATTGAACAGTCATCTTGTGACACATTATTAATTTTAACTACTACAAGATAAACAAGCTGTTACGATGGTGATGGTATTTGGACTTAACGTCTCATAAGCTATTACGAGAAACAATTAAATTATTAATGATGCTCACTGAATAATCAAGATTTGTTGAAATTTAAATTAGTTTCAGGCAAAGTTGTTCGCGTTTATTGTATATACCCAACTGAGCACCCGAACGATCGATCCAAGGAGCGCATAACACTTCCGTAGGATTGCGTGACGTAAAGAAAATCCCAATTTCCGTATTACCAGTGACGGGACAAGAACGCGCGGTCTGGTGGGCAATCACTGAACCACCTCCATTGGCAACGAACGCATGTGTATTTCGGTAACCAAATAAATGATGATCTAACTTGATTTTTTCTATTGTTTATTATTTATTCTAATCTTGATTTTTATCTAACAGTTTTAAATCTTTGTAGGGATGCAAAATTGATCGTATATTTACAGCTAGTTTTTACGGAGTAATAAACCTACACTATTCCACAGTACAATGAAGTGAAACAAATAAAATACCTTTAGGCCCACACCTCCCAACTCCTTCCATTTCTTCTGCATCTTTTCCGACTTTTCTTTCATCGCCCGTCGTTTCGCCAAGGCGGCATCCACTGCTGCTTCTTGCGTCTCATTCTGCTTCAGGTTTTCATGGAGTCTGTTCCATTCTGTTTGCTTCAACGTCAAGGTCCTCTCCTCCCTACTCGACGACGGCATCTTAGTCCCTTCTTCGGCGGCAAACACCATAAAACTAGTTACCATGGCTACAACAGCTAATCAATAACAGAAACACTACTTGGAGAAGTGACCACACACATTCACTCAGATAATACATCTATGATTAATAGTAATAATAGTTAAAAGTACAACGTTTTCGGGACCCGTGCCGCATACCTTTCAAGTGAGTAACATATGTACCTGTACTAATATCTATTCTTATAGTCATTCATTATCATGATGATGATAATGGGGTTGATAATAGTCAATAAAACTATCCTTTAATAAATAAAAATGCCCAGATACAACAATTGGTGTCCTTACTTACTTTCATTGTGTGCCTTGCTTGACTGTAATAATATAAGGATGTGTTTTTAAGCTAGTGAATTGAAGCAATAGAGGACCCTAGTTCAATTCTCGGTTGGGGCCAACTTTTTTGAGTTCTTCTTTCAGTTGATAACAGTCAATAACAATCCAATACCTTTACAATGTGTGAATCATTCAGGAGTCATATCTATAGATAGTGCACAGTGCGGCCTTGAGACAATCGCACCTGTTATCGACTCCCGCCTCATCATCAAAAAGGCCAAAGGGCTTTGACAGCAGAGCGTGGTCCGTCCCTTACTTACCGCGGGGAAAACAAAGAAAAATCGATATTTCCAACTAGAGCCTACTATGTAATTTGTGTAAACTATAGGCTGTGTCGCATTGGCTATAGTAGTGGCCACGGGAGACCGCACTTGCTCCCATGTATTGTGACCACATCAGCCACTCCAGTAAAACAACTGCTTCCTGAGGCGCCAAAAAACAATTCAGTTTTACCAAAACTCTTACCAATAACTTGTCATATTGATTTATTGTAAAATCCCCAAATTGGCAGTGTCTAGTGCTGGAACTGGGACGAGGGTTAACGGACGGAGTTCGTGTTTCACAGACAGGAACTAAAGACTATCCCTCGATCCCCTGGGGTGAAGCTGAAGTCAAGGTTATTCGATAGGTGGGTGGGGTGAAGTGAAGTGACATCGTGTCCGGTTCTGCGCATGCCCGTCCTCCACATGCCATCAACTCTCGCTCTCCGAACGTCTTCGCTTCGTTACACTTAGTTCTTACCCACAAAACACTGCTTATCACCAAACTCGGTTGCGGCACAGATTAATTATACACTTGCTGTGGATGTGGGGGGTGGTATAGTGCCACTGCCAGTGTCATCATGGGCGTCCGCAGGAATCTTGAAGGAGCAATTTGCAGAGCAATGTTTAAAATGTTATAACGATGGTCCTCCTACAGTACCAGCGGGTAGGGGTTAACCCCCCCCCCCCCCCCCCCCCCAAGAGCCAAAATTATTTTGGGTACCGTAGTAAGAACTAATAATATTTTATATATATGTAAAGCTAACAACGGGAATCGCCAGTACGATTTCGTTTTGCTGTTTCTGGAGGGAGATTTTTCTAGGGGGGGGGGGGGGCACCGTACGTCTTCGCGTTCTCTTGCTCGATCTCGTTCTGGCCGCACGCGAGCTACCCCCACGTACATCCTCCCCTTTAGCCCGCACACAAATTTGGCGAATATACTGAAATATCGGCTAACGATTCCTAAGTTTTGGGATTAGATTAATTAAAGTGGGGCAACAAACAAGACGAATAAGGTGACCAGACGTCGTAACGGTTTAACCGGTACAGTATCGATATCGGAACACTTTTACCGGTGTCCCGAGAGACTCAGTGAAAATACCGGTACGTATTTTTACCGGTTTGTAATTTTTGGGGAAAAGTTGTCCCGGTATTCTGTCCATAAAGACAAGGCGGTCGATTGTAACAGTGGGGGGGGGGGGGGGGGCTTACAGTTGCAGCCCTCGACACATGCGGGTCGCATACGCAGACGCTGACTCACGCACTCACTCACTCACAGTCAGCAGAGTTTATTCCTTCAACAGGCGGCTGGCGAAATACGACCGGGCATAGGCCTAACATGCATACAAAAATGTACCCACCTTCATTTGTTTTATTAATTTATGTTAAAAAGCTGTTTTCTGGACATTTTGCACGCAAATTTGAATTAAAAATGTTTCGCCTCTTTCGCCCCAGACCTTGTGCTTGTCCAAGGAGTTCGTAATACGTACAATTTGTTTGTCCCGATTTGCAATATTCAAAAATGGTCACCTTAAAAATGAATATAGCACTCATTATTTCCGATTTAAAATAAGACAAATATAACACAATGCAAATTAAAAAAAGCTACGTCGTACGTAAGAAAGCAGTTTTCTGATTGGTTCACGTGACCTGCCGGTTATAAGAGACGTGTTACTGGAACAGTGAACACAACACCGACCGTGACGTGACCGATCCTTTGGTCGCACGGATGTACGTGACCAGTCAACTGACCGATGGTACCCTATCTCAAGGCTAATGGCGGTCACCGTGACGAAGTATTTTACATAATTCGTAAACGTGACAGAGGAAGTGCGCTAATTGTCGCAGGCTTCTAGTTTTTGCGTCGGTGCAATGCAAATATAGTAACCTAGTAAAAATTACTAATTATTACTTACAATTATTCGGAATAGATGTTTTCTTATTTCCACTTCTCATTGCTACCGTTGACACAAATTCCAGGTCTCATGTTAGGTAGTAATGAAGTAACATCAGACTGAGCTTATCTCTCGACTATGCTGGTACTTATTCAAGGTTATCATTGCACCTGGCCCGAGTCCAACACTTTTTGTCTAGTCCACTCTCGTAGGAGTGTTTACTATCATTATTACAGCAATTAAACCCCCCCCCCCCTTCCCTCATCCGGGCCTAACGAGGAGTAGGCGTAACACTTGTTTTGGTTTGAATTCTTTACTTTATGTAACTAAGTACAACATCGACTTTAGAAGTAGCGTCTTCTGGGAGAACAATACGAATTGTCAACGAAGTAAGCCATGCAGTGAAAAAAATGATATTTCTGACACACAAAAACCTTACATTACAATGTCAAGGTGTTGCCCCCCCCCCCCCCCCCCCCACCTACCCTCTGCGCACACACAAATTCACAATAAAATAAAACACACGTTAATGGGAAAGGATCTAGCCTATAACAATTAACAACACAACACTGAAAATGTGTATAGGCCTAATAGAGTAGCAGAGGTTGGGCATGCCACTAAACTGGGGTCTGTGAAATTCACCCTACAAAAAATGAATTTATTAATACATAGCTTGCATGCGTACCTATTACCATGATTTCTTAATGAGATTGTAAATTAATAATATAGGCCTACCTAATCGGAAATGAAGTGTTAGAGCTGGCACCTAATTAAGGAAGGGGGTTATGTGGCAGAGGAGGGACGATAAGGTAAATGAAGCTTTTACATTTTTTTTTTATCTTGCAGGAGTCAACTACATTTTTCAAAAAGTGCTAGAGGGTCCAAAGTGTAAAAAAGTTTGAAAACCTTTCGTTTTCAGGAAAATCACGGCACTCAACATGGAAATTAATAAAAGTACAAGCATCAGTCCCTTTAATAAGTTTAACATTACCGGTACAAAACGTTCCGTCATACTCGAAATTAAAGTCAATAGTTGGAATAGCCATGTGTTACTCCGGTGTGAGATTTGTATTTTTGGCGGGTTACCGCAGCGCCACAGCTGGCCGCTCGTAGCTGCTTTTGACCACGCCTACTCACTTTTTAACGCTTTTTTTAGTGTTGATATAGGCCTAGCCTACGGTGTAGGTATAAGATATCTGATGCTATTAGTCGAAAAATAATTCTAGGTTAC
Organism: Isoperla grammatica; assembly: GCA_945910005.1. Taxonomy (NCBI): domain Eukaryota; kingdom Metazoa; phylum Arthropoda; class Insecta; order Plecoptera; family Perlodidae; genus Isoperla; species Isoperla grammatica. The sequence continues at coordinate 21,831,459 of OX246745.1, forward strand.
ACAAACCTCACTCTTAGAAACGTAATGTTACACTTAAGATTTTTGACTAATCAGTGAAGACTAGCAGAAATAATTCATCTTGGCCGCAGGTAATAAATTCGCTGCCTGCTTGTCTATTTTCGTACAATGACGTCAAAGAAGTCAAGCGTAATGACATGCGAAAAATAAATGGAAATCATCGTCTAATAATAGAAATAATTAATTAAATTTGCATTTAGCGTAATGTACTTACATACGACAGCGAGATCACACTCGTAGCAAAACGTGAAGTACCAAGGAGTCCTTTCTGGCCGGCTTCCGTGTTGCAAGACGATTAACTGCCACTCACCACTTTGCCACTCAAAGCACCCATAAGTCATGCTTTAAAAGGGTAAAACACTACATTATTTGTAATAATTTTAACTACGTACAAAGAGCATTGCGATCTGTACGTGTGACTACGAGCCGCTCTTGCTAGACCGTAAACAACACCATGATGTGAACGAAACAAAATACGCAGACTGAACAGAAATTGGGGACATTGAAAGAACAAGTGTGCCAACCTAGCAAAAACACGACCGGGCTATTTAAAGAGTACCGAGCTATGTGCAGGCACAGATAAGGGAGTGTGGTGCAGGCTTTTGTGGGGTGTCCACTGAAAGTGCGTGTAGGCCTAGTCCACTTTGCGGTTATCATCACAGGGTATTTGAAACTTATTTATTTATTTACAACTATATGTTATGTTTTACATCATGGTCATCATATTTTGTGTAATATTGAGCCGTTTCTTCCGTACGCTAAATAATACATATTTGAACATTTTGTTTCACATAATACATAATGTTAAAAATTACTACCGGTCAAGGTGGGTCCCTCCTGGTGGTGACAGCTGCACGCAAGGAGAGCTCTCATACACATAATATTTTATCTTTCTATATTATACACATAGCTGTCACGATCTTTCTTCTTCCACCGTAAGTGCACACTTTTTCTACACACCTGCCGGCCTTCTTTGCAACAAGAACGCCCCCCCCCCCCCCTCTCTTAAGTTTTTTCCCTTATGAGTATGACGACTGCAGGGATGTAGGATGGATCCGATTCCCACGACCCAATATGACCTCGTTGCTAAGTTCGTCGTTAACAAACAAAATACTTGAAAACTAGTAGAGCTAGGAAATTGGACATCAAGCCTCGCAGACTAATTCTGCGGTCTCACTATAATAATTAAGTGTCAAATTGTAACATTTCAAACTAAACAATTCACCAATGATTTCTGTCTTGGCAGCTGGCTGGGAATCTGCTTCATTCTCTGAAGATGCAATCATTATTGTGTACACAGCTCTTATCAACACAGTTACAAAATTCGTCCTTTTCTTCTTATTATATACAGGGCAAATGAGAGTATAGGCAACCCACGACTACCTTACACATGCTTTCATCACAGGCGAGGTATTCGTGGCCAATCAGCGATCGGTATTTATTTATTTATGAATTGGCCCCATACAGCATTTTATGCCATTTAACAGTGACCAGTATAACAACGGATGATTAACAACGATGCATGATGATGAAGAAGGGAGGAGGGGAAACCCGGTACCAGCATGTAGCCTACTCCTGTCAAAAAGTACCAAGGGGACCACCAGCTTTACGTCCCATCCGAAAGGACGGTGTAACTTTGACCAGTCATATATGTTCCTCCACTAACCTGGACTGCCGAGCAGTTGACGAGAAGTACGAAGCTGTTACACAAGCTTTCGAACCCTCCAATCCGCTCTAACCAACGGTAACTAGTGTTTCAGAGGAGAATGGTCACCCATCCACCTCCTGACCTAGCCCGAGGTTGCTTAACTTCGGTGTTCGTATGGGAACTGGCTAAGCCGCCGCGGCTAAACCGTTGCGCGCTATTGTCTCGGGCAGTTCGCTGGTTGGCTACGAGTGCCTCGCCTGTGACAAAAGCATGTGTAAGGTCAGAGTTACCATACGTCCGGAAAATCCCGGACATGTCCTCCTTTTTATACCTAAAAATATGTCCTACAGTAATTTTGCAAAAGTTGTAGAATGTCCGGAATTTCAGGAAAAACGCATAAATTGTATAAAATGAATGAGAACCATAATTTTTATAGTTTTATATTGAACGATAAGTTTTATAGTTTATATTGAAAATATTACTTCTATGATTTAAGAGTTGTGATGAACAACCTCTATTTCAAATTGTTATATAAAAACACACATAACTGATTTCACTATATAACTGGTGGTAAGGTCAGGTAAGGCATTTGCCATTTAGAACAAAAAAAAAAAAAAAGCATATCAAAACCCATGGCCTAGGCCTACTTTTAAAAAACTTGATATATTATTTTAATGTCAGGCCTACATATTACGCCTAATATAAATATAAATATAAATATACAATAATTATATCTTATTTATCTCATATTATTCTAGAATGGCCTTTTTACTGTATAAAGGACCTAATGTAAATTCATTCATTCATTTGCTACCATAATACCTACCTTAGCCTAGCCTACCTATTTTGCCTACCACACAAAGTAAAATTTTCTATCCTTCACCTTCCGTCTTGACCGCAACTTCACATTTGATTAATTAACTTATGTATTATGCTCGCACACAAGTTTGCTTAAGCGAGCTCTTCTTTCCTTTTCTTTTCTACCTTTTATATTTTTTATTTTATAGATAAATAAATCTAGATGTATACCTAAGATGTAATGAATGTAAGATGTACTATGTACTATGAAGAAGAAGAAAAATAAAAACTATTCTATTCTATTCTATTCTAACTATTGAGATTAAGTTATTGTGTGTAGGTTGGAAGTTTATAAAAACAAATATTTATAGTATATCCACTCAAGTTTCAAGAACTACCAGGCGATACTTCGCGGCGATCCTTTTGCGTTGTGTTAGAGGCGAGCCGCGAGAGAGAGAGAGAGAGAGAGAAATACTGCTTCTAGCAAGCAAGCAATAATGTTGGCAGCAGGAAAAATGAATCTGCGACAAAGACAGACAGCTATGAACATAGCCAGCGTAAGCGAGACATGCGAGCTGGACTCACGAAACAGGAGATGGAGAAAGGGCACGTAGTAGTGCAAGGCTAGAAAGGAAAAACAAATGAACATGACCGCCGCCGGGTTTGCCAGTACTCACCCTTCATTCGTTTTTACGAGTTATTTTTTTTCGTATTCAGAAGTATTGTGAAACATAGAAATCAAAAATCAAATGGTATAGTGGGGTTACTTTAGCCCAATTTCCTATACCGACCCGGACAAAATTAGGAGAAAGCTGATTTTTTCAGGGTCGCTTACAAATATCATTTTATATAACATACTTCGGGTCCGCCAAAATCCGCCTTGTGCGTTAGCCGCCATCTTGGAAAATGTCGGCGATTACGGTATTACACTAAATCACTTGTTGTGAGTGCTCTATGTAAATTAAAATTACGTGAGTGGTGTCAAATGAAAGATAATAGAACGATCTATTATAACAATGTATGCAATTTTAGTTATTTATCATATTGCAATAGAAGGATGTAATTAAGTGATTCACCGCATAAGTGGATATTTGTATTTTGATGATTTGCGATAAAAGTAATAACGTATCCATAACTTGTGTTCATACAAAACATAAAGCTTATTCTGTTTAGAACACACGTGCCAAGTCTTATTTACATAACTTTAAAAATGTTTGAGATACGAGCTATTGTATATCTGCATGTGCCGTGGCCGCCATCGCCCCGGACAGAACAAAACTCATTACCTTAGCCCAGCGGTCAGTACAACAACACATTAAAATAAACTTGTTTTTACATGATGACTAAAGAATGTAATTGAGCTTCACTTAGACCAATGTGCTTTAGTCGCCATTTTGAAAAATGGCGACGGTTACAGTTTTGTCTTCAAACATGCTTTGTGAAGGCTACATATAACATAAAATAACATGAAGAATCTTAATTGAAAGATATGATTGGGAACTTCTATAAACAAGGGAAAACTTGTAAGTAATTAGATGAGCGTAGCGAATGTATCAATCAATTCAAATGGTTCATTCTCTCCATGCGCGAATTGTGTTCGTCACACACCGGTCAAACGGTTCGACGGATTTGACCAAAATTTTAAACCAACACTCTTTTATACTCAAATTGACGATGTCAAATTGAACAGAAAAATCCGTCACGATGACAACCTACAAAAAAATAAATTACCGAAAACATTTAAGTTTTAATTTCTGTTAATTGAATCTTACGGACGGATTTAAGTAATGTTTTGAGCTCGTGGTAGAATGGGCCCATGGTAAGTCTGAAAAAGGAGACCCTGTTCTCCCCCCCCCCCCCTTCTCCTCTGTCCCACTTAAGATTCCTTCTTCTGCAATTTGCCCTGCCCTTCCTAGCTTCTGGACTCTCCTTATGACGACCCCCACGATATAAGAAAAAGGATCTGATTTGGAAGACGCCATGTGGCCTAAGCTGTCGCGTAAGTCACTAAATGCCAAATAATAACAATGTTTTATATTTATTTATATCCACAACAAAGGTATTGCCACTGTCTTGGCGAAAGTTAGTTTAACGTTGTAACTGTTACCGTCATTTTGTAAGCGCATTTCTAGTTAATATTTACGGCAATGTTCCCAAACACTGCCGCACTTATAATTATTCACATAGTAAATGTTGTCTATCACTCTCACTTGTTTAGGTGTCCAATTATACAAATTGAACATTGCTCCAACACTGTGACCAGCAGTATTTTGGGGGGGGGGGGGGGGACGTTGAATAACGCCGAATGGAACAACGCCGAATCTATCGTGTATACTGCACTTTCAAGTATAATCCTAACCCTAAAAACGTAGACCTTCTAACCTGGAACAACGCCGAATCTTTTTCAGCGTAAATCCACCGTTTCGACGTATATCCACTGGAACAACGCCGAATCTTTTTCGGCGTAAATCCACCGGCGCCCCTTTTGTTGAATGAATAGAATCGCTCTCCATCCAATGATGTATTTTAGCTCCATAAAGAGCCAGTTAACATTACCTCCTACACCGTTTACTTGTTGTGGATTGTCTTAAGTCATCGTGAGAGGATGGGGAAGTTCACGATTGTTAATGATGATTATTAAGACCCGTTTTGTTTTCCTTCTTTAAAACAAGCACTAGTCGCGTCAATCACATCATGTCAGTACATAAACAGCCCACTGCAATTTTTCAATTTCTGCTAGCTTGCTCTGAAACCGAGAAATATTATTTCCTTTATTGACTTTGTTGGCAGATCCTGGCGATACCATTAAAATGACAACGTCTTGAGAATTTTGACCAATTAAGATAACTAGTAATCTGTATCATTACCAACTTCTGCAACTGGGGGACCACTGTCTGCCAAGTTTAATGTTGTCTCCACTATTAGAGTGCATGCAGCAGTTTTTGCATTGACAATGTTTATATCTTGAAACATTTACCGATTGGATAACTTTTAAATAAGCCGGGCTTTATTCTGCCAATTCCCAGGAATGCGGCCGCTGACGTAAGCTTAGTACGCCTAGTAATATGCAATGCATGAGCGAATCTCCAAAGACAATTTCGTGTGAGGTGGTCGAGGCCATGTACCCGATGGAGAAGGACCTCCCCCCCCCAACCCCCCCAACTAATATGTTGGTACTCTTTGCATATCTCAGTTTGTGGGTGCAAGTAACCGTTGATTGTTGCAATAGCCTGTTCAAAATGTTTCGTTCTACTAATCATACCGTTATCATCAAATAGTGATGGTGATGGATAACAGAAAAGAGTTGTTCTATCGCATTTGACTGTTTATCATCATGGGGGTCGTCATAAGGAGAGTCCAGCAGAAGAAGGGCAAATTGCAGAAGAAGGAATCTTAAGTGGGACAGAGAAGAAGGGGGGGGGGGGGGGGAACAGGGTCTCCTTTTTCAGACTTACCATGGGTACTTAGAATGGGCCATTCTACCACGAACCCAAAACATTTTAAATCCGTCCGTAAGTTTCAAATAACAGAAATTAAAACTTAAATGTTTTCGGTAATTAATGTTTTGTAGGTTGTCATCTTGACGAATTTTTCTGTTCATCTTGACATCGTCAATTTGAGTATTAAAGAGTGTTGGTTTAAAATTTTGGTTAAATCCGTCGAACCGTTTGACCGGTGTGTGACGAACACAATTCGCGCATGGAATGAACCATTTGAATTGATTGATACGTTCGCTACGCTCATCTAATTACTTACAATTTTTCCCCTGTTTATAGAAGTACCCAATCATATCTTTCAAGTTTCAATTAAGATTCTTCATGTTATTTTATGTTATATGTAGCTTTCACAAAGCATGTTTGAAGACAAAACTGTAACCGTCGCCATTTTTCAAAATGGCGACTAAAGCACATTGGTCTAAGTGAAGCTCAATTACATTCTTTAGTCATCATGTAAAAACAAGTTTATTTTAATGTGTTGTTATACTGACCGATGGGCTAAGGTAATGAGTTTTGCTCTGTCCGGGGCGATGGCGGCCACGGCACATGCAGATATACAATAGCTCGTATCTCAAACATTTTTAAAGTTATGTAAATAAAACTTGGCACGTGTGTTCTAGACAGAATAAGCTTTATGTTTTGTATGAACACAAGTTATGGATACGTTATTACTTTTATCGCAAATCATCAAAATACAAATATCTTCTTATGCGGTGGATCATTTAATTACATGCTTCTATTGCAATATGATAAATAACTAGAATTCCATACATTATTATTATTGATCATAATATTATCTTTCACTTGACACACTTACGTAATTTTATGTTACATAGAGCACTCACAACAAGTGATTTAATGGAATACTGTAATCGCCGACATTTTCCAAGATGGCGGCTAACGCACAAGGCGGATTTTGGCGGACCCAAAGTATATTATATAAAATAAAATTTGTAAGCAACCCTGAAAAAATCAGCTTTCTCCTAATTTTGTCCGGGTTAGAACCTAAAATTCCTCCTCTAGTAATAATAAATATTAAATGGTGACTGAAGAATGAGAACTAAATACGAATTCACCTTAATATGTAAGACATTAAATTTAGATTGACATTTAGATTGACATTAAATTTAAATTATAAATAAATATATTGTTCTAGTGACTAATTACTAATTAGTTTTAAAATGTTTCACAAAAATAATTCAAACACACAAGTAGCTGCTTTGATCAACTTCTGTCTGAATGAAAGTTATTGTCAATAATTACCCTGAAATGCGTTTTAAGACCTTCCTCAAGTAATCAGAGGTCAAAAAAAAATTCGCCTCCGGCCCGTCCATTCTCCGCGCCCATTTGGTTCATTATTGTCCTACATTCACTTTTCATAAATATGGTAACCCTATGTAAGGTAGTCTTGGGTTGCCTATATCAGTCAGAAACAAGCATACGTATATTGTAAGATATCAATATATCCAGCACAGCTACCTAAAGAATGAGTGCCGGTCTATCAAATACACGTTTTTTCATTATTATAAGGCAGGAAGAGGTGCTGGATGAAATTATCACAATTACATTGATAACTAAGGAGATTGATTAGGGACACATTTAACTAGGGTAGATAATTTGCCATAATACACAGAATATAGGGATTCAAAAAACTTTATTCAATAAACCACATAGTAGCTTACAAAAATGGCAGTAATAGTTTGCCACTCAGCTGCGATCATGAATACTGAGTTTTACCCAGTACATACTGTATGGATGATGTATGCCTTTATTGCAAGTGAAATGTCATTTATGGTTTTTGAAGGGACTAGAAAAAAATAACTCCTTTAATAAGTGTCTGCCCTTAAGTAACTAGGGTCCTGCCTAGGTTTCAAAATTTGTGTCTAGGGCCCCAAGTCCTGAAACAAACCATCTAAAATAATTATAGATGTTGCGGGTGGTAAAAAGTGTGATCGAGGCTAACTATTGGATAAAATAGACGTTTTGAGATCACGTGACCACCCAAAACATCTATTTCAATGTTTTGTTCAAGACTTGGTCCAAGGTCTAACAATAATTCTTGTTAGATTTTATGCATTTAATGCTAGAGTCTAGTTCTAAGCAATACTTAAATATTAATTACAAATTAAGTATTTTCTAAATCTGTACTAAGCAGGTACAATACAAATTGTTGTCAAAGATCACAAATCTCTCATTTTCTTGATCTTCCTTCACTTCTCAATGGCTAGAAAGTAAAGCTGTACAGCTGACTAAGAGCCGAGATGGCAGATGCCGATGAGTGGGACCTCAGTGAGATATATATGTAATCATAACTTTTCCAAAATATTTACAAGGGCAGTAAAACTGTTCAAGGAATTAAATCTTATAATTGATTATAAATTAATAAATATGTAATGTACACAAGCTAATGAAGTGGAAGAGGTATCATACACAAACACAATACAAAACATGGTAGCCTGAAGGGTTAAAATGCATTACACAACATTCACCTACTGACACGAACAAAAGAGAAGGTTACACAATGACAAAATTAATCGATTACATTCGGTATAACACGAAACAATGGCTCACACTGTTATCATCAGCAGGCTACTTTATGCGACACACAAGCTTTAAAGTTTTCAGAGATCACTCTGAACAGCACAGCCAATCAGATGGCCCATGTACTCCAGTGCTCAACTGGCAGAATGTTAATGTCTGACTCTGGATTCAAACCAAGGGCCTTGGCAACAACTAGTCAACCTAAGCTATAGGAAACATGAACCAAACAGCCATTTAACTTAATCACTAAGATCAAGTTAATTGGCTTGATAATATATGTAAAGATAAACAACAACAAAACGTAATATATGACGTATGTACAATAAAATATGTAATGCAAGAAGCACAGAGAAAATGTACAAAAGTAACCAATAAACAACATTTCACTAAAGGCATCAATGTTTTAGCTACATACTTTGAATTCATAGCCATACAGTATGTACACTTTTATGAGACACTTCACGTAGAATGTAGAGACTTAGCTCTTCCCTGTTTTAAGAAAAATACAAAACATTGCTCTTTTTAACATTATATATTATTAACACTTAGTTTTTATCTATAAATCAAAAGTGTGGTAGTAGACCTACCAGTTTCTAATAGCTCCTGCTACCAGTCACAACTGACCCACAACTGTTGTAAGATTTTGCAAGTGCCATCTAATATGCTTCGTCTCAAGAACGTTGAAGATAAAATGAGCAATTGCCAATTGTGTCCTTTTTGCTTGACAATATGAATTAATCATCATTTGTAAATCGACAAGTTAAAACCTTAGTTTGATTGCTTTAGTTTCTAGTTGAAAAATTGTAGCTTACTTCAGCATAACATTTTGGAACTGGCAAATAGCCCATACACAATTTTACCCACTGTTTACATACATAAAATATGTAGTAAAGTACAAAACTAAAAATATTGAGAGTTCTTATAATGAATGAAAGAAAAAAACATCAGTACCGATAATAACTTAAATCAAGTGACAATTGTGAATATGTATACAGAACCAATATCTCCACACACACATTGCACGGCCCTGGAGGTTGTAGACCATCACATCTTAGAAGTCACTTTCCATACCATGCAAACCACAATTCTATTAAATGCTCTCGTGAGTCGTGAATACATTATACTGTATCCCCATCAACCAAACTACTACTGTCAAAGGCTTCTTCTACCAGACCACTGACCTATGCATACATGGGAGAATATAGGAATAAAATGCATATTGAAATGTATGATACCGTTTGATACATAATAGGATAGCTGCCTGCTGGCTTGTTGGCTATATTATTCCCAAAATACTTCTGCAGGTTTACAGAACACGTTTACATTAGCATAACCCTTTGGAATTGACAGGTAGCCTATATCATAAGATATAGAAGGACTTCCATCCATGTTTTTATATTTGTATGTACATATGAAATACATACTAAGCAAATACATAAATAAGTCACAAAAGCAAAGTGTAGGTTGTCCGAAATTACAGATTTTAAAAAATGTTTTTTAAGTGAACAGTGGAAAATTGACTACCTACATTCCCAGCAGACGATTTTTCCTGAAGTCTGCATTTATTGGAGTTACATAATCCTCAGATTTAAAACAAAGTTGAAGATATGATTTTACTCATATTTCTTAACTCTAGACTATTTAAGCCCAAACTCCTCACGAGTAATTAACTGGTGAAATGGTTAATGGGCAATAGACTAAAACTGTGTAAATGCAGGCTGTTACGGAGACTATAATTTGAGAAGTCTAGGCAGCTTGCTAAGACAATCTTGCTGAATACTTATTTTATTCACAGTATGATTGAAAATAAGGTTAGCGAACATCATAAAGCATACATTGGTCAACTCCAACATTGTTTTAAAACTGTTATATTTTTTCTTAGTTTAAATATATTTATTTATCCATAAAATATATATTTAAAAACTTTTACAAAATATATTTGTATTATATTAACAAGGGCCTAATGAGCTAGTTGAGAATATGTTTTATTTTCAAAACTTCTACTGGAAATTTAATAAAATGAATTGAAACGTGGAAATGAATGGAAGCTCTGAAAACAGTTGGTAGTAGTACTCGTGTAACGACAACTCAACGAATGCTTGCGAAGAGGTTCAAGACGGATTTGTTTTCCTGTAAAAAGTAAACACATAGGCTATAAAAGAGACCACACACAAAATCAATGTATACAGTAATACTAAATACTAGTAAATACTAGTGATGACATTGGTTAGTTTTTTAAATTACTAACTGGGTAACCGAATTCGAAACCGGTTTAAAACCGGTTTTCAAAAAAAAAATGCTCTCCAAAAATAAACATATTTACGTAAGGTTGTATCAGCGAGGGAGGTGAGCAAAAAGCCAGTCCGTTCTGCCTGCTTCGTCAGCATATGAGGACAAAGGATAGGGGACGACCTGGCGACTTTGGCTGTCTGCCAACTCGGGTAATATTGTAAAGGGGGGTTGTACCCGGGGGGGGGGGGGGGGCTCTCCTATTGCAATACAATGTTACGTTTTCGAGGGACCCGAGACAAAAAACGTGGTAACAGGAAAAACGCGCTCTTGTTGACATAACATCCCCCCCCCCCCCCCCGACACCATGCTTATCTGAGAAGGGTCGTAAGCGAGGCCCGGCGACCAAGGTCACGCAGCTAGGCTAGGCTGTGATGACGTAACCCAACATTTTTTCGAGGTGGGTCATAAAAAACTCTAGTGGGTAAAAATATTGATTTCAATACTTAGGAAAATACGTAAGAGTAGCCGAAGTGCGATGGCAATGTTTAATTAAAATGTTTAATTACAATGTTTAATTATAACTCTGTAGTTTAGTTTGACAAAAGCCTTTTGTAAAGAGGACCACTGGAGGAGGGTTTGTTATTTATGGTAAGCAGGTAAAGAACCTCAGTGCCGGTACCCTCTTAGCGAGGGGCCAGTGCCCCCCCTAAAATCCCTCGGCTCCCCCAAGCCAAAATAAATAACCACTGATACACTACGTTGGTACCCGCCGCATGCACTTCAACAAATAAATAATTCGCGTTCAAATAGCTGCACTTCTAACTAGTTCTTGTAGTTGAAATTTACTACACCAATCCACCACTCTACCAAATATTTATCAAACTGGAGTTCGTAGCATTTTGACTTTTTACTTTCAAGTTTTTCACTGCTTGCACATGGTAACTGAAACCAGAAGTTTCAAACGCCATTGGAAGGTTGTATGCCCCTCCTAGCTTTCAATGAAGCTTGCAAACTGTGCAGTATTAGCCTAACAATATCTGCATCAACTGCTGCTTGTGAAAGAACATTTATCGTGCATGCGCCGTATCAAGAGTTACTTACGAAATCGAATGGGAAACAATCGCGTAGGTACACTATCTGTCCTATCAGTGGAAAAAGACATTGCCAAAGGCCTCAGCATGCGCGAGGTGGTTCGCAAATTTGATGGAGCTCATCACAACTTGAGGATAACCTTGCATTAATAAGTAGAGATGTGCAAAAATGTTTTTTTAAATAGGAGAATTTCGTTTTTAAAAAAGCAAATAGTGGTGTTTTGTGTTTTTATTATTATTATACCTATTGGGCAAGTATATCCAACACTGCCTTTGCACAAGAAGATGTATTGGTTAGCTAGCCCCTGGTTCCAGTGTTTTACACAATATATTTTAGACACATCTAGGGCCTACCTCCCTTAATGTTGGCTTTTATTTCAGCCTGTTTTTTTTTTCATCAAGCTTGGGTACAATCATATGTCTTATACTATTGGCTGAGGGAATATCCCCGGCACCCTTCACATGCTTAGCCATCCAGGCTCATATCTGTGGATGATCCAATTTCTGGGGAGGAATATTAGCACTTAAAAATGCCTCAGCCGTTTCCAGTATGAACTCATCTCGGTCCGTTTTTATTCTTTTGGCGCTAGAGACCGTTTCTTCAAGAGAAATTTGTCGCGACGTTGAAGGCCTAGCCCCAGAAACGCTCGTCGTCGTAGGCCTAATTGTAGCAGCATCACGTATTCTTCTGTGTTTTTCGCTAGCACAATGCTTTAGAAGCGTATCTCGACGATTATGATCCAAACGGCAATTACATCATTTGCAAAACAAAGTTTTAGCAGAGGCATATAATCCATCATTTTTAAATTCGGCAGCTCTCTTCTCCACTGATACGCTTACTTGCGGCATTTCCAGATTCCAGGAAATCATAACTGAACGCGCATTGGTCAGTGGACAGTGCCCTAGTTTCAGGTTTCAGCTTGCACGCCTGCGCGTGCGTTTGAGTAGGATTTGGCCATTGGGTATTTCAAACCCAATGAGTTGGCGGGAGGGTGGGGGTTGGTGGTCGGAGGCGTGGCTTCATAAAACTCGCAAGTCGAAACGGGAAAATATCGACTATCGAAATAAAAGTCGATTGGTAAGAAAGTGGGCGGTACCTAAAGCTAAAACACATTTTATACGTAAATATTGTAATTTTGATCGAATTAATTTTCCGAAACTGTGAAATTGCGCATGTAGACACCAAATATCGTGGATTTCGCGAAGTTTTGATTAAAAAAACAGTATATCGCGTAATAAGGCAAATTTGGCAGATTTCGCGTTTTGTGTTTTTTAAAATAAGACTGCTATAGGGCTACATAACCAACAAATAGCAAAACTACATCTCTAGAGTGACGTAAGTGCCATTTCGCGTTTTCGCGGCATACGAAATTTACACATCTCTATTAATAAGGTAAGAATGGAATGCATATTTTCATGTCCGCGAGTGCATGTAGCCTGGTGTACCCCCCCCCCCCCCCCCCCCCCCAACACCGATAGAGAACACTGATAGAAAACAAGTCTTGAATCTGCATGGCCCCCCCATACATTCGTAGGACCCCCCTTGGCCCCCCCCAATGGAAAATTCCTGGCGTCGTCACTGAACAAGAGCCTTGTTCTTTGCACAAAAAACAACTAACTTGGATTGCAATAGTTTTCTTTAGGCTGTTAAAAAAGTGGGGTCGGCTTGCAATTGAGCAAAACCAGTACTTCTAAAGATGTCTTTTGCAATTTATTTGTCGTGTTGTAAAAGACCGGTTTGAATTTAACGCAAAGTTCGCTCATCCCTGGTGTACAGTAGCTAATATACGTGTTTATGCTGATTGATGAAAACAAGTTCCACTTACTTTTTGAGATCGGGCTTTGCTGAACACATTCCAGAAGCGAAGTGTTTCGTCCCCAGCTCCCGTGACGATAGCTTCACCATCCGGTGACATCGCCAAATAAAGTACACGGTATGAGTGGCCGGTCAGCTTGGCCACCTGACTCAGACTGGGGTACTTCCAAACAAGGATCTGATTTTGAGAATAGCCGTGTGTGCTAACCTGAGAAGTGTAAAATAATAAGAAATTGGCCATATAGCTAGGCCTACTACATTTTATGACACAAACTTCTTCAGAATTACAAATTTTGTATAATGCAGGTATAACATACTGGACTACAATATACATGTATACTGTATTTCTGATTTGCAAATGGAGAACAAAACTGTTTGAATTAACTCAAAAATAATGGTTTCATAACTTGGGAAGATGGATGATCAAAACTGGAGTTCTCTGTATAATGCTACCGAAGCTGTACACTCCAACAATGAACACTGCATACTCCACTTACCACTACAAAGTACGATACAGTTTAACGAAGGTTAGTTAGATTATGAATATGGTTTGTTTGTTTGTTTGTCTGAGAAGAATGGGACCATCAACAGTAATGTGTACGGTAAAGGGTCAATGCAGTCAAAGGGTAATAAGAGAAGTTGTAAGAATGTTACATCAAACAAGTCAGGTCCACAGCTGATGTAGTAGAAACTCATTCTATCATACACAAAATTATATGTAAAGAAAAGAAAATACACCGTGGACATTAACTTATGAGTATTCTATAATTACCAGTTCCGACGAGTGCTTGGACCATGCAAGGTTGCACACTTGCGATCCCGTATCAACGCATTGCATTGGCTGCCCAGTCAATGTGTTCCAGAACCGAATACAGCGATCTGCTGTTCCTCCTCCACTTGCCAACAAGCCATGATGGTGGGGAGACCAGGCAATGGCTAAACAGAATATAATTATTAGGTATTTCAGAGCAAATGAACATTTTGAAATAAATTAACAACTAATGTAGGCCTATGACAGACAAAAAATGTTGTATAGAGACCTAAGCACTTAAGCAAACTTAAAACGTTTAATGGTCAAAGCAGCATTGAGATAATTCCTGGAATATACGCTACCAAACAGGAAGGCTCACTGATGATATCATTTGAAAAATCAGGTTTTTATTCCCCTGGCTCACTAATATAGCTAGGTGTCTCCTGGCCATTGAAGCTGGCAGTGGTACATGGCCATTAGCTGCTGTGAAATGTGTAGGAAAGACACGTGTAGCCAATAGCCGCATCCCAACTCGAACACAATGCGATCGCACCCCCCTGTGAAGTGGGTAGACATATGCAAGTCCCACATCTGAGAATGTGACTATGCCCAATTTCAAACTATTTTTTAAAAGTGAATGCCAACGTAAATATTTCACATCTGTAATATGACACTGAACTTTGACGACGTAATCTGTTGATTACACGTCCGCACTTTCTCACATCTTGCTGGAGCGATAGGCAATTACCTTTGACAGCAGCGAGGTGTTCAGTGTATGTCTGAACGGGAGACACAGAGTGAAGGTTCCACACGTAGAGGCGGTTATCGTTTCCTCCAGATGCCAGGTACTGGTTGTCCGGAGACCACTTCAAGCCACAAACCTGCAATCAAAAAGCTCAGTGTCATTCATTTCATATCATAATCAAACTAAACATAGGTAATGCAACAAAACGCATGAAAATAACGTGTCCTTTAAGGCACAACTCATAATGTAACATCATAGAAGATTTTGAACAACTTTTGGTTACATAAATGGTAGGGTAAATGTTTGACAAAAACAAGTTGTTGTTAAACAGGCGTTGCATACCTCCTGGCGATGACCGACCAAACGACGTTCGGGAAGAATACTAGGTGTACGGACGTCACGCTGAAGAATGAGTCTATCACGACTTCCAGACGAGAGAATGTCTCCATTCCAGGCCAGAGCTCCAACGCGAGCTGAATGCCCTTGGAGTTTATTTACTTGTTTGTTGATAGCCACATCCCAGACTTGGACATACCCGTGATGGGTTCCAACTGCCACTAGATTACCCTAGAAACACCAACAATTGAGCTTACATTATTTGAGCACTGGGCCATATCAATAACTGATAAATGGATGTAAAGTATGGGGATCTTTTAAAGCTCAACCCCCAGAGCGCAGCACCGAAAAATGCGGTCTACCTGTCAGAGTAAAAAAATACACTGATTGGCAAGGCGGTGTTAGAAAATACTGGCGAAAATACGACAATATGCAAACTGACAGGGGTAGGTCGTCCGAAGTTGTTAGTTACATTCTGTTAGCCTTTGTTTTTATTGATGAATTTGTCTTCTATAGGCCTACTATTGTTGAATAAATATGACTGTATAAAATCGGACCCTCAACAGAAAATGCATTTATTTGAAGTTCAAATAAAATAACTACATTAGGTGCTTCTAGCAAAACACAGGCAATGTCATCTGTCAACTAGATAGTGGTTGAAAAGTCAAGATATAAAGGCTGTGATAAACGTGAATAATGTAGCCCTATAATGGTTAGGGCCAATACTAGGCATTATAACTTATTAATTACATATTATTGTTTATTATATTTTAGGGCATTATGCTCGTTACGAAACATATGTTGTAAATTTTAACTAGCTGTCATCACGCTCGTTTCTTTTGCAATCCGCGTTTGTTTACAATTTTAAAACCGGGTTGTTCTATGCTGCACTCTGGTGAGAAATTTTGACTGAAAGACTCCCATTGGATTAGCAAGAATGATTCAATATCAAAATTCTGTCTCCGAAATACCATCTTTAATAGACTAATAAAAATTAGCTTACCCGTTCATTCCAAGCGACGGAAGTAACGGAGTTACCATCACCGGAGAGATCGCACAGTCTTGTGACTTGACTCGTACAAGCCGACCATAAATATACACAGCTTCCCAGTCCAACGCTGAGGACATTTTGAGACGACCAGTCCACGAGGTTCAAGTAGAAATCATCCTGAAGCTCCGGTGCATCAAGAACCTAATGAATTATACCTTGCATATATTACAACACTTCAACACTGTAACAGTACATCCTGCATCAAGTTGACCACACTTGGAGTGGTAGCCGACCAGGGGTGGCTAGGTTGAGGAGGGTTGAACACGCGCGTAATTAGAATAAGTATCGTGTGTTTATTCTAGGGATGTCAATCCCGGAAATATTTGTACCCGGGTACCCTTGTGCCGTACCCGGACTACCCGGGTAGTAAATAATACTAAATACGCGTTTTATCATCATGGGTGTCAAATGATTCGCAAAGTTGTGGAAAGAGACATTATATATCTGTGGTTAAACGGTATCAGGTTGCATTGTCTTCGATGCAAAACGATCGCGGAAGTATACAACAAAGCTTCAAAGCTTGCGTCTCCGTTACGGTAGGCGGTGGTCGGCCGCGTCAAAGCGATGACGTCATAGTCCGAGCTCGAACACGAGAACATGATCGCGGTAAAGCTACGACGGGCGGCGGGTGCGCTCCCTCGGACTCGCAACCGTTCCGCAGCATTCTTCCATAGGCCTACAGAAGATGATACTAATTGGGCTTTACGTCTCATTCGTCAGCGGCGCTGTTGAGGGGGGGGGGGGGGGTCAAGTTAAATGCCGGCAAATTGAAAAGAGCGGCTCGTATGCTCGCACAAAGACGCCAGTAGGGAAATATCGCAATGTTGAATTAATTTCGTTTTGAACAGAAGAAGGGAACGGGTAGTACCGGGTAACGGGTATTGAAAAGTTGGAACCGTACCCGTGTGTACCGGGCGGATAACGGGTACCCGTTGACATCCCTAGTTTATTCATAGCGTTGTTTATTCATATTTCATATTCATAGACATAGAGTAGAAAAGGCCTTAATATTATTAGAAAATAATCGAGTGAATAAAATAACAATTCGAACAGTGTGCCGCGACCGTGATTGCCGTGAAAATAGTCGATCGTCAAGACACCGCATAGGTCTACGGCTTGGCAACGGAGGAGACGACGCTCCATATAGGTGAGTACCCACATCACCACGACCGATAGGTCACATTGGTGCCCAACTAGAAGCTGGAAAAAAATTTTTTTTTTCCTTACCCACCCTAACAATCCGAGAGTGAGACACCCTGGACATGGATGGCGAAGAGAAATCGTTCGATGCGTTGTTGTCGGCTGTTGACACAGTGCTGAAAGCGCGCCAGTCGCCAGACCCCAAAGACAATGTGATCTGTTAACTGTATGTACGAAAGGGCTCAGAGACGAGCTGCAGGCGGAGATACAGCAGGAGATACAACTGCATCTCAATCATATTACGACTGAGATTGACTCAATTAAAGCGAAAATAACGACGTTGCGGACCACACAGGATACCGGCGAGGAAGAAATAAGGAAATGGGATTCGAAACTACGCACCCTACAATATGATGTGCATGTATTGGGGCAAGGGGGGGGCCAGCAGTCAACGCCAGAACCAGCAGGAAGAGCAGATGCCAGCAGCCTATATTTTAGTCTCCAGGCATGGGAAACTCTGGCTCGCGGGGATTTAAAGTATGCAGGACAGGAGTCGGGCCTGCACCCAGTTGACTTCATAGCGTCAATGGAGAGAAACTTTGTGGCCTTGAACATTCTACAATGGAATCAATTGAGCCTGGCGTTACAGTGCCTAGTGGGACCGGCTGGACTATGGGCAAATGAAAATGGCATCAACTTCCTGTCATACCAGCAATTTAAGGATGCGTTTCTAGCGAAATTTTTGGGCCAGCAAGAACAGGGTAGGGTTCTTTGCCACATCTACGGAGGCTCATACGAACATTACAAGAAAATGAGAGCTGATTACTTTGCCTATCATTGCCGGATTGCGCAGCATTTGGAAAATCCCCCCACAGAGAAGGTAGTGATTGAGCAAGTGATTAACCATTTCCCCAGGGAAGTTAAAGTATTCCTGTGGAACACAGATATGTCGCGACAACGGGTTAGGGACATCCTCACGTGACTAGACATCGAAGACAAGGAAGGAAAGGGTGCCAGCCGCGCGAACAATGGGACAGGTGACTACAGTGCCAGCCGGGGTTTCACGTCAAATGTACGGCGCAACAATGACGCATCACAAACCGAAGGAGGCTCTGCGTCCAACGGGCGCAGCCAAGACACTGAATATCAGTCATCCAAGTGCAGAGTCAGTGGAAACCCGGTTAGTACAGTAAAACTTATTTATAACAAACTCATGGGGGCCAGATTATTATTTTGTTATAAAGAACATTTCTTTATAAAGATGGTACATTTACATGCATAAGAACCTTTTGGGACCTCAAAAACAGTTTGTTATATAGATCATTTTGTTATAAAGAAGTTTCACTGTACTATATAGTCACGAATGTGACATAGCACAACAAGTTCTGGCCATCCATAATCTGGATATGGAAGACGCACCAAAAGAGCTAACTGTTGGGGTGGCAGTTGAAGAGAAAGTTGCAACGGCTAGTAGTGATATCACTAAGGTCGCTCTTACTGCACAACAACAAGCAAGATTGGCAAGCGTACTACACCAACATCAAGACGTCTTTTTGGACAAACCTGGCAGGATTACGTCCTATGAGTGTGAGCTCAACGTAACAGACAAAACCTACTTTATGCAAAAAAGCTATCCGGTACCGCATGCACATCGAGCGGCTGTTGATGCGAAAATAGATACGATGCTGGAAGAGGGTAGTTTAGAGGGATCCAACAGCCCGTACAACAATCCAATCCTTGCAGTCGTTAAGAAAGATTTATCGGTGCGGATATGTCTGGATGCCAGACGGCTAAACAGGGTACTTGAGCCGGATAGAGAAAGTGCAGGAATACCGGAAGAACTGCTGCAACGATTTGAAGGAAAGAAATGGTTTACCACAATTGACCTGACTGCATCGTACTGGCAAGTCCCGTTGAAACTGGAAAGCTGAAAATATACTGCCTTCCGCCACAATCACAAAGTGTACCAATTCTGTGTTCTTCCGTTTGGTCTCAGTGTCAGTGTTGCAGCGTTCACTCAAGCTTTGGACGGCGTGTTGGGGTCAGATTTTGCTCACTTCCTGACGCACTATGATAACGATCTGTTGATAGCTTCGGCGACGTTTGAAGAACACCTGCATCATATCGCCCTAGTGCTCAAGAGACTTTGCCAGGCGGGACTAACTGCAAATGTGAAAAAGTCGTTGTTTTGTCGTCAACAAGTTCCCTACTTGGGGCACATCCTAACACCGGCTGGGGACATTACAGACCCAGAAAAATTGCGTGGAATTCAAGAGTGGCCTAGGCCAAAGAAAGTAAAGAACCTGCGGGCATTCCTTGGTCTATGCAATTACTATAGTAGATTCGGTCATTTATATGCAGACGCTACAGCCCCTTAACTTGATGCGAAAGGGTTTGAAGTGGGATTGGTCCACACAAATGGAAACAGAATGTGAAACGGCTGTTTGTACAAACTGTCACATTGGTACACTCTGATATGACGAAACCATTTTTTCTCCAATGTGATGCCAGCCACATTGGCATTGGGTGTTATCTGTATCAACTCGATGACAATGGTAACGTTGCTGTCATCACGATGGCATCCCGTACATTGAAAGGGGCAGAAATAAACTTCACAACCACAGAAAAGGAACTTCTCAGTATCGTCTGGCCACTCATAAAACACAGAAACTGGGTGATCGGGGCAGATTTAACTGTCATAACCGACCACCACGCCCTAACGTTCCTCCGCCAGTGCCGGTTGCTCTCCAGCAGAATCGCACGCTGGCTTTTGTGGCTTCAAGAATTCAATTTCAAGTTACAGAATTGCCCGAGTCCGAAAAATGTGGCGGCAGATGCACTTAGTCGTTACCCCTACCACACAACCTCCGATATGTCGACACCACATGGAACCGAAAGGGACGTGACGATTGCCAAACTAGAGGCGGCCCTCAATCCGGCTATTCGAAAACGGTTTCGACAGATAGACAAGTGGCAACGCGAAGATGTCCACCTAGCGCCTATTATCCAGAGACTTAATCAATAAACCCCGCAGAGCACAGATAAGTTTAAACTATATAACGGGATATTGTACCATAACACTCGGGCGGACGCGCAAGTCTGGAGGGTATGTGTTCCTCAGCTATTAACTACAGACCTGAATCGGAGTATCCATGCTGAATTAGGGCATTTTGGTGCTGGCAAGTGTATACCAGCTCTCAAAGAAAATTTCTACTGGAGAAATATGGCTCGGCAAGTCAGACGAGAACTCGCAGCGTTTGACAGCTGTCAGCGGACGAAAGTAGTGTCGAAAACCGGCCATGGGGAGTACCAGTTTATCGAGCCAGCACAACCAGCCAGTCTGATAGCAACGGATTTGTATGGACCTCTACCGCGGGGAATCGGAGGAGTACAATATGTTCTGGTGTTTGAAGACCTATTCACCAAACATGTAAAACTATACACCGTTCGTCGAGCTACGACACAGAACGTGTCACTAAAGTTGAAGGACTTCATAAAAAACGTGAAAAAGCCACAATAGGGAACCAAAGTGGGCGGTGACTGGTTCACTCGCGTCTCCCGTTTCTATCTAAATAAGCCGTACTAGATTTTTCGTAAGCGCTACCGCCTGTACCAGAGAACGCACATGCACATTCTAAGAAACTGTGAAGTTTCCTCTTTACAATGATATAAAACACTTTTATTAATCTCAAGTTTATATAGGTATACTTTCGAGTTGAAGTGAACGCTGCTTGTACAGTGGTGCAGTGTTGACAAATCTCAAGTAAAAAACGTATGCATATTTTTAAAGCCTACGCCCGAGACAACGACTTGCACTTGTAGGGAAGCAATGTGTCTGCTGTTGCCATGAATTGTTAGTTACAATAATGTTTCATGGAAATGCCAAAAATATGTTTAAAATTGTATGTTATTGCAACCCGTTAATACAATGTGGCAACCGCGCTTGGTCGGCAGCCGCCGAGTCCGCCTAATTTGGTGGTATTCTCGACACATTTACACACATATCTCGTACTCATTTAAATTTGGGCTGCGTTCAGTAACCAACTGATAGGTCATATTGAGCACTATGGACTGTCGAATAATGTGATGTAATTTGTTTTCATAACTTTTGAGTGTATCAAACGATACAGCGAGTTACATTTTCGTTCCATGCTTACTCTTATGGACACGCCGACCTGTGAGCCAAAAACCTTCCCGCCTTCGAAACTTTGGTTCCCTATCGATTCTGTCAGACAATGGTATGCAGTATACATCTAACATATGGAAGGAGACCTTGACAACAAATCACATCGAAGGCAAGTACTCGTCAATCCACCACTCACAGTCTAACCCATAAGAACGGGTGACGCGTGAGCTGGGTCGAATGTTCAGACAATATTGTAAGAAGAAACATACGTCATGGCCGCAAATGGTGCCATCAATTGAGCACTGGTTTAATGTTACTGAACATGAGTCAACAGGCTTTACCCCGTTCGAACTCCACACTGGATGTAAACCACAGAGAGCGATCGCCTCACTGGTCAACTTACCAACGGATAATGACCCGGACCTACCACAAGAGGTTAAGATACTCTTAACTAGGGAGAGAATACGCAAAAAGGGCTTCCAACGGAAACTTTGCCATCAAAGGAATCATCCCAACCCAACAACTTTTGAAAAAGGCAGTTTGGTGCTGCTCAAAAGTGTTAACATCTCTGGTAGCCTCCAGAAAGAGACTAAGAAATTCTTCGATTTGTTCACGGGCCCGTACAAAGTTTCTTCCGTTCTCGGACCGACGTCGTACGAACTATCTACGTTGACGGGGGTAATAAAAGGTAACCACAATGTGGTCAATCTTCGCCCCTACGTGTCGCCGACAACCGTATAAGGACGGCCCGCCACCCCTGATGCAGGACGCTGTTAGAAGCAAGACCAGGTCTCCAAGTCCTCACCCTTGTCGTGCTTAGGGGCTATGTAACAGTACATCCCGCATCAAGTTGCCCACACTTGGAGTGGTAGCCGACCAGGGGTGGCCAGGTTGAGGAGGGTTGAACACGCGGGGCAGTCACCCGAGAGTCTTCGGTGCGTGAGGGTGGAAAGAAAGCGCGCGTAATTAGAACAAGTATCGTGTGTTTATTCATAGCGTTGTTTATAATACTTCATAGACATAGAGTAGAAAAGGCCTTAATATAATTAGAAAATAATCGAGTGAATAAAATAACAGTTCGAACTGTGTGCCGCGACCGTGATTGCCATGAAAATAGTCGATCGTCAAGACACCGCATAGGCCTACGGCTTGGCAACGAAGGAGACGACTCTCCATGTGAGTGCCACATCACCACGACCGAAAGCCTGTCTCAACACTTCTTCCAGGTACCTATAAAAAACTTACTGGTTATTGGTCACATGCAGAATTTTACAACCAACCCCTTACAACTGCTTGGTAATGGGAATAACATTGAATTGAATAGAGCCATTTGGAATAATGTTTAGGCATTACAGGAGTCACCTTCAAGCTGAATCCTGGAATGGATCAACTTTCTCTTCTAGGAATGA
The DNA here is from genome assembly GCA_945910005.1 of Isoperla grammatica. Taxonomy (NCBI): domain Eukaryota; kingdom Metazoa; phylum Arthropoda; class Insecta; order Plecoptera; family Perlodidae; genus Isoperla; species Isoperla grammatica. Next base: position 21,854,658 of record OX246745.1, read on the forward strand.
ATTTAACAAACTTGAGATGCACATGATGAATACAACCTGGCTTGCAGTTGCAGCCCCAACAAAACATTTAGAATAATGGAATCAGAGCTTGTAGGGTACAGTTACAGAAAAATAATATTGGTAACAGAAGAACACAAGTGCAGCATTGACTAATGAAGTTTTTGGAAGCATATAAAAGTATTTGGGATGAAAAAAAACTGCTGAAAAAAGCTTGCCAGCATTTTAAGAATACCTACATAAAACAAAATACAAACACTGAAACAGTACACACTGACCTTAAAAGGTATGCGAGATATCTTACGAGTAGCCTTCCGTGGTGATCGCAAAAGTTTTTGACTGTTTGCGCTCACGGGAGACAAAGAATACGACGATGAGACATCACCATTTTTTGAAGTTGTAGACGTTGACTCTGGAGACATAAACTAAACAAACAAGCGTGTAGGTAAATGTTAGCTTTAATTTTAGTGGCCTAAATAGGCCTATATCTTTTACAATAAGTAGGCTACATAAATGGGTAGTGTATGTGCTTGTGTGTGCATGTTTTCGAAATGTACCATTGGGTAAGCTTACAATTATTAGTCACTACTTACATGGAACAAGTTCTTTCCATCCACTAAAGACAAAGTACGGCGTTCGTCTGACTGCCCTTTTACGTCATCAATCTCGGCACCCAGTAGCTCATTTTTCAAAAGGCAAGAATATGCTAGCCCGTCACGGCCCCCTTCACCATTCTCACGAGCTTTCTTTGTGGGCTGTCCACTAGTTCGACCCTCCTGTAAAAGAATGAATAAGAATGAATAAGAATAATACCAGGGTGGTTTCATAAGTGTCACTTTAGTAGAAACACATTTCCAAGAATTAATTGGATAGATGTGGAACAACCACGTTTTTTAGATTAAAAATATGTCTAACAACACACAGACATAGATTTCGTAATTTTGTCAGAGTAGGAAGGGTTTGGTGATCTTCACCTCAAGTAATAAGAACTTAGGCCTATATAACTTTCTTGTCATTCTCATGAATAGCACTAGGCCTAAGCCATCTTTATTTTTATCATGTGGTATTTTTTAACTTCCACCTGAATCCTTTAACTGCCTAACAACAAGATTTGCAGTCAGACATCTAAATGGAGAAGAAATGTTTTTGGTGTGGCTAGTAAATGGACCATAGCAGCTGAATGCATTCTTGCAACGATCAGCACATTGCAATTACATGGTTTCAAATAACAAGTCGTAAAAGTAATTTGTTTTTGGGTAGGCCTACAGCTAAAATTTATTATCACAATGATGCCGACAATTTGATACAAATTTTGTATCAAATTCCAATCGTCATATTAGGTAGGCCTAGGCGGGCTAGGCCTAGTACAAATTCAGTCGTTTGAAGCCTTGAGTGTGATCACAGTATTGCGCAATATGCATGCTTTTAGCGGGCGGGCGATTACACGGTTTCTTTTCCATTATCTTGATATAAAAAGATCATTCTGAAAAAGAACTTTCAAAGTTCAAGTTCTTTCATTCATTACAAAAAGAGGAAGTACATGTTCTTTTTAAAAGTCCTTCTCCACAATGGTAGGAAGTGTGGGTCATCCAAGTTCCGCCCATGCAGTACAGTGGCTTGGGAGTTTGCTTGAGGTTGAATTCATGTAGCCTATCCTGCTCAGATTAGTTTTCTTAGAACTAGACCTATAAATAGTTACTGTCAGAAATACTTACAGACATCATTGCAAACCTTGTCGGCCAATTGTTTCCAACTCGAGACGGGATAAATCGATCACTGTTAATTCGCTGTGGCGATTTTGGGCTCTATAAAATACAAACAGTTCTTAGATGATTTTAAGATAACTTTGTGCTCACAAACATTTGAACTGGCCGGGGTGACATGAGAAATACCAAAACAACGGAGAACTTCAATGCAAAGGTTTCTTCAGGTTTGATAAATTTGCGACAACCGACAACACTAAGGCTTGCGCTTTCCCTACAAATAATTATATCATAAGTAACAGAACAGTGCAACTAAATGTTTTCCCTCAAGCTCATCAGAGGTCCCAGGTCGGTTTTAAGTAAAGTTCAAGTTCTTGTTAATTAGACTATTGATCATTAGTAGTGCATAACTACAAAATAAAAATGAGCTCACCGTAGGAGACACTGGGGATCTTGGAATGCGCATACTTGAATATAAGGAGGTCTGTCTAGCAGACGACCATTCCACTACGGGTGGTGCATTATTGTGCAGCCGTAGCAGGCGTCTCTCATAATCTTGATTAAACATTGTTAATTGTAATCCTCCTATAAAAAGTAAACAAGGTTAATAGCTAACATTTCTAAAGCACATGCCATGAGTAGACCTGGTCTAGCTAGGCCCTAGGATAGGGCCTATCAAAACAATAACCTAGGCCTAGGCCTAGGACCTGTTCAGTGGCGTAACTCCCTATGGTGCAAGGTGTGCGGTGGACACGGGCCCCGCGATCTAGGGGCCCCCTCGACAACCACCGATTTGCAATAATTTTTTTTTTATAAGAAAGTATTCACAGATTTCAAATGATTGTGATCTTTCCATTAAGAGCGTTCGGAAGTTGTTTTGATGTTTTTAGTCAACTAATTGCTTTTATACAAAGAGTAGGATTATTATGAAAATTTACCTACTTGCAAAAGGATGACATATCTACGCATGGTATTAAGTACATTGTGACAAGTCTGCTCAAAAATAATATACTCGTGTTTGAATAATCCAAATAAATTACTTTCGGCGAAAATGTTCGGCGAAATAATACGGAGAATCAGTTAAAAAATGGGTAATTTTTTTTTGAATAAGTTGGCGACAAATGTACTTAATACCATGCATAGATATGACATCCCTCTACAAGTAGATACATATTTATAATAATCCTACTATTAGTTTAAGAGTAATTAGTTGACGGCCAAAACATAATCTGTAAAACTTCTACTGCCGAACGCTCTTAACTGTTGTCAACAAGAGCTGTTTAAAAGCCCTGAGGTCTGATTGTACCTGTCTGTCTTGGACCCTCGTCAATAGTCGTCAGGCGACACTGTCCAGACGATTTCTGGTATAACAATAAAGATGCCACATTGAGCTGCTGAGCAGCAAGGGATGTTATCTTAAAACTAATTGGCGAGAGATTTTGGGGGAGCTTTATCAATATATTAGATGAATGTCGAGGGACATGATGGAGACTATAGGAACCATCTCCTTCCCTTCCTTCAACGAAAAAGGTAAGCATATTTGTCCACCGCGTTCTGCCATTTAGTATGACTTTGGCTGTTGTTCGTTAAATACGTGTTTACAACTGTCAAACGATTCGGTCGGATTCGATATATACGTATACAGTGCTACTGTGTTGTGTTGTGTTTCTACTTTCTTTTAGGTATCTCCCGAGTGTCTAAAGTATTTGTAGTGTGTAGGTGTGTTATTTATTCTTATTTTGCGTATTTTCTACGTGAAATGAGTAACTCGTGTGAAGTATAGACCAACTTTGTATCCTGACACGGCGACATACCCGTTTAGTGAGAGCAATATAATTTCTTCTTGTATGATAAAAGGTGCACGATAATCGGAACATGTGTATTATATTATATAATATATGAGTAGTAAAATATGAATTCTCGTGTGTATAAGAGTGGTGCTCAAAAGCGCATAGAAAAACTAAATCAAATAGAGAAAAAAATACCAAAAATTAATTCTTTTTTCCGTCCGAGTTGTTGGTTATGCTATTTTATCGAGTGTCCCAGACGTTTTTCGGCATTCTGCCTGTTACTGTGGCCACGGCAGAAAGGTCGTTTTCGAAATTAAAACTAATAAAAAACTATCTGCGACGTACCGGTACCATGAGCCAAGAAAGATTAGTGGGGTTTGCAGTTTTTAAGTTTAGAGTAGGGATGACGAAACCCGACTTTTTTACGACTCGGGTACCCGTTCACTATACCCGCGGGTTACCCGGGTAGGCCTTGGCCTAATAAAACAAAAAAAATCGTGTGGGGTGTCAAATCAACCGCTCAATATCGCTCTTGCGAAAATAACACCACAAATAGTGTATTGTAGTAGCAGGGATTGGATGTTTCATTATATTTCGTGATGAAAAGTTGAACACCCATGACAAGAGAAAGTTACAACAGCGCGGGCGGTCAAGGATCGGAGCGGGATGAAACATCATGCGTCACAGCTGCCACTCAAGCTCAAGGCAACGGGCAGACTGGCCCGTTGAAGTGTCGAATGGTTGTGTGCTTTGGGAGGGAGGGATGGAGGGGGGGGGGGGGGGTAGAGTAGCAGTTCACGCTAAAAGATTGCCGGCGGCCAGGCTTACACGGACAGGGAATCGGGTGGCATGAACAAAAGAAACTATCAAAGTGGACAGTTTATTTATAGTCGCGATTCTATTTCTTAGGGAAATACCGCCAAGCACAAAAATAAAATACGTAATGACAGATGAATCAGTTCAAATTCAACATTTAGCTAATTTGCGGTTCTCAATTTCAGGAACCGGGTTTTGTCGGGTAAACGGGTAGAGAAAACACAAACCCGTACCCGACTTCGTCGAGCGGGTATCGGGTACCCGTCCTCTTCCCTAGTTTAGAGGCCGAGAGATTTTGCTGCAGCCAACGTTCAACGACAAAGACGTTTTTCAGCAACCTCGAATATGGTGTGGGCGTTCGGTAAGTTTGAGAAAGTAGCTACTATACAAATTGTATACAAAAATTAGGTTTGGGAATAGCAAAAAATACTATCCTAACGTACACAACTCAAATCAACGTGATACACGCAAGTAATCTGGTGCTAGCCTAGAAATAATTATGGTAAAGGTACGGTATCGCTGATCGCGTTTCGTACTCACTTTTTTCTGTATTCCTTTGCGATATTGATCATGTGCGCAGTACATAATTGTTATTTCATGATTTATCTGTAAGCTCCAGTGATTTTCAATACAAATAGTATCTTCTTTCATATTAAATTATTGTTTTGAAGTTGCATCGATGTGACGTTATTAAATATGGCAATATGGCGTCCGTGCGAGGGCGCAGCTGTTCGGAGCACACGGGAAGTGTGAAGGCCTAGGCCTAGCTACCTGATATCCCACGAAAGTTGGGACAGGTTAGGGGGTCAATTATATTATGTTGAATTGACTGGGCCTAAGCCTAGGCCTAGCTGCCCGATATCCCACGAAAGTTGGGACAGGTTAGGGGGTCAATTATATTATGTTGAATTGGCTGGGCCTACGCCTAGGCCTAGCTGCCTGACATCCTGACAAGCTGTCCCAACTTTCGTGGGGTGTCAGGCAGCTAGGCCTTAGGCGTAGGCCCAGTCAATTCAACATAATATAATTGACCCCCTACCCTAACCTGTCCCAACTTTCGTGGGATGTCAGGTAGCTAGGCCTTCACACTTCCTGTGTGCTCCGAACAGCTGCGCCCTCGCACGTCCGCCATATTGTCATATTTAACGTGATGTGTTGTCAAATCGATGCAACTTCAAAATGATAATTTAATATGAAAGAAGATAGTATTTGGGTAGAAAATCACTGGAGCTTACTGATAAATCATGAAATAACAATTATGTACTACGCACATGATCAATATCGCACAGGAATACAGAAAAAGTGAGTACGAAACGCGATCAGCGATACGGACCGTACCTTTACCATAATTAATGTCCTACTAGGCCTAGGCCTATATACTTAGATCACTATGCTACATTTTAGTTTTCAACCCTTAAAAAAGTGGGGCCCCAAAAATACAACTTGCATACGGGCCTCGTAATTTGGAGTTACGCCACTGGACCTATTGCAAATTTGTATTGTTCGTTAATCTAGGCTAGGCCTAGATTAATTCACAATATAACGTATACCTAACAGGGCCCCTCCTTAGGCCTAAGTTATGCCAATTATGGGTTCAAACCCAATGGCCTAGGCCTAGGCCTTATCGTACAAGGCGTTAAATGAGTCTAGGCCCTAGGCCTAGGCCTACGCCTAGGGCTGGATCTGGCTATGGGTTTACAGGAGATTGTCAAACAAAGTATTTTCATAGACATAACCAAGTTGCAAATATTATTCCTAAAAAACTAGCTAGGCCTACCTAGACCTAGCAGCGTACATTTAAGAAAATTGTAGGAAATAAGTGTGTTAGGCAGAGGCCTAGGCCTAGGCCTAGGCTAAAATAGGGCAAACCTACCTTAGATTTAGTTGATACGCTTAGTCCCTACTAAACACAACTGCAAAATGAATTGTCACTTTGAACATTAAACAACTTTAATTTGAAAAGGTATGCCTATTCAAATCACAATACTGGGACTAGAAACTCAAATTCCAAAAAAGTTCCATCCGTCCACCATTGTAGAGTGTTGTACACAGACACACGGGACGCGGGAGTACCAACACAACAACAAACAGTAAGGATTTGTTCACTGGACGTACTCTCGTGCACCCTACTTACTCTACCTACTCGGGTCAGCCCCGAGCAATCATGAGTGGGCGCGACTTTCGGACGAACTTCAAATCCAATGGCTGAACGCATTGTTACGAGAGTAAAGAAGGATGGACGAATTTGCTATTTTATTCGACGACGAAAGATGCTGAAGATCGAGACAAGAGAGATAGAGAAGGTACTGGGAAAGAGGGGTACAGGAGAGAAGGAGAGGGAGGTGGAGGAAGGGTGTGCGGAATGATTGGGGATGCAGGGAAGAGAGAGGAAGGTAGGAGGGGGAAAAGGGAGTGAAGTGGGATTGGTGATGCAGGGAGAGAGGAAGGCCAGTGGGGATGGGGGGAATGGACTAGGAAGATAAAAGCTTGGGGATCGGGGAAGAGAGGAGAGAAGAGGGATGGAGAGGACATGTCTGGGACAGGAGGAGATTGGTCAACAGGAGAGGAGGCTGGTGAGTGGACTGTTGGCGGAGGCTGGAAGGAGGAGAGTGAATGGGAGACCCAGGAGGGGATGAGGGTTGGAGACATAGGGCAGGCGATAACGTTGGAGGCAGGTGTTGGAGGATTGGGGAGGCTGCATGGAAGAGATCAGGTTTTCCAAGGGAAGGGGAGGTGGTAGAGGGAGAGGGAGGCCAAGGGAAATGGAAGGAGGAGTGAAAAGACATCAGGGGCCAGCAGGAGGGGGAGGGGGTTTGGATGGCAAGACAAAGTGTAAGGGAGGGCATGGATGTAGGAAGTGGACAAGGAACAGCTGCTTGATTCTCTATGGTCAACGATAAGGTGATCACCGGTTTTGGTCGTTATGAGAAGGCTGTGACCCAATCACAGCCATCCATTCGCCTTCCGTAACGACAGAAACCGGTGAGAAATTTACCACAGATTTAGAGAATCGGGCACCAGGTGCAGTGAAGGGAGATGGCATGAGGGAAAGGACATTGCTGGGGGAATACTGTTGGAAGGATGGAGATTTGAGTAGGGAGGGGTGAGGACAGGGGTAAGAAAGGTAGGGTAGAAGGAGCATTTGGGGGAGAAATTGGTAAAGGAGGTGGAGGAAATGTGCTGAGGGAAGGTGAAATAAAACGGGAAGAAGGTAAAAAGGGAGGAAGTGGTCAGTATAGGAGGATGCTGGAAAGAAAGGAGGAGTTGGTGGGAGTCGGGGAGGAAGGGAGGGCGTGAGGGGGTGTGAGGGGAGAGGAAATGAGGAGCGGAAGGGAGGAGCGTTGGTTGTTGGGGATTCGATTATGAGAGGGGTGACGGGAGTACTACGGAAGGTGGATGGTGGATGTGTGGACGTATGGGCGTGGGGGGGGGGGGGGGGGGTGACGACTAGAACGTTAACGGGGATAATGGCGGGCAAAAAGACGGAGGCTGATAATGGCACAAACGACATCAGACAGGTGCAGGACATGGCGAGGTTGATAAGGGAGATCGGGGAGGTGGCGGGCAGGGGGGTGGAGTTGGTAGTCCTGGGGGCAGTAAACAGGATGGATATTAAGAGATGAGTGGTGGACGAGATAAATAATGGAATAGAGGAGGCGTGCTGGGGGGGGGAAGAGGTGGTGTACGTGGACACGAGAGCAAACTGATCGCTTTACGGCATAAGCCTTTAACCCCGGGAAGGAGTCTATGACAGGTGTTACAGATATGTTGTCTATGACTACATTGCCCGAGGGAAACCTCTTTTTTAAGAGTGAGGTGCAAGACTAAAGCCACTTCCCGGTTTCCCTCCAACTGAGCCTGCGCTCTGCAGTGTCCGTCAAAAACCAAAAACGTAGACCTGCCATGACCTACAGAAAAGTAAGTCAAGACTTCTGACTTGTCGAAATACAAAGCACCCACGTCTGGAAAGCTAGGCATATTTACGCTTTAAACCCAAAACCCTACGCTTTTAACCCAAAACCTTACGCTTTTTACGCCTACGAACCAAAAGCCTAGCTATGGCCTAGGCCTAGGCCTAGCTATATAGTCCTATGGCCCAGGCCGCCTATAGCCACCCCCTAGGCCATACGGCTTACAGAGCTTATATTACACAAAAAAGACTATATTTGGCGACAATTATAACTTAAATTGAAGAAAACAATATATTAAACATTTAAGAGGAAAGTTTACCAAAGTTATTACTGTGTAATAACCCAAAATCTGAAAAAAAAACGGGAGTGAATAAAGATAGAACTTACCGGTCCGAGAATGGAATACCGCGTCTGCGAGCAGAGATTTGTTTGTTTGCATTTGTTGGTTTGTTTGTTGTGTGTTTGCTTACATGACAACCAATGACAAAACAGTGACGCCGTGTTCTTTAATTTGAAAATTGGAACGAATTGCTTTATTTGAATTGACGTTGATGATGATTTGATTTAAATCTAGAGTAATATGATCGAATTAGTTAATCTAAACTAATAAATTAATTAGCTACGACCATTGGAGTATATCTCATGCACTTAATTAACAGTTTATGTACGTAAAACCTAGTAATTTAAGCCGTTTTGTCATTTTGACAGGTTGTCTGGTAGCTATTCTGGCATACACCATGATTTTATTTGATTTAAATCAAGACTAATATGATCGAATTAATGAATCTTAACCTGTAAATTAATTAGATACGAGCATAAGGAGTACATTTGCTGCACTTAATTATGAGTTTATGTACGTCAAACCTGGTAATTTAAGCCGTTTTTTATCATTTAGACAGGGTGTCTGGCAGCCAAACGTGCAATTTTTGACAGATAGTCTGGTAGCAGTGTTGCCTAATTAGGCCGCACTTCTGTCAGACAGGCTGTAGCAGTTCCACTTTCGGCCGCTAGGGTTGCTAGTATCAAGAACAAGAAGGTTGTCTGGTACGAGACATTGCCTTTAAATAATCATACGTAGATAAGTTGTAGGCCTAGTAATTGTATAAACGTTGTGTCCTAAACAAAACCACGGTTCTAGCCTAGGCCCTAGGCCTAGGCCTACGCCTACGCGGACGCCAATTTTTTCGAGGTTAGGCCCTATGATAAATCAAAGTTTAACAAGTAAAACTAAACAGATCATGGAAGTATATCTATAATAATAATGATTCACGGTAATTAATTAACAAATTTCTTACCAATTGTCTTGTAAGAATACAAGCCGCGAATCCAACACCCTGCGCTTTCTTCTAGTTTGTACACGGCGTTCACGCACGCCCCATAAATCTCCATTGGCGATTCACGCTGCTCTGACTTCAAAACAAAATGGCTGTGTGTCGCGTACCCTGAGGAGTTCCCGATTTCTGTTGGTAAAAACTGATTTAAATTAATGCTTTAAAATTTCCATAAAAAAAAACCTCATCATCTAGAGAATTTAATGATCATTCTTTTGATTGTTTCTTTGTCCCAATGCGAGTAATATATTAAAGACGTATCAGCAGTCACAATTCCGTATTTTCTTTGAATTTATTAATTATTTATTTGCAAACATTGCCTTGTTGGATGGATGGATTGCCACGAACTTCCGGCTAAACAAAGTTCCTTTCGTTTTTCTTCATCATCCGAAAATTTGGAATTTGGAATTGTCGAACCACTGGTTGTCGACCAATGGGCGCACACCTCACATGACAGTCAGCCAATCACAGTACAGCATCGCGGTGTGGACTCCCTCGCTCTAGGCGAGAAAACCCCGAGGAAACCGGAAGTTCGGAACCAACATCGTCGCCACTCGCCACTGCCTCAGTTCATTCTTCTCAAGTTTCAACCTGTTGGCTCGTGCGGTCATTGCGTCATCTAAATTTGTGATCTAATCAGTGGCATCACTAGGGAGTTTTGGGGGGGGCCTGCGCCCCCCCAAAAATTTCCTCATTCAATCAATTTTATTGCTTAAGTTTCCAATCTTAAAGTGCTAGCGTGTCTCTTTAAAAAATCGAAGATCAAAAGTCTTTTGATCAACAATACTTACATCTATTATAATATTTCATTGATAATTATGACATGCTAATGGCAATTAGTCAAGCCTTCATTAATTAAAATATAAACGTAACACAGCATTTATCTCCTGCATATAATTTATGAAAGGTATTTAATATTATTACATTTTGTACCACAAAGAGTGGTCACTTTATTAACAATAGTCAATAACAGATGTTCTTTATATGGAGTTTTGTGACAAGTCGTATTAGTGGATAGTATAATGTCTTATCTTTTGTAAAGTAATTGAGAAATGACTGACGTACATTGTTATCTTATAAATTAATAATTAAAATACTATAACAAATATACCGTGCCAATCATAATATTATGCACTATACTAGATAATAATTGTACTATTATACTTAAACGATCGCAGTGTAAACTTAAAAATGCAATAAAAATGAATCTGAACATTTCTGTTTTTAAAATTGGTTTAGCGTATCCAAGGGCGGGAGGGAGGGGACAACCCCCCCCCCCCCCCTACCGTGAAGGAAAAATTGAAATTGGATTAAATTAATTAAAAAAAATTGAAATATAAATACAGTATTTTTGTATTAAATAGGTACGGTACCAAAGACATAAGTTTTTGTTAAAAATACACGAATCGATCTTATTCTATTTCTATCTATTAACACCTCAGTTCTTGCTGGGGTGGGGTCCTGAATCGGCCTGAATGTCGTTTATTAAGTGCCTTTAGGCCTAAGGTGTTATTTTACACTTTTATAGGATGGGATGGGATTCTGTACCCACACTGTTGACTTTCCCATAGTTGACTTTCCGCTATAATACACTTGTTTACTCGTGTGCCTAGCTTTGGCTGACTTTCTGTGTGTATTGAACAGTGTCATACACTCCTTCTGTCATGACTAGAGTGGACGATTTGATCATTCACACTGAAATTTACTTTCCAGAAAATAATTTCATAAGATGGAGTCAGAAGCCAAACCACCAGAAGTAAATTCAACAGACACATCTTCTGTGTTACCAGTACCTGATAAGATGCAAACTACTGATAACAACAAAGTACAACAAGAAGAAAAACATAAAGGAGGTAGATTTGGATTTAAATTGACAAGTCTAGTATTGTTGAAAACGGATCACCCCAGCTCCATAATCATAATAATATAAAGTAGGAGGTTTTGATACAAGCCACCAGGAATCATGATTAAAGGTTTTCATCAGTCATTACGTGTGAGATTGTCTACTTTGATATGACTTCTCCTTCCACATCGTTCATAACTCTAAATGGTCTAGTTCAGTAAATATTGCAAAATTGGCTAAGAAGCAACTAGCAACAACACAAGTAGAGCAACACTCACAGTTACATGGAAACAAGTACACTCACAGATATGGGATTACAACTGCAGGATGAGTCCTCATGGTGGATGATTTTGTTTGCAATTCAAGTATCAACCCATGATTTTTTTATTTAAAACTGTTTCTTTTAATTAAATAGGTCCACACTTTTTGGTGAATACAGTAGTCCCAATTGAAACTGGTGTTAAAGCTCCTGCATAAGGTTTGGGCTAAGGCTTAAATGTTCTTTTAATTCAACATTTTATAATTTAAATTGGGGTTTTTATGGTCCCTTGGAATTTGAATTAAAGGGGTACTACTGTAATCTAAAATGGCATTGTATTTTATAAATGTCTGTACCATAACCAAAATTCGAAACATATTAACACATTGCCCCATAAATAGTTCAACCTAACAAGTTTATCGCAAGTTCACTAATAACGGTCAAAATTATAATATTTCTTGATGTTTTCAAACCCTCTACACAAATCATACCGAGATTACAATTCACACACTTCATATTATAAAGCAAGTGCTTCTCATAGCATCACATGAGAATCATAGCATTTGTTTTATATGTATATGTTTATGTAAAAAACACAATAAGATGTTGTTTAATATTTCTTATTGTGTTTATGTCTAGGAAAGTTTCATCTCAATGAACACAGAAAATCTTCTGTTATCCCAGTGCAAACTATCAAGCATCCTGGAACTGAAATTGAGGGTGTGGTTAAAATTACTTTCACGTTGGAAACACAGAAGATATTAAATTGTATTGTTGATGATCACGTTACCAAGGAAATGCCCTGGACACACGTATGCAAGATTACTGCCCTACAGCTACATGAATTCCATTCTATTAAAGAACAAATAAAGGTAAACTGCAAAGAAAAATTGAAACAGTACAAGATTTTACATTGCGGTCTAACCGGAACCTATCTGAAACAAAAGGTCACATATTTCAAACTTATTGCAGAATCTGAGTGGAGACAAATTATTAATTGGATATGACACAACTGCAAAGGAGAAGACCAAATTTTTCGTGTGCATAACCGAAGATGCCGAGAGTTCCGTTCTGGATATCCTAGAGAGAATCAAACAGCAGCGGATATTCCGTATCAAGAACTCCATTTATAGAAAAGCGCGACGTTGGGTTTCGTTGGGAAGTGAGACTGAAGTAGATGCCACAATTGTCAAAAACAGTCGACCTCTGGTAAGACTGATGAAGCTCACAGTTTATATCTGAATAGGATTGCTAATGATAAATAGTTTTTATCACAATTTTGTGAATAGGCAACTTTTCAATAAAGTAAGAAAATAAATTAGTAGATGAAAATGGAAAGAGCGAGTGACAGTGGAAGTGAGTTTAATCTGTATGTATGTTCCTAATCTTTGGATACCCTGATACCTAGCTGATTAAACCATAGACACATCAGATAAGCTGAAATGTGTCTTTTAGGACATTTCTAATAGAAATTTACTTTTAGGAAAATAAAGCATCAATCGGTGTGTTCATGTCAGTATGATACCTACAAACATGTGATCCGATTCTTAGGATTTTAATCTCTAACTATAGATATGTTCATAATATACTGTATGTACAAAATAAATATGTACATAATACTTACTTTCATCACAGTTCGAACTGGAAGCAGAGACCAACATCAGCCATCTCCGAAGTAAGGCCCAATTTAGCGATCATGATGCGATTCCAGTGACGCTTGGGCCCCCTCGATGCAATGTTGGCAGTGTGAAGAGGAAAACAATCAGCACTGCTGTCCAAGTAATTGATAACACCAAAGTCTAACGAGCATTCTCATACAAATCTGGTTGAGAGGTTTGACCACCGAACCCCCGTTTATCTTTAACCGTTCTTCAGGATGGGATGTAATGTTTACTTGTCGAAGGGAGCAGGCCACATACGGGTACAAGGTTTTATCCCCTGGATCTGCTTTTTCTGATTCATGCATTATCCCCATTCACTTAAAAACTTAAATATAAGACCTAAAAGATTTGAATATACAGATTGAGATATTTTGAGATGGCGTTGACTTACTTTTGATCATGTCGATGTTTCTGGGCTATTGCGAGTCCTGTCATCAGGACAAGTAGACGACTAGAATTTACTGTATTAAATACTTTACCAGTGAAGTAATAGGAGTGACTTGCTCTTTCTTTTAACAATGTTCAGGCAGCTCAAGAAATGCACGAGGCAGTAGCTCAGACAGATCCAGGCTTGCCAACCAATGCGTGGACGCAGTACGAGTTTAAAATGGACGGAAACAACCCCTTGACAGATCCACAAACTGCAGATGACGTGGTAGGGTTTTTGAATACCGTCATAGAGGAGTAAGTATGAAGATACTAAACGGAATGCATAGACAATAACTTCTGTTCCTAACAACGTGCTCTCAATTTCAGTGTTGAGGGTATACTCGATTACAACTCGATCTTCGATCTATTAAAGAACGACTACGACACATTAGCCAAAACTCCCGAAGACACCAAGAGCCCCAAGCAAAACGTTCTCAGGGACTATCTATCGTTTATGAATGTGACCATTTGTAAAGGAAAGGTGATCTCGAGTGTAGCTTGGCATCCCAAGTGGCCAGGTTAGTAGACTGTTTTGTTAAACAACGCACTTAACAAACTACGTCATTTAGCGTTGACTTGAGTGGAATTTCTGCATGCTCTAGTATTGCAGATAAGTTACTGTATCACGTGGCAGCTGTGTGGTAAAGAAGTTCCTCGGAAAGAGAGAAAGAAAGGCTTGACAAATTTAAGAAGTTCCAGCTTAGATGTGTAATGAGGTTAGCTTATGTACGTTTCAGGCACAGTAGCAGTGGCATACGTAAATAATGTACTAGACGGCAATTCACTTCAGGGAGAGAAGTGTGATGATGAAATACTGGATGACATGTTTGGTGTGAATGCAGTTCTCATCTGGAGCTTCCAAGATTCAATCAATCCTAAGGTATGATATGAACAAACCCTCATTGGGAGACGTACTTCAGAATCCATGTTACAGAGAAATGAATAAACACCTAGTCGCTGCACAGTAAATAACAAGTAACAGTCACATTGGTTACTCCATATATCTTATATACTACTGCCATCGGATAAGCGAGGTGTTCTATACCGCTGCTTGGCATATACCATCATAGCAACTTTCAAGCATTCAGGCAGAAATTACCTGTACAATTGACATTTTTTAAGTAAACCAGGTCAGGTCACATTCTAAAATCTTGTCATACAGATTGCCAGTTTAGAAATACTATGTAATTTCCTAATCTAGATTTATTTAATTTACTGTACACTATCACTGTTATTTTATGAAATTGATGTTATACACAAAGTTAACACTGCATTCTTTCTCAGCTGATCTTGGAAACATCCCATGAGGTTCATTGCTTACAATTCTGCCCTTTCAAAGAGAACCTTTTGATTGGTGGTTGTATCAATGGACAGATCATCATCTGGGATACAACTAACAGATTGGATAGGATCGAGGTTGACCTTATAGAAGGTCCCCAAAAAGCTCTGGTAAGTTCGTAAGCCAAATACACGTCTACAGTAATTTTGTCCCGTTCCATGCGAGTTAGTCAGTCTGGGTTCCTCACTGTTTGAAACATAAAACTCTTGGAAATATCGATTATCTTGATTTCATCATCAAACATTGCCATCCATTGAATGCCGACCAGGTTCCTCCGTTTTCTGCCACTGCATTTGTGAGTGACATATAACTACAGTACTCAACAATGTGAACTTCTTACATTACAGCATGAGTTAATACCTTGGATGAAGGAGTTCAAGCCAGATGTCAATGTACAACCTACAGCTAAGTCATTGCTCAAGTTTTCACACTCTGCATGTGTTACTGGCATACAATGGCTACCCCCAACCTGGAAGGTAGGTGATAAAATAAATATATAAATAAAGGGCATGACTGCTACCAAGTCCAACAGTTTGCTAGTTCCTGAAAGTCAGTAGTCATTTGCTAGCCAAAGTGAATTTAGTACTTGGTTTCATAATTAATTAAAAGTGAAAGAGATGTAGAGGTTAGCAGGCTGATGCTCGTTTGTGTGGGCAACATGAATGTTTATATTTAAATGAGACTATAAATATTTAATTTAATAAAGATAACACTTGCAATAATACACACATTTAACACGTAACCTTCTTACAATGGTGACAAGGTCTCAAGTCGTGGACAAGTGGCCGTCACGAAAGCAGAAGAGAAAACCGAGCAGTTCCTAACTTGCTCTCAAGACGGTTCAGTGCAGTTTTGGGATTTAAAACAAGAAATTACTGTTGATGTTGAGCCAAATGCAATGCCAAATGTGAAATGCAAGACCCGCTGTAGAATAAGACCGAGTGCTCTCAGATCGGACACATCTCCATACCGTAGACTCCACCAGATGTTTCGACCACATTTCAAGGTGCGTTTGCACTACTCCTTCTATAACACACGCATGGACCAAGGTGCATTCAACACTTCCTATTGCAGCCATTACTATAATGTCCACAAACCCAGATTCATTAAGGGAATTTACCTGAGGGCAGAAAATTACTTACGGGTTATTGTACTACATTTAATCAAATAGTAGAATATCACATGAATTGCACACTATTTATAAGTGTATCCGTGTAACTACGACGGGCTTGGAAAACTAAAACATATCTTTTATTAGCATTAAATGCATTATTCACTAACAAATCTTTTATAATCTAAAATCACTGTACCGGTATTGAATTTATTTTTGTAATGTTCCCCCTTGCACAACACGTATTATAAGGGTACATTCAATCCAAAACTATCCCTACAACTTGGAAACTAAGATAACAATGTTTGCAATCTTATTAGCTGTTAGTATATGAAATACAACCCTCAGTACAATCACTAGTTTCTCTCTTTTTAAATTAGATAATAACTGTACACACTATAATGTACATTTTCTTCCCAGATTAACATCATACTTTCCAACACTGAAATCCCTTTACCACTTCACTCAATGTCATATAAAGTGCCTCCGATTACAAGTGAGGGAGATGATCCATCGGGAGAAACAATCTTCCACAATGTGGGTAAGCTGCATCAAATTATTAAGTATTATGCCACATCCTGAGATACTGAATGACTTTTGAACTCAATAGGGAGGGCTCATCAAAAATAAATATTCCTTAAAGTACCTAAAAACGGAAGATCATTATCTAAAAATACGGGCGGTATAATTTTTATATCTGAGAAGCGTACATTTCCAATTCTATTAGCATTTAAAGATTGAAATTTGGAACTTTCCGTTCCGTAAGTGAAAAACGGCTCTTGACGTCATAACTCTTGTCAACAACTGCCTCCTTGATAGTATTCTTAATAATATCAACGATATTAAGTTGGACATTTTACAATATCTAGGATGCAGTGACTTTACAACAATGCCTTTTATACCACTGTTTTCTTCAGAAAATACATTTTGATACAGTATTTACCAAAACATGTTCAAAATAATGCAATTATTTAACATATTGTTGTTAATTAATGTTGAACAGTGTTCATTTACTAACTAGAAATAAACGTTGATTCAGTTAAAGTCTTATGAGAGCAATAATCTACTAAAGGGTTGGATTTCAGTACTATTTGTATGATATCAAATTATTGTTTAGAGAGTTATGAAGTCGGAACCTTTTAATCACGAGCAAGATGGCGCAGGTCCGTTTCTGAGCGTGTTTCGACAGCAATATCTTTGACTTGGTGTTAAAGCAATGTTAATGCACCTTTCAAGCCGAAACCAATTAGTTCCCGTTTATTTTAACTTGAGGTAACCAGCAAGCAAATTAAAAAAAATGTGTGAGCATTCCCTATTGAAATTGTTTGAAAGAAACAAACAATACAATATTGAATGTGTACAATTTTGTTTTTAGATTTTGAAGACTATCAACCTTCAATGGAGATCTTTGTCGGGACTTCTCACGGAGCTTTTCTATTGGCAACTTGGAGTGGCTATGACGACGAGTCAGGAAACAATGAGTTTAATGTTGAAAGTAATATAGGCTAGTGTTTTTATTACTAGATGATTGATGGGTGATATTTTAGTAACGAAATGGGTTCTAGGGATACCGAACCACTCATATTTACTTAAATATAGGCTGCCTTTGCATAATAGACCGATATTGATTTGAAAAAAGCTATTTTAATATGTTCGTGGCATGTTTTCAGCTAAATGTGTACGTATCTACATAATGGTCACACCCTCATTTTCAAACTCATAAAAATACCAGCAGTCTAGATGTGAGTAGATATAATAGATAGAAATACATGAAGAAATGAATAATAAAATTAAACTTAGTTTTTACATATAAGTGTAGGCCTACACACGAGAAAGTGACCCAGTGGCATATTTATTATTTAGGATGAAAATGAAATACAGCCCATGACTGAGTTCACATCAGTACATACATTGATAATATTAAGTGTATGTTCTTGTCAGCTTGCCATTACCAACTATGGGAGGCTGGCCATGAAGGAGAAGTGCATACTACCGCTCGGTCCCCATTCCTCCACAACGTCATCTTAACCATAGGCGGAAGCACATTCGCTCTATGGATGGAAACTGGAAATGCAAGTATTACCACTAGGGATGCACACGATAATCGATATTATCGATCGATAATCAATATTGGTGAAATTTTAGAGAATCGATAATGAAATCTTATTATCGATAATCAAGATATCAGCAATCACTTGAATGTGGCCCGAAATACTTCAGCCGACCACGCCCACGCTGCTGTCACTAGACCGAACGGCTAATGTTCATTCAGCGCTCGGGCCTTAGCCTGAGCAGGTCTAGGTGGGTGGTTGGGGGGGGGGGGGGGGGGGGGCAAACCTGTTGGCAAGTGCAGAACAAGACGACAGCAGGAATGAGAGCTCTTGTTACGGCTCGCAATTTGTCACACGCCTTGAGGTTCTGTTTACCTCGGAACAAGCTAAAGTTTGTTTACGGAAGTCGGGGGGGCGATTGGCAGACGCAGAACGAAGACACGAGCGACAGGTATGAGAGCTTGTTTCTTTTAATTTCCGTTTTTTTTTTTTTTTTAGTTTAACAAGCTGAAATTTGTTTATCAATGTGTCGATATTATCGATTCAGTAAGACATTGCCGTTTCGATAATCGATAATGAAAAAAGTATCGATGTGCATCCCTAATTACCACTACTTCAAATTTCAGCATGGCCTGTCACACTAATACAGGGGTAAGCAACTAAATGTTATATGAGTCTATTTCCCAGTAGGTATCACTGATTGTATCAATTTTAGCAACCCTGTTCTTAATATTTTGCAGCTTTTTTACCAATGATTCTAGATTATATTTTTGCATTAGATTATTATTCGTTCTTGATAAAAATGTCTAATATGTATGCAGATACAAACCTCTAAAACTTGGCTCCTCTGCTCTGAGCAGCCTACTTCTTCTTCAAAGGAAATTTTGCCTAGAAGAAGTATTTTGCTCAAGTCACACTTGGGCAATATTATGTTTTCCAAGCGAGACTAAGAATCGTTCGAAGTAAGCGTACGTTCATTCATACTCTTAGTAGAACACATTTTACAGAAGAAAAACTATGTACATACTAATTGTATAAAGTAGCCTGAAACTACGAATAGCAGTAGCATACATGTTCGCAAAACCTCAGAGGCTCATACACATATATATATGGCCCATGAGCCGCCAGTCGCTGACCCCTGTACTAATATAATAAACATTAAACATGATGTGTTTTAGGGCAAGCCAATAATACAGAAGAGATCGGAGCACTTACTGACGTCTGGTGCCTGGTCCATCCATCGTCCAAGCATGTTCTTCATAACTCGCAACGATGGGTCTGTCGACATATGGGACCTCTTAAAAAGCAGCACTGCGCCAATAATGACACAAAGCTTGTCTGGGAAAACTATCAGAGGTAAATATCTGTGGATTGAGAGCCTTGCCATTTACATTTACTGCCACAGCTCTCAGTATGCTCGTCTCATAGAAAATATGTTTCTCAGAGGTGTCATAGTAATTAGAATGTTAAATGTTTTCCAGAGATGCATTTCCACAAATTGCTTCTTCTGTGTAATGTAATCAGTGTAGCCGACTACAATGGAGCATTCCGTACATTTCTCTTGCCGACAAGCTATCAGTATGTGGATGCAGATGATGTAAGTATCTGCCCCTAACTTTATCTAATTAGACACCCCATACCAGTGTAATGAGTTGAATGGGCAGGTGACCAATGGTTCGACAGTTGGCATATACAGCACCTGGTGACAGAATGGGAGGGGGGGGGGGGGGGGGGGGGCTTGCAGAAGAATTCAGCAAGATGTCGAACATCTCACCCCTCTTGTAACTATCAAGCCTACTAATCAATAGCTATTTTTGAGTTTATTGGTCAATTTGAAGTACATTACTTTGGTTTGGATACAGAACATAATAAGAAACGAGATGGTATAGTGGACCCAAGATTACTTTACACCTGCTTTCGTCACATCCGGGGCAGTCGTAGCCAACCAGCGAACCGCCCGAGACACATCCGGGCCAATACCGATCTTTGATTGGCTACGAACCCGTCGCCTGTGACGAAAGCATGTGTAAGGTAGTCTTGGGACAAATATAATAGGCCTTCTAGAAAAGTGGTGCCCCACTTGAGTTCTGCTTCTCATTCTGTCTTGTCTGTTCAGTTAAAGAACATGTGTCAGTTCTTTGCTCGCGAGGTCGCATGCAGGAAGCAAATGGCAGAGTGGTTTGAAAACTGGAAGGAGCGCAATGCAGACCTGCTTCAAAAGTGGAGAGAAGAAGAAAGAACAAGAGAAGAAAGGAAACGGAAAGAAGAGCAGGCACAGAGGGCAAAAATGAAGATGGATTTAAAACAAAAACAATACGAAGAATTACAAAAAGCAATTGAATTAAAGAAACAATTGAGCAAAAGTAAACGGGAAGAGCGTGCTATCGAATGCCTAAGGAAAAGGGAAGAAGAACACATGACTAAGATTCTCATAGCTAAAAAAAAAGTAAACCTATCCGAGTTAAATGAAAAAATAATACCCTTGCAAGTAATAGATGAAGAAAAAAAAATTGTACGTCGACAAATTAAAGAAAGCAAGAAAGTTACCGAGAAGAACTTTCAAGAGCTTGTAGATGTACTCTTTCCTAACATACACGATGATATGTCCGATACATCCACTCCACAGGAACAGTTGTCTAAAGAGTTTGAACAATTTGACGAGCTTTTCAAGTCGCAGTATCAAGAATGCAAAGCTGCTGCTCACATGAAAATCAAGAACCATGTGTACAAGCGTGATTTAACGTGGAAGGAGATCTTGGTACAAGCGAACGAGCGACACCAGTTTATGGACACAGCCCTGGTAGGCAGGAACTTCAATCAACAACGGTACAACTTATATCGCCAACAAAACATTGTTCCCAAGAAGATATCTCGCCATAAGTCGAGGAAGCTCATCGAAGTACCCGACCAAGTTAAAGGGTTGGACAAATCTGAACCTGTAGACACGGTAATGACTCCACTTCAGGTAGCACTAAGTAAAAAGTTCGTCTAGACCAGTGTTTTTCAAACTATTTGCATCTGTGGACCACTAGGCCCTAGATATAACAGTCCCACCAAAATACATAACTAGTAAGCAAAATCAGGTGTATAACACCCACATTACATGGTTCAATACTTTCGTGAAACTTATTGAATTCAAGGACAAAAAGGCATCAATTAATATAAGCTATATTGTTTGTAGTTTTTTACCAAACTGTTTTTGATTCGCTTTTGTTCTTGAATTCAATAAGTTTGACGAAAGTATTGAGTCGTGTAATGTCGGCATAAGAGAACATACAATTTTAGATAGATTTAGAGATTTACAGAGTTTTATTTCGAATCAACTTGACCTGAACATTTTAAAATCCTAATTGAAAACTTACTAGTTACATTATGCAATGAAGCGGTGTCGAAACTTGGAAAGCTGAGCTGGGGTTATCACAACTCTCATGAGCATGTACTGACTGTCTTCCGAGTGTGGACTTGCATCGGTCACGGCTACTTCTTTGTACAACCAACTGTAAACACATAATATACAAGTTTGTTGATAGCAATTTGTAGAACCACAGTTCTTCATTTATACTAGAACCTAATCAGTCACCATGATCATTAGAGTCTTGTAAAATTACTTAAAACTATGCTAAATGTGAGAAAATTGGTTTTAGAATTATTAATATGTATATAGAATTTTTGACAGGTTTTATATAGGGACTACAGTATTTGGTAATTTTACTAATAATAAGTGCAAAAATACACTAATGACTAATGAGTAGAGAATAGAGATCCTTGTATTTCGCAATGCGCGATAGCGCGAAATCACTTGAAACGTGCAGCAATTGAAATATGTTGGCATGACAGTCTGTTGTGAGTCCAAAAATAGTCTTTTTGAATCGCGAAATAAAACGAAATCCCGTGTATACGCGAAATAACAAAGTTTACTGTAATTAAAACGAAAAAGACTGAAGCTGTTGAATTGACGTGAAATCGCCGAATTTCTGTCAAAAACGTAATTTACAAAATTTTCTGCAGTGACTGCAGTGACCCTTCTACCCCGGCTTGCAACAGATTTTTCTCGTAGCTAGTGCGTCGACTGCATTCCGCATTCCTAGCGACAGCTTTCTTTTTTTTCTTCTGTTCTTTCGCGACAATGTAGGCATGCCACATACGTTAGAATACTAGATACAAATTAGATTTGGTAAATTAAAATTGAAACACCGCCAAAAAGCTGAAATTACTGCTCAACAGCGAAATTTGGATTTAATAAAATGAAATATGTACGCTAAAAAATAAAACCATTTACAAGGATCTCTACTAATGAGCAATAAATACATTGTTTTCTTCATTTTTTTGCTGTAATAAATTTTGAAATAAAATACCCTTCACATTTGCTACTATACCACACAGTATTATTTCGAAAATGTACCCACATGCCATTTAAGTAGGTGCCAATTTAATTCCATTTAAAGAATGATGTACGAGGTGTGGCAATTAAATACCAGGACTGGTGCTACAAAACTTTTTATTGGTCACCAATTACATTAGAAAGTTTATCGCCTTCAATGTACTCTCTTTGCCGATCCCTACAACGCCCCATACGAATTTTCCATTGTTGAAAGCAGTGCTGGAAGTCTGCTTCTGTCAGCTTGTTGAGAACCTCCCTCGCTTTTGCTTCCACAGCTTCCACACTGTCAAATCTTGTCCCCTTAAGGTCCGATTTGACTTTCAGAAATAAAAAAATATCACAGGGGGCCAGGTCGGGCGAGTACGGTGGATGGTTCAACACTGTGATGCCGTGTTTCGCAAAGAACGCCTTCACGGACAAGGCGGAATGGGCTGGCGCATTGTCTTGGTGAAGCATCCAGGATTTGCTCTTCCACAAATCGGGTCTTCGTCTCCTCACTCGTTCACGAAGGGCAGTCAGAACCTCGATGTCAATTCCCGAGATATCAGCAAGAGCTCGGACACTCAGACGACTATCTTCGCGGATCAATTTACCAATTTTCTGGATGTTGTCGTCCGTTTTTGATGTTGAGGGTCGTCCATGGCTTTGACCGTCTTCAGTCGTTTCACGTCCCTCCTTAAACCTTTTAAACCACTCAAAAACTGGTGTGCGCGATACACATTCACTTCCGTAAACTTCCTTTAACATGGCATGAGCTTCTGTAGCAGTTTTCCCCAGTTTCACAAGAAACTTGAGGTTAACTCGTTGTTGCTCCATCTGAACACTTAGCTTTTTACGACGAGCCCCTAGCGCAAGGACTTTAACGGGCGGCTGCTACAGCGAGACAAAGCGACGTACAACCTTGCCCATCGAGTTCAGGGTGGGGGAAGCATCAACAGGGACAGACATGTTCAAACCTGCCACGGCGCGCTCGCTGTTTGCTGATAGCAGCACCAGTCCTGGTATTTAATTGCCACACCTCGTATTAATTAAGTAAATAAATTGAAACATGAAACCATTGGCTGTAAAAGAACATTGTAGGCCTAAGGACAAGACACTCAATCAGATATGTTGACATCAAGCCCAGCCATGCTCATCGGTACAGTATGGTGTGTTGTAAATACAGGGGATGCAAAACATTCGAGTGCTAACCTTGCTTCTTCGCCGCCCATGGGTACTCTAATCACCATCGACAGCCGCCCAGTAGCCCGGAGTACGGCTTTCTCGACTGCTCTTCGAAGTACATCAAGACCTAGATGCACAATAGTACTTCCATTAGGGCTACTCATATAGGAAAATAAGTTAAAGTTCTAGAAATTCATTTCATCATATTGTAATGTCCGGCGTGGGACTTGTTCATTTGTCACATTAATTCTCTCTTATTACGTGATTTACGCTATTTGATTCAAGACATGATGGAGCAATCTCATAACATTTTCTGTTTTGTGTTTGTACTGCTCGCAATTAGGTTAATGCTGAGGTTGCTATTGTGTCACCATCAGTCTAGGGCAGCTACAATAACATCTGTTTACTGACACATGCATAATAATCATAATAATAGTTTGGTCATTTTGCTGTGTCAGGGGTTGTCCGGGAGGCCCAGGCTTGATTATAGACGATTGATTGTTGATTGTTGATAGCTTTGGGTCTTGGGATTGTTTGGTGACACACGTCATGTGTTGGGGAAAATGCCAGAGAGCCCACGCGTGCCGAACGTCAAATCACGTGCCCAACTTATATACTCCCCCTGCTATCCCCTATAGCAGGGGGAGTATATAAGTTGGGCACGTGGCTTGAACGGGGGTCGAACTGATCGGAGTGTCGAGGGAAGATGGTCGGGCACCAGTGAGCACGTCGTAGCTATGAGGGTCAACGTAGAAGAGCTGCAGGACGGCGGGTCGAGGAAGCTGCATTGGAGACTCGAACGTGGGAATGACCGTCGACGGGCAGACTACGAAATGACCAGGTACAGCTGACGAGGTACGGGAACGAGATGGTTCTGTGTAATCTTATGTATATAGCCTAAGCAGGGTCACCACATCATTGCCAGGGTTAGGACAAAAGTGTTTCAATAATTAAAATACGGTTCCTTATTGTTGTTTGAACCAAGTCTAGTTATTTCGCATCCTGAAATCCTAACGTCCTCAGACATTGCATCGATCCTAATTGTACAAATTCACTTGAATAAAGAGTTGCGCTCCCCGCAAGCTTTATCTATAGATTCCTTGCTCTACCAGTGAATCCTGGTACACAACAATATGTGTTTCTAACAAAACAAAAATGTAGAAGTGGGGGCCTGGCAAGAACTAAATTTTCCATTTTATACATGCATATAAATTATAATTAATACGGTTATAGCAGATGGTCATACCACTGTTGCACACTAAACATTTAAAGAATCTTCTATTATGTTCAGCACTAGGAATCTGCGGGCAGTACTTTTTCTAAAAAAAAAAATCTTTTAAGTACCCAAACAAAATCCTCACTTTGGTTATTAAAATACTCGAATTTTGGGTCAATGCAACTACCCGGAAATACCCAATATTTCAGGGCCCTGCAGACCTCTACTTGTATTACCTAACATGGGTGGGGGCAATATGGTCGGAACGCCTCCCCATCGGAGTTGAGCGAGCGACACAGTAATGTTATACGTACAAAGTCCTGTACCGATCGATCAGTAAAGATACAATTAAAAAACATTCATAATTTGTTTTTATAACTTGTATTGTCTAATATGGGTGTCCATCAATCAGTAATAATATGAGAAAATAGCTTTCATAATTTATTTTTATCACTTGTATTACCTGATATGGGTGGCGGCAATATGGTCGGAGCAGCCTCCACATCGGAGGTGAGCAAAAAAATAACGCTATACGTGCAAGGTGCTGTGCACATCAATTAGTAATAATACGAGAAAATAGCTTTCATAATTTGTTTTCATCACATGCATTGCCTTATATAGGTGGCGGCAATATGATCGGAGCTGATCAAAGAAGAATCTGTATCTATCTATCAGAAATAAATAATAATACAAGCAAATTGTTTTCATAATTTATTTTTATCACTTGTATTTAGGGATTCTGCGGGTAGTACTTTATAGGTTTGGCTCGGGTTGAGTACAGGGAGTAGAATTAACTTCGGGTTTCAGGTTGGGTCGGGTAACGAAATAAATGAAAATAACTAAAGTACATGTTTAAAAAATTTCAAAAGGGGAGGTAGGGGGGTGGCAAATTTGTCACTGAAAATGCAACAGTTTGACCAAAAACAACTGGACTAGCAAAAAATTGATCTTTTTAATTTTCTTCAATTGTCAGACATGACAGTAAACTCACAAAATTATTAACTACCTTTTAAATAAGTTACTACTTCACACTTTTTCGGATACTTAAAAAAAAATTGTTTGAAGTACCCGAAATAGCCCGAATTTGGTTATTAAAATACCTGAATTTCGGGTAAGTAGGCCTACAACTACCTGAAAATACCCAAAATGTCGGGGCTTCACAGACTCCTATTCAGCACACATTTTACCAAATTGTTTTCTTTAATTGGGATGTTACTCAATCAGAAGAAAAGCATAGACATCTGCAAACCAGAATATTTTTCACCATCATTATTAATGGTACAACCCTAACTGAGGTACCCTACATCAAATTAAAAAAATTCAATAATATAAATCATAATCATATATATATATATATATCAAACACCCTTATCCAACATTCGTCGGGTCGGGGGGTGACAAGTCACCAGTTTCTCGGGCTATCTTCTAGTGCTTGCTAGCCAGGCTCAGCACCTCATCTTCTTCGTTTTCTTCTATAACTGCCGTTTCTAATAATTCTCTCCACTTCTTTCTGTCTTCCCAGCGTCTTTCTTCATTAATCCTATCCCATGATTCACCTCTTTCTTCGATGCTTTGTTTTATTTGGTCCCTCCATCTATCTCTTGGCCGGCCTACTCTTCGTACTCCCCCACATGTACGTTCAAATTCTCTTCTTGGGATTCTGTCTTCCTTCATTCTTTTCATATGTCCATACCACCTAAGTCTTTCTCTTCCTATTTTGTCTTGTAGAGTTTCCACTCCTAATTTGTGTCTTATCATAATCATAATTCATAATATTATTATTACCAGTATGATGAAGAGCAGAAACAGGAATGATGTCGCTCCCAATGTCTGAACTCTCAATTGGGAGTAGATCTACTTTGTTTCCTGCAACAACGATGTTGTCCATGAGATGCTCTGGTAGATGAAGGCTGTGTAATGTATTAGTGACATGCTCAGCTTGAGCCTTACAGTCTGGATTACTTAAATCTTGAACATGAACAACTACATCCTGAAATATAGTATTATATTAAAATAGTTTATTGTAGCATCCAAGAAGCAATAGCACAAGAAATATGTAAACCAATCCCATCTACTGCGGGGGAGACATTAAATCGGTGCTTACCGCAAGCATTGCATCCTCTAATGTGGCTACAAATGATTCAATTAGACTAGTAGGAATATCGGAGATGAAGCCGACAGTGTCGACATAGAGAACTTTCAACTTGCATGGTAACAAGCCGATATGGTGCGTCACATCAAGGGTGGCAAACAGAGTATCTCGAGGTAGTAAGTCATTATCTCCAGTCAGGGCTTTTATCAGTGAAGTCTTCCCTAGAAAGAAAATATAAAAATGAATGCATAATCTAACCTGCATTTTTCTTGATTTCTTTGACCTGCTTGTAATAGTATAAATCTACAATCATTACCACGGTATTGTCTCTACACCAAAATATATCTTACTAACCAGATGCTCACTGCTGTGAGTAGTATTTATTTATTTATTTATTTATTTAAGTAAGCCTTCTACATTTCACTCATGTACATGTCACAAGGACATGCGAGTTTTGAAGTTGTCATAATATTTCTATATATAGCCATAGCCTAATAGTTACAATATAAAATTTACAAAAGAAAGATTGAGACCATAAAGTAGTACAATCAAAAACACATTAAAATTGTAATACAATATCACAGCATCATTCATATGCTCATCCATTACTACATTAACATTAAAATTGAGTCTCAAAATACTCATTCACTGTATAAAAGCTGTATTCTAACAAAAATGACTTAATCCTAACATTACACTCCTTTCTAGAATTAGTAGCATCCACAGTCTTCCTTAACTCTTTAGGCAACTTATTATAGACTTTGATACCCATATTCACGGGATCATTGTCTAGTAATTTTAATCTATGGCTTGACTGGAATAATTTGTCCTTCCCTCTTGTGTTGATATTATGAACATTTACATATGATTGAAATATATCTTGACCCCGTTTCCAACATTAATTTATCGGGTAGGGGGGAGTAGCAAAGTACTCCATGTCTTGGGCTAATGTCTTCGTTGCCGGCTAGCCAGGCCTGACACAACCACCTCCTCAACCTCTTCCTCGATCACTTCTTCCGTTACCAGAGGGCTGTTTAGTAGTTCCCTCCATCTCTCACAGTTTTTCCATAGTTTTTCTGCTTCAACTTCGTTCCATGATCTTCCTCTATTCTCCACACTGTCTTTGATCTGATTCATCCACTTGTCTCTTGGTCTGCCTACTTTCTTCTTATACCCTTCTTCTTGTTGCTGTTCAAACTCTCTTCTTGGTATCCTAGTCAGGTCCATCCTTTTCATATGTCCAAACCAACGAAGACGTTCTCTCTCCAATCTTACCTTCACGCTTTCAACACCTAATCTTTCTCTGATCACACTACTTCTAATCCTGTCATGCTTTGTCACACCCAGTGTGCTTCTCAAGAACTTCATTTCTGCTGCCACTATTCAATTTTCCGCTTTGAATCCCATGGTCCATGTAACTGTGGCATATGTCAGTATTGGTAGAAAGTATAGTTTGTATATAAGAAGTTTGCATTGTCTTGGGATTTCATCTTTCCAAAGTAGCTTCCTGACAGACTGGTAGAAGCTTTCTGCCAATGTGGTTCTTCTTAAAACTTCTGCATCTATTGTTGCAATTTTAGATATCATACTTCCTAGATAATTAAAAGATTCTTTTGTGGTCAACTCTTTGTCCCTCAGTAAAAGTTTGCCATCTCCGGGTAAGCGTCTCTTTGTCATGGTTACCAGTTCGCTCTTCTCTTGGCTGATTCGCATACAAAATGTTTCTGTTGCCTTGCTCCACTTATCCAGTTCTTCTTGTACTTGTTCTAGTATCTTGCCACATATGACTATATCATCTACATATATCATTGTTCTTGGTCCTTTATCTTCTTCCGGTTTGACCACCCGTAGTACTTCGTCAATTACTATGATGAACAGTGTTGGTGAGAGTACACTTCCTTGTCTTAGACCATTGTTGATTTCAAACCATTCCGTGTTCCCAAATGCTGTCCGTACACAACTGGTGCCTTTTTTGTATGTAGATTGAAGGCGTTCTACGAGGTCGTTCTCTACATCTTTCTTACATAGTGATTCCCACACTTTTTCCCTCGGCAGCTTATCGAAGGCCTTTTCTAGGTCAAGAAACAGCATTAACCTTTCCCCACCTTTCTCCCATTGGTTCTCCATTAGTTGTCTGATAGTAAAAATTAGGTCTGTAGTGGATCTGCCTGGCCTGCACCCATATTGTTCTTCTCGTAATTTCCCACCAATTTGTATGCGTAGTCTTCTTTCAAGTATTGAAATAAGTTAGGAATTTTATTTACAAACAGGATTACCTCAAGCAGATACAGACAAGCCACAGTTAAAATTTTTACATTTTTAAAAGCCTGTCTACATGATTCTCTAGCTCCTAAATGGAGCATATACCGTAATGCTCTCTTTTGAAGGCAAAATTTTTTACTTACACTCGATGAATTCCCCCAAAACAGTATCCCATAGTTTATCAAAGACTGAGTGTTAGCATGAAAAACAATTTTTCTTGTTTCTAAATTACATTGTGAAGATAAGGCCTTCATTGAGAAACAAGATGAGCTTAGTTTCTTACACAAATCCTCAATATGAAATGACCACTTGAGTTTAAAATCTAATTTAAGGCCTAGGAATTTAGCTACCTCCACTATGTCCATTGATATATTGTTATGCTCTACTGTTAAATGTGGATGTTGACCCTTAACTTGGTAAGTTATTATTTGGGTTTTTGAACAGTTAAGCTTCAGTTTGTTAGCCTTGAACCATGCTTCTAGTTCTCTGAGAATGACTCCCAATTTTTTAATTAACTCCTCTACGCTCTGCGCCGTAATTATCACTGTAGTGTCATCCGCAAAAAGAATCGCTTTGCAGAGCCGCGCAAGATAAGGTGGTAAATCATTTATATATAAGCTAAAGAAAACTGGACCAATATTAAAACCCTGCGGTACCCCACTAGTAACCTGTTTCCAGCCTGATGAACAGTTAACACCATCACTATTAATGTCAACGCGTTGCTTACGGTTAGTAAGGTAGGTTCTGACCCATGAACCTGCTACACCCCTCAGTCCATAATGCTTTAATTTCTCAATAAGGATTGAGTGGTTGAGAGTGTCGAATGCTTAAAGACAAATCGCACACTATAGATCCTACCACTAGTTTTTTAGCTAAAGCGTTATTGATCTCGTGAATCAGTTGGAAAGCTGCCGTCATGGTAGAGTGCCCGTCTCTGAACCCATGTTGATCCTCGCAGAGTATATTATTATCATTAAGGAACACGTGGAGTCTGCTAAGAAATAATTTTTCAAACACCTTTGACAAAGTTGGCAGTAATGCAACAGGCCTATAATTTGAAATGTCAACTTTATCTCCCTTTTTGAATAAAGGTAATATAAAGTAATATAACCTCACCTTATGGTCGGTTCACACACATGATTAAGGTTTGAATTAAGGATTTATTGTTTAATGTTTTGTTTAAAGATTTATCAGGTGTTCACACAAAGTGCTAAGACCAAAGATGATGTCGCTGCACAATTGGCTAGAATCTAGTGACGTCATTATTGAACCGACGATAGACGATTTTGATTGGTTGTGTTTAACGTTTTATGGTTTAGTGATTAAGAGTTGAACATTGGTCAACTTTCTTAATCATTAAACACTGGTTCTAAACCGTAGCGCTGTGTGTGAACGCTAACGTTGTTTTCCTATAGTTGAATGTTAAACATTAAACAATAAATCCTTAAACAAAACCTTAAACATGTGTATGAACCGACCATTACCAGATAAATATAACATTTTATAATGTACAACAGGAATACAAAAGCTTTTTATTTCCTAACTTTAATTGAACCATGAAATATTTCAAATCCATTTTTGTTCCGATTTCCTTTGATAATGAACTACAAGTTAAATGTGTTGATATTTTGACTACAACTGAGCAGCAAACATTTAACAGAATACACAATTGCCCTTAGACTTTGATTAAAAAATCCAATTATGAGTGACAAATGAAAATCCATCTAACCTGCGTTCGTGTATCCGACAACTGCAACACTAGGATATTTCTGTCTTTGTCGATTGTTACGTAGCAACTCTCGATGACTGCGTACTTTTTCTAATTGTTGCTTTAATTTAAATTCTCTGTCTCTTAATAACCTCCTGCGTACTTCCAGGAAGGTTTCCCCCGCTCCACCAACCGAAGCTCCTGCACCACTTTCACGCTCGACCGTTCCAGAGGGAATCTCCTTCAAACGAGACCTTCCAAACAGAATTCATTATTTACAACAATATCGTTACAAGTTTATCGAGTTCTGGTTAGTCACATCACCCCCTGGCACTCCTCATGTTTACACAACTCAACCTCAACACATCCATTATTATTCATAATCATCAGGCTTTTACTCCTTTACTCCCCTCCTTTACTCTTCAACTGCTTTACTCTCATTATACTCTAGGAAGAAAATTCAAGAGGTATTTTTTTTGCGATAAATTTTATGAACAGTTTCCAAACATAGATAGGCCCTAGGTGGTGGTATAGTACATTTTATTTTAACGCCTCAATCGAGACTTGCTATTAAATACACAAAACACATAAGACTTACCATAAGAAAGGAATTTCTGCCAATGCAACTTGAAGTTTAGCAGCTTTTGAAACAGCACGCATTCGGAAAATTTGCATGACGATCATATACCGATCGTAGATAGGGACACTGAATGCTGCTTCCAATTCTCTGAAGAGAAAAACGTTCAATTAAAGGTTAGACCAAACTAAGAATTCAAAGAACTATGAAAAATCTTAGATTAATAAATAGAAACTAACTTGATTTGTTGGCTCTGCAAAACATCAATACTAATGAAAACGGCTGTAACTTGTTCATTCTTAGTTACTTTCTGCTTCAGTTGTTCCAAAGATCCGGAACCAAACAAAGCCTTCTTATCTAAAGAACGAAGTGGAACAATAACCTGGAGACAAATTCTATATATGTATTACCATTAGCATTGAATTTGGTAGTGTAAAACTTACATTGTCACATCTATTCGTGTTAAAAGTAGAGATTTCACAAGTTATCCAGATTCATGTTGGTTAGAAAACATAAAAGACGAACGATGTACGTAGTCTTTTTCCTACAATGTTACAATTATTGGAGATGTCGGAAAACATCATAACGGTCTTCTACTGTATGACTGGAGAGGGCTCACTGGTTTGATGTACTTAGTACTGATATTTCTCTATTCCACATTGATCTACATTTTGCAAAGATATAGACAAAGAATAAAGATGTCTAACTAACCTACCATAATTGAAAACAAACAATCATTACAAATAATGAAATAAAACATTAGGCCTATGAAAGTCAGATTTATTTTTTGTCCCCAACTTCTTGAAAACATTACAAATACCACTAAATTTAGATTTTACCTTGTCTGCAACATCCCACTTTGGTAAGGAAGAAATGAGAGCCGTTGCTTCATTTAGCTGGAGCTCAGGAGTAGTGTTTCGTCTTTTTGTTGGCCCCCACTTGATATACGGTTGAATTACCAAAACTTTGTGTCCTGCAGAAGGGACGTGGTGTACTTGGCTAAATAACTCTCGTAACTCTACATCTTCGCTATCGTGCGGTTCTTCCTCGCCATTTTTCTTACTCTGCCAATTAATTGACGAAACAGAGAACATCCGTGATCTTGCAATAGACAGACTAGTTGGCAAAAATGACGAGACACTCTTAATTTGACATGACATGTAAGTTCTAGCACACTTAATGATCACTTGGTACTGACTTCTAACTCTCAGAAATGGCGAAAAGGTGAACAAAAGCTGTTTACAAGTTTTATTTGAAACTCCAACAAACTTGCAGTAAATCACCATCTTGACATTGATGACATTACATGAAATATATTAGAGAATGTCTAATCTTTGTTAGCACTTTCAGAGAAGTATGTATGTTTGTCTTCGGCAGCCATCCAAGCAGCTTGACAAGCGCTTGTTCGTTGAGATGTAACGTAGTAGGAAGCACCAACAGCAAAACCAGTTGATACCAATATGAAACCGTTTGTACCATATGGAAGACGTTTCTTTAAAAGTGTCTGTCCAATGTAAATCCCCGAAAAAGCTGCAAATGAAGAAAAAACTTGTACATAGTAATATCTACAAAATTAGCTCATGTGTTATGTAGGCCTAAATATCTTTGTCCTTAAAACACGAATAACAAATACTATAAAGAATTCATGTGTAATATAAAAGGTAGGGCTGCCCAACGAAAAAAAAATTCATATCGATATCGTGGATGTAATTATCGATAGGCCCTATTGTATCGGGATATCGAATTTTTTAAACTCGGTATCGATATCGCCAATATCGTAATTTTTTTTTCAAACTAGCAGAGACCATTCATTATAAACAATTTAATATGAATAATTTAACGTCGAAATGTTTTACTATGTGCGTCAATTTGTGTGTTGTATTATTTAAAATGTATCCGTAAAACAGCGATGTTGTGATTGACGTGACATGAGTGTGACAGACTGGCAGAACGAGCGCGGGCGCAACAGACTCCCAGCCGGCGGGCGATGAGGGCGAGTAGGTACCAACGCGAATGTTGCAGTGTATGTATCACAAAGATGCAGAAGCACAACACCGCCAAACTTTTTTTTTTTACGATAGTTGACACTTGATCGATATCGCGAAACGTACGATTTATTAATTCTATATCGATATCGAATTATTTTCCTATTATCGATATCGTATCGAATTATCGATATTGTTGGGCAGCCCTAATAAAAGGAAACAGTTATTTTCATGTAATTAATGTTTTTCAGTGCAAACAGGATGTTTGTATCAGGAAGTTTCTGCTGTTGAAGGAGAGGAATTTTAAGTATGGAAGAAGGAGGAGCACTGAAAAATCAGAGGAGATACAAGAGAGGAATCGGAAAATAAATAATACTCGCCATCAACACAATAGGCTAAGTCAATTGCGACAAAGAAAACTTAAACTTGAGTGCTAATGTTAAAAAAACGCGACATATGTCTTGAGTGTTTCTCTACTAATGCTATAGAGTCAAGTCCAATAAAATCTTTATTATTTATGTAATGACCGCTAGACACTCAAAATGTTACAATACCGAAATTTCTTGAATAGAAATACTCATATATTGGCTGTGTGTAAAGGAATGTGAAACGAAAGTACTATAGAGTATAAACCTAAGTAAGTAGATGTAGTGAATTGTGAGAAATGAATATAAAAGCGTCCATATGAAGCCTGAAATGTGTGTGAGGTGTGTGGGAAATTCAGGTACGGTTCCTGCAAAGCACATGGACGGTTAACTTGTACGGTTGTTAGCACCTAGCAGCCATCTCCTATTGACATGTCAATTGTCAAAATGTCAATAAGAGGTGACATGTTCTTAGGAGCACAATTCTATCGTACAACTACTGATAAGAGCCACGTGAAAGTCGTACGGGCCATAACATGTCAATA
The DNA here is from genome assembly GCA_945910005.1 of Isoperla grammatica. Lineage (NCBI taxonomy): Eukaryota > Metazoa > Arthropoda > Insecta > Plecoptera > Perlodidae > Isoperla > Isoperla grammatica. The sequence continues at coordinate 21,889,194 of OX246745.1, forward strand.
AGAGGTGGCTTGTTCTTAGGAGCAAGATTATGACATTATTGACAAGATTACAGATAACAGATTGATAAGAAATAGAGTGAGCAATATTCTGACATATGAGTAGTACTGTAGATAGAAATCATGTGACAGTTGTATGGTTCACGATTCTGACGTACAAATCGTTGCAATTGGTTTGACAAGGTTGCCGTATTTCCTATTGTGGCGCTGTCTTGCTGCCTTAATATAGACGCACGTCTCACTTGTGGCCCGATCATGGCGATAGCTATTGTGTGGCAGGCGCGGTAGCTATTGCCACGAGTTGCTGCTTGTTGTAATGACTATTCCCACGAGTATCGTTTAATCGTGCCACGATACTCATGGGTATAGCCAGTCTGTATTGTGTACGGAGATCTAGCTGTTATTGTATAGGCCTATACCTAGGCCTACTCAAGCTGAAAAAAAAACACTGCATGCTTTTTGTTGCGAGCAACAACCAGCTACCAACAAACCTAAAGTGAATGCTGACAATCCACTGAACAGGGCGCGGGTCATACATTCCAAATAAGAACCAAACGCTGGATGCTTATCTTTCTGCTGTTCTTTAAGCTTCTTGATGTCATTCATTTTTCAAGAATTTGAAGCAACTAACCCTCAATAGGGGTTTTTGATAAGTAATTAGTTGTCTTTGAACATTAGTTTAAGGTTATGTAACAAGACGACGTAACGACGTGGCTGGGTGCTCACGGAAAACACAGGTAATAACACGACGTCAGCTGCTAAGCCTAGGGTACTCGTATTTTGGCAAGCGCACAGGTCACGGATGGTCGCGTCACGTAATATAACTATCAAAATAGCCTAGGGCCTAGGCGTTTCTCAGAGCACGATCTCCGATTTATCAAAAACACACGAAGGGTGCAACGTGTTACCATACCACTATGAAGAATGTTGAGAATGCTGGAGAGGAAGAAAAATTGAGTATAACTCGATTGTCGAAAACTAGGGATGAAAATGTTGTACTAGGCCTAGCCTACTAGAAAATTGATGTAACTTTGAGGTTATGTTTATGACTAGGCCATTGGGTTTGAAATATTTCAAACCCAATGACTAGGCTGAACCCCGTGGGCTTCCGGTAGCCATGTTTGATTCCGCGGCCATGACGGAGAAAGTCACGTTGAGGCGGGAACTTAAAATCAGAGCGTAGCTTTATCATTGGCCTAGCTATCCTGAAAACATTTACCGGGGCGAGCTAAGCATGTTGGCAAAATTTCCCAATTTTTTCTAATTTTTTTAACAGTTTAGATTGGCAAAATTTCCCAATTTTTGTGAAAAATTTAGATTTTATATATATATATATATTTTTTATGAACTTTTTTCGAAATTTAACAATTGTTTATTAAATAAAATAAATAATCCATAATAATAATTAAATCCTTGTACCGGTACTTGGTATGGCAGTCGTGAAGGGGCACCTTCATACATCTCCTGAGCATACGCCCTCAGTCATGCGTTTCGTATGTCCAAACCATCTCAGCTGTGTCCTTCCATCCCACCTCCTAACTTTTCTACACTGGGTATTTATGCAAACCTGATTTAGATCAATACAGTTAGCAATCTGAGCGATCTGGATCAGGTTTGCGTAAAAACTCCTAGCATGTCTCTTATTCTGTTTCTTCTTATCTTACCCACTGTACTTCTCAGGAGTCTCATTTCTGCAGCCTGCATTTTCTTTCCTCTTTCCCCCTGGTCCAAGTTTCTGCTGATATCTTACACACCTGTGGTATCTCCCTATCCCCTACCAGCCTTTCACACACTGGTAGAAGTGGGGGATAAAAAGTGGGTATGTAAAACACTTTAAGGCATTGCATATATAACGTGAGGACTGTATAGACCTGTGTTCACATTAGGGATGACATCGGGTACCCGGCTCCAAAGTATTACCCGGAGCCGTTTTTTCGGGTCCGGGTAATTTTTTAGTCCATTTCTAGGCTATATTTACGCGCCAGTATTGCTGTCGTAGATTTCGATGGAGCCAGCAGGCACGGCGGGCACTGATCCATCCCCCACTATCCATAACAAGTGCCTCGACAGGGAACAGAACAAACTTGCATTCGTTACTGTTTGTTCATTGTTTAACATTCTGGTGAACATTATGGCTAACACTTGTTCTATTACTATTTATTTTACTTGAAATAGCATGTTTTAATACGTGCTTCAGTTGTGTATTACGAAATGTTTTTTTTTTACTCGACGTGATTACTGCAGGCGTATTCCAAGGGGCTGTTCGAGCAGGCAGCATGCACGTCATTCGTCCCTCTTCTTCCGCCCCGCGCACTTCACAAGGCCTAGCGACGATCTTCAAATCAAGCCTACACATCGAAAAATACGTTTTCAGGATCCGGGTACCCGGGTAATATGAGAGCTGGAACCGGTTCCGAATTTTATTACCCGATGTCATCCCTAGTTCACATAAAACAAGGGTAAAATGCTTAGACATTTTCAATAAAAATGCTTCAATAAATGAATGCAAATGAATAAAATATTATAGGTTAACGTAGCAGAACGTTCGTTGTAAGGATACAGGTCTTCGTAACAAGTGAAAAGCTTCAAGTAAATTACGTAATATATGTATTTGTAACATTGTAGGTACATAAATTGATTCTTTCAGAGGTGCAGCTATCACATAGCCAAACCCTATTTAATATTACAAGAGTATTTCAAGATCTGGGGGCCTTGATAGACCACGGAATGCAATAACAGACAGTTGAAGTTATTGGGACAGTCGGGATAATGTACGTATATAATTATAACAAACAAAAATGATACACATTGTTATCTGTTGACTTTGATTCAGTTAAAAGCAAATTGTGATGCTATGCTTTCGAGTATAGGGTGGAACAATTACTACACCCTTACAATCTTAATTCAAACTAAAGAATTGATTAAAATAAAATACAGGCAAACCCCTATCCATAGCTTTAAATATTCAATCTAACCTAACTAATTTGGTGTAAAATTTCCCCTATTCCAGTTTTCCCAAATTGATACATAGTAAATAATTCACAAACTTCCCAAAATACTGTGAATAGGGGTTTTGCTGTATTGGCAAATATCAATTTCACATACATTATAATTGATACTTTAAGCTATTAACGTTATGAATCCTGCACTGCAGAAATATATATTCATATAATATAAACAATAATTCATTATTATTATTTGGTTCTAGATGAGAGAATTTGTTTAAAACAAATTACATTCAAACTCATACTTGTTCTTGCTGTATCGAACTAAACCACTATTTATTTTCAATTCTAATATGAAAGATTTTATATAATACAGCAAATATACATAATTTGCTAATTGCTATGAAAATAAAACCATGTGGCTAAACAGTAAATAACCTTTGAATGGTGATCAAGCCAGGTCAGTGTAACCGTGTAACCGTGGTGGCGGTCGAGCGAATCTACGTCATCACAATACGATTTGGTTAAATTAATTACATCTAACCTGCATATGTTTCCGTACAGCCAGTCATTACTTCCAGTGAAGCCATGTGTTGAAACATAATGGAGATTTGTACGGAGACTGCTGACAATTTTGCCTAAATTTCACTTGAAATGAATCTAAACAAGGCGTGAATCGTCAACCAATAGCAAGTGATGTGGTAGTTTTGTACGTAAATGGGTATTCTAGAGACGTGTGCTTGATTGGCCCTACTCTGGTGTAACTGAAGTCGGAGACACATATCGATATCACAGAACAGTCTTCTCTTCCGTTGCCTCCCCCTAACGACTAACGAGCGCTCATAGTGACCTTCAAATTACCCTACTTTGTTAATTCATTGTTTTTCATTATGAAATAAGATAATAGAGATAATAAGCAATGGATCTAACAAGCTGCATTACTATAAATATGATGCTCTAACTTAAAACAGAGGTAAGCTTATGAGATTCTATAAGGCCTACATTAATCAATTTTAAAAAATGTATTAATAAATAATACAATCAACAGGAGAGGAAAGTTACCACTCCAAAAATAAGATAGTCCACGTTGAAATGGAGGAAGCGAGATATGGCCTCACCTCACCACGAAAACCCTGCAATGTGAGTAACGGCACTGGCAGTGTTGCCCCCCCAAACCCCCCCCTCCTCCCCCCATGACATAGGTAACCCATTGATTTAACATTGGCTGTATGTAGAATACAAACAACAATTTTTTTAACTTACAATTCAAACGGTTCCCATGTTTGCAGAAGAGACTACAACTTTTGGTATGGTTACAGTTACAGGTCATAACAAACCATTTGATTACTAAATAGCAAACTGTCAAAAAGTCAACAATCTTCAAAACTGTCTAAGTTTCTGTAGAAAACATCCACATAAACCATTAATGACTTGTCCATTTCATTTGATATTACCTTTAATTGTATTTCAAATATACCTGCAGGTTAATGAAAACATTCAAAAACTGTAGTGCTTCAAGCAGAGGAATGTTAGCAACAGCTGTCTTGTGAATGCAATATCTGGTAGGAAAATACCACATTAACATTTTTACTTCAATTAAAGAAGCATTGTGAGTCACTTTCTTACTAGATTTAATGCAACTCAACTGAATGGATGTATTACCTCAAATAGTTGAAAATTGCATTAAACCAGTTTCCGTAAAATTGACTATGGAACGAAATTTCACACTAAACTACGAGTAATGTTGGCGTAATTTAACGCATTCAAGATCTTGTGTACTTGAACTAGTTGCATTAACTTGAATGGTAATTGGTAACATAATTACTGAAGTGATGATATGGGAAGAATTTGATTAATAAACATAAGAACAAGATTGTTATTAAATAAAGCTGTTCAAATCTGTTGACGTGGTACTGTGTCGTAAGAGAATGCATTTAGTCACTGTCACGATTTACACGAACAACAAAAATGATGAGACATGTCCCCCCTATGATTCCTCATCACTGCTAATTCGAGTGACGTATTACGTATATTATATGCTGCACATGTGCACCTCGACTATAATCAGAGGCAGGAGTTTTTCAAAGGAAATTCAAAGGAAATTTTGTGATTTAAGTTCCTCTTGATGGAGATTGGGTGGGATTGTTTCAAACACGACAGGAAATTACTTTTTGTCATGAAATAATTAATTGTGCTAATGAAAAGTGGTGAAATGTTGATGGAAGCTAGGCAACATTTCAGAATGTTAGAAATCTGGTAGAGGCCAATCAAAGTAATTAAATAATTTTACAAAATTAGTTTTTTGTGATGGGACAGCAAAACTGCATAAATGATGAAGTTATATAATTTCAGGGGAAACTGTGAATGTGTAAGTTTGCCTAACAGCTAGGTTTGAGCGTGGGGGGAAGGATAGGAAGGAACCAACAGCTTACCTTGTAGAAGTTGCGGCCTTCGGAGTCGATAGAAACACAAAAAAGATTACTCGACGTTTTGTTTAATCTTTTTTGTGTTTCTATCGACTCCGAAGGCCGCAACTACTAAAAGGTAAGCTGTTGGTTCCTTCCTATCCTTCCCCCCACGCTCAATTTCAGGGGAAAGTCATTATTAAATTAATCAATAATGAATCACATATTTCGTGAGTTTTGGCCAATTTTGTGACTTGTTATTAATTAATTGTTATTGTCAGGACCAGAATCGTCCAATTACTAGTTATTTGTAAACAACAGGTTTTTAAGATTTTGCCATTATCTCTATTAACAAAAACTCCTGCTTCAGACTATAATGTGTTTTGTGTGCCACCTAAGTCTTAATGAATTATGGAAAGGTAAACTTGCAGTTTAAAAAAATAACCTGTGTATGTTTGTACCTGTCCACAAAAGACCATATGAACTAAAACAGCATACAAATAAAAATATACCAGTGCTTTACAAACAGATAAAGTAAGAGTCATCACTACAGCCAACATTAAAACCTTGTAAAATTAATGAGGTGATGCTATATTTCTAGGAACGGAACATTATATTAATATATTATGAAAAACGGGGAACAAAGCTTAATCAAATTTGTCACAAATTGCTGTATTTATTTCAATTGAAATATATTTTCTTTAGTTTTGTTTCTCAAAATAAACTCCATAAATTAAAAAGGATGCACTTTAAAAATTAAATACCAATCTGCCAAAATATAAAACTTTCATAATCAAGTTTAGAACTACACCTCGTTTTATAGAATGCCAAAATTAGTGCACGTTTGTGGAATATAAATAAGTTAATCATTTTAATTTAGCAGGATTTTAATGGTGGTTGTAGCAATTACTCAAATATCAAGATATGTATTCATACGTTTGAATTTTGATGTTTGTGGAACTCATGATTATTCATCCCCGTTTCCTGCCTTTGGAGAGTCGGTTTGTTCCAATACTTCCATGTCTGAAACTGTTGCATATTATATTCGACTTGAAGAACATCTTTCGGGGACACAACAAGTAATAAAAAAAGTTACTTTTTTATTACGTGTTAAACAAAATTTTGATTTGATTTTTTCCCAAAAAAGTTCCAATTGAAGGAGTAATTTAACGTGTACTCTTCTACAATTCCAATTTTGTAAATTGTTTAGTTTACAAAATAAATAGTGAATATACAACAAATATATTTTCAACCAAGGGATAAGTAAGTAGTATGGAGTCGACTTGCAGAGCAAGGCAACCTGTTACGTAAATATGGGCGCTTAACAGATTAGTATTTGTCTTTTAAACATGAACAAGTAACAGGATTGTGTCGAATATAATCCGAAGCACTACAATTTTTGTATGAAGTATGTATGTAATACATACAGTTCATCAAGTGTACCACAAAAATTTGCACTTTGCAGAGATTAAAAAAACTTAAGATTACGAGCAGTAATGACAGGGTTTAGGTTGTTCTCCTCATCACAGACGTACACTCTCGAAGAAGAGGCAAGCTGTGTGCTAGCAGTCAGAGCTGGTAGGAGGAGCAGCATACCTGCAATCAAATTATCTATTTGTTGAAACCATGCACCAAAAAAAATGTTCGTATCAGTAAGAATGGAGACGGTAGTTACAAAACTAGCACAGAGTCAGAGGCAACGTGCAAATTGTGTGGCTCTGAAGTACAAGACAGGGCACATATTTTTAGATGTGCTGCACTCAAGGTTTTTATTGACTCCCTGCCCAATGATATGAGCAGGCAAGAAAAGGAAGCTGTTTTATATTGGATAGTAAGACAAAAGAATGGCTGAAAAGCCATCTTGGCACAAGGAAAAAAAAAAAGCACAGAGTCCATCAGAATAATTGAGTCGGGTCTTACCTGCTCTTTGGGTCGGCATAATCGCCGTCACAGATATATTTCCCCGATACAAAGCGACGTTTCACCAGAGAAAGTCGGTATCCCGCGCCCACTAACTCGAACTCCACGCCCGACAGAGTGGTTCCCTCGCAGTTGAAATGAGTTGCGATGGTACCCTGGTTGCTCGGCCCGTTAGTCACCTCCAACCGAGCTCGGAGGGAGCCGACACCGTGATGTTCGCTGTGCGGGGACAGTTCCGTGAACTTCCACACGGCCCGATTACTCTCCGGTATCCTGGGGATACAACAATTATTGATGAACCAAGGCTCTCAGACCGGGAGAATATTTTTAAAAAAAACAGCACGCGAACCAGTCATAAACCTTGCGTTTGAGGAAGAAAGCGGAGCTCTCGAAAGTGTATGCACTTTGGTAAGTGCTTTAGTGTTTAAGACTGTGGTTAGTGTTAGTGTGGAGTTTAATTTACACAGTATAACAATTATTAAACAACAATTAATATTATATTACAGTGGAGCATCGATTATACGTTTCGTACTTATACGTTTTTCGTATTTATACATGATTTCCATATGGTCCCGGCCATTTCCCTTAGGAATCAATGTTAAAATAATTTAATTATACGTTATTTGGTTATACGTTTTTTTCGGTTATACGCGACAGAAATTGTTCCCCCCAGACATCTTAGTAGCGATTATACGCTAATTGGTTTTATTTTTCATCCGAAATCACTTCCTGGAAGCGCAAGCTTTATCTCGTTCGGGATATGCAGCTGTGAATGCGCGAGAATGGAATGTTGTTATTGTCAAGCGGTCACCCCACCTCGCCCCCCTCCCCTCCTCCCATTCGCTACCCTTGCTCACGTCCGGCTCTTGGCAGGTAGCCCAAGCCCCGAGGCATCGTATAGCGCCAGCCCCTCACGCCTCCCACCATACTACGTTTCACAGAGCGTCTGTCCATGCAGATTGTTCCAAGTTTGTTGGTGTTTTTAAATTGATACCGCGTGTTCATAATGGCTTGTTTTGTCGATTTGTTGTTTTATTACTATCCTCTGATTTTATAGTAACATTTCACGTATTGATCTGATCGTTTCATCAATTTATTGATTTAAAATAATTATCCGTGCCCCCGACCTTGCCGACGTAATAGGCCTGCGGGCCGAGCGCGGGCGCTGTGTGATACATCCCTTGCGGGCGCTGAGCCGACAGCTGCCGCCAGCTCGTGACAGCGGTCTCCCGGTGACGCGCGGCCGTACAGTCGCGTCCAAAAAACACTTACGTAGCGGTCGCTGAAACTTGTTTCCGCGTTGACATTTATAACCGAAAAACGATTAATCGAGGTGAATATCGATCTGGGACGGGAAAAATAAAGCGATCGATGCTGAACAACGGTACGGCGAGCAACGATATTTGGAATAAAATGTTTTAGATATCACTTTCGGTCGGGACTATTCGAAATAAAAAGGACGATTTTCACGACGTAACATGTAAAATATATATATTTAGGCCTAAGCACCATTTCAACCCCCCCCCCCTCCTACGTGCGCTAGAACACACCGTGAAAGGAATTTTTGTACTGCAGAAAGAGGAGACTGCCGAGAGTCACCATCTCTACTCATTACAAAGAAAACAAATGTAATTGTAGTTATACATTTTTTGTACTTATACGTTTTTTTCGGTTTGGCCCTTGGAAAACGTATAATCGAGGCTCCACTGTACTTATTTATCCCTAGTTAATCCTGATGATATTTTCTTTATAAAATAGGCCAATACCATAAAACCCTTTTAACTTGTTTAGCAATAAACTAATAGACACCTAATTACAGTGGGAATTGAGCTACTGTATTTGGGATGGTTATTGAATAGAATAGATGTCTCTAAAATACAAAATTAAACTAGAAAACGGAAAAACTGTTAGATAATAAGCTAGAGGGGATCTATTGCAGTTAAAACTTTAATACAAGAGAGCCAAAAAATGTTAGAGAAATGCTGATACATATCTATGTAACAGTTCTTTGGAATCAGCCCATCTCTAAATAAAATTGATATATTCCTACATTCAAACTCTTCATTGTAGCTACTAAAAGACATGCTTATATTGTTGCACTCTTGTAAGGCATGTAGTGCACAAACCACTGGGCAACCGGTTTCGACTGCATGTTCTTAACACCACCGTCGACTGGCACTGCAACGGTGAGATTCAGCAGAGGTGTTGCGGACGACATCGCGTGGCTGTTGTACTTATAGTCCACTTTCAAGTCGGTGTGAGCGGCTTCACACTTCCAGTACGCAACCAGTTGAAACGGGCAGGAACCCGCACCAGGTTTGGACTTAATCTACAAAAACAAGATTTAACCTATTAAAAACAAAACTAGTACACACAGTCAAACGTCAATACAACAAACGCTAGGGGAGCCCGCTTTTAGTTCGTTATAATGATAATTTCGTTAAAATGATCAGTCATTTTATTTTTGCTAATGATGGTAGCCGTGATCCCCTGGTTATCAACGAGGCCCGCAACACGTACAGCGAGCGCGCTAGAGCCCCTGCAGTGAGCACTGCCCGCAACCTGCATTGCACCTGCGTGATGCAGGCTTCAAAGGCGTGTTGGTGAACGCCCGCGCTAAGCCTAAGTTGGCCCAAGTTAAGAAGAATGGCTGATAACTAGGGCTAGGATGTTCAGGACCTTTCAAAGTGAGAAAAAGGCAGGCAAATAGTACCTTTAAAACAGCAAAAAAGGACCTAAAAAGGACCTATTGAATTTAGATAGATTAGAAAAAATTTTAGATGCGTCGCTGCAGACATCGGCTGGCTCATCTCATCTCTGACTCATCGTTACAGTATTCGACAACAAACAAATAATTACGTATGCTTGGCCCGATGATGTGGCAAGCTCGAAACTGCACTCGCACGTTTTGCGTCCGTTTTAGCAAATTATATCAAAATAGGAAAATAGTCCCTTAAAAATGCCCAAAAAGGACCTGTTCTCATGGAATGATGTAAATAGTAGGGATGACATCGGGTATCCGGGTATCCGGGTTACCCGAATCCAAAAATTACCCGAATCCGTTCTAAGGATTCGAATCTTGTTCTGGTACATTTTTAGTTGAATTGTTGTATGCTTCAACAATGCGCCAACAATGGTGATAACAAAATGACTTGTTTCCATTCCATAAAATACTTTCCCGCTCCGTTATGTACCCATTATCGGCTTGATTAAAAATAGACTAAGCCTATTTTATGTGGTGTAATTGCTGCGGGCGAGTTCTGGTATCCCTGTGCTCCCACTGGCTCTCGGCCTACCCCCACCCCTTACCGATCATCATCACTGGCTGACAGAACGCACGCTGGCAGCTTCTGCCACGGGCGGTCAATGGCCTTCAAATAACATGTTGAGCGACGTGATTTACACTTCTAGGATTCGGGTTACCCGAATCCTTGAGGGGCTGGAATCGAATCCAGATTTTACTACCCGATGTCATCCCTAGTAAATAGGCATTTTAAGGCAAAATAAAATCCATATTTTTGGCATCCCTAACACTTGAAACGCACTTAAAACTATTTTCCAGGCGAGTATTTACCAATAGAAAAAAAGGAGATGTCCTGAACATCCTAGCCCTACTGATAACGAATCAATTACTGTGGGAGAAGTGAGGATTTGGTTAAATGAATGGACTTGGTTCCACTTCTTTTTTCTATTTGCTGGCGATCTTTGATAAACGTTGACAACGTTGACGGCGATGTACCTAACTCTTTGGCTACTTCTCCCTTCTTTCTTCCACTGTCCACTGCTTTTAAAATGTTTAGTTATTCTTCAAGTGAAAATTGTTTGCACTTCCCAGCCATAATTATTACGCACACGGATCACTAACACGTTTCAACACAGTACATAACCTGCCTCTCAACTAGAGTGACAACAAAACAATGACGCTCGCGTCGCCGACCGGTCGGAGCAGGTTTGACACAATAGACGCTAGGCCGCATGGGGTATACCTGTTGTGCGGCTGGGAATTCCCAAAACCACGATTTCAATAATAATTTTCGTTGTAACAACACTTGAGTATAGTCGTGGTTGAAAATGTTGGTTCGTTATAATAATTATTTGGTTAAAACGATTTTTCGTTGTAACGACTATCATTTAACATTAGAAACATAGGAATCAGGCGGGGCCACAGTAACTGTTCAATGTAATGATAATTTCGTTGTAAGGACGTTCGTTGTAACCACTAAATTGACTGTATAACAGGCAATTGATAATATTTGATACCTTTTTGAACTATTCACTAGTTATTCTTTACAACAAAAATTAAATAATGATATTTTGAAAACAAGTCCCTTCTTACATACCTGGTATTTTAATATGTCTACATTAAAATAGGAGGCAGCCGGGTTTTGCTCAGATTGTCTTCTTAGCAATGCTGTCAAGGCACTCATATTGAATTCGAACAGCATAGTCTCGTTACTTGGCTGGGAAGCGTCTCTGAAACAAATTCATTTACATTCACTTAAAACTGTACGGATTGTTGTGTGCACGAAAATCCCCATACTAGGGGACATATGAAGAAAACAATTTCTAAAGTAAAAATTCTCTCAATAAAAAAAATAAAACCTCGCATTTTGCAAACCAAATTATCAACGCTACACAGCTACGTGTAAACTGCCAGCATTATTAGAAACTGCCGTCTCACAACAAGAGAGTACCAGTTACTTGAGCCAGGCAGGTGTTCGGTGTAGAACGTGAGCCGCAATTACAAATAATTCGTGTGCGATTACATGAATGTTGTGTGATTCGTCTCTTCACATTGTTCTCATTCTCAGTCAACAGGTAGGCCTACTAGCTTGCATCCAATTTCACTTGATGATAGACTTTGGTGGTTTTCTACATTATAAAAACGACCATATTTGTGTATTGTCTTTCTAAAATGTGCCTAATGCACTCCAAAAACCTGAATTTCGAAATATTTGCCTATGGTGCAATTAAGAGGGTATTTTCTTCCTGCAAGCATTGTGTGTTTCATACGGAAGTGCTTTGCCGGTGCGGGAACTAACCACTTGATGCGAGTACACTTCGACGAGTATTTTCAAGACTTGTGGAAATAATATGTTAAAACTTACATGGTAACAAGTTGCTTGTTTGGTAGAACATTGTCCAACCGCTGAGCATTACGAATCCGAAAGGAAAGCAAAGCAGGACTTGGATTGTTTGCTAGAACGGTAACAATCCCGGCAGGAAACGAGACCATCATATCACCAGACATCTTGACCTGACACTTAGTCTCGTCCGTCCCTCGAAAGAAGGAGTGGATGATCTCGTGGAAGGCAACTGCAAGGGGAATTGTGTCGGCCATGCCAATTGTCAGAGGAGAAGGCCCCCGCGACGAGCCTACAGCAACGCCCGCTGAAAAACAAACATACATTAAGTAGTACTACCATTATATTATTATTATTAACAATTCTTATATCTTTCAAATAATCTTCTAATAAAACTACTAACGTATGCAATAGGGATGTCATGGGGTAGTAAAATTCGGATCAGGTTTATCTGTGCGGCCGCTGCGCGCAGGAAGGGTGGGCATCCCAGAACTCGCCCGCAGTAATGACAGCGTGTACTAATCAGCAGGCCGCTCGTAACGCCCACAAGCAAGAATTCACTGTAGTTTCAAGGAAAGTAGTCGCAGAAATATCGTTACGTCATTTTTTTTATTTTGTATACAAATATTACTACCTGACTAGGATTTGAATCCTAAAAATGGATTTGGGTAATTTCTGGATTCGAGTAACCCAAGTACCAAGGTACCCTATGACATCCGTAGTATGCAGAGAATGCTGGGACTCAAGCAACTAGAGTGAGAATTCAGTGTTCGTAACTTGTAAACATAACAAACATTAAAAAAAGCGGTCGATGAGAACAAAGGTCCCATTTGACCGGAATAAAATCATGGAGTGTGACAGGGTTAGAATTACCTGTGCGGAACTCGAGACTACCAACGCTGTCAGCGCGAGAGATTTGGGCCGGACTGACTCGACCTCGGGGCGAAGGTCCTTCTCCACGGCGGGAAGGAGGCCGGGGGATTGCGATCGAGCTCTGCAGAGTAGGGGTAGGAGTCTGGCGGGACTGCTTCGGCGGCAGGGCCGGCTGAATCTCACCCACTTCGGAAAATAGATCACCAAGATCTAGAAAGAAAAAAAAACAATCCATGGTGAATACCGACACTGTCTGACCATAGATATAAATGTTGTTACCCAGATATGTAACTGAATGGAGGTCCGAGGACCTATGCTCGTTCCTTGATGCCCGCCATATTGTATGATTGCCTGTTTGTTTACATTTTAACATGTGTGTTTTTCAATGTGTTATACATCGCCTGGCGTATTTCACTGATATTGACGGCTATAAAAAGAAAGTACGCGAGTATCTGTATACCCATTGGACATAAAGTAGTCATTTCAGCATTGAAAATAATAATTTCTAAATATACAATATGGCGACGTTCCGAGAATAATGCATTGTTGAAATCTCAAAAGAGAATCAGTTTTAGACCGTCCAGATAGCAGTGAGTTACGTATATTGGTAACAATATTTATATCTATGGTCTGACAATCCATTTTTAAAACGATTACTTTTTAAGGACACAGTATAAAGTAATTGCGCGAGGGAAAAGATGGGAACCGCTTATAAGGAAGGAGAAAATGAACGTAAGGAAAATTGATAAGGAAGAAAGAAGAGTATACGTGGCAAATTTCCGGATGGACACCGGCCACGACTACCTGCAAGCCCATCTGCACAAAATAGAAGTGGTGGATACGAGAACATGCCCACTCTGCAAAGAACAAGACCAGGACGCGGAACATCTTGCGACATGTGTCTCTTTGACAGCAGAAAGGGATCTAATGGAGGGGCAAAAGATAGCAAGGAAGAAATATGTGGCAAACCTTTATTGGGCAACTAGGCAGAGAATGGCATAAGTTCCAACTGTGGGTGTTCGAAAGAAGAAGAAGAAGAAGACTTTTGAAGGCTGTAGAAAATGGCACCACTGACCTGCGTATCTGGAGGAGGCAGAGGGTGCTGGACTCCCCACGGACACCTGGGTCGGACTCTGCAGGGGGGCGTACGGGTGGCTGCCGGTTGGAGTAGACGCGCTCGACGCCGTAGGACTTTCAAACAGATTCAGACCCAGCAAGTCACTGCTAGGTTTCCTTCACAGAGACACACACATTATAATAAAAGCACGGGGAACCCCTCCGACTGATGGATTACCTGAACTTGCTTGGAACCCGCAGATATACACTATCCTCGATCTAATCAACCCACTGTTGTTGGTCTTGCAGCTTAAGAGTGCGCCAGCAAAGCAGGAAAATTTAAGGTTTTCTGATCCTAGCGCAGATGGATATTTTCTACGATACATATATATGCAAAATTCATTCGTTTGGATTGAATCCGATAATTGAGATATTGTCAAAATTTCAAGCTCGAAATTTGAGAAAATTATCTTAAATCATTTTCTTGACATTTATAAAGACTTTGTAAGATTTACTTAGAAATGGTAATTTCCATTCAGATGTGGCAATAATTTAAATTGATCCCAGGATTAGATTAATTAACTAACAATTCCATTTTTCTTGAAGTGCACTGAAGAAAGTTTGAGAATTTATTAACCAGATTCGTTATCAAAGTTAAAGCATAGTTGCCAAATATTGCTCGATCTCGCTAGACTTACAATACGACTGTCCACACACAGCCGTACCCAGGACACAATTACTCAACCGCATCGTACAAGAGCCACTCTGTTGATAACTTGGGGTGGGTCTGGGCGGGCCAAATTTTTTTTAATGGATGAACTTGAATACTGAAGACATATTTTGCTAGCCAAAGATGTTAGGGATGGGCAAATACGTTTAGCAGCCTAAACGTTCAACCGTTTTTAAAACTCGCGTTTAAACGTTTTATTCGCTCTATCCCCTGCCATGAGATGAATAAAATAACCTTTGCAGTAATTACCGAAAAGTTCCGAAACATTGGGTAAAATTACAATTTGTAGCTAGAAAAAACTATAATAGTAGACTTGTACTGCAGTACGCTCCGTTGTAAAATATTTGTTTCTTATCTTATATACAAACACTTCTGTACACACGTTTAAACGAGGCGTAAAAAGTAAAAACGTTTAAAGTAGGGATGAACATCGATAAAATACAAACTATCGATAATCGAAAAGATGACTGCATTATCGATCGATAATATCGAACGATAATAAATTTACAAAATTGAAGTAATCTTTTACAGTTTCAGTGATATGTCGCCTAATCGAGCACATAAGGATATGGCAACATTACTTGGACACATCTGACGTGACACTGCTGAGAGTATAATCACATTTTACGAGACCCGAGGCCTAGTATTTTGGCAGTATCTTTGAGTATTTCAATACTAGAAAGGTCCGAGAAAAACGAAATAATGCTTTACGATCCCGCTTTTTTAGAAAACAGACCATTCGATAATATTTGTATTATCGATTATCGAAATTTTATTGCATATCGAATATCGAACGATAATATCGATTATCGTGTGCATCCCTAGTTTAAAGCCACTCCCACGTTTAAACGTGTAAACGTCCCATCTCTAAAAGATGTGTACCGGTACATACTTGCCGTGATACGCAACAGTGTTGAAAGTAAGCAGAGAACGTCCACTTACCCACCAAGCTGCTGAGAGACGGACTGTGATCGCTTAATGTGGTGATCTGCTTCGGCTGTGGACCCTCTTCGACCCTGCAAGCAAGTTGCAACAAACTATAATATTCCACCTGGTGCCCAAATTATTCTCTATTTTGTACACGCTCCGGCCATTAGAAATAAAGATTGACAATATTTCCTCAATGGGGGTTGACAAGTCAGTAAAATTTGCCACAATTTATGCCAAAAAAGGTGGCTCAACAACTACTACCTACTATTAACACTAGGGATGTCAAGCGATTAAATTATTATATCGATAATCGAATTCACTTTCACCTCCATAATCGATTTTAATCGTTTTGTAAAATGTCGGTATAGTAGCAAGTTTCTTTCAAATTTCGGTCTGTTTTCGGTTAGTTTGAATCGCCCGCGGAAGCCACGAGTTCGCACGGAGTGTGTGGCAGACTACGGCATGTGGGTTGAAATACTCGTTCGACTTCTTTTCGACTATCGATATATTTTACGCCACGGAGTTTTGTTTTGTTCTGTCCAAGATTTCGACGATAATGACGATAATTTCTGTCCTAGTTAGGCGTGAAGGGCTATAGTTATTCACTTTCCGTTTTTTTTTTTACCAATAAGTAATTAAGTATGCTGAATGCTGCAGCTATGCTGTCAGATATGATGGGTCTTCTTCTTCTTAGCGCAATAGCGATGCTAGCGCTAGCGCTCGCGCTCGAATAGGCGGCGGATCTTGAGAACTAAATTTAAAAAAGCGCAAAAATTTAAAATCGATTTTTTTTAATCGATTAATTGTTTTCGATTAATAATCGATTAATCGAATCGATGTAATCTTAATCTTTGACATCCCTAATTAAAACTAAAACTGAAACTTTTCATTAATCTTTCAATTACCCGGTACAAGAGACCAGGAATGTACACACAGCGGTTTGTCATCAAAAGTTCGCTCCCTCGGCCCAGCATTAGATACAAGGAGTATTGCATTCACTTACCGCTACAACTGCAACCGGGGACAACGATAACGTCTCTACGGTTGCTCGGAGCTCATCTACACTGGCACTCGTGGGTGCAGACCCGTTACTTAAAGGCTTGATCTCGACGTGGATCTTACGGTCCCGTTCGTCCTCTAAACAGAATAAAGAGAATCCCTTTTATACTAGTCCCAATGTTATTAGTCTCATGCCGACCTTGGATTCTTATCCATACACACAGTCTCAACAAAGCTCATCAGGTCTCTGACGATCTTTCACATATTCATATAGGCGATCTTCTGCTTAGTGGAATGCACTGTAAGCCTCTTTAGTCACACCTGCTGTGTTTGGGGTTTTCAAGTATCCAATATGAAGCCTAAAATTATCACTAATGGACCGTTTTCAAGTAGATGGTAGGAACCAGAGAAGTTGAAAATGAAGTTGGTTCTGTTGGACTCGGTTATTTTTTCAGAATGAGACATTGGGATGTGAATTGTGTTTGCGACTGGTACGATAGAACTCACCCGAATCTGTGTCCGAACTAGAATAGAAGCTCCCCTTGTCATTCTCCCAGAGTTCAAGTTTGGGGCGAATGCAGTAGCCCTCTTCATCCACTTCAGGAGTTGGGGTCCCAGACTTGCGACCTTCCTCTTTGTCGTCCCTACAATTATCAACATTTACTTGCCGTCTCTTACTCCGCTTGCTAAAGTTAGCAACAATGATTGTGCACGACAGACTAATCAAATAAATGCAAACGTGTCATAAAATGCATTTATATACATAACAGGTTTTAACTGGTATAATATAATAGAAGACTTACATATCAGATTTATCTTCCTTATTACTGGTGTTATCCGAATCCTTTTTCTTTTTTGCTTTCTTCTCTTTTCGTTTCTCTCGTCTACTTCTCAAAAACCCTGAAATTTGTTTGCTATTATAAACAATTATTCAAAATGATTGGTGCCTGGTGTGATTACCACCACCATAAAAAATATGCCAAAGCAGCTAAAGGAAAAACCATTTAGTATAACCCAAGTCTCCCAATTTGAGTCCATCTCAAGGTTACAAATTAAAATTGAAAGACATACAATTGAGATTGTTTTGGAACCCATCGCATTAGCTTTTGTGTAAGTAACGTTAAATTAAAAAAATAGGGTGCAACTTACTTACTTTATCCCGAGACAAGCCAATTCGATAAACTAAAATCTTCATCTGTGTCACCTTATGATACAGATAAGATTGCAGGAAACAATACAAAGTTCTGCTACTAAAATACTAAAAACTAAATGTTACGTTCATCGAGTTTATCTTAAAATCACAACAAAATGCAGTTTTCAATAAATGTATACAAAGTTGGAAAATTTAAAACAGTCTGCTTAAAATATTTGGTTTGCATAACTAATAACAGCGAACAAATGCTAACCTTAAAACATAGCAAACTCCAGGTGAGTTCCAGTAGTTGGCATTCCAATATGTATGTATATATTCAAACCTCCCACATTTGACTACATAGAGAGCATATGGATATAACAGTAAATAGAAGATGGGTTGTTGGGTAAATCGTTAAGATAGATGTACTTGACTAGAGAGATAATAAGACAGTGACACAATGCCGAATAGAATAGTATGTCTGGTTTGACTAGATTTAGCGTGAAAGCACAGTAAGTCAAATGTAGAAATTGAAAGGGTAATTTTAGATGCGCGCACTTTTCATGAATCGAGTACTATCTTATGAAGAATACTGAAAGTGTTTTCTTTTAAGAGCGAAGGATACCTCTACGCCAAAAACCGCAGAAAATGTCCATTGTTTAATTATATCTCAAGATTGAAACACAAAATCGAAAATCTGAGAAATCATAGCGTTGTAGTTTGGTAAGCCCTACACACTGAATGATAAATGTATTTAACGTTATAATCAGTATGACTGTGATAATTATTGCCTTAAATTACTAAGGAAATACGTATCACAGTCATACTGATTATAATGTTAGATACATTTCATTCAGGATGTAGGGCTTACCAAACCACAGCGCTATGATTTCTCAGATGTTCGATTTTGTGTTTCAATCTTGAGATATAATTAAAAAATGAAAATGTTCTGCGGTTTTTGATGTAGAGGTATCCTTGGCTCTTAAGCTTGATCAACAATTCTATCGCAATTTACAATATTAAGATTATTAGAACCATAAACGTGTCCATATCTTGTAAGTGGATGTGGGATATATATTGGAGATTCAAATATAAGAAGTAAGTTAGGCTGTAGGAAGGGAACAACAGATGAGAGTAGTCCTGCCTACAACACAGTTGAATAAACCATTAGTATCATTTAAAAAAAGAAGTCCAATTCAAAATCCATACTAGATTTCATAATTTACTTTTATTGAAATCTATGTTATTTTACCTCCACATTACCCATCATTCATTCATTCAGTTCCTGTCCATATGCTCTATAACTGGTCAGATGTTGAGCTGAAGCACTTTGTGTGTGCAACTTATAATCCTAACTCAGGGGTAACTTTACGACAAACGTCTAGCTTACTTAATAAAGTTACTAGTGCATTCTTGTAACATACTGTCACACCTATATACGTGCTAGTAATGTCTTACCTGGTGGAGGTTAGGCAGTGGGCATGTCAGATTGTTAACCACAGCACTACACCAACACTCCAGCAGCTTTTGTTGATAGGTTTTAATGTCGGTATAAACCAAATTTATTAGTCTCCAATAAATGGCATGATTGTTTGTTTGATATTAATAGTCTGTGGCGACTAAGGATTAATTAAAATCTTCATTTAAGTATCCGCTTATAGCACTTTTTTACATGCACTGAAGTTCTTGACTGTTTTTTTATCATGTTTGTTTTAAATAAATAACTTGGAATGAAAGACAACTTCTGTCATCAATGCACCACTAAAGTATTAATTCTGACTTGCTAAACAAGTAGTTAAAAACAAGTATATAATGATAAATTTAAATAATTGTGATTCTATAAACCAATCTAAAAGATTATAGTTGACTCATATGTATGGAAATGTATGTTCTCCAATCATTGACAGTAAATAAGTTAAGAAACGCTGAGCATGGGCCCCGATGACTTGTTAAAAGAAAGCACTACTTTTAGGGAGCATTCCACAACTAAAATACATCTAATGGTCGTGAGTAAAAGTTGAAATGGTTCCCCTGAGTATACAACTCACATCCTTCATCGTAATGTTATGCAGTTTTCTTAGCGTGTAGTAATTGATGCTCTAAGCTGGTTCCTCCCACTCAAATGATGCTAGAACAGTTCAATTAATACTTTCCATACACAGCACATATATATATGTACTATGCAGACGAGTTCAATTTCTAAAGAAATTTCTATATCAATTCAATTTAAAATTCAATTTTCAAGGAGTGGTTTCCACACTTGTTTTGACCTCTAAAAGCTTTGATCTGAAAAGCTTAGCAATGGTTGTTTCCTGATTTACATAACTTTATGTGCACAAATTAAAAAATTGTATTGGCTAGACCGTATTATGCTGACTTGAATTGTCTCCTAAACCATGACAGTCTAATCAGGTTTAAGTGTATATTAAAAATAAAAATAATGAATCAAATCTGAGAGGTTCTACAGATAAAACATATTCTGTTGCAAAATAAAACTCATAGATAAAATACAGAACTGTTAAATTGGCAAACATTGACCACATTAATCGAGATGAATCTTATACTGATGCAAAAAAACAATAGAAACATATGAGAGATACTTACAAAGGAACCATTTAGCAATTTCCATAAATCAAAATGAAAGCAAAGCAACTATTTCATTCCTTATAAAGTGGCTAAATACCGAGGCATGGCACGTTGCCTCGAGTGCAAATGCTTGTGGATATTTTGAGACGGTTACACTGACACCATTTGCGTGGAAGCTGGGGTTTGGGTAGCAAGAGGTGGTGCATCAAAAGAGAGAGAGAGAAAGAGAGAGAGAGAGAAACACGAGCAACCTGTAGTCCAGGACGATAGAGAATAAGAGGGCCGTGACGGAGAGGTCCCTGTGTTCCACGCATTTGGCAGGCACAAAAAAGAAGAAAACATCAGTCCTTGAAATACATAGAGCACAAACTAGCAATGCCACACACAATAAAGTGCTTAGTGATGTCTAGATTGTCTAGAGAGGTGAAAATCAGGTTCGTTTAAACTGTTATTGTAAACGCTGTTGTACATAAATGCAGGGCCAGATGCCAACTGCCAAGCTTCTGAAAAGAAGATGTGGCCAGTAGGCCTATCGAATGCCAATCAACACTGAGTTTAAGATAAATACTGCCTTTTTAATTTAAAGTAAGACATCATTGTATATATGTATCGAGTCAAGTGCCATTATTAGTTAGTGCCTCAAATTAAAATAATAAAGTATATTTCTAATTTCTACTAATGAGAACTATGGCTAGGTTTTAAACTCTAGTGGGCTTTCTTCGTGTGTGAAAATAACGAGAAGAAGCAGCACATCCCGCCAAAAGGTTGGAGGTAAGGTAAGGATCTGTAGTACCACACTCCCAAGGTCACGTTGTGTGGAGGCAAATGAGAACCAACCACCAACATGGAGCAAATCTTGGCTAGGAAAAACATTAAAACTGTCATCAGATAATGAACACAAGAATAATATAACCATATTAAAAATATTCCAATATATATTTACCAACATTAGCTTTTAAGTTGAGCATGGCCAAATATTTGTATATAGGGGTCATTCAAATAATTACTAAATATTTTCTCATGATATCACAGAAATCTAACATGTGTGGTTCATTAAGCTGTGTTGAGGACACCAAACAAACTGGAGTATAATAAAAACTTCAATGTGACTAGGCCTATGCCATATCAGTAAAACTAGTAACTTTGAGTGAGCCACAGTTTTGTATGTATTATGTTCCCATCAACAATTTGAACATACAGTAATTTCGACTCTGTATGGACAATCAATACTGATCAAGTTACACCTCACTTCAAAGAGCAGGGATACATGGCATGTTGGGAAAACTTAACCCATCGGCTAACACTAACGGTAGCTTGTATTTCAACTTGTTTTCTGTAGCCCCAATATATAATTATGTGGCCCATTTCTGAGTTTGTATTATTTAATGGATGAGTAGGTTAGAACTTTCAATTTGGAGAAACCTTACAAAAGTGATCAATTGTGCACTCACGTAGGCTTTCGCTGCCCGAGTGAATCACTAAACTTGAACTTGGCTTTCGGGTATAGCCGCGTCGATTATTGCTTAAAAGCTGACGTTTCAGGAAGGTTACACTACCCATCTTCAGAGCTAAAACCTAAAGAAGTCACAGAATGAAACCTACTCGGTCCAGCTCCACTCTGTGACTGCTCACAGAGCTCTGTGCTGCAGTCACAGAGTGGAGCTGGACCGAGTAGGTTTCATTCTGTGACTTCTTTAGGTTTTAGCTCTGAAGATGGGTAGTGTAACCTGCAAGAAACGTCAGCTTTTAAGCAATAATCGACGCGGCTATACCCGAAAGCCAAGTTCAAGTTTAGTGATCAATTGTGTTCCATAAATAAAATTTACCTAAGTTTGAGCTCTAAAGAACCACATCATGTTTTGTCTCATATCGATGAGGGGTAACACAATAAAACAATTGAAAAAGTAATGAAATTTACGTGTAGAAATTGCATATTAATAAGTGTTACTGAATTACAAGTTATTATAATACTTTGCCTAACTATTTCAGGGATAAAATAAGAAGGCTTGTGGGTATGAATCACTAGCTCATACAATAAGGTAAATTAAAATAAACAAAAGAAAGAGCAATAAAGCTTAATATGATGTGGTATGTGTAGAGCTGCATATAAGCAAGCACTAAATAGCACAAGTTTTAGCGACACTGCAAGCCCCCCGCCCCCCCCCCCCCCCCCCCTCAACGAAACAGCAAAAGCCTTGGCAAAAAAACAAAACATTCAACATGAGATTATTAAATGGAACTCTAAAAACGAATCTAATGTTTAACAATAATGGAGATAACAAAGATCACCCAATATGTCAGCTCTCGGTACAGAATTTCTGCCACTGAAAAAATAATCAAAGAAAACAAAAAGTACCAATAAATAAAAATAAGCAAAGTTCCAGTCCTGGAACAAGTGAGCATAGAAACATAAATAAAGAAAGAAGGCATACAAGTACATAACGGGAAGGTGCCAACATAGATAGAGCATAGAAGCGAGCGGGCAAGCAGACAGGCAAGCAATAGGTCGGAGCCAAACAGTGATTACACTTGGATCCTCTGAGGGGGTTGCGAGCTAGTGAGGTACTGTGCCCGTTGGGTGGTACCCCACTGGTGGGGCTGGTGGGAGCCGATGTGGGCAGACTTCCACCCTCGGGGTTGCCACTGCACTCTTTGTTACCTGTAACACGACAACACAAACCACACCGAGCATATGCCACATGACTGCCGTTAACTTCACGTTTGCTTCTTAAACAAGTGTTTACATTTTCACACCAAAATAGTTTTACACTGTTAGCCAAATACAACGTAATACACCCTAGTCAAGTTTCTTTAGGGATATTGAAGAATATCTAAACTTAAAAAAAGTCATAATAATTTCACTAAAGGCGACATTTTCCCTCCCCCCACTATTATAGTTATTTCATGCTTTTGAGACTCGAAGAAAAAACTTACGGGATTACCCTTTTGTTTATTATGTGTTTATTATTATCTATATACAACAGTTAGGGAACGCGTGTTTGTTTCACCGAGGGGATTAGCACTAATTGGATAGTGACAAAACATGCTCTGCGTGCTCTGCTGTCCAACCCTAATGAGCTACTCATGGGAGATATTAGAAGAATATCTGCATTGGGAAAAGCCCTCCCCCCCCCCCCCCCCCCCCCCCGAGTATGAAGGAAACTTTGCACACGGGGGTCACACAGGAAAAATGTAATAATTTATTTTTTAAATAATTTGTAATAACTAGGGATGGTTGAAAATGGTGTTATTTTTTTCCAAATTTCGTTTTAATAAATCCAAATTATGGTGTTTTGTGGTGTTATTTTTGTTTTAATACAAATCGTATGTACATGTGCTAAAACAGAGTTATGTAAGTAATGCATTTTTGACTTGTTGGAATCTGCTATATTATTATTTTGGAGTAGGTTAAATGTCTAATATCTACCTAATTTGTAGGTCTACATTATGTTACCTACTCGAGAAAGAGTTGATTATGCTAAGGTGAATGTGAAAAATGTCAACTTTATTGACATCAACATCAAAACTTTAAAAGTTATGTAAAACAATGTAATAATTAGGCCTATCCATATCATTATCACTCAGTGAAACAAATCATAGTTGTTTCTAAGAGAATATGCTGCCCCGACAAATATTAACATAAACCGCTTATTTTGACTTACTGTACCCGTACCTGCTGTTGACGTCAACATGCATTTAGCGCTACGACTACGTAGGTTCTTGCCTTGTGGCTCGCTCGTAGCCGCGCGGTCAGCTGTTTAGCCGACCCCTTTAGCCGCACTCACTGCTACTTTCGGCATGATTTTAGGAAAATAAGATTGTACGACCCTTTCTTACCAAGAAACGAACAAGAACTGAAAGACGAAGACGTCTATCGAGTGTCAATGACCGAGAAAAGTAGGTCAGAGCGCGGGTGGGAGGGGTAAAGAATGGTCAGCGCCGGGGTTGCAAAAAAAATTTGTGAAACATTCCTGTGGCAGGCGAAGGAAGGGATGGAAATTCGTGGGAATTTATTTTCGCCGTTTTATTTTTCATTCAAGGAGTAGGCCTAATTCACGGAAATAATTGGAAATTGACAAAAATACAAAATGTGGCATTATTTTGGGGTGTGAAGTATTAAATATGGTCTTATTTCGCGAATAAGGGCATAATTCGTTTTATTGCCATTTTATGGTTTTATTTCGCGATTTGATTTGGACTCCTGACTAGTCATAACATGAAGAAAACGAAAAAAAAATGTGTTAAAATTGATTGTTACACTTTTCGTTTTATCGCGCATCGCGAAAAACAACCATCCCTAGTAATAACTAATAATTGCCCACATGTAATATCCAGATAGCTGGTCAATGTTCTATGTAATGTGATAACTTTATGCCTATTGCTAAATATTAGGATATTGATACACAAAAAGAAAGCCTAATACCCAAAGAGTGAATACAAAGGTAATGTTTATGCCCACCTCTAGTACAATTATTATTAGTGCTCTTTCTTCCAAGTAATTAAATAAAAATACACAGGTCATTTTGACTTATTAAATTTTAAAACGATGCACAAGACTAGATGATGTTTATGACCTGAAAGTGGGCATAGTGAAGTTAACAGGCTCGTCACGTTTCAAACAAAAGCCTGTCACAACCCGACATGACACAAGGCACACACTTGACAAAACACAAGCGAATAATGATCAGAGGAATCGTGCAGTACCTGCCAGTGGCTGATGTTCTCCGATCAATCAAGTCACATAAACTACGTACGTTCACTACGGATATTGACCACAGATCACAACTAACCACATTTCCACACTTACTAACCCCTAATTCCTACACAGACATGTTTTACTCAAGACAAAACAATACTCTGCCAGTGCCAGAAACACGGAGCTCTATTTCTCGAAGCTGCCACACTGTAGCACAAAACAAAATAGCCCGGAACCATGCAACATTTATATTACCATGACACAGTAAACATACCACAATTTAATATGCTTAGGCATAGGCTTAAACACTTTGTTGTGAAATGAGCATGTTTATGTTAACCATTGGCAATGTATATATACAGCTGGCATATTAACGTATGATACCTAGTACTTTGTAAAATGGTTGTGATTATCTGTAATTCTTTGTTAATAAATTGTTGTGCAACCATTTTTCAAAGCTCCAAGATACTGTTAGTGAATTATTTTCTATTTTGAAATGCAAAAACCCCAAATTGTTAATGCCCAAGTTACTGATAAACAAATACTGGCAGTATAATTAGTCCATTAGTTTAGTCACTTATGGGAAACATGCCCAGATAACACATTTCAATATATGTAAAATGCAGGTAGAAATTAATACATTACCTTCAACCTGTACTACATACACAAAACAACAGTATGTTGGCGTACTACTGTACACTATAAATTACTTTCCGTATATTTAATACTGGATTTGTACTACAAGAAGTAATATTTTACCAAGATAAGAGCAATAAAGGCTAGAAATAGTTTATTTGAATATCAATGTAATAGACAGCTTGCAGAAATGAAGACAAAGTTGAATACAGTGAAATTCCTACCGGTATTTGAAAAAAAGTGACTCCAGTAGCTTGATATGACTTTTGTTTGAGTTTCAGATAGTTATATAGCTGATATCACTAAATATTTGCTTCGTTAAATATAGATACCTAACCTAATATGTAAAAAAAAACTAACTAGTAAACTAAATAAAAAGTATCCATTGTAATAAGTATGTGGTGCTAGATCCACGTGATATTTTAAAATAATGCTTACTTAATTGAGAAAACTCACAGTAGTTACACACTTGAATCATTGCAATGTCATTAGTTTAACCAACATGATAGTAACACGACAAGTGATTTACTTGCGCTATGGTTTTAATTTAGAAAATAATGAGTATTTAGTATTTACTCAACGTTTAGAAGCCTACAGTCTGGAATCGAATAGTGAGAGTCAAGATTAGGCTTGAATCTTGTTTGCACGATGCTACGTAATGAGTTTGTGAAATTATGACCACAAAGTTCAGAAAAAGTTTTTGTCCTATAAGGCTATTAACTAACAAAGATCTGTAGATGTAAGTCATAGAAATAAAAACATTGACAAATCTGTAGTTTGAGGCAACATTATTAACTGCCAAGTTACTAACTGTTAAGAACATTTGATACCATCACATAATGATGGCTACACATCCAAGATGTGAAGCCCAAAGACCATATTTTCATGTATGTACACTAAGCCAAATTTCGTGTTCAATTTTGTAATTGAATAATGCAAATAAATTAATAATAGTAATTTCAAGGTTTGCGTTACAAGTATATTATATGAATATGATACAGTGATAAATTGCAATTACATTGATGGCACAAGTAATTCAAAATGTCGGGCAGTCAGCCAGCGTGGCTGCAATCACAAGTTCGGTACTAGTCTACGTTATTCACATATGGTCCAGGTATTTAAGCTGAATTGAGCCGTTTGGTTCTATTCGTCCATTACATCTGCAGGGGTCCTGCCTCGTTGTAGTGTATTGTTTCCGAGACTAATTTTCTCATTTCTCTGCTCAGTGGCTCAACATTGCTATTGCTCTGTGCAACATTTTACCGCCACGTTTAGCCAAGTTTGTAAGTTAATAATAAGGTACAGAACTTTGTCCAAACTTCACATTCAAATTTGAACTGAAATAAGAATCTATAATTCTACTCCCAAAGATATCTGATAACAAACACGTGCAACTCGTTTTTATGTAGAAATAGTAGTAGTTTAACCTTTCTCATGTGTGCTAAATACCGTTTGATGGTATCAAAGATTAAGGTTGGAAAACTTACAATATATTAAAATAGATCTTTTTAAAGCTGTCTACTTACAAAATTGTTGGAATAGTAAAAATTAGGCTATAGTTACTATTTAGTATTTAAACATAATCTACTCCACACATATCATATTTCACTTAAGTTTGCTCTTTCTTGTAATAGTTATTCTAAATGTACCTGATTGTTAGAATTATTGACACATACCCTGGGAATTAGACATGAAGAGGTTCAGAAGGGAAGTGGTGCGGCGGGATGTTTTGCTTTCTTTTAGTTTCTGCCCTCCGGTTTCATGATTACCTTCTTTCTTAGAAGGTTTATCACCATTTGTTGTAGTTTTGTCGGAGGAATCTAGTGTCTGAGTGCAACTTGACGATGACCCCGTCACATTACATTCCTCAAACTCTATTGGACCTGAAACAAGAAGGATATCGTAACTCCTGTCCTCCAGAATTTTTTAGTGGATCAAATAAAAGGTGAATATTGTAACTTCACCAGCGCTTTTCTACGTTCCTACACCACAACTGAAAATGTATTAAAATAAAAGATAAAACTACTCTACAAGGTAAATTGACAACAATTATTGTTAGTGCCATGCAGGTATTGCACACAATCTCAAATAGCTATGCCAAATGGCATATTAGCACTGTGGTTTTCGATACAAACGTAGAGCAAGTGACACATTCTTATCACAAAATGTCAAATAATTAGGTTTACTCAATAGGTACAGTGCAAGGATTACTAACATGAAATTGTGTATGACCAATACGGATTATGTGACAATAAACCTCAATACAAACATTATTGACTGCTACAACAAATAGTGTTGGTTATGTTGCAGGTAGGCTTCTCTGTACACATCACATACTAGTATAGTTGCTTTCTATAGACACTATTTTGTCATAGACAAAAGAAACACAAATTAAAGAAAAAGTTGAATGCGATTTGTGTGAATTAAATACATAGTATATGATACCTACTTAGCAGGGTTTTTAAATAGGTATGCCTGCTGGTATATAACATTTTAATATTATAGCATCTGACCAATAACTGTTCCAGAAATCTGATTTTTTTAATAGAATAGCTGCCATAAACTAATGGCGTTTTCCACTGGTCGCTCCGGTGCGCACCAGGGGCGAGTTTTGCATTCCACTGGTACTTTGAGTG
Organism: Isoperla grammatica; assembly: GCA_945910005.1. Taxonomy (NCBI): domain Eukaryota; kingdom Metazoa; phylum Arthropoda; class Insecta; order Plecoptera; family Perlodidae; genus Isoperla; species Isoperla grammatica. The sequence goes on from OX246745.1 coordinate 21,917,819, forward strand.
CGCACCGGTGCTAGGAATACGCGTTCCACTGGGCTATTGCTTGCTCCGGGTACCGCACCGAGCTGCTCCCACTTCCTAGGCTGAGTGATGTTTTCAGAGCAAATATGGCGGCGTTAAACGCGGGTGAAATGTTAAGCTTACGGCGAATAAGTTCATAATGAAATTTACAGGCTTAGACTCTAGAGGTCAAACATAACGTCACTTGTATCGGCAGGCCTATAGGCTGCCAGCTCTACCTATTACCAGTAATAATAATTATGACATGCTTATAACATGTTCCATCACGTATCGTATTACATAATTTACCCTCAGTTGTGTCGATTTCCACTGAAAGGAAAAATACAAACGTTGGAATTCAGCCACATTTGGACGCCTACTGTGTATTCGCGCGGTTTTAGATGCTCCCACTTTTAGGTCGTGTTCCACTGACAATTGCACCGCGCCGGAGTTATGACGCCACTGTGACGTTTCGGAGTGCTCCGTGATTGCACCCGGTGCGTACCAGTGGAAAACGCCATAAATAACTTTCTAAAAGGCTGCAATTAAGGCAGGTATCAATTCAGTAGATTAAGTTGTTTCTCGCTCACTTTTCCATTACACAAAGATACAAAGTGTTCAAAAGTTCCCAACAAAAAACTCGTTAGATGACAATTTTATATTTATCTCAAATCCCTACAAATAAATTCCCTAACACACCAAATAAATGTACATATTTCTTAACAAGATAACACTTTCTGCACGTGATTGTGAAGCGCATACATAAACAACACAACGCAGATGCAAAGCAGATATTAAAACATGCAAATGCCTTTTATATCGGGTCCTAATTGATGTGATTGGACATTGAATGGATACCTGTACATTAATCAAGTACTCGTGGTATACTTACCTCCAAAATAAAAAATATTTACTCGTGTACATTACACGTGGAAAACGCACAAAGTTGGGCAAATAAAACAAAAACAACAGTTTGGTCTAAAAGAAGGAAAACAAAAAAATGAAATTACTTTTTTTCGGGTTTCCACTATGTATCACTTAGGGTGGCAAGGCATAGATGTGGCCAAGTGTAATAACTCAGTCATAACATACAGAAACAGTAGGAAACGGGAATATCATTATGTGCGCATGCATGTGTATGTGTACAAACATGTGTGTTGAATGAACGAGAAACATTGGTACAATTTAGTCACGATTAACTGCCATTACTATTTAGAGTATGTGGCTTAAGGCCTAACACTATATGAAGACATATGATGGACCAGGAAAAAAGAATCCATTAAAATAATGTTGGTGGACAACAAACTGAACTAATTCACCAGCAAGACAAATAGTCAAGTCCAGGCAAAACAAATCTCCAGACTTGGTATACCAAGCAAGGCAAGCCTGGTGCAAAATATTAGTACAGTGATAGCAACCATTTTATAATGGAACAGTAATGCGAAGATCAAGAGAGAAGAGTTATGATACTGAAAATGAGTACGACTGATTTGTTAAGTGATAGGTGGGTTTGCAATAGTGGGGTGTGCACCTGGGCAGCAGCCCACAAAGAATGGTCAAGGGTAGGAAGGCAAGAGGTGACCAAAGGAAGCTTGGAGAATGATTTTGGAGGGGGGGAGGGGGAGTATAAGTACGAATATATATAGTTAGTATGAAGTATTAGATACAGATGTCTAAGCCTGATCAAATAGAGTTAAAAATACACCAAACTATAAAGTTTGTGACAGAACGATGATTGAGAAGAAAGAGGGTCTCGGTAACTCCACGGTGACTACTGACTACGCGGCTCTGTCGCATGCAGTTTGGTATGTGGCTAAAATACACAGTGGATTACTTTGTTCTACATTTTCTTGTATTAAAATATCAAACCAATGTCGAACCTTTTCCACATTATCAACAGCGAATGGATCATACAACTCACAAGCGACCCTACCTCAGTGAATAGGGAATAATTACATTATTCTCTTAATAATTAAGTTTATTATTATTATTTGGTATTGAATGATTTACAGGACAACTCAATACAACATATAAAATAGGCCTACAACAAACTAGGTCATATGACTTCGGAGGACATTGGAGGAAAGGGACAAGTAGGTGGAAAAAAACAAATTTAATTGTGTTAATGGGTAGAAAGGGGAAATTGGAGGACCTCATTTTGTCACCTCTTACACTGGCAGATTCACTTTCCGTAAAATTCTGCCCTGGGCCCAGACGGGGGATAATTAAGTAAAAAAAGCAATTGTGCATTACCTGGTTTCTCTAAGCCTGTGTACTTATTCAATACAAATTGTTCTAAAAGTTTATCGACGGTCATCTCCAAACATTGACGTTTAAATTCTATATGGACCTGAAAAAAAAATAATTCTATTAACAATATAACAGCATGGGTAACAACAATTACAATTTATTGATCAATTGACACTGACAAGTGAATTATATGAATAGATTCTACGTGAGAAATGAATATAATATAAAAATGAGAAGAAATAATTTAAACACAATTTAAATTTGAATTATAAAATAATTGGGATTAGGCTTGTTCAAAAGGTCTAAAGATAGTTTTGACAGTCTTACAATGCACGTAACATAACAGTAAGTCTATAGCACAAAGAAAAGATAGCACATGCAAACATTTCATCAAGATGTAGCCTATTATATAGGCCTAGGTCAAATTTTTTATTTTATGCATGACGCCCGACGCATTGGCGCCCTCAACCTTATGGAGAAGAATCCCATAAGCTAGCACTCATTAAAAGTTAAAACACGTCATCCATCTATCATTTATAATTATTCCAAACATACGCTGCATAATAATAGGCCTGCAACATACCTGACCAATAAGATCATGGTTGTTGTCCAACATTTCTGCATATGTATTTAGAAATTCCTTCATTTGTTTTAAATGTGCCTCCTCTACATCTTGGAAATGCTGTAAACAAAAAGCACGATTAAGACAATATGCGTTATGTATACTGATGCACAACGACATTTTTTCAATGTTGATATTGGCGTCGTTTTGCAGATACCGTTATGTAACATTTAATATCAATGTTGCAATATAGACATTCTTTTCGGCATTAGTAAAACGACAACGGAACACAGGAAGCCAGGGAAAATAATGTTTTAAGTTACAATGCAAAGAAATTAAGCACAACAATTAGGGTTCAATCAACACAACAAGCAGCATTGCAGGCATCTGGCAGAAATATTTTAAGGTAACCATGATTTTGGCTAAAAATTTTTGGTTGTACACTAATTTTTTGTTCGATGTTGCAATATTTCCAGTAGAGTGAGACTATATTGACATTGAGCATTGACCTCTACTACACTATGTACTATTTACTCTACTCGTCTATTTAGCATTTACTCCCGACACAGATAATGGAATATGCCACTGGTTTTTATCCAAACATTAAAAATTTAGATTTCCTTACTTTACAAGCTAGAGACATCTTCTTTTCAAAATCTTCCTGTATAGTACTATATTTTTCAACCAGAATTTTGTAGTCTTCTTGAGCCTTTTTCAACTTGACCTCAGCCTTTTCTAAATCTTTGGGAGAAGCATTTTCTTTTTTTAATTTATCAAATTCTAGTCCTTTCTGAGTATATGCATCTTTAGCTTTTTGTAAAGTTAGGGCTGTTGACTGAATGGCTTGAACTACTTCCAGTGTACCAGACTCTTCCTCTTTCACCTGAAACAAAAAGAAACAAACTATTCTTACATAGGCCTATATTACAGATACATATCAGAGTCACCATAGAAATTGAGTTTAATAAATAAATGGTACATCTACTGAAAATCAGTAATGAGTGGGTCGACAATAATAGAGATTAATTTATTTTATTTATTTCAAAGAACTTTGCAAAATCATACCGTTTTGTGTTTTTTGTGCATGTCGTCGGCATACTTGCTGACATCTTTAACCAGCTCCGTCACCTTCTGGACCATTTGAAGATGTAGTGTCGACAACTTGTCAGCAGACGTGCGTAATATTTGCCAAATTGGCGCAAAAGTCCCTTGTACAGATCCGCTACTTGCTTGCTTTGCAAGTTTAATTAATTGCTTTGAATTAGTTTCTTCTATGTTTGACCTACAATCATAACACAGTGTTAGGGTGGTGGCTTGGTGGATGGGGGTGGTAGGTGGGCCAAGTGTAGGGATGTCAACAAGTAATCATTACCCACCCAGTGCACACTGGTATGGTTCCACCCGCCATTACCCATTACCTGCTATTGCCCGTCCTTTCCTTTGTAAAAAAAAATCATAATTGTGGTCTTTGTGCTTTGTCCAGTGTGTGCGTTTTGCTACCCCACCCTCGGGTTGTGTCTAAGCTCGGACTATGACATCACACGATAAACAGAAGAAACCAGTGTTCTTGTTTAGCTCGTAGTAGCCGTGCGCGATGTAGATTATGAGTAAACAGTGATTTGGAATACATACTTAAGAGCATGCAATCTGTTACGGTTTACCAAGGCTATGAGCAGAGGCAGGAGTTTATGGTATTAACGATAAACGCGATTTTCTTAGAAAACGTTTTATAACTACAGATGTGGACGTTTTAGGTACTTGTGGTGCTGAAAATGACATTTTTTTTCGCGCGAATTTCCGCGATTTTTAAGTATAGCCGCGATTTGAGCGATTCTACCCATTATTCACGAATAACGCTGGAATAAAATAAATTAATGACAAATTTGCGATTTACCGTCCAATTTTTACGTTTTTGTGTCAACAGTCATGTCACGGCCGCACGGCGTCCTCGGCAACGCACTGCAATTTGGAGACATAGATTAAGGAAACTAGTGTGAGTAGGCCTACAATAAGTGTTCACTGTTTTACATAGGCATACTCAGTGATTCATTGATTAATTAATGTGTTTATAGTTGTGCTATGTATAATAAATGTAGGTTGATACGTATTTGTGTTCTAGTTTTTAGCCTATGCATTTTCCATGGTCCCAAAGTAGCCAAAAATAGAAAAATAAATAACACCGCTGTAAAAACGATTTTTTCCAAAATATTCAACACCAATCCACTACCTTTTTAAATCTTAAAAACAAAATATTCCAAACATTTTCACCATAAACTCCTGCCTCTGGCTATGAGTATTTTGCTACACAGTTACAAAAAATTCCAGGTACTGACATACCTAGTCAATCGGCCAAGGACATGTTCAGGGGATCAACATTTCTGGCACCTATGCTATTTACATAGTTCTCAAAAAACTAAGCAGACAATTCTATTGACTATGAACACAAGTCACACCTTTGAAAAACAATTCAAACATTATTGATCAATGATCACTCATATTTATTTTTCACCTTCAACATTTCAGATATAGGCCTACCCAATTCTTTTTGGCAGGAGGAAATTTGTTTCCCAAAATGATACAAGCATTTTGTGCAGCCTTAACATGATATACCGTACTCTATATTATATTGGTTCACAATACATAACCATGAATGAAATGATTGCAACTTAATACGTACATAGGTCTAGAATAGAATAGAATGGAATAGAATTGGAACCGTGTGTGTAACAATTCACCAAATATACAATTATTCCCTAGAGTAGGTAGTCAAGATCCATTGTTTTAGGACCCTCAACAGCAAGCCCACTTACTAGATGTAAGCTTAGCTCCAACGTAGGCATATCAACATGATTGGATCAATTGAGATTGATTATGAGTCCCGTCCTTCCCCCATGAACCATTTCATGTTCTTTTGTTGAACAATTCTTATGGTACAGTAAAGTTTAAATAATGCCATAAAAATACGGGCTTGTTTTGTAAATGGCAAATAAAATTAAGATCTAATAGTTTTTAAAAAATGGCATTTGTCCATCCAGGATTGACTGCTATGTGAAGTCCCTATTTTACGGATGGGAAGTGACTTTAAAAAATCCATAAAATCGAGAAATCTGTAAAATCCGTGAGGAATAACTCAATGGGGGAATTGAACAGAGTTTCAAGATAGGCCTAATATGTACAATACGGAAATCCGTACAAAGCGGGTCTGTAAAATCAGGAATTCACTGTATTAACTAATAATAGTTGATACTTGATAATTATTAAGGGTGCCCAATGATCTCAAACTGGGATGTCGATATCGGCCTAATTCCAAATGATATTGACACAAATTATTATTTTTCTACCAATTAATAATGAAAAACAGATGTTTCGTTACGATTTCTTTCGACTAGTTGGAAGTGCTAATCTACTTTTCATGTACCAGTAGTTTTATATGTCACCATATGCACCAATATGTTTTTCAATATTAATTTAATTTACTAATACAAAGGCACACAGGTTGGACAAGATACGAAGTAGTGTGATAAGAAAGAAAATGGCAGTTGAGAGCCTCAAGTTCAAGATGGGCAGGGACCGACTACGATGGTATGGACACATGAGAAGAATGGGGAAACATAGAATCCCAAGACAAGCCTTTGAGTTAGTGAATAAGCAAAGAAGAGTGGGAAGACGTAGAGATAGATGGCAGGACCAGGTACAAATAGATGTGGAAGAGAGAGGAGAGGAGTGGCCAGTGGTAGAGGATAGAGAAAGATGGTGGGAGGACAAAAAAGGTGGAGAGAGTTGGTGGAACGGCAAGAGAAATTCATTCACGAAGAGAATGAAGTTGAAGAAAATGATGTGTCGAGCTTGGCATGCCGATACTGATTCCTGGGATGCCCAAGATCAATGGTGAAAACACCCCTTTACTAGGGATGTGCGAGTAGTGCTTTTTGACTTCGAGTCGAGTATCGAGTCGAGTCTCCATCCATCCTTTTCATATTAGAAAATTAATTTGCAGACCTTCATTCTTACACAGTACTGCAAAAATTAGACTGCAGTATGCCACCTACTTTGATCTACCCATAAAAGGTAGCCTATATGAGTGAGGGGCTCTACTCTTCTATTAACTTCTACAATATTGGTTGACCAGTTAATTTTTGTAACCGGTTAAATTAAAATAACTGATTAAAAAAATAATGTTATATGGGAACTTTCAACTATGCTTGCTTGCTGCTTGCTTAAATATTCGTCCACGGCCGCTTTTAGTCCAAACTGACCCGTATCAAAGGATACCGCACACTCTTAAGCGCCCCCCCACCCCCCAATATTTGCAGATTGCGCGTACTTTGCGCGAGCCATCCCTTGGTTCAGGCCGGCACTCGGCAAGTGAGATGAGAACAGAACAGATGCGACCGAACGAGAAAGAGCGAGAGAGCAATGGTCTGAGCGAGACGCGACGAAGTAGTTCGCCGTGTCGGCTGCTATCGGCCGCCGTGAGAGAGAGAGAAAGAGCTATTCGCAGGACGCGCGAGTGGAAGCGAGATCGCGATAGACGCAGGCGAGTGCAATGGAAGCGGCCGCCTGTTGACAGTTCACTACGCAGCACGTAATCAAGAACGGATTCATGAAAAACGACTTGAATAAGCCTCTACATTCGGATATTGCGTTAAAATAAATTGAAATCAATATCTACAATGGTTACTAGGGATGACATCGGGTAGTAAAATCTGGATTCGATTCCAGCCCCTCAAGGATTCGGGTAACCCGAATCCTAGAAGTGTTTAAATCACGTCGCTCAACATGTTATTTGAAGGCCATTGACCGCCCGTGGCAGAAGCTGCCAGCGTGCGTTTTGTCAGCCAGTGATGACGTTCGGGAAGGGGTGGGGGTAGGCCGAGAGCCAGTGGGAGCACAGGCATACCAGAATTCAATTACACCACATAAAAAAGGCTTAGTCTATTTTTAATCAAGCCGATAATGGGTACATAACGGAGCGGGAAAGTATTTTATGGAATGGAAACAAGTCATTTTGTTATCACCAATGTTGGCGCATTGTTAAAGCATACAACACTTCAACTAAAAATGTACCAGAACAAGATTTGAATCCTTAGAACGGATTCGGGTAATTTTTGGATTCGGGTAACCCGGATATCCGATGTCATCCCTAATGGTTACAGTCGTGTTTATGACGACAAAAAGAAGCTGACCGGGCCCGCATGCTCGTCACGTAGGCCTAGAAGGCCTAAAACATATCGATTTTACAATCGATTCTTGCGCGATTTTTTGGTAGCGCTACTTGTTGGCAGAAAGTTAAACCTTTCGGATTCGGCGGCTCCGTCGACAAAAACTACTCGACTCGACTCGACTTTCGTAAAAAAATAGGCCTACTCGAACACTCGAGTCAAGTGGCAACTACTCGACTCGACTCGAATTTTCGAGTACTCGCACATCCCTACCCTTTACCCAACTAAATGATGTTGGAATAAAGAGTAGCGATATATATATATATATATATATATATATATATATTTGAGAGGGAAAGAAGGATAAGAGCCAACAGCTTACCTGAAACCATTTGGCAGGCTGCGTAGCGTAGATGACACAAAACGAAAAACACAACACAAAAACTTCTGGACGTTTCGACGCTTCGGTCTTGGTCACCAGAAGGAGAATACTTAAACTAAAACTATTTACAGTATATACAATGGTTGAACACCAGTGCTGTTGGAGGTAGGGTAAGGAGAAATACTTAGAGCCTCTCCCAAGACTAAGAACCTAGCGGCGTTAATACCCAGAGTCACTTTCAAGTGTCCCCCCAATCTGGGCAACGTGCTTGTCAACAGAGACCCCTCAACCAACACCGAGAGGGAGGTTATCCAGCCGGCAGGATCCTATCCTTGCCGGAGACCTAGATGCAAGACTTGTAGAATGAATTTGCTCAGACCAATAGGACTTGGCTGCATAGGCTACTGTGATAAAATCACTACGGCGTTCGTCAACCGAGGTTACCAACGTGACCAAGTCCGGCAGAGAATGAGTAGGACCAGACCGGCACAAGTGAACGAGCCTCAAGTCACCAACAACATAATCTCTCTCATTACACAGTGGTACCCAGGCCTAGGTGCTCTCAACGGCATCATCAAGAGGGCCGTAGAAATACTTAGAGCCTCTCCCAAGACTAAGAACCTAGCGGCGTTAATACCCAGAGTCACTTTCAAGCATCCCCCCAATCTGGGCAACGTGCTTGTCAACAGAGACCTTTCAACCAACACCGAGAGGGAGGTTATCCAGCCGGCAGGATCTTATCCTTGCCCGACCTAGATGCAAGACTTGTAGAATGAATCCTCCTGCCACCAACTACACTGCTCGGGCCACGGGCGTCATATACCCCATTTGGGGGCACAATACATGCGAAACAGAGAATGTGGTATACCAACTGGACTGCAAGCACTGCCCGGCCGAGTATGTGGGCCTGACTACTAACCACCTGAGTCAGAGGATGACAGGACAAAGGCAGTCAATCGCACTGCAAGATGAAGAAAAACCTGTGGCGAGACATGCTATGTCACACAATCTTGGACTTGAGAGCTGCTTTAACACCAAAGTCATCAAGGCCCTGCCTAGAAGCTGTCTCGCCAGTGACCTCAGACGGTGGGAACAAGCCCATATCGTGGTAACCCTGTCCCGAGACCCTCCCAATCTCAACATCAGGTAGCCCCACCCCCCACCGCCTTCCTTACCCTACCCCCAACAGCACTGGTGTTCAACCATTGTATACACTGTAAATAGTTTTAGTTTAAGCATTCTCCTTCTGGTGACCAAGACCAAAGCGTCGAAACGTCCAGAAGTTTTTGTGTTGTGTTTTTCGTTTTGTGTCATCTACGCTACGCAGCCTGCCAAATGGTTTCAGGTAAGCTGTTGGCTCCTATCCTTCTTTCCCTCTCACATATGTACTAGCCTATAGGTATTTATATATATATATATAATACAAAGGCACTCTTGGTACATGCAATGGTGTATTGAGGAACTAAGACTACTTGATTCGGCAAGGAAAAGACCTGGGCGACCTATCTCAAGTTGAGATTAGGTTTCAGGCATGAATTGGTGACAATATGATGGGCCAGTTCCAATTGCCTGAGCTGTTCCTCATTGCAGGTGGCAGGTATGTAGTGATCTCACGACCCTGGTGGAACTGCGATCATTGAATTTCTTGTTGTGGGTAGGCCTACCTGCATGTTGTGCCACTGACTTAAGTTAAGTTTTCTGTGTTCTACAGTCTGCCTATGTCCATTCAGCTTAGAAATTACTCTGGGTACCCGAAAACCGGATCGGGACCGATTCTATCGTAATCTGGATACTATTTTTGAAACCGATGAATGAAAAATCACAAAATCTATCTAGCTGGTGATTTTTGAAGTTGGTTTAGAACCAGTTCCAAACCGGATCCTGCGTACACGAATCGGATTCTAATTTTTAGGTCTGAAGTCATTCCTAATTCATCCCGATACTGAGGGATACACAGCTCTAACTGCGTCAAGATTTAGTTGGCTATGCCAATAGCAGTTTATGACTATGCTCACCACAAGAGCCAAATCTGGACTAGCCAGTATGTATGTATTCAGTTTGTAGCTACTGGCAGGCTACTGAAGTCAGTACGAACTGAGTTCTGCTTGGTAAATTAACCTAGCCAGCACAATCTGTCCGATCTGACCCATGCACTAAGTACACCTCTTACGGACTGAAAGTCTGTGATAAACAGACACTGAAATGGTAGACTGAGCACCTACGTACTGGCTAGTCCGGGACCGTCTCCCATAGTACAGTAGTGAGAGGGAGTTTAACAAGCTGAACACTTGAGTCTGATTTCTATTAATTCTACTGAAGGTTCGAACTTCAGAATACAGACTCAGTAGGCCTAGGCCTTACATGCAATTCCAACCAAAAGGCTAGAATCAAAGTAGGTAGGTCTAGGCCTACTTTCATCCAATTCCAGTGTGTGTTCTAAAGTGTGGGATAAAGGCCTAGGCAGGCTTAACCCAGTCATGTTTTGACCTTAATGTATTTAGACACCTTTGGGCATCCAAGGCCTAGGCCTAGCTTACTTAAGCCAACCTATAATAATCCACAATGCACTGTCTTAGTCATGCATTGACGAACAAGGCATCCGATTGCCTAGGCCTAGGCCTAGGTCTAGTCTGAGCCTAGGGCTATTCTTCCACTTGGTCTAAGCTGACTGAAAGTGATGTACACAAATTGTGAATCAAGCTTAGAGGCCTAAACTAGGCCCTAAGCCCTAGGCCTAACATAGGTAAGGCCTCCGGCCTAGGCCCTAGCCAAGTGCAGCGAACTTTTGAAGGTCTTAAAACTACCATAGCCTAGGCCTAGGCCTAGACCTAGGCTAGGCCTAGGTCTAATTACCTTTCTCTTAAGAAGTCAGCCAATTCCTTGCTTGCAACCAGCCCATATTTCATATTATGGTATAAAACATCAAAACCATTGTTCTTCTCGCCCTGTAAACAAAAACCAAACCCAAACAACACATGTCAGTTGACACTTCAAATTCTTACGTTTATGTCACTTTCACTTGAGGAGGCACAAGAACTAGTTGGAGTGAACACAACAAGGAATGAATACAGCATCACGTACATGCGAATTGTACCTCAAACTCAGATTAGAAATTATATTCTTACCCAAAAGTAATCACTGAAATCTACCGTCATGATGTTGCTCCCATAACATACAAATTAACTAAGTATTTGAACAAAATACGATAACATAACACCTGCACAACTGTAAATATGGCGACACCCCCTTCTTACTTAATTGCTCATTTTACCGATAGATGTCATTTTATTTAAATAACTCAGAAATTAGCAGGGCCACCAACAGCACCACATATTGGCGCGTATTTCAATTGCAGCTCACAAACATTTTACTCGGATACATTCAATTTTGTTATTTAATAATTAACATTAACGATAGATTTAGATTTAGAAGACGTTTTAGATCATACGATAGTGCCAATAATGGACAGTTTGTATAATTAGTAGGACGATAGTGGATTAGGTAGGGCGCAGGTTTAAGTTTAGGCCAGCAGCAAGTACTTTGTCGCCTCTTACGACAGGCAGAGCTAGCTTGGACCAATTCTGTCCCGGGCCCAAACGGCCAAGGCGACTGGAGGAAGGTGCCACAAGGAGTTAAATTTAAACGGGTATTGTGGGTGGGTGAAAAGGGTGAAAGTTGAAAGGAAAGGGAGGACCAGGACCTCATTACTTCGTCTATTACGATTTGAGCCTATAGCAGCATTAAAAATGGGCAGCATTACCTAAATGTTTTCAGCAGTAACAAACTAACATTGATATTAATCGCACAATGTATATAAAATAAATGCATAAAAAATAAATACATTCGTATTTATAGAGTCCACCCACTCAGTAAAGAAAATGATTTTCTGAGTCTTCAATTGCAATGGGGCTTTGCACTGCGACATTTTTCCACTAGCAGCGCCAGCACCGTCCCGGCCCTCAAACAAGGTCTACTTGATCTCCGCATAACTAAGCCATGAAAAAAGGGCTGATTTACCCATCCAGGAGGCTCTGGACTTGAGCTCGAACTGTGGTGGCGCTACTTCTATTCCAATGTCTTTGGCAAAATGCCGCCATCACAGCCTGTTGGATGGGTCAAGTAGACCCGAAGTAGACCTTGTCCGCGCTGATTTACCCATCCAGCTGGCCATGGATTTAGGCTTGGACGGTGGTGGCGCATTCTACGTCAAGCTTTGCGTGCAAAGCCCCATTGAATTGAAATTGAAATTCAATTATATAAAATATGTTGGTGCTTTTTCAACTAAGTGCCTCTCCAGCAAACAGCCACCCACAAGTCACAATTCCCTGTAAAAAAATGCTGTTGGCGTACTTGTACGAATGTACTTCAGCGGTAACAGTGAGACTCTGGTTCGGAATGTCAACGGTTCGATTCCGGCCACAGGCAATATTTACTGAATTTTTTTTCGAATTTGTATTCAGTCAGTAGGCGAACGATGTGGTTGAGACCATTCATTACTCAACAACACTTCAAACAGAACACAGAACACAACAACAGAACATGTATGTATATTGTTGTAGGACAAGGGGATGAAATATTAAATCGGCAAAAAATGTCAGGAATTGTGGGACATTTTAGTTGTGCATGTGTCGTATACCCTTAGTCCTTGCGACCACTCAGCCCCCTCTCCCCCCTCCCCCCCCCCCCCCTACGTAGTGGTTACATGCACGTGTTGTTTCTTGGTTGAAACGTCCATGTAGACATTTCCATGCGTAAATCGGCAAAAAATGTCAGGAATTGTGGGACATTTTAGTTGTGCATGTGTCGTATACCCTTAGTCCTTGCGACCACTCAGCCCCCTCTCCCCCCTCCCCCCCCCCCCCCCCCCCCCTACGTAGTGGTTACATGCACGTGTTGTTTCTTGGTTGAAACGTCCATGTAGACATTTCCATGCCGTGCGCTAGATATTTGAACTGGTCGTCACATTTGAAGAGAATTGTTTTATTATTTGCCGATGCCATCATTGAAATAGAATCTTATTAGTTATAGTTATAATTTGTCAGCAAGAATATTGAAAGAAAGCCTACCTATAGGAGAGTCAGCAAAACAGCGGAAGTTTATATTATGAATGTGATACCGACACCTTGTAGCTGGTATCACGTAAGCGGATGTATTACAGACATGAGACATGACTACATGCAACATGTGTGTTTTCTTTACAAAGAAGACAGATCAACAGTGTTATTAAACATTTATGAGAAAACCCCAAACTTTGAATGGTCTTGTAGATCCAAGCCGGTTGGCCATTTTCTTTCTTGTTATCAATCCGTGCATTGATTTGAAACGTCTCCATGCCTTCCTCTCTTCTGCAAATCTTTTCATTTCTATGTGTACATTATTACAACGCATATCACGGATTATTGGTTGCATCTCCTTCATTCTTGTCTGCTCCTATTATTTTCCGCTGCATCTTGTCCACCAGTTATATTCTATCTATAGTATTCCAAATTCTTTCGTACATTATAGATATAATCATGCAACGACCCTTTCATGTAGTTTAACTTATCTTTATACTTGTTTGGTGACACGTTTGCGTTAGAAAGAAGAGCTGTAGGAACATATTTTGTTGTTAATTACAAAATGAAACGAAGTTTACCTGTTATTAGAGAGCACCTGCAGCATAGATATTCAGCCACGTGCTCAGCTGAATGCCAGATCTGCATACATGAATGTCTGTAAACAAAATCTTGTACTTTGTGTTTCTTGTATTTTCCTAATAAAGCTGATTTATATATAAAAAAAAAAACGTAGACGATAAACCCTACACATATAACCATAATATTCACTGAAAAAAAGATATATATACACTAAGATTTTGTTTTTGTTTATCGCTTGAAATGAGTGAGGTAGCCTAAACTTAAAAATTTAAAAAATCTTCACATTTAAATAATATTGTTTTTTTCAAAAATATTTGCTCGTTATTGCAAGAACATAAATTGTTTTCCGATTTAAATATGAATTATAAATTAAAATAGAGATGTATGAAATGTAAAAGGAATAAGTATTTCTATACAGAAAAGGTTCATTGTAATGAAAAATAATTTATTATTAACATTTCTTATGACAATCAAACAGCGAGTAATTACATACAATCACGAATCTACAAGTCAACAAGTACAACAAAACTAAACATGAAGAAAGGCATTGAAGCCACAGACACAGACAAATAAAATAATGGTAGAGCATATTTCACAGCGTATAGACTAGATGCATGAACAATATTTGAGAAAGATTAACAACAATTTTGAATAATCACGAGAAGGCTATACAAAAATGTGACATAAAATACGATTAAATCGAAAAAGCACTTCAAGGCCGAATATACTCATAAATAGGGCTAGGATGTTCAGGACCTTTCAAAGTGAGAAAAAGGCAGGCAAATAGTACCTTTAAAACAGCAAAAAAAGGACCTAAAAAGGACCTATTGAATTTAATCGAATTTTATTGGTTTCATTACTTTCAGTGTTGTTTTATTAAATTAATTCAGTTACACCAAATATTTTCGTGGAGAGAGGGGGGGGGGAAGTTTTGTCGATGTATCAAACACAAGAAGCTGCAGACATCGGCTGGCTCATCTCATCTCTGACTCATCGTTACAGTATTCGACAACAAACAAATCATTGCGTATGCTTGGCCCAATGATGTGGCAAGCTCGACACTGCACTCGCTCGTTTTGCATTCGTTTTAGCAAATTATATCAAAATAGGAAAATAGTCCCTTAAAAATGCCCAAAAAGGACCTTTTCTCATGAAATGATGTAAATAGGCAAAATAAAATGCATATTTTTGGCATCCCTAACACTTAAAACACACTTAAAACTATTTTCCAGGCGAGTATTTACCAATAGAAAAAAAGGAGATGTCCTGAACAGTGAACATCCTAGCCCTACTCATAAAATAATGGGGCGCCTGAATAGCGCCGAATGGAACAACGCCGAATCGATCGTGTGTACTGCACTTTCAAGTATAATCCTAACCCAAAAAAGTAGACCTTATAACCTGGAATAACGCCGAATCTTTTTCGACGTAGATCCGACGGAAAAACGCCGAATCTTTTCGACGTAAATCCACCGGAACAACGCCGAACCTAACCTAACCTAACGTAAACCGTGTATTACACGGAAAATGATTCGGCGTTATTCCAGTGGATTTACGTCAAAAAAGATTCGGCGTTGTTCCGGTGGATTTACGTCGAAAAAGATTCGGCGTTGTTCCAGTTTATAAGGTCTACGTTTTTTGGGTTAGGATTATACTTGAAAGTGCAGTATACACGATAGATTCAGCGTTGTTCCATTCGGCGTTATTCAGAGTCCCCAAAATAATGATAGGTACCAACAATTTTGTTACAGTACAAGGAAAGTTTGTAAACCTGTGAACAATATAATACTGAACTCACAAACACACGTTATTACTGACTAGAATAATACATTGTTGATCACAGCTTGAGTTTGGCGAATTTCAGCAGATTGAAGGTCGTGATGTGGTCCAATGGCGCCCCGCGATGGTCCTCAGGGCTATACAAAGAGACACAATTTTATATTACTGATATGAGCAAGGTTTCATTTTGGGTATAAAGTAGGGATGATATCGGGTATCAGATAATTCTAATAATTAATAATAATTGTTCCTAGGAATAATAGGGTACACACCAGCTTTACCTGCAGATGTGCCCTTTTCAGGTGACTAACTAGGTATGATAGGGTGTTTGGATAGTTGGTAAGGAATGAGGAAAACCTCGGGAAAACCTTCAGTCAGGACTGTCGGTGGCCGGTATCGAACCGGTGACTTCCAGAATAAATAAATAATGAATTCATCATTTTTCGTAGGAATACCCGTTATAGGGTGCAAACCATGCTTTAGCTGTTGTGCCCTTCTTCAGGGCCCTCATTCCAGTACGTAATTTGAAACCGGTTGTAACTTGAGCCCGGGTTATGGAATAGGGGGCGCAACTTTACAACCGGCTACAACCGCCTAAAACTGTTCTGAAAAAAGGGCCCACGTGTCTAACTATGTATATTTTATTAGGTACTTCTAATACTAACAGGGCTGTTGAGATGTGAGATATTATTCAACTCACACATGCATGTTATTCTTCACGCGGTTTCAAGAGTAGGTTGTAATCGAAGAACAGAGTCCCAGGGTTGTCTTCGTCATCGTCATAGTCGTTCATCGGATACGGGTTATGGTACACAATGTCGTCCATCCAGTCCGCGACCTCTTCACTGCTCTCGTCTTCCGAGATTAGGTCATCAAACTCTGGAAGCTCCGCCGCAGCTTCCACGATCCGGTTGAAGTTGGCGATGTCGAGTATGTTATCATTCCTAGCATGGAATTCGACTAGATGCCGTCTTAAGATGATATACTGGAAATAAAAATACGGTATTACTTTACACCTGCTTTCGTCACATCCGGGGCAGTCGTAGCCAACCAGCGAACCGCCCGAGACACATCCGGGCCAATACCGATCGCTGATTGGCTACGAACTAGTCGCCTGTGACGAAAGCATGTGTAAGGTAGTCTTGGGACAGCTTTATTGCATTACCTTTCGACACGAACACTCACAGCCACAAGTAAATCAACAACCTCTCTTCACTCCACTCTAACCACTCTCCTGAACACACCGCTTAATCTTATTTTACGTAGATTGATGAGAAATTGCGATCAGTAACCTTGTTGGACAGGGGCGGATCTAGCCTTGATTTATGGGGGGGGGGCGGTTTCATGGAAGGCGATTGCAAATTATTATAGGGGGGGGGGGGGGGGGCTTAAGTGCATGCTATATATACAAGTTTTGGGGAGTAATATACATTATGTTTAATTTAATCAATCACATTTTCAAAACATAATTTACTTCAGTCATTACTGACATTGTCACATTTTGGGTGAAGCAATAACATAGTTGTCACTAATGTTGACGTATAAACGAACAACACACGTCATATTTTTTTGATTTAAGATAATTACGGAAGTTTCAGGGGTGTCATTCGGAAATAACGTAATTTCACACTAAGTATCGATTTGTAAGTGAACCTGAGAATATTAATTTAATTTGATTCCTTTTAATTAATCTCATTTACATCTACTTTAAGGGTAAATAAACAAACGTGCGTGACATACCACAGATTTTGAGATAATTACAGAAGTTAAACGGGCTGTCAATGAAAAATTACCTAATGTCACACACAGTAGCGGTTTGTAAGAGAACCAGAGTATATTCATTTAATTTGATTCCTGACAATTAATCTCAATTAGATCTTGTTCAATCACATAAAAACATACCTGCGTGACATACTACAGATTTTGAGATAATTACGTAAGTTTAACGGGCTGTCATTCGAAAATCACTTAATTTCACACATAGTAGCGATTTGTAAGAGAAACTGAGTATGGCATGCGCATACGTCGGCAGGGGCGGATCGTGCTTGATTAGTTACACAAAGCATGTCAACTAAAGTTCGGTAACGACTCCAAAATAATAATTTTTCAAAATTTCCATTATTTTTGGGTCATGGGGGGGGGGCGGCGGTCGCCCCCCCCCCCCTGTATCCGCCCCTGATGTTGGATATCCGCGAAGCAGCCTACTCAGTCGGCTGGTTTTTTCATACTTCTTACACTGGTCATTATGACCAGTGATCGAGTGATCTTCCCTGGTTTTCAGTGTTCGCCCCCCCCCCCCCCCCCCCCCCCCACACAAAAAAACAAACAAATGCTAGTTATTACGCTACCGGGCAAATGGTACTACGGTCAGGCTGGTTGTGTACGGTCGACCTCCTGAATGCAACCTGGTTACATACCGTATGGTCGACCGAGCTCGACCAGCCCGACCGTAGTACCATTTGCCCAATGATCGGCTATAGTCATCGTAAAGTCGTCTTACAACATCTTCGGTAATGCTTCCGTCACGGGTGGGTGAGCGGCAGCCAACCAGCGACCGTGGCTAATTCAGATACCTACTCGGGTTGGCCGAGACCGAAAACACGTTCTGGATTGATGACGAAACCATTACCGAAGTTATTGTAAGACGATACTACCTACGGTCGGGCGGTACTCAGTAGAGCCCGGTCACCATACAGAATGCAACATATGTGTCAAGGTCAGGTTGTGCGGGACTTTTCGGACATTACTTGGTACGTCACCGACGATTGATAACGTAAATTCGAGATTTAGACCAAGAATTAACGTTGTTTTGGTAGAATTCGGAAACGTCCCTACACATCTTTCAAACTCTTAAGCCTAGGCCTAGGCCTAGGCCTAAGCCTACGTGTAGGTCTATAGCCTCTGTTTCTGCCTTACCAGTTTTTTCAGGCTAGACCATAAACAATTTAAGAACTAGGTCTAGCACCTGCACAAGGGATAGGCCTATATGCCTAGGCCTAGGCTTAGTTGTATAGGTTTTAGATCCTGGCCAAGGCTAGGCCTAGGCCTAGCCGCCTAGGCATATATGGTGATTAGATGTTTAGGGCTTCAATTATTCAATGGAAAGTGCTTGAAAACACGAGTTCCATTACACGTTCGTTACTGCTTAGGCCTACATTATTGGATAAGAGCACAAAGTCATCATAATGCATGCTAATATGTGTGAATACTTACAAAAAACACCATATAAATTATGCTTATTACAATTGTTCCCGGCCCAATGTTCCAGATTACGTTAAAAAACCAATTCATAGCGAAATAAAGAGAGGCGTTATATAATAATTAACACACGCTTATAACTTCTGAACACGCTTATAATTTCTAAAACAATTATGAACGTCCAAGATCTAACAAATTGGCTTAATAAACTCAACACGTAGAGTGAATCAAAATTCCAAACGGAACAATCTGAGAGAGCACACACAGCTTGCTATATAGAGACAAACATGGCAGCTGTTTTTAACCAATTACAATCATGCTTGCACAATGACGTCACGGACATTGTTGGCGGCCATTTTACCGTACACCAAGTGATTGTTAAGACAATTTATTTGTTTATTTATTTTTTACATTTTTTTTTATTCATGCCATCTCTAGATACCGCCATTCATTATCCAGTGCGTGTTTTTGTACAATGGGCGTCTCAGGTCAAAGCTGAAGTAGGTTGCAGCACCTGTCCTTAAAGATCCAACTTTGTACTCCATTCTATGTTAAATATTGTCGGTAGTCAACTGTCTAACTGTCAAACGACAATATGTTTGTTTTGTATCTATAACAAAGGTATTCTTTGTCAAAAACCTTGTAAAACATTACTACAAATTATTGATGATTTATATTTAAAAGTATTAAATATAAACGACTTGAATGTTTGAATAGCGTTAGTTACGATTCTTTATTTAGAAACCTACGCTGGCGCTACCTGTTGAGAGTTGGCTTGCACTAGTTGACAAACTCAGACAAACATTTCAATATGGCTATGCTTAACATTGAAAATAGGGGGTTTTAAACTTAAAGTTACGGTTATATAATAGCTAGTTTCTTCCAAGAAATGTTTTCACAAGATCATTTGATCCTTACAGAATGTATCAAAATATCCGAAAGGTTGTTTCGTTGGCAATTTAAGATGTCAACAAACGAAATTCCGACGACTGTTCTGCACGGGTTTAAATGGGATTGCAGACATCAACATGGGTGTTTGTCTGCAGGGAAAGAGAGATGCGCATGCGGTTCTGCGCAATGACGTCACACAGAAGCTAATCGTAACTAACGCTATTGAGAAAACGAGGTGCAAAGATCGAGTTGGACCCTTGAGTACTGCTAGCGCTGCGAGCGGCAGAAAGTCGCGCCTGAGACGCCCATTGTCCTTGCCCCGTTCGAGGAGTTCGTTCATTTGTGGCATTAGGACAGTTTCAAACGGAGCGGGCCAGGCGGCCAGCGGGCCCACGTCCGCGCTTAGCTGCGGGCCCGCAAAAGTTACGAACTAATGGGGGCCACAGATAACTGTGGTGGGACAATGCACACGGCGCGGAGGCGGGCGTTTTCCCGCCCCCCATTTAAACTATCAGTTCGTTGCGGTAGGCCCCCAGCTAAGGGCGGACGTGGGTCTGACCTAGAGGTGGCTCAGCGGTAAGACATTAGTTCGGGAGGTCGCCGGTTCGATTTTGGCCACCAGCAGTCCTGGCTGAAGTTTTTCCGATGTTTTTCTCTGTCGTAAAGGCGAATGCTGGGACTAAGTCCTACTACATTCCTCCCCAGCTATCCAAACACCCAAATAACCTAGTTAGTCACCTGCAGAGGGACAATGCACACGGCGCGGAGGCGGGCGTTTTCCCGCCCCCTATTTTAAACTATCAGTTCGTAGGCGGTAGGCCCCCAGCTAAGCGCGGACGTGGGTCTGGCCTAGAGGCGGCTCAGCGGTAAGACATTAGTTCGGGAGGTCGCCGGTTCGATTCCGGCCACCGGCAGTCCTGACTGAAGGTTTTTTCCGAGGTTTTTCCTCAGTCGTAAAGGCGAATGCTGGGATTTAGTTCTACTAACAGCCCTCGGACATTCCTCCCCAGCTATACAGATTCCAAACATCCTAATAACCTAGTTAGTCACCTGAAAAGGGGCACATCAGGTAAAGCTGGTGTGCACCCTATAACGTTTATTCCTACCAAAAATTATTATTAGTCTGGCTTTGAAATCACCATTAATTGTGCCCCCGTGAATCACAATAACTTTTGGCTCGCCGATATCTTCTCTTATATGAATAATGTTACTCAGTTCACCTACCCTAACACATTTAAACACACCCACTTCGCAACCCTTTCATTGTCACACTTAACTTGCAACTTTTATCATATAGTTCCACAAAATAAGCACATCATTTCCATCCACAGTTAGTTCCTTCATAATAATTTCTTGCGAGATTCCTCGATAACGATAATCATCTTTGTGTTCACAGTGATGTAGTAAATCCTCTTAAACTTACTTTTCTTTTTTTCTTTAGCAACCTTTCTACTTTCAATAAGGTGAGGTTAGACCCAAACTAAAACACACGTGATATATACATATACAATCAAACATAAATATAGTATATACAGTACAGACAGTTTAGACACAATATTAAATTAATACAAAACATTGCACAACACAATTAAATATAAAATTAGGTAATTTAAAAACAAAATTGTTTAAAAAAAATAAAATCAGTAATGAAATAAAAATCAATATATAATAAAAATTAAGTAGAAAAGGGTTAGTGGTAAATTACAAGACAACTTGATATGAATTTAAAAATTTTCTGACAATATGGCATGTTTTTAGAATGACCGGTGTTAATATACAGTTGAGGGGACTGTAGTACTGTAGTCCAATCTGTGGTATTACTGAATTAGTAGTATACTGTATTTATGTAATACATTTTTTTTTTTTACATTATGAATATTATTATTGTCGCTTGCGAGAAGCGACTACACTATAACTCATGAAAAGACAAAGCGATTGTTATAACTATAATTTTATTGCTCTGATCATTGAAGTGGGCCTAAATATTTGAATTACATAGAATTGACCAATCCCTAGTGGACTTGCGTCGACAATATTTAAAACAACAGTAAATAACTACAATTTTAAAATATACACACAAATTTCTTCAGAGCACTTCATGGAGATTGGCGATATCTGTATGATGAAGACCACATAGTGGATGATTGCTTTCTTTGGATATCATTCTTCAGATCTGGAACTGCGGAAAACAACAATTAAAAAAATATAACAAATACAACGTTGATATTGTAATAAAATAAAAAACGTTTAGACAGTATGATTGCATGTGTTACTGTGGATGTTGCTAAATCCCTCCTTTGCGCCCGAAGTAACTATGCCTGTCGTTTTAGCCAGCACACGATGGAACGAGCATTAGATTTATTAATAAAAAATAAAAAAATTTGCAAAATAGGCCTACCGATGTTGAGTTTAGTTTGGGCATCAGACATGTGGCCAGAGCGTTCGGGACGGAGTAGGACTGTATTA
Source organism: Isoperla grammatica (assembly GCA_945910005.1). Lineage (NCBI taxonomy): Eukaryota > Metazoa > Arthropoda > Insecta > Plecoptera > Perlodidae > Isoperla > Isoperla grammatica. The sequence goes on from OX246745.1 coordinate 21,940,142, forward strand.
CATATTCTGATGATGAAGGGTCAGTATAACGATAGATTATCTTATGTAACGAAAATCTTGATCGTTCTTTCGAAATTTACTGTTTTAGCAGGCTCATAACTTTGGAATCCATATTTTTCAGCACAATACTCCTTAACATTCTAGCTTTGAATATTATTCATAATAACGTGTCATTTATTGACCTTTTTGGCTACTCTGATCTCCCCCCCCCCCCCACCCCGCCCCCTTCAGTTCTCCTCCAGCGGTAAAGGTTTTCCTCCAGTGCCCCTGGCAAGCTGACAAGTATTCGCACCCTGGGTCTCTAGAAACACTTCACTCCCAAAAGGTTGATTCCCCGTACCTGCGTGGATTAGACACATCTCCATGCATACCTGCGTGGGTTAGACACATCTCCATGCATACCTGCGTGGATTAGACACATCTCCATGCATACCTGCGTGGGGTAGACACATCTCCATGCATACCTGCGTGGGGTAGACACATCTCCATGCATACCTGCGTGGGGTAGACACATCTCCATGCATACCTGCGTGGGTTAGACACATCTCCATGCATACCTGCGTGTGTAAGACACATCTCCATGCATACCTGCGTGGGTTAGACACATCTCCATGCATACCTGCGTGGGGTAGACACATCTCCATGCATACCTGCGTGGGTTAGACACATCTCCATGCATACCTGCGTGGGTTAGACACATCTCCATGCGTACCTGCGTGGGTTAGACACATCTCCATGTATATACCTGCGTGGGTTAGACAAAAGACACATCTCCATGCATACCTGCGTGGGTTATACACGTCTCCATGCATACCTGCGTGGGGTAGACACATCTCCATGCATACCTGCGTGGGTTAGACACATATCCATGCATACCTGCGTGGGTTAGACACATCTCCATGTATATACCTGCGTGGTTTAGACACATCTCCATGCATACCTGCGTGGGGTAGACACATCTCCATGCATACCTGCGTGGGTTACACACATCTCCATGCATACCTGCGTGGGTTACACACATCTCCATGCATACTTGCGTGGGTTAGACACATCTCCATGCATACTTGCGTGGGGTAGACACATCTCCATGCATACCTGCGTGGGTTAGACACATCTCCATGCATACCTGCGGGAGGTTACACATCTCCATGCATACCTGCGTGGGGGAGACACATCTCCATGTATACCTGCGTGGGTTAGACACATCTCCATGCATACCTACGTGGGTTAGACACATCACCATGCATACCTGCGTGGGTCAGACATATCTCCATGCATACCTGCGTGGGTTAGACACATCTCCATGCATACCTGCGTGGGTTAGACACATCTCCTTGCATACCTGCGTGGGTTAGAGTTAGACACATCTCCATGCATACCTGCGTGGGTTAGACACATCTCCATGCATACCTGCAGGGGTTAGACACATCTCCATGCATACCTGCGTGGGTTAGACACATCTTCATGCATACCTGCGTGGGTTGGACACATCTCCATGCATACCTGCGTGGGGTAGACACATCTCCATGCATACCTGCGTGGGGTAGACACATCTCCATGCATACCTGCGTGGGTAAGACACATCTCCATGCATACCTGCGTGGGGTAGACACATCTCCGTGCATACCTGCGTGGGGTAGACACATCTCCATGCATACCTGCGTGGGTTAGACACATCTCCATGCATACCTGCGTGGGTTAGACACATCTCCATGCATACCTGCGTGGGTTAGACACATCTCCATGCATATCCCTTCGTGGGTTAGACACATCTCCATGCATACCTGCGTGGGTTAGACACATCTCCATGCATACCTGCGTGGGTTAGACACATCTCCATGCATACCTGCGTGGATTAGACACATCTCCATGCATACCTGCGTGGGTTACACACATCTCCATGCATACCTGCGTGGGTTAGACACATCTCCATGCATACCTGCGTGGGTTAGACACATCTCCATGCATACCTGCGTCGGTTAGACACATCTCCATGCATACCTGCGTGGGTAAGACACATCTTCATGCATACCTGCGTGGGTTGGACACATCTCCATGCATACCTGCGTGGATTAGACACATCTCCATACATACCTGCGTGGGTAAGACACATATCCATGCATACCTGCGTGGGTTAGACACATCTCCATGCATACCTGCGTGGATTAGACACATCTCCATGCATACCTGCGTGGGTTAGACACATCTCCATGCATACCTGCGTGGGGTGGACACATCTCCATGCATACCTGCGTGGGGTAGACACATCTCCATGCATACCTGCGTGGGTTAGACACATCTCCATGCATACCTGCTAGGGGTAGACACATCTCCATGCATACCTGCGTGGGTTAGACACATCTCCATGCATACCTGCGTGGGTTAGACACATCTCCATGCGTACCTGCGTGGGTTAGACACATCTCCATGTATATACCTGCGTGGGTTAGACAATAGACACATCTCCATGCATACCTGCGTGGGTTATACACGTCTCCATGCATACCTGCGTGGGGTAGACACATCTCCATGCATACCTGCGATGGGTTAGACACATCTCGATGCATACCTGCGTGGGTTAGACACATCTCCATGTATATACCTGCGTGGTTTAGACACATCTCCATGCATACCTGCGTGGGTTAGACACATCTCCATGTATATACCTGCGTGGGTTAGACAATAGACACATCTCCATGCATACCTTCGTGGGTTAGACACATCTCCATGCATACCTGCGTGAGTTAGACACATCTCCATGCATACCTGCGTGGGTTAGACACATCTCCATGCATACCTGCGTGGGTTAGACACATCTCCATGCATACCTGCGTGGGTTAGACACATCTCCATGCATACCTGCGTGGGTTAGACACATCTCCATGCGTACCTGCGTGGGTTAGACACATCTCCATGTATATACCTGCGTGGGTTAGACAATAGACACATCTCCATGCATACCTGCGTGGGTTATACACGTCTCCATGCATACCTGCGTGGGGTAGACACATCTCCATGCATACCTGCCTGGATTAGACACATCTCCATGCATACCTGCGTGGGTTAGACACATATCCATTCATACCTGCGTGGGGTAGACACGTCTCCATGCATACCTGCGTGGGTTAGACACATATTCATGCATACCTGCGTGGGTTAGACACATATCCATGCATACCTGCGTGGGGTAGACACGTCTCCATGCATACCTGCGTGGGTTAGACACATCTCCATGCATACCTGCGTGGATTAGACACATCTCCATGCATACCTGCGTGGATTAGACACATCTCCATGCATACCTGCGTGGGTTAGACACATCTCCATGCATACCTGCGTGGGGTAGACACATCTCCATGCATACCTGCGTGGATTAGACACATCTCCATGCATACCTGCGTGGGGTAGACACGTCTCCATGCATACCTGCGTGGGTTAGACACATCTCCATGCATACCTGCGTGGGGTAGACACATCTCCATGCATACCTGCGTGGGTTAGACACATCTCCATGTTTACCTGCGTGGGTTAGACACATATCCATGCATACCTGCGTGGGGTAGACACGTCTCCATGCATACCTGCGTGGGTTAGACACATCTCCATGCATACCTGCGTGGATTAGACACATCTCCATGCATACCTGCGTGGGTTAGACACATCTCCATGCATACCTGCGTGGATTAGACACATCTCCATGCATACCTGCGTGGGTTAGACACATCTCCATGCATACCTGCGTGGATTAGACACATCTCCATGCATACCTGCGTGGGGTAGACACATCTCCATGCATACCTGCGTGGATTAGACACATCTCCATGCATACCTGCGTGGGGTAGACACGTCTCCATGCATACCTGCGTGGGTTAGACACATCTCCATGCATACCTGCGTGGGGTAGACACATCTCCATGCATACCTGCGTGGATTAGACACATCTCCATGCATACCTGCGTGGGTTAGACACATCTCCATGCATACCTGCGTGGATTAGACACATCTCCATGCATACCTGCGTGGGGTAGACACGTCTCCATGCATACCTGCGTGGGTTAGACACATCTCCATGCATACCTGCGTGGATTAGACACATCTCCATGCATACCTGCGTGGGTTAGACACATCTCCATGCATACCTGCGTGGGTTAGGCTTCAGCACAAACTCTCTTCGACTATGAAACATCTCCATGTCAGCACCGTCGAAGTTAAACTCCAAAGGTGGAAGTGAGGCTTCTCGTTTGATACATCGAATCTGAAACCAACAAATGGAGTAGGCCTACACGCAATATGCAAGGCTGAGAAAGCATATTTTGTATTTTTAAGAAATAATTTCGTAAGTAATGTTAAATGTTTAAGTACATAATCTAAAAAAGACTCTTTTTATATAGAAACACATTTTTAAAAATTAAAAAATAATTTTTAACATATTTTGTGAATTTTTGGATTTCATCGAGTGTTCTCAAAATTTGTAAGTGTAATTTTTCTTTTTTGACAAACAAATTAAAGATATACTTCCAGAAACATAATCATATTGTTTTAGTTTTTTAGCTACACCCCGAGAGAATTATTAATTTATCAAATTTCCAGGACATTTGAAAATATCCGTCTTACTTTTTACACATCTCTATTTTGAATTAGTTAAAAAGTTATGGTAATTATGACCAGGAGCTGAACACTTTTCGTACTGACTTTTTTCTGTATTCCTTTGCGATATTGAGCATGTGCGTGGTACATAATTGTTATTTCATGATTTATCTGTAAGCTCCAGTGATTTTCAATACAAATAGAACCTTCTTTCATATTAAATTATCGTTTTGAAGTTGCATCGGTTTGACAACACAATCACATTAAATATGGCAATATGGCGTACGTGCGATTGCGCAGCAGCTGTTCGGAGCACACAGGAAGTGTGAAGGCCTAGCTACCTGACATCCCACGAAAGTTGGGACAGGTTAGGGGGTCAATTATATTATGTTGAATTGGCTGGCCTACGCCTAGGCCTAGCTGCCTGACATCCTGATAACCTGTCCCAACTTCCGTGGGATGTCAGGTAGCTAGGCCTAGGCGTAGGCCCAGCCAATTAAACATAATATAATTGACCCCTAACCTATCCCAACTTTCGTGGGATGTCAGGTAGCTAGGCCTAGGCGTAGGCCCAGCCAATTCAACATAATATAATTGACCCCCTAACCTGTCCCAACTTTCGTGCGATGTCAGGTAGCTTACAGCTGCGCCCTCGCACGTACGCCATATTGCCATATTTAACGTGACTGTGTTATCAAATCGATGCAACTTCAAAACGATAATTTAATATGAAAGAAGATACTATTTATATTGAAAATCACTGGAGCTTACAGATAAATCATGAAATAACAATTATGTACTACGCATATGATCAATATCGCAAAGGAATACAGAAAAAAGTGAGTACGAAAAGTGTTCAGCTCCTGGCCATAAATACCAATACCAGTTAGGGTAAAGAAACAGGAAAAAAGTCCAGAAGGGAAAACTTTGAAACTTCGAACCAAAGTTTTTAAATCAGTGAGAACTCAATGAGGTATATTTGAAATCTGCTAAGGTGGCATAGGTTCAGCCTTAGACTACAAGACCGTATCACAAAACGCAATGGTAGGCCTACGTTTTTGTAAACGTACGTACCAGAAAAAACAATGCGATGATCAGGAAAATGAATAACAGTAGTAGAAGGATCAAAACCGGGTTCTGAAACATGATTATCATGAATTTACGAACGAAGTAGCCGTTCTTTTCGTCACTCATTAAGTTGATAGATATTTCCAGTGAGAGAAAACTCAAAACGTTCAAAGTATAAACAGCTGTTTAACTCGAGGGCGCAATTCAGAGTGATTCTAAACACAATGCGTGTAAAAACAAATGAATCCACGGCCTGTTATAGTGTCTTAATGCACAGCCCTTGAAAAGTGCACACTTTCTGAAGAAATTCGCTTATATCCACGATTATTTAGTCACGGCCACATGTACTCTCATTTTTCTGGTCCAGCTCTTTGACGGACTAATAGGGAAATCTCATGAATGTATATGTAATTTTATTATCATTAGGATATCTTTCTAAGTTTAAAAATGTGTTTTCTTTTATGTCCAAGAACATGTTTTCATTTATAAAAATCCAAGTCGAAAATTTGCACTTCAATGCGGCGGGAAAACGGAGCATGACGTTGGTGTTCAAAATCGCTTATACACCAATCATAATAAAGATTCTTAATTTATTCATTATCCCTTTAAAGAAATATATTAAAGATCTACATTGTTTGCAAAAGTTTCAATAATTACTTTTAAACATAAAATGTTGTAATAAATTCAAAATTCACAATATTTAGTGGAATTTAAGGAATTCAAAATTTTTGACAGAGAACATCTGAATACGACAACACATTCATCACAGGTTCCCATGCCCAGCATTTTTTTACCATGGACTTACGCAGTTACTATTACAAGTCAACATGGTTCTACGGAAAATTCCACACTTAACTTCCAGGTTCGAATCCGGGGTTGCGCACAGATGCAGTCACAGTCTTGAATTAAACCATTATGATCAGCATTCTTATAAAAAATCGCGAGAAAATCATTTTTTTCTTTTATAATTAAATTTTGTTTAAACGACGATGTACATTATTATTGCTTAGTAAAAAACAGACAATCATGGGTAGTAACGGGACGGGACTTTTGGCCAGAGAGTGGGTTGGGGCGAACTAAAGAGTGGGAGAGAGCGTCGCTTACCGTTGAGCTACGCTCATACTAACGATTTGGCGCCGAATTTAAAATTATTTTGATAATAATTGGGTTTTACGTCCCATATTTTTGCAACGCGGCTAATAGAGACGAGATTGCAATTTATGACCGACTAAGAACCCCCCCACAGAAAAATTGCAATTTCAGGGATGAACTTAAATTTTACGATTATCGTGATTTGAACTCTGAAATCGATTAACGACAATCGGCCCCATTCATAACATACAATCACCAACTCGTCTCATGTCTCTTTAGCACCGTTGCCAAAATGTGGTATAGAACGCCCGAATATCATGATGACTACTAAATAATAATAATAATAATAATAATAATAATAATAATAATAATAATAATAATAATAATAATAATAATAATAATAAAATTTGTTTCTTCATTGCTTTTGAAATGTCGGCAGGTCAAGGCCAATGATTATTTAAATTGTTACTGTCAACATACAGTAATTGATTAATATGATTAATATATATTGAATAATAATAACAATAATAATGTCTTCATTTATTTATTTATTCTGTTCGAGGAAAAAGGCGAATTTACGCCCCAATGCAAGCTACATATTAGTTGGACGCAATTTCCCATTAGTTTGACCTCTGGATGGCAGGTGAGGTTCTTAGCAAAGCGCACATGAGTCTTGTGAGAATGGCTTTGCTATCTCAGGTAACCTAACACTTGGATATGCGTCAGCATTAGGATGTACGATCGGGTAGCCCAACACCTCAGCACTTTACTGGCCAGTGGCGTGAGCACGAGCACGTCTTCTCTGTGGCTACCGGCCAGTGGCGTGAGCACGAGCACGTCTTCTCTGTGGCTACTGGTCAGTGGCGTGAGCACGTCTTCTCTGTGGTACCGGCCAGTGGCGTGAGCACGAGCACGTCTTCTCTGTGGCTACTGGCCAGTGGCGTGAGCACGAGCAGGTCTTCTCTGTGGCTACTGGCCAGTGGCGTGAGCACGAGCACTTCTTCTCTGTGGCTACTGGCCAGTGGCGTGAGCACGAGCACGTCTTCTCTGTGGCTACTGGCCAGTGGCGTGAGCACGAGCAGCACGTCTTCTCTGTGGTACTGGCCAGTGGCGTGAGCACGAGCAGCACGTCTTCTCTGTGGTACTGGCCAGTGGCGTGAGCACGAGCACGTCTTCTCTGTGGCTACCGGCCAGTGGCGTGAGCACGAGCACGTCTTCTCTGTGGCTACCGGCCAGTGGCGTGAGCACGAGCATCACGTCTTCTCTGTGGCTACTGGCCAGTGGCGTGAGCACGAGCACGTCTTCTCTGTGGCTACTGGCCAGTGGCGTGAGCACGAGCACGTCTTCTCTGTGGCTACTGGCCAGTGGCGTGAGCACGAGCACGTCTTCTCTGTGGCTACCGGCCAGTGGCGTGAGCACGAGCATCACGTCTTCTCTGTGGCTACTGGCCAGTGGCGTGAGCACGAGCACGTCTTCTCTGTGGCTACTGGCCAGTGGCGTGAGCACGAGCACGTCTTCTCTGTGGCTACCGGCCAGTGGCGTGAGCACGTCTTCTCTGTGGCTACTGGCCAGTGGCGTGAGCACGAGCACGTCTTCTCTGTGGCTACCGGCCAGTGGCGTGAGCACGAGCACGTCTTCTCTGTGGTACCGGCCAGTGGCGTGAGCACGAGCACGTCTTCTCTGTGGTACCGGCCAGTGGCGTGAGCACGAGCACGTCTTCTCTGTGGTACCGGCCAGTGGCGTGAGCACGTCTTCTCTGTGGCTACTGGCCAGTGGCGTGAGCACGAGCAGGTCTTCTCTGTGGTACCGGCCAGTGGCGTGAGCACGTCTTCTCTGTGGCTACTGGCCAGTGGCGTGAGCACGAGCACGTCTTCTCTGTGGCTACCGGCCAGTGGCGTGAGCACGAGCACGTCTTCTCTGTGGTACCGGCCAGTGGCGTGAGCACGAGCACGTCTTCTCTGTGGCTACCGGCCAGTGGCGTGAGCACGAGCAGCACGTCTTCTCTGTGGCTACTGGCCAGTGGCGTGAGCACGAGCAGCACGTCTTCTCTGTGGTACCGGCCAGTGGCGTGAGCACGAGCACGTCTTCTCTGTGGTACCGGCCAGTGGCGTGAGCACGAGCACGTCTTCTCTGTGGTACCGGCCAGTGGCGTGAGCACGAGCACGTCTTCTCTGTGGTACCGGCCAGTGGCGTGAGCACGAGCACGTCTTCTCTGTGGCTACTGGCCAGTGGCGTGAGCACGAGCACGTCTTCTCTGTGGCTACTGGCCAGTGGCGTGAGCACGAGCAGGTCTTCTCTGTGGCTACTGGCCAGTGGCGTGAGCACGAGCACGTCTTCTCTGTGGCTACTGGCCAGTGGCGTGAGCACGTCTTCTCTGTGGCTACTGGCCAGTGGCGTGAGCACGTCTTCTCTGTGGCTACTGGCCAGTGGCGTGAGCACGTCTTCTCTGTGGCTACCGGCCAGTGGCGTGAGCACGAGCACGTCTTCTCTGTGGCTACTGGCCAGTGGCGTGAGCACGAGCACGTCTTCTCTGTGGCTACTGGCCAGTGGCGTGAGCACGTCTTCTCTGTGGCTACTGGCCAGTGGCGTGAGCACGTCTTCTCTGTGGCTACTGGCCAGTGGCGTGAGCACGTCTTCTCTGTGGCTACCGGCCAGTGGCGAGAGCACGAGCACGTCTTCTCTGTGGCTACTGGCCAGTGGCGTGAGCACGAGCACGTCTTCTCTGTGGCTACTGGCCAGTGGCGTGAGCACGTCTTCTCTGTGGCTACTGGCCAGTGGCGTGAGCACGTCTTCTCTGTGGCTACTGGCCAGTGGCGTGAGCACGTCTTCTCTGTGGCTACTGGCCAGTGGCGTGAGCACGTCTTCTCTGTGGCTACCGGCCAGTGGCGTGAGCACGAGCACGTCTTCTCTGTGGTACCGGCCAGTGGCGTGAGCACGAGCACGTTTTCTCTGTGGCTACTGGCCAGTGGTGTGAGCACGAGCACGTCTTCTCTGTGGCTACTGGCCAGTGGCGTGAGCACGAGCACGTCTTCTCTGTGGCTACTGGCCAGTGGCGTGAGCACGAGCACGTCTTCTCTGTGGCTACCGGCCAGTGGTGTGAGCACGTCTTCTCTGTGGCTACCAGCCAGTGGCGTGAGCACGAGCAGGTCTTCTCTGTGGCTACTGGCCAGTGGCGTGAGCACGAGCAGGTCTTCTCTGTGGTACTGGCCAGTGGCGTGAGCACGAGCACGTCTTCTCTGTGGCTACTGGCCAGTGGCGTGAGCACGAGCACGTCTTCTCTGTGGTACTGGCCAGTGGCGTGAGCACGAGCACGTCCTCTGTGGCTACTGGCCAGTGGCGTGAGCACGAGCACGTCTTCTCTGTGGCTTCTGGCCAGTGGCGTCGCCCAACAGTCGGTACATGTATCACATTTATTTAGAATTTATGGAACATCAATTTTAATTAGGGTTATTCTTAAATAAGTATTGACAATAGGCATAGAATGAATATTGAATAAAATTTTACTAATGTCAATAGAAATAACTAAACATTGTAATTTGACTAGTTTTTTTCTAAGTATTGGTAATTGCGTGACAAAAACGGTAATGTGTGAATGAAGTTTAAAACAATATTCTAATCGTTTCCCAATAAAACGAATACGAAATGGAAGATGATATAATCCTGCAAAGCGTGGTGTAAATAACGGTGAAATTATGTAATTCCTGACAATTTTACTAGCTTTTAAATAATTGATTTTGAAAACGCCGCCATGATTTGTGATTGATTGATGACACAGAAAAATAGTGACTTTCACTTGAGCCTGGAAGGGGCCCTTTCGGCATCCTTTTCGTACATGCCCCCCCCCCCCCCCCCCGTGGAGACGTAGAAGCTACGCCACCGTGGACAGGTCAAATTTTATTATTGTTAGCACAAAATGATATTTTGAAACATCCTCATTATAATCAGCTAAATTCGGCTACCTTACGAAGTTGTCTTTGGTTTGCGTGGGATTGAAGAGGGGTGTATATAAAGGAGGGGGGGGGGAGGGGCACAGTAAGATATCAATGCATGGGAACAGTCTCAAGCATATCTCTCTTGCTGACTCTGCACATCTGGTACAATACAGTCACGATATGAAAAGCCACCAAACAAAGCCAATGTCTTGTTGTTATCATTCGTTGCAACATTTTTCAGATGAAAACTACCGTAAATAAATAGCGCGTCTAATTCTAGTGCTCCTATACTGTTTAGGTAGGCTTCATCACCAAGGAATAGCTACTTGTAAGTTTAGTGCATCATGTACTATTGAACGGGGTTTAGGATGTGCATTATGCTTGGTGCACTTAGTGCATCAGTAGTGCAGTGCAGTGCCCTCACTATTTCACTGGTGGTCAAGCAGAGTGCACGCTTTCATCTATTCGTCCCGGCTATGTGAGTAGATCATTATTATTTATACATTTAAGATAATATAGTATGGATGATAAATATAATTAAACCATTGTTGTTTAATGTATTTCCTGGATCGTAATTAAGGACTCGTAAAAAATAATTTAATCACTTGTGGTATTTTAATTAATTTAAAAAATTTAATCCGTTTTAAAAATTATTTAAAAGTTTTAACTCATTTTTATAAAATATTAACACGGATTTAACTAAAAATACCACAAGTGATTAAATTATTTTTTACGAGTCCTTAATTACGACCCAGGAAATACAAAAACTATGCTAATAAAATCAATATCATTTTTTTTTTAAATTCCACTAAGTTTGCTTGTATAGATAGGGAAAAAAAAATTGTATTCCCTAATTATTAATATATCACAAAGATAATGAAATTAGTGTGATATATATAATAGATACGCTTATTGAAATTGAAAAACCATTCCAGCAAACTGTTACCAAATATTTTGAAGCATATAGCAAGAACGCACCTTTAGAACATTATTAACTTATTAACGTTATTAAATACAATTTTCTACCACCACAATAAATTATCAACTACCTAGTAAAATATTGTATTATTAAAATTATTATTATTATTATTATTATTATTATTATTATTACCATTATTATTATGATTGTTATTATCATTATTATTTATTCAATAATATTTTAGTATTAACTCGTACATATACATTTAAAGATTTGCATTATATACGACTTGTAAATTAGGTAGGTTGGAAATATAATAACGAGTATTCATGAAGATTATGCTGTCCATGAACGAGGTCTACGAGCGAGGTTTTGGACTTTGTGATGTGCATGTGGGCTTTCCGATGTTTAACTGGTGGCCCACACTCACATTGCTAGCGACCGAAACCTCGAACCTACAACTACAGCTTCACAACGAGGAAGACAGAACGGTAACATATGCAATGAAAACAAAACAAATCTCAAACTTCTTAGAAGAGAACGTTCTAGAATGAAGATTCACACACAAAAAATTTATTTTTGACTGCTTTTCTAATATATTTATCATTTCAATGGTAACATAAATATTAATAGAATAGATGGTCGTTCATCGTCAGAACCATCAGTCAGATATTGAAAATCATTCGGACAAATTCCTTTTAAGAACAAAATTGGGTTTGCTGGTCTTGTGGCTCCCAGTACAGAGAGCATAGAGGGTTGGGGCTAGAGTTATAACATAAGTAACATAGCAACGACAACAACGCACACCCAGCTCTGAAAATCAGTTTCTTTGACCGAGTCGGCCAAAAATACAAAAATACATAATATATATTATATAGTACACATTTTAATTTTACGTTAGGTAAGTAATTTTACGAACCCACTAAATTAAAACATGCGTCGAGTGTAACTTAAAATGTAAACTATTATTAAGTATTAGAAAATATCTAGGGAAGAGAAAAACTATCATTATTATTAGTAAAATAATACATTAATTTTACCAAACACCAAATAATAAGGTTAATCAGATAGCTTTAGAATTTAAAATTGTATGTAAGCATTTATTAAATACTTCATCATACAATACATTAATGATACATTTATTAAAATATATATGTATATATATAATGACTTCGTGGTTTTGTTAATATATGTATTTCTATTTCATGCTAGGATAGCAAGAAATAATTTATAGATTTACTTTGATAAAATATATGGAATGTCAGTAACAATAATCTAGGTATGTAATATCAATAGGCATACAGATCACAGTATGAAATATTTTACATGAAAATGGGAAAATATGAATATATTACGCACATTCAAACAGACATAACATCACAAGGTGTCAAATGTTAAGACCACAATGAAAGATCAAGGGAGCTAAGACTGAGACTGATCTTGAGCATTATTCAGAGTAATTTGCTCGAAATAAGAAATTCGGACAGCTCGAACTGTCCATCATGTCTGAAAATAGCAAGGTATGAACAAGTTCATAGAAAATTGGGAGAAAATATGAATTAATAGAATTAGCAATTACAGAGTAAATAACAAATTAATGTGTACAATTGGGATTGGGAGAAATAGTAAGAGCGTTCTACTGTATTTTCTCTTAAAGTCTCTGTCTTAGCTATCTTGATCTTATAATTACTACAGTACAACATTTATCAGGGGTTTGGTCGACACTAACACAGAGTGCATTAATGTTTCCACACAATATGTGCACTTCAAATCTAACATTCACACATGCCACATAATTATGTATGTACTTGTAACTAAGAAAAATGCATGCTATGGATCTAGTTACATAAACTTATGCAAGTCCTGGCATGTTGATAATATCCAAGTGTATTTAATGTTGATGTTACACCGCTATCTATTTTGACAAGTTGTTTTTTGGACAAGTTTGGTTTTAAACAGATTAGTGACTACATATTTTTATTGTAACAATCTGACAGAAGGGGCTCAATGCTTATATAAGGTTCTTCAAATTTGTTTGTTCATTGCTTTTGAAATGTCGGCAGGTCGAGGCCAATGATTATTTAAATTGTTAAGTCTGTCAACATACAAAAATTGATTTTTAGTAAGTTGTTTGACTGGTCAACTGCAGCATTATTATGGCAAACTCTTGGTTGCCAATTTTGATTTGGTGGCCAACTTTGAGACATAGATTCTTCAACCATACACATCATGAATTCATTATTGCAAAAAACTTAACAAGTTCATGTCTGGCAATCGTCTGCATTAAACATGTGACAAAAATTCCTTAACAATAAGCTATACTCTTCACAGAATAATATATGGTAGGCACTGATTTCCAGTCTTCGCAGATTATTTTGTGAGCATTCAAATACACGAGTAAACTAATACGTTGCATGCAGTGGTGTACTAGCGTTATTTCCCGAGTGGCCACAGAACGAGCATTGACACAGTTAACGTCATTACTAACATAGCCTGAGAACATGATTATTGATCAGGGATGTTTAATTATTTAACAAGGCTACATAGTCTAGAACAAAATTGAATATGTATCCCCAATAAATAAATAATTTAAACAGCACTTACAAATCAAGGTTGCATCACATTCGTTCTTTACAAAATAGTATGGAATATTTTCACATGTCCTAAAATTTCAATCCAGTGTGTATACTGTATACAATATAGAACAACACAAATCTGGAACTTTTGTTAGGATGCGATGGGGGAAGAGACCACGAAAGACCCCTACCACCACTACACTACACCACCAGTAACACCACTGTTTCCAACGTAATGACGAACATTCATACAATTTGTTAGGTTTCAAAGTACACATTTTCTGATGTGATAAACAACGTACAGTTTCTTCACAGACACCTTGTAACTTATCATGAATCACAACCATAAGCTTAATAGGTAACACATTTATTGCGATGATGTACAAAATATTGTTCCCTAAACAACGCAGTGGGGTAAGGCAATTAGCAGGGTGCGAATTGACATGGGGGATTTTCCCCCTCTGAAAATGTTATAACTGGTTCTGTTTTAATTTAAGGCATCCCCACTCAGGATGGCCTAAGTACTAATCTCTTTATACCCCTCTCATATAAATTGAATATTTTTTCTCACTATGTGCATAAATACCTATTGCACCAATTTACACATACATTCCTACCCAGGAAATTGTATGTACTAAAATATAAAATAAATTTGTGTTGGAGGTGAGGCTACCACAAGAAATGTTGGGAAAACTTGAGCTACTGAAGATTTTCATTAGGGATGTCAAGAATAACCTAGTAATGGAGAATTATAAAATTGATTTACATAACTAGTGAAAACTTCAATGGTTAAAAAGCAAAAATAAAATATTTTAATGACCAGGTCCTTTAATCTTTTCCGAACCCATTACCATTACCCGAAACTATTTTTGCCTCCGTCGGCTAGGGCTTTTTCTTTTTTCCCACGCATCTATTGTTGATACATCCACCCGCCCTCTGCCAAACTGACAATTCGCACCCTGACAGTTAGTTTTACGTATATTAAACCATTTGAAACCTGATTGTGAAGTGAGTAAGTACAGTATAGGCAAACCGGTATGTCAAAGATACCAATGCAGGTTATGGTATAATAGCAAATATTAAAAACAATTTAAAAATATTGGGAGCCTATACTGAATGTATGGGCTCCACTAGCTTAAAACATTTTGATTGCGCAATGATTTAAAATTTATGAGATCTCATTTCAAATGTTAAAGTTGTACCAGAAAACATGTCCAGAAAGCTAGTACAGGTACCCCAGTCTTTCTGACACAGATTTCAAGTAAGTTTCACTCAAGTTTACATGATAACACACAAAAAGTCTTTGTCAAATCTTAAAAAAAACTAAATGCGCTAATACATGATCTAAGACCCAGGCTATAACACTTTGACAAGAACAATACTGATGGCAGAACCACAAGCCAGGCCAATACCGAGGAAAGTTGCCATCATTGACGATGCAATTTCTTGTTCAAAATTACAAACAACCCTGAAAAGAAATAGAAAGACAAGTGTGAGAGAAACAAATAAATTTCAGTTTTATGAGTATGCCCTAGGGGTGTAAATAAAACCCCTAAACCCACATCCAACCTCAAACAGAGATCAGTCACTGAACACTTGCTACCACATGCTACCCTGTGACAAAATGACAGCGGGAAGTTGGACACAAACGGTGGAGGGTAGGTCTAGGCCTATAATCAACAATGAATATAATAAATTATAAAACAAACACATTAATGATGCATATATTCGTTCACCCGTGAACATATGTCATCAACACAACAACAACACACACACACACATACATACAAACATACATACGTACACACACATACATACATCCACACTTCATCACCCATCCAATCATCATCTTTCACCTATTTATGCTCATACCCATCTTCACTCATTCAACACTAACGCAGCCTCACACATCATATCACTCACTCATACCTAGAATTAACAAAGTACTATGTATGCTATTTCATCTTTAATTTAGATTATTTTTAGAAGGTTGCAGGACACTATACGTGGATGGAACGTGGTTCCGCTTTCTGCCTCCCTTCAGCACTAGACACATGTACTTGTAGTGTTTATACATTATGTAATGCAATGTACTCTGATGTTGAAAAATAAATAATAATGATAATAATAATAACACACAACATCGTTGAACATTTTTTTAGTCAAAAAGTAAATTAAACTTAATTTCATTTTCATTTTGTGAATTGGAAGGGGCGTTACTTTTAAACGCGAAATAAATCGTGGCAATAAACGTTTACAAAATTAAACGTTTTCACCCAGCCCCATTACTTAGTATGTATCATAATACTTACTTTGGCACACAGAGCATAGTCATATTAGCAAGGTAGCCGTTGAGGAGAGAGAACAGTATGACGATAAGCATGTAACACATATCGTTGTCAATCACCACAGGTAGATGACGTCGAGGTTGGGCATTGGACAACAATATCAGTGGAACAAATAAGATACGCATGATGCTTAACACTGCAAGTAGCCAACCCTTCTTCTTAGGCTGTGAACAAATATCAATCTACACTAATTTGCACATAGAACAAATAATTAGAGCATATTACAGAAAACAGGAGTTCCCAGTACATTACTTGAAAAATCAGTGAGACAATTACTGTACCTTAACAGAATTAATTAATTGATAGTTCTAGAACTACTAGTAAATTTTTCCTTTTTCCCAGATTATTTTCTGTTAATCATGTTCTCTTTTCTCTAATAGTTTGTTTTGTTGTTACAGTTATTTTGCTACTTTATTATAATCAGTGTTCTCCTATTGTTTCATGGTAAATTTTCTAGTTTTGTTCATTGTCATTTTTCGTCTATTATATGTCAGTTTTATAACTGAAACGACTTTAGCAATTTGTACTTATGACCATTGAGCATTTTGAATAAACATCGACCAATAAAAATAAATTTATTATGTGCTGGCAAGTGGGGCAAATGATAAATATTTCATTGAACATAAACATACCCGTTGTAAGATTCCAGCTAAAATCCTTCCTATATAATCAAATGTGCTGAAAAGTAGGTAACCAACAACTGGGACAAAATAGGTATCTGGAACAAAATGCTTGGAATTAGGTCTACAAAATCATGTTTATAATGTTACAGTAACATCTGACAACAGTTAAAGGATCCACCTACCATTCCATGGACGGCCATTACCCTTGTCCATAGAATTCACCAAGACGGTAACTGACGGGTACACAGAAAGGGAAACCAAAAACGTCATCAGCACTGAAAAGGCATAGACCCATATCTGAAAAAAATGAGGTATAAAAACAGGTAAAATACATATTTTCCTTCCTCTTTTTGTGATATAAAAACATAAAACAAAACTAGTAATTACTTACAAATATATAATTATTATATTTAGTGATGGCATCGGGTACACGGAAACCGGTTCCGAACGGGTTCCGACTTTTCACACCGGTTCTTTTTTTTTTTCGAAATATGCGAACTACTTATGAACATAAACATAACAAAGCGGCGAGTCCGCGTACACTCTGCTATCACGTGATACGCACAGGCACTAGCAGGTCGGCAGCCAACACGCGACATTCAAGTGGTGTTGACTTCATTTGGATTTATTGTGAGTTTACAGCCTCATGCACAAAGATTTGCGGACGCAAAGTTACTGCTCGTTAAAAATGGCGGACTTGCAGACGCAGATAAATTTGCGGAAATCCGAATGCACTAAGTGTTAACGCAAGTCCGCCATGATGCTCGTTTAATTTACCGCCGCAAGTTCCAATACTTCTTTTACCGACGTGGCCGACTTTACTCGAACCAATCACGGGTCTAGGATCTCGGAACGCATGACGTAATTTAAATTAGACAACGATTTCGAACATTTGTGAGCACTGTGCAGAAAACGTTTTGACATTTGACATTTTTGTCATTTTGTGGGGGTGGGGGCGGAGGGCAGGGGGGAAATAATGTTGTTGTTTGGCGGGGGGGGGGGGGGATAAACAAAATGAACACACGAAGTCACCTAAATGATGGCTTTTGTCTGTGATTCAGGCCTGTTATAATAATGAAATTTATGTTATTCCCTTTTGCTGTTGGGGGGAGGGGGGGAGGCGATTGTCAGCAACCAGTTTGTGTGGGGGGGGGGGGGGAGGCGATTGTCAGCAACCAGTTTGTGTGGGGGGGGGGGGGGGGAGGGGGTGGATAAAATAAGTTCAACGCATAACTATAGACATGTAACTACATGAGTATGGCCTACAAAATTCATCCTTGTAATAATGAAATTTTAATTTATTCCCTGTTGACACATAGAACATACGGGCATCGACACAAATCAGCCAAGAATCTAGTGTATTCCCATTAGGGCTTGGGTCTATATCTAGCTCTTAGTATGGTTCTTACGCGGGCCTAGACCTAGCCTAGTGTAGGAAATGGTATGGAAATCCAAAATGGTCAGGGCTATTTGCATAATAGGTGGTCTGAGCCCTACTTTTTTTCTCTATGGTCGGAGCCCTTAAGCCTAGTGGCCTAGTACTTGGTATGTACCAGTAGGCCTATACGTTGGTCTAGGCTAAACTATAACGTAGGTTAACTGTTACTACACCAATCCTTTAGGCTTAGGCCTACGGCCAAGAATATAATTGTATTTGTATTCTCTCTACGCTACGATTTACGGCGGTATCCCCAGCCTTCGCGGCGTAGGGTAGGCCTAGGCCTAGGCGTCTTAAGCCTAGACCTATGCCTACTAAGCTGTTTGCACAGAAAGCGTTTATTTATTTTTTGTCTACGACTGAACTGAAGCTGTCAATACCACAAGTTGCTAAGCCCTAGAAGCCTGAGCTCTAGGCCTAGGGCCTCACGATACGCCTGCTTATAGCCCAGGGCTAGGGCTGAGCTGAGGCCTTAGTTATACTTTCGGGGTTTTACACACATTTAGATTTGTTATGGCTTGTAGCTAGACACTCCGCACTAACACATGGTTTACAAGTATGCTTGCATAGGCCAATATTAAAAGGAGACTTATCTGAACGTCAACTGGAAGGTACCGTAACTTTTTCTTATCGCACATTCTTGAATCCACACGAAGATCTTCAAATAAAAGTGGAGCCAAATGTTTCGGCAGATAATAACTAGTATTAAAAATCTAATCAGGAACTTCCAATACGTTGGTGCAATCTCTAAAACACGAGATCGCGGGAGCCCGTTGTCCACCGTATTTGACAGGGCCGCCATTTTTATCTATTTGTGGGACGGTCGAGGCAGCCGCAGCTTTAACGAGCTCTCGCAAATATTTGCGTCGGTAAATCCTTTTGTGCATTCGGTTTCATTGATTTGCGGACGCTAGTCAAAAGTTGCGTCCGCAAGTGGCTTTGTGCATGAGGCTGTTAGTGCCTTGAGTGCTAAAAGGGCCAGTTCATCCTTTGTTGATGCTACAATAATGCTATTTTTGTTTCAACAAAATGTTATTTACAATTTGTAATAAATAAATAAATAATTTATTTGATTTGAAAATTATAATTGCATTTCTTTTTGGTGTAACTACTTATCAGCACCTTCTTCTTTTCTCAGTCACAGTCAGCTATACTAGGCCCATCCCATTAGCAGATCGCACAATAGGCCACGCGTGTTCAAGGACGCGCGCATTGTTCGAACTTTGACGAATTAAAGGGCACTTTTGACCTGCTGATTGTAAATTGTAACCTAAAAAAAAAAACGGACAAATTAAGATTACTAACTTACCAACTTTTTCTCGCTCTGAAACCGGTTCCGAACCGGTTCCGGAGCGGAGGAACCGGTACGAAATTTTTGGACTCGATGTCATCACTAACTATATTATATGAACATGGCAAGATATACATATACGGTACATAAATAGTACCTCAACTTTAAATTATATTATTTTTATGTTACTTCACATGTACTTTAAATTATCCATGTACCCTTTTACCAATGGTCGAAACAAGTTCAATGCATTGTTAATTGTTATCTAGATGCATGAATAAACAATACAGACAAGAAGTACCTTTTTCAAGATGCCCAAGTAACTGATTTTTTGAACAGGCTCAACCAATCTACCCTGAATCGAAGTACTAACAGTACTGCACTTAACAAACATGTAATACTTGAAGAACATCTGAAACAGAATTAAATACACTGTTTTATGTTTGTGTTTGGGAAATACTTGAGAATATCAACATTGGTCAACTAATAGTTAAAATACTTCTTGAGAAGGAGTACAAATAGTCAGAGGTAAACAACAAAACACACAACTGGAATAATATCCCCCACTGAATATTAGTTCCTGTAACTGAGTGGGTAGACAATAAATACAAACCTATTAATTTATTTAAAGTTTAGTTGCTTAAAGTAGGCAGTAGGCACATGATTTTTACTTTTAGAAA
This sequence comes from Isoperla grammatica, assembly GCA_945910005.1. Classification (NCBI taxonomy): domain Eukaryota; kingdom Metazoa; phylum Arthropoda; class Insecta; order Plecoptera; family Perlodidae; genus Isoperla; species Isoperla grammatica. The sequence goes on from OX246745.1 coordinate 21,960,696, forward strand.
TTAGAAATCTGTCAACAGGATGAAATAAGTAATGTTTAATGTTCACGAACTTAAACCAGAATTAATAGCGGAATCGTTAGATAATAAATAAGTACTGGTACTTAATACTTATTCATTTGTTTAAATACATAACGAGAACGAGATAGGATTCAAACATGTTACTACTGACTAACAATAGAGAATAAGGTGGTGTACCATAAAATAAACAAGAAAACTGTTTACAAGTTTTGGTCTCTACAGCTTGGTGCTCAGACATTGCTTCAGATAACAAATAGTGACTAAGAACTAATGATTAGCCATTTCAGTTCGCATACAGAAATTAGATTAAAAAATAACTGTAAATGATTAAATACAGTGATAACAGTAGCTTTCATCTGATTAGTAAAAAGACATCTATAGTTTATACCAGGCTGGCATGTCAACATAGAAACGGTTCGTAGGGGACGTATTGTCCACTCCTTGAGTAGCGCTGTCAACGTTGGGGCAAGATGCTGATGTGAAAAGTGTCTTATTCGTGGAAAAAGATAATTGAGCCTGGCTTCCTTTAAATTGACCTTGTTGTTGTTTTCAAGGTTCAAGAGTCCAGGCGATGAGAGCTATTAGCATTCGATTAGGGGACGGTAAAGTAAAACGCCACATCTCGCGGTGACATGCCGGCCTGGTATGGAGTATAGTTTCTGATTTGATGGGACTAGAATCTGGATAAGACTAAGGCTAGAAGTTAATAGTTATCTTTTTTTAGCCATAGCGCTAGTTGTTAGCCTTGTCACTGTATGAAGTTTTGCGTAAACAATAGTACACATTTCCATAAGTTCAACTTGTAGCCATAATCCTTGGCAAACAGCTTGAACCCCGTCTTAACGACCTTTCTCGATCAGTAGTTTGTTAGGGTACTAACAAGACAAACATACCGACTTAGACAGCACGACGTACGATATGAGAGTAGCTATTAACATCACATTGGCTGCCATGAAGTAAACAAACGCACTGGTAGTGGAAGAAGCACCAAGCCACAGCGATACAATCTCTGCAAGCGCAGTAATGATCCCACCCAGAGCTTGGCCGCTGACCATTGCGCTAATATAGCGTGACGGCAACAGGCCCACTATTCCGAAAAGGCTACCACCCAGGATTGCACTGGCAACTAGAAGAAACATACAACACGGTAACCCAAATAACTCTTGAACGTTCGTTTGCATCCGCATAATTTTACATCAATGTTATCAAGTGTTGGTGTCAAGAGTAACTAAAAATAAAATGGTTTAAAAATAACAAAATAAAAAATGTATTCAATTTGCAAACTTACCATTTAATAAAACAACCGTACCCAAAGTCATAATAAAAAAATACTCTTGCCACGAGTCAGTATTTACTCTAACGAGTGCTGTCGTCACAATGAATAAAACTACAATACTGACAAGAGAACCAACTACACGAGTTTGGACAGAGATTCTGAAAGAAACGCGAACAAAAATATTAATGAAATGCATGGCTTAAATCATACATGGCACGCACAACGCCCTATAAACCGGAACTATAAGTAGTGTCAACTTACTTATGACTAAGCAAAGTATTTAAAATGAGGAACAACGTATTTGGAACAGTAGAAGCAACACTGAGGTAGGCCATGAATTCTGCTTGCATTGTGGTCCTCGTAACATTTGAGTTTAGTTGGTCACTAGTAACATTCCGCAATTTATACATCCAATACTGTGAACAAAAAAAAGAAAACATACTACTTTAACAAGAGGTTAAATTTGAATTGAAACCACTTCTTGCACAAAGAAAACCAAATAATGCATTAATAAGCAGAAGCTAGTAAAAATAATATCAGGGGAGATGCAGTGTAATTGAGTCAACCATGTACAATATCGCTTATATTTGGTTGTAATTCCTTGTGTAACTCACATCATCAGCAGTGATGAAGAAATTCCATGGCAGTAACGTAGTCATCCCCAAGAGATAGAAAATGAAGAAAGCAACATTATATCTGAAACAAGAAAGCACAATCCGGGATATATACAACAAACACACACAAGGGAATCACTTTTTCTCTTTTTAAATTTGAAGTTAATCTACCACGTGACTAGAATAGTCGCAGTAGCCATCTTCCTCTTATGTTAGTGACCTTGTGTCGAACCGTCTTATTATTTTTATATTACATCTTCAATGTGAACTTTCAACTTCTAAATTCGTCCTCTTACAACGAAGGTAAGCTGTTGGATCCTATCGCTACATTATATTATTCAAGCCAATTGGCAACTATCAGATAACCCTAACTTGTTCCTAATTCATGCACTTGGCTTTCAGTGATGAGTGATGAATTTGAGATCTTCCGTACTGGTATCGTTCTTCACACATCTCATAAGAGATTGGACTAATATAGGTAGGGTAGGTAATTTGCCGATTGAAGAATAAACTTACTTACTAACTGTGACTATCTTGTCAGTAAAGCATGTAAACAGTAAAAATAAAACGTGTGTAAATAACAAAATTTACCTATCAACAGGCTCTCCTCCTTGAAACAATGGAGCAGTACCATGTGTTTCAATGTTGCACTCATCCTCGTACGGAATGTCTCCCAAACTATCATCTTCAACATCGCTACCATCTTCCTGAAGAAGAGGTTCAGTGACTGATGAAGAATCCATCGGCTAAAACATACAGAATTGTAAGGTACCCATCCATAAATATGGTAGGTCTTCATACTTCATAGGCCTACTTAGGCCTGAATGCATAGTCCACACTCAAGCCCTCCTCAATTCAGCTTCTCCTCAGCCTTGCCCAACCACCAATCACGGAACGGCATTGCCATGTGGACAGCTCTGTGATTGGTGGCTAGGCGAGGCTGAGGGGAGGCTGAGTTGAGGAAGGCTTGAGTGTGAACTATGCATTCGGGCCTTAGTGTACAATAGATCAAGATCAAATCACACAGGGTACGTTCCGTTACCTGTTAATACCGCCCGATGTTGATCACGGGCAGGCTAGTTTGGGCATGTTCGGGCACGAAACGTTTCGGAACGCGTGGTAGTGGTTACATGAGACAGCCTTAACCTACAAGCTTTGATACACCTTGCTAAAATAAAAGCTTTGTTCATAAAAGCTTTGTTCGTTTGTCCTGTGATCATTACTCCAGGAGTACGGTATTACGAAAACCCCGTTTTTCTGTCCTGGAGTAAGTGTGATGGGAGAAGCTGCGTTCTTTTGTCCAGTGGTAACTTACTACAACTGTGATAGGAGTAAGGTTTTTACACCTGCTTCCCGAGTAGGAGTAGGAGGAACAACTGAAACGATCTTATCTGTGACAACTCCGTTTTTTTGTCCAAGTGGGAGTAACTGTGATTTCTACTCCCATATCCGTTACAATGACGTATTTCCGGATTACTCCTGGCGTAAAATACTCCTGTTGAGGCAGGACAAACGAACAAACCTAATATACATTAACGATATAACTCAATTTCCCTAATTTTCTCGGCCTCTTCATTCGTCACTCTAATGTTTTGGTGTCGCCAGTGGCCTCATTAAGAAGTGAAACTTAAAACTTAAAATAGTCCTTGGACCTCACTACACCTGCAGACACCATATTTCCAGCGCGATATGCTAGAAACACAACACACCCAGAATGCCCAGAGAAAAACGTCGGGCGTTACGGGCGCGCCCAAGGCGCTACCTGAGCAGGTTACGGAATGCCTGTGAGCATGTGGAGAACGTGTTTCGGGATGCTTTGGGCATCTTTGGGCGCGCCCAAAGACAAATTAGCAGGTTACGGAACATACCCATAATGTACCATACATAAAATAAGCAAATGAAGATGTAGGGCCTATGATGAAATGTAAGCTTGTTTTCCAGTTATGCCATGCCTGTGGTTTTCAACATTCCCAACAGTCCCTTAATCATCAGGTGTTAGACTAAGAGTCTAGACTCTAACACCTGTGATGACAGGAAGCTTGACAGACATTGCTGTGAGAGATAGTAAATGCCAACAAAGTTTTCCCCGACAGGGAATTGAACATGGGTTCTCCAGTTTTACGTACTGGCACTGTTAGATAGATTATTCCTGACTTGTTATTTATACGGACTAGGCCTAGTATTACTACTAAGGACCTACTACTTGAACAGTAGGCTGCCAAATCTCAGGTATATTATAGGCTACTGTAGCAGAAGTGGTAGTAGTAATGGCTTTATTTTGTTGTCATACCACACAAATGATATTATAGGCAACCCAAGACAACCTTACACACGCTTTTGTCACAGGCGAGGTATTCGTAGCCAATAAGCGATCGTTATCTGGGGGCGCTTGTCTCGGGCAGTTCGCTGGTTGGCTACGAATACCTCACCTGTGACGAAAGCATATGGAAGTTGGAAGGTAGTCTTGAGTTGCCTATAATGGGATTTTTAAAACTAATCCAGCGTTATGGATGGTGTGTGAAGAGATAGTAATAAATGTTCAGTGTTGTGTGAGATAGTAATAAATGTTTTGTACCGAAAGGCGATCAAACCCAGGCTCTACGTAGGTACCGGTGCTCTTGCCACTTGAGCTACCGGGGCCGTGGGAACAACTGAACTGAGTATACGTAATATGACCGGAAATCGTGAAAGAGTACACATACTTGGTTCTTATAGCACTGCTCACAACTAAATAGTAATGTCGTAGTGTCACAATCCGGATTGTAATAGGATAGGAATGTGTTCATGGTACTACGATGGCGATCCCAATCCCGATAGCGATCACAACACCACCAACAATTGTGGTTAAATGGTTTTAATGACCGTGTAGGTACAGAAACTCAAAGCCTTAACCACAATTGTTGGCATCGTGACAGCAATCATAAAAATGTGAACACATTTCCCATTAAAATCCGGATCGCGACATTGACTACGTATATCAGACACGTTCCAACCGATTTAACGGAAACGGTTTGGGCCAAACTGGTTTGGGAAGCGTGATATACACGTCGGTTTAGACCCACAACGATTTGACTTCCAATCGGTTCACAAGGCGATTTGGAGTTATGAAACCGCTTGACATTAGCCTGCTATACACGTCAAAGCGATTCCACGATGCGCGCGCAGGCACAGCCTACTTGATTTAAATTATTTTGATCACACAAGGCCTTGCTTCCGATCCCGCGTTTCGTCGTGGTAAGGTTAGGTTAGTCTGTTGATAGTCTTATTTATTCATCTTATTAATTCACTGCTTTCTAGATGTGTCACTTTCAAACCGGTTTCAGCTGGGTTTCGCGAAACCAATTCGAGTTTGCTTGATATAAGGGAAGATATCAAACCGATTCCTTTCAAACTGTTTTGATCAAATCGGTTTGGACTGCCTGATACACGTAGTCATTATAACATTACGATTCAGTTGCGAACAGCACCGTAAGAAGTTAAGTTGACTGTGATACCAATGCCAACAATTGTGGGGAGGTCTCTATGCCTTAATACACAAATCACGATCATATTTGAAGGCTAGGGCCTATGCCTAGCCTATGCTTAAAGCCTAGGTTACAAATATGTGAGCCTAATCTAGAACTAGGCTAGGCCTAGGCCTAGGATCAGATCTCGTGTACAACAACAATATTATTAAGAAGACTAGGGAACCTAACCTAAAAAATAACCACCTGATGCATCGTTACTAATACTTGTTACACCTGGATCAATAGCATTTAAGAAGAAATCAACAAAATATGGATTCGATTAAAATTTGTTAAAGCATTCATCTACTGTATATAACTCTTGATTGTCTTGTTTATAAACAGTATAAACAACGCCTAAACTACTCACCGTAGGCTCGTGCCCTTCCCTTCACAAATTAGCTTGTTGCCAAAACAACAAAAATGAAATGTGGAAATATGTACTGTTCTTGTTTAGAGGTCCTCTGTTTTTATTAGTTTGTGTAAATGCATATCTGTTGTCAGTGTAACGTTTAAAATAATACGAATGGCGATTGCAATTAATTAGTCGACCTGTCACGATCTCGTTACGTAATTACCCCATATGTACAGTTGGCCTGAAATGACATTTAGCGACGTACAGCTGTGCAATTACGTAATAGCGGACCCAATCAAGAACAGCTGCATTCTGCAATTGCACGTACCATGGCACGTACGTATTAAACTACTGAAATATTACCTATTTTCGTCGGATATCTATGCTATGCATTTTTTATTCAGTTTCTGTTAATACGAAAAACCTGGTTGGGGGCCGTCCATAAATGATGTCACACAATTTGGTTGGGGCGGGGGGGGGGGGGGGGTCAACAACTTGTGACAATATGTGACAGGGGGGGAGGGGTCAGTACATTTTTCTTTTGTGACATCATTAAAGGGGGGTGGGGGTGTCACACGTTTTGTGACTTACTTTGACAAGGGGGGAGGGTGGGGGGGGGGGGGTCTAATTTGGTCAAAAATTGTGTGACTTTATTTATGGACGCTCTATTCAAACTGAATGTAAGATTTAATAATATAGATTTAGAGGGATTATGAGGAACACCAACTGAGCGCCCTTTATTATTATTATTATTATTATTATTATTATTATTATTATTATTATTATTATTATTATTATTATTATTATTATTTATTTTTCAACATTAGAGTACATTGCATTACATAATGTATAAACACTACAAGCACAGCTACAAGTACATGTGCCTGGTGCTGAAAGGAGGCAGAAAGCGGAACCACGTACACTTTTTAGTGTGATAAGTGTCAATATTATCTAATTGTTTGTTCTAATTTTCAGCGGTTTTCCTCTCTGAGAACCGTGCGTTGGGGTTGCCGCACAGCGATGTCACAGGCGCCCTAGCAAGTGCAGCGATCTCGCGGAGAACAATAGAATCAACTACCGCGCGTTCCAAAACATGACACCCTCCCACCATCCACGTTTGCATGGCAGGAGTGACAATCGAATTTAATTGATCGTATCCGGTCGAGGTGGGTCTCCCCTCGTGGTGACCGGTACCCGCAAAGAGGGCTCTCGTGCACATCTTTTATTATTTCTGTATTTATCTCATATGCCCTAATTTTTTGGGTAAATACGAGATGTAAACATAGCAAACCAAGCGGTTCAGGGCAGGCTCTGGGCACGCACTGCTCGTTAAGGGTGAATGCCGGGTGTCGGGCGTAAACAAATGTGTCGTACTGGGCGTGTACTGGCCCGGCACTGCTGTCAACAGCTTTGTAGAAATATCCAACAGTGCTCCGCCAGTGCCGGGCCTGTGAATATACCGTACCGGGCGGTATATACGGGCCAATGCCGGGCACGTACCGGGCACGTACCAAGGATAATCAATCGCCTTTACTGGCCCATTACTGTGCCAGTGCAGCATGCTCTCTCACAATTGAGTGGGATACACGCATTAAATTATTATGATCATCACAATATAATATCTTAGTTCATACATTACCACTTAGAAAAACACATTGCAACTTAGTTCTTACAAATTATTACCTCTTAGTTTTTGCTTATATTATCTAACCCCCTCTGCACCCAGGGAAGAATTTAGAAATATCGTTTTTAAAACTCGATATTTTTCACTAGGCCCTAATAAATTTTTTGTAGGTTGGAATCTTGACGTATTTTGCTTATTATGTTAATATCATCTAGTTTAGTTGTCCAGAGTGCTGAATTAAAATTTCAGCCAAATCCGTAGAGTCGTTTGACCTGTGCGCGACGAACAAAAGTAAAACTCGATATTTTTCACTAATACATTTTTTGTTGGTTGGTATCTTTACGGAATTTGCTGGTTATATAAAGAGCATTTAGTTAAGTGGTCAAGAGTGTTGACTTAAAATTTCAGCTACATCCGTCAAGTCGTTTGACCTGTGCGCGACAAATTGTTTAAACTTCGATATTTTCCACTAATACATTTTTTGTAGAATGGCATCTGGACGGAGTTTGCTGGTTATATTAAGAGCATCTAGTTTAGTGGTCGAGAGTGTTGACTTAAAATTTCAGCCAAATCCGTCAAGCCGTTTGACCTGTGCGTGACGAACAAAATTGTGTACACAAACACACACACACACACACACACACACACACACACACACACACACACACACACACACACACACACACACACACACACACACACACACACACACACACAGACAAAGAGCCGATCGAGTTGAATGGAAAGATTCACTCCGCTTCCCTACGCTCATCTTATTACTTTACCTCCAATTATGTGTCTTAAAACGTTATAAAAACACAGTAAAAAATCAATAACATACTAGCATACTAGCTGTTCTAACAATTATGTCAATGTTAAAACGACGATTTGAAAGTGACCGGGTCAAGACCGATTATGATTGGTCGATTGGTCGCTTAGTCCGTCCGGATTGGTAGATGACAAAAACGAAGAAGCTTCGCGATTGGCGCACCAAGTAGTTGTAAGTAAAGACATACTTTTAACCCATTTCTTAAATAGGTACGAACATGTAATTCTCAGTCCCTAATCTTATTGAAATTATATTTCTTTTTTGTATACCCGGAATGTTCTAGTTCCATGCGTTCTGGAGATATTAGATTATGAAAAAGTCTGACTTCAAACCCATTACTTGTTTATTGCTCATCTCCATCTAATATCATACAAACCTACCCTGATATTTTTCAAAACAATGATTTTAGCGTATTTCGGTTAGTGAAGTCAATCTCCCGCTAGGTGTACTACTAGTAAATTGCGTTGCCAACTGCGGATTTGTCGCTAAATCTAGGGGAATACAGAAGCCCTTTGATGGAATGGGGCATCCAACCAAGAATAGTCTTCTCTGCCAATTTTGGTGTGTATTTATTAATTTATTTGCAATAGATTCCATAGTGATACATATATAATTATATCTAAAAGCTGCTAATAAAACTTCCAATATCTTAAAGTTGTCGTAAAAGATAGAAAAGTTGGCACCGTTGGCCCTGGTGAATAGAATCGGTACATATATTTAAAACTTAATTTAAATGGCTATTAATTTGATCACATTAACATCTCCTGTGATTAACATCGTTCTGTTTATTGTAGGAACCAAGGACATCTATGAGCCTAGAAATGACACAGAAGACGAAGCCGACAATATTGTAGTATGGGAGGAGATTGTTGAGTAGGCCCTGGGCTTTGTATAATCAATCATTTTATTCCCATAAACCTCATAAATATATATGCCATCGTCATTATGAGTATTTTCAATTTAAAAATGGTTTAACGGGAAGTACAGCTATCTGGCGGGAATTTAAGGTACTGTTAACGATAGGCGTTGGCAACACTGCCGTTGGCACCTTGTGATGCAAGTAAGAACCAAACACCTCGAGATATCGAACTTCGAATGTAAGTATGTATTTTCTAAATAAACTTGCTAGCTGCTCAAGGCATTGTGTATAAAATCAATGGCTGAGGTGTAGCGGTGATTTTAGACCCTACCACATGGAACCACATAGACATTTTAACTGAAATCCATCTCTAATATCGTATAACAAAATGTAGGCTATAAATTAGATTGCCGTCTAGCTAGCGTACAAAGGCCATGCTTTGGAAGTTAGGTTAGGGAGGCCTAGGCTAAGCCTCGGCCCAACATTTTCATTTGAAAGCTTTTGACATACTATGTATTAACAAATGCAGTTACGTACCGACACAGTCTAGGCCTACCTAGGCCTAGGCCTACCAGGTTAGGAGGGTAGTTAGGTTAGTGTCGGTACATAACTGCAAATTTACCACGTAAGGTTAGGGCCTATAAGCCTTTAATTGTATCTAATTAATCCAGCCAGTGCCTTTTCAATGCCGGGCCCGCAATGTACTGTGGTTCAGGGCCAGTGCCTTTTCAATGCCGGGCCCGCAATGTACTGTGGTTCTGGGCGAGTGCCTTTTCAATGTCGGGCCCGCAATGTACTGTGGTTCTGGGCGAGTGCCTTTTCAATGCCGGGCCCGCAATGTACTGTGGTTCAGGGCCAGTGCCTTTTCAATGTCGGGCCCGCAATGTACTGTGGTTCTGGGCGAGTGCCTTTTCAATGCCGGGCCCGCAATGTACTGTGGTTCTGGGCCAGTGCCTTTTCAATGCCGGGCCCGCAATGTAGGAAAATCATCCTGTAATCTTCTACCAAATATTCTCACCTCTTTTTCTTTCTCCGTAGGTTCCACAAGTGTAAAGTGTTGGGCAGTGAGGCTAGATATCTTAATTCACATACTACTTAATATTAAGCACCATTCAAGCATACTTCAAAACTTACCTGAATGGAAACAATGTTAGTGGTACAGGACGAAAGGGTGTCGGATATAATCCATGAAGAGGAGACAGTCGATACATACTGTGGTTCAAGCTCCAAGATCAAGATGTTGTTGTTGTTGTGTGTTCATCTCACAGTTGGCTGGTTGCCGGTGGTGAGGATCTCTTAACTTTCTTCCTTCCTTCTGTCCCCTCCTTAGCACATTCCCTCCTTCCTCCATCCTCCTCTTGCTGAATCTTCCCATTCTTCTCATTTTTCCTTGATCTCCTCCCTTCCATTTCTCCTCCTGCCCTCATCCCACTTTCTTCTCCATCGCCATCGCCTTTTTCCTTTTCCTTCCTCCTGGGTTCAGGTTTTGGCCTCAGCCTATCGGCAAACGCCTTCATCTTTCCTAACCCCACAACTTCCCCCTCCAAGTGATTCCACTCCACTGTCGCCCTTCCCAGGAAGGAGAACTTACCTAAGTCTGTCCTCCATGTCCTTCTTTCTATTTTCCACTGGTGGTCCCCCCTGCCCATGTAACTGGCTCCTTTCACCGCCCTGCTCAATTCCCCCCACCCCTCATGCTTCCTTACCACCCTGTACATTTTTCCCAACCTATCCCTCCGTCTCCTGTCCTCAAGAGTCTCCCATCCTAGCTCCTTGACCAATTTCGTTACGCTCTCGTACTCCCTTCTCTTCCTACCATCCCCCATATCTATTTCCACCCATCTATTCGCCCTTCTAAGTACCCTTCTCGCCGCCCTCTTTTGAACCCCTTCCAGAGCATCTCTCCCCTTGTTGTCATGCGGATCCCACACCGCCCCTGCATATTCCAGGCCTGGCCTAACCAGAGCTCACAGTGATGAGTAGGGCTAGAATGTTCAGGAGATCTCCTTTTTTTTCTATTGGTAAATACTCGCCTGGAAAATAGTTTTAAGTGTGTTTCAAGTGTTAGGGATGCCAAAAATATGCATTTTATTTTGCAAGTAGAAAAGAAACTATAGGTGCATTCCAGAATTGATCGGATTACTAATCTAACATCAGCCAAGAGTAATCCAAGTGTTCCAATATTCATAGTGGATGGCTTCTTAAATGTTCCAGAATCAATTCCAAGCGAGACTACTATGACCAGCGAACGCGAGCGTGCCCTACAAAAACTTCACGCTTTGGAGAGCGAGAGTCAAAGACAGGAGACAGAGCAACTCCTGGCCAGGTAAGTTACCTGCACCGAAACTTGAACATTCTATTGAAAACGTGTACAGTGGAGCGCCTGTGATAACTTTTCCGTTGGGTCTGCAGTACCGGTACCTACAGTTTAGATTAGACCTAAGTTATAAAATAAATTCGTCTTCTGCCTATGTGTATTTCAGTCCAGTTTAAATTATATTTGATAGCCTAATTAGTAAGTTAATGAAGTTCAATGTATATTTGTTATATTTTCTTCCAGCTCATCAAGACTGGTGGGAAGCCGGCAAGTATCCCCACTGCCTGTCAAAACAGCAGAGCAGGAGTACTTTCCAGGAACGCAGGAAAGCAAAGGTCGCAAGAAGGGTCGCTCGTCTTCGAGGAACAACCATCGTGGAGAGCCGTTCGTGTTTGCCCCACCACAGGTTGTACAAGGTAAGTTGGAATCGAAAGGGACGACAACAGTCTTGAACCGGCTGGCATGCACTGATAGAGAAACGAAGCTATGTTGGTTCACCATTTTGTTTTGTGCACCGTTCCTTTTAGAGCCGCCAAGGCACCAAGATGTGGGGCCACAGCAGCTTGACAACGTCTGGCGTCAGAAACCCGGGTCGGCTCTGTTCGATAAGAGGGATGGACCGCCCCAGGTGAGCGAGGAGGAGGAACTCCGATGGGCGTTGCAGGAGAGCACCAGACTGAGCAAAGTGAACACTACGCCTTATTTGTGGTGAGTAGCAGTCATTGATCGCTCTCGGACAATTTGACTGATGAGGGTTATGTATGTATGTATGTATGTATGTATGTATGTATGTTTATTGCTTCCAATGGACATATACATAGTATATATATAGGAGTTGTAAATATTTATATAAAAAAAGCTTAAAACTAGATAGTAATTAATTATATATAAATAATAATAAGATGAAAATTAGAATGTGAACACCTATTCAGAAAGGTACAGTAATTGCAATACAAAAAGTTACAATACAAATACAATGCAGAAGTTACTATTTACAATGTCAGGGTTAATATACAGTACAAAAGTAGACAGTAATGACCACATAATGTAGAAAATATATCAGTTGAGTCCATTTATAAAATTTTATTTATGTTTACAATCTAAAGTTTGAGCTAGTTGGTAGTGAAATATTCGTGCAGTGAGTAAAAACTGCGGGAAATAAGGAAGGATTTCAATCGAGATTTGAAGGAGGCGACAGATGGGGATGTTGTAATGTTGCTGGGGAGTTTGTTGAAAATAGTTAGAGCTAAGTATTGAGGGCTTTTGGAGAATAGGGAGAGATTGTGGTGCGGAACGTGGATTTGAAGGTTGGCTCTAGTAGAATGGGAATGAACAGATGCATTAGACGGAAAGAGATTGGGGTTCAGACGTACGAATAAAGAAGCTGCTAGAATCAGAGAACTCGCAAGGGTAAGTATTCCGAGCTCCTTGAAGAGCTCTCTACAAGATTGTTTTCTGGATACACCTGCAATGATGCGGACAGCTCTTTTCTGTAGAATGAAGAGTCTAGTTGCATGCGAAGATGCACCCCAAAATAGTATGCCGTATGAGATATGCGAATGAATATGAGCAAAATAAACTAGCTTAAAGGTGGGCTGGACTAAACTGTTTTTTCACTGCTTGTACAAACTGTTGTAAAAAGACGAACGTAAAAGAAATCATTCAAATCCGTCCATTGGTTTCGAAGATATGCGCGGGTGAAGTTGACGGGACTGAGATCGTGACGTCACCGACCCCACCGAGAGTCGCCAGCTCGGCCGAGCCTGCATCTTGACTGCACATGTGCGCCCAACGTGACACGCTCAATCGTTGTTGTTTCTTCTGTGAAGCGTGTCGTTCTTTTTTGTTAGATCTGCAGTGTTAAGAACTAAAAGTGTAGTAGTTGTTCTTTAATAGTAACCTAATAATAATAGTAGTAACGACAGTAGTAATTATTTATACAGTGGTGAAACAGTATCCGTGGTTATTTGAGTTGAAGGTCTGGTTGCACGTGTTTGAGTCTTGTTTCATATGGTCATCGAGAACAGACTGAGCATTACACTTCATTCTGCGTGTGTTTGCGTGTGATCAGTGTCGATTTTTGTTGTTATGTAGAACACGCCTATAGCTGATAACTGGTCTTTAGTTTAGTAAACACGTGAAAATATGTAAATACTCGAACTGACTTAAAAATGACTATTTGTTGTGTTTATGGGTGCAACAACAGAAATGATAAGCCGACGATAATAAATGAAAAGAAAATTAGTTTTCATAAATTCCCACATCGTGACAATTCACCTGTTCGCTACCGCGCGTGGGAAAGTAAAATTAGTCGTAAAGGTTTTACTCCCAGTAAACGTTCTGTAGTTTGTTCTATTCACTTTGTCAACGATGACTTTGAGCCCTCCTCACATTTAAAAACCCAATTTGGCCTCAAATCAAATCCTGTGCTGAAAAAATGTTCTGTACCCACTCAAAAACTAAAGGGCACGTCGAAATCCACCCCAATAACCCCCCCACCAAATAAAAGGCGACGGGAATCGGCGTATCTCAGAAGGAAAACGGTACAGCAAGCTCTGGATGATAGTGTCGTGGCGGAGGATGCTGGAACAGCTGTTGAACAAATTGAAATCGAACCTGACATTGATTATATACGAAGTGGGTCTAAATCGCCAGCACAAGGAAATTTAACTCGGGAAATCGGGATCCAATGCGAGCTAATAGGTGGGTCCTGGTCGAAGCTACATGTCGAGACCGGTACAACAGATGTTGATAGTGGGCGTTGGAGGGTGACAATGACAATGAGTTAAACGAATCGTTTCAGAATCCATTGTTCGAAAACAGCTCAGATGACGACTTACGAACGGAAGATAGCTCCGGTGACGACGACGACGACGACGACGACGACGAAGTTACCGACGATGAGTGTCATTTGACACGACGTGTTACGAATAATACGGGCAACAATGGTTCTTCAAGATCCCCCCAAAAAACATACAATGTGTTTCTAGTGCTCTGGGAGTGTTTGAAAGAACTTTTTGTTTTGTGTATAAAATGTGGATAGTCTTTGACTACTCTTAAACAATGTTTTAAGGGATCCATATTAATTGTCCACACTGTTTGTATCAATGGACATATGAACACTTGGAGATCACACAAGCTAACCAATAAATTTGGCATGGGAACAATAATGCTAGCAGCATCCATGTATACTAGCGGCATGAGTTTCTCAACGATGAATGCTGTTGCAGAAGCATTAAATATGTGTTTCATGTGTGAGAAGACATACTACCGCATTGTTCGTCGGTTTGTTGCACCTGCCATAAAACATACGTGGACCTGTCACAAAGCTATCAACATACAACAACTCAAAAATACTAACAACGGCATACGCTTGGCCGGAGATGGCCAATATGACTCGCCGGGCTTTTGCGCGAAGTATGTTACATATACAATTATGGATGTCAGCAACGATAAAATTATTGACTTTATCGTTTTACAAAAAGGTATGACTGCAGGTGAGCTCGAAAAGCCCGCCTGCGATCAAATACTATCCCGACTGATCGGCTATGGGATCCCTATTGAACTGTTTCTGTCAGATCGGCACCGCGGAATTAGAAAGTTGATAAGAACAAAGTACCCCGATATAGTCCATGAATTCGATGTATGGCATGTTTCTAAAAGTTTAGTGAAAAAGCTAAAAGCCGCGGAGAAAAGTGCTCCCGATTTAGAGTTGTGGAGACAGAGTATAATAAACCACATGTGGTGGTCTTCCATGACTTGCGAAGGTAACGCGGACCTTTTAATAGAAAAATTCACCTCAATTTTAGAACACGTGACGAACAATCACTCGTGGCATGCCGACTATAAACATTTTCATCAATGTGAACATGAACAGATCGACGATGAGGCCGGGCGTGATAAGGCATGGTTGAAGAAAAATTCACATGATTTCAGGCTTCTCTCCAACATAGTTTCTGATAAGAGCTTGCTCGATGACATGAAACACTTAAAAAACTACTGTCACACTGGCTCGTTAGAATCTTACCACAATGTGAGATTGAAGTATCTTCCCAAAAAATCTCACTTTTCCTACGAGGGAATGGTCCTACGTGGAATGCTCGCAGTGTTGGACCACAACATAAACACTGGTCGGGATATCTCTCGCACAGAAGTAAGATACTCTAAGATCACCAAAAAATATATTGAAAAAAACATTCGCTCTCCAAAATGCTATACGTGGCGTAAAAACTTAATAGAAAAAGTGTGCCAATTCGTGGGTGGTGAAATAAACTTATCAATTGAGGACGACCCATACTCCGTAGAGGTACCCCGCAATATTGCGCCAATACCACGCCCGTCTAAAAGTGAGATCGGATCAGCTAGCTACAGCAGATTTCCCGAAAATATGTAACACAAACTTCCCACCAGTGCTGTAAAAGGTAAGGTGTTCTACGCACGTACATTGAATTTCTACTTGCATTGTTGCTGGCAGAGGAATAGTTGAAGATAAGAATATAATATGATATAATTAATATTAATACATAATTCCGCTACTGTCATATTTTAATCTGTTCTTGTTAGAAATGATGCATGGCTGGAAATTAGTTGAATTTCTACTTGCATTGTTGCTGGCAGAGGAATAGTTGAAGATAAGAATATAATATGATATAATTAATATTAATACATAATTCCGCTACTGTCATATTTTAATCTGTTCTTGTTAGAAATGATGCATGGCTGGAAATTAGTTGAATTTCTACTTGCATTGTTGCTGGCAGAGGAATAGTTGAAGATAAGAATATAATATGATATAATTAATTTAATACATAATTCCGCTACTGTCATATTTTAATCTGTTCTTGTTAGAAATGATGCATGGCTGGAAATTAGTTTGATTTAATAACAATGCACTGCTTGTTATTTGAGGTGTTACAATATGTAAATTGCAGCGTGTTATTTATTTTGCAAATTTACTTGTTTTCTCATTCTAGACACGCTCAAATAATTTTGCTTACTACCTACCACTACTTACTATTCACTAATAGCATAACATTTTGCTAAGTCAAACATCATATTCACAATAACATAAAACATCGAATTGAAACGTATTAAACCATAATTAATTATTAAAGAAGGATTGTTGTCCGTAGTAGAATGTGATGATTTCGCACTAGTCAAAGTATTCTGCTTCATGCCCTGTGGCTGCAGCAAATCCTACGTAGGCGCCGTCCATTTCCGGGTATTTGTCCCTGATGACGTTCACAACACAAGACAGTATTACAATCCTCTTAGTTTTGCCCAACTGAATACCTGCACTCATCCAGTGAATGAATTGTTTGTAGGCCACAAACCGCCACACACGGTTGGTTGTCTCTTCTACTAAATCACTCAATACTTGCGGAGATCCGCCTTGGAGTGCAATCAATACATGACGCGCAGATAAAAGTACATCTTCATTGAACATGCTTTCAAAGGATTCATGAAACTTGATGCACTCTTCACTCCCTCTAAATGTATTTATTACATTACTTTCGGTGCAACAGAAATTTTCCGTGTCAGATAACATCACAACACACCCACCGCAATCGCACCAATCAGTTTTTCCCGCTCTCCCTAAAAGATCACGCATAACCGCTTTTTCTTTCCTCGGCTTTTCTCTTCTGTCCGACCTTCGAGGCTCGAACTGGTAGGCTTTAAGCTACACATATCACAATGCCAATGGGCCTAACTACCCTCTAAAGTAGCGCTCTACCGCTGCCGGACTAACACGAGTACACATTGCACGCACGTGTTGATGCTTGGCCGGCCGGCGAGGGCGTGGGGTCGATGACGTAGGCTCCCAGCTGGGCCATTCTTTGAACGCGTACAGTCCGGGAACCAAGCGGTCTTTCGAGGTCGGGGTTTTTCGTGTATATTACTGGTGCGAGTCTTTACACGATAATTACAAAAACCAACAATGGTAAAAAATTCACCGAGTTTAGTCCAGCCCACCTTTAAGAATGTGAGGGTGAACTATCTGTTTTATTTTCCTTAGCATGAATCAACCACTATTGATTTTGGAAAAGACTTGGTTGATGTGGCATGACCAATCTAGGGTTTCAGTGACAGTCAGGCCAAGCAATTTAGAAGAATTAGTGCGGGCAATGCTTTTCTCGTTGAGTCGTACTAAGGGACTGGATGTTGGAGTGTTTTGAGAGGTGTGGAAGTAGATGTATACGGTCTTGGGTAGTGAGAGAGTTAGTAAATTATTGTGGCAATAGGAAGACATGAGAGAAGTTTGTTTGTTGACGAGAGCTGGGAGGAGAGGGGCATGGTCTTTGGGGAGAGTTAAGAGGTGGGTAGAGCAGGGTTGCCGTTTTTGCGGAGTTTATCCTCTTTTGCGGATTTTTAGGGTCCTCGCCATTAACGGCCAAATTGGCGGATTTTCTACCATTATTGTAAAAACCGTGAAATTTACTATAATTTGAAAATTCCGCCATAAAGAACGATTTAATAACGTAAAAAGTAAAGTTGGACAATCTACACTTGAACCCGCAGCATAGATACGATGTCTCAAAACACGTGTGAAATATCGAGATTTCAACTGTGTTTTTGTAAGTTGTCTTGCTATACTAGCAAGCAGAGGGTGGAGCTTGTGTGGGAGACAGCCAATGGGGTACCTAAAGCGTTGTGATTGGTCTAGTAGTAAGTAGCGTCCTCTATCGTCAACTTTGCAGAACGTGTGTGTTCTTTTAGCGTTGCCCGTGCCTCGTTGATAACAAGCAGAACCGTGAGCGTGATTTCGTGACGTGACGACTGACTTTTTATATGAGGTATGCTGTTATTTGCCTGGTTTCTTGTTTATATATATATATATATATATATATATACAAATTAATTAATGATTTATTTATTTATAAATTATACTGGAGAGGTAAATTCTTAAAGATCATCTGGCATAATGCATAACCTAAAAATAAACATAACCTAAATATTTTTTTTATTCTTTCACACTTTATAATAGGCCTATGCTAAGTAACAGCAGAATAAATGTGTTTTGGAGGATTTTTGAGGATTTTTTTGATATCTTCAGAGGATTTAAAAAATTACTTGGTGGCAACCCTGGGGTAGAGTCATCTGCATACTGAGTCATGCTACCATCTTCCATGTAATTGGGCAGGTCATTGACGTATATAATGAAGGCTAGTGGACCCAAGATGGAGCCCTGGGGAACCCCTGTACCTAGCCTAGAGATTTATGCTCGGAGAGGACTTTGGAGGTAAGGTTATTACCTGATGACCGGATTTCCACTGCCTGTGTCCGGTCGGACAGGTACGAGGCCATCCATTTATGAGCTGTTCCTCTTATCCCAAGGGTCTCTAGTTTAGCAAGGAGGATGTTGTGGTCGATGGTATCAAATGCCTTACTAAGGTCATAAAACACACCCACGGCATGCTCCCCTTTATCAAGGGCAGAATAGAGGGGAGAGAGAAAGCTATATATTGCAGTGGTGATAGACTTGTTTTTTAAAAAACCATGCTGGCAGGGTGATAGAAGGGAATGGTAATTGAGGAAGGAGAGCAGACGATCATGCATAATGTTTTCAAAGATCTTAGAAAAAGCAGAGAGAATGGAGATGGGCCTATAATTGTTCATATCAGTTTTCATACCTTTGTGCTTGTAGATCGGTATGACTTTGGCAATTTTTAGTTGCGAGGGAAAAATACCAGAAGAAAGGGACTCGTTAATTAAAAATGTCAAGGGGCCTACTATATAAGGTATACATTTGGCCAGAAGCGAGCCCGGGACTTCATCTAGACCACTGGAGTGTTTAGATCCTAGTTTCTTAGCAACTTGAACCACTTCCATGTGAGTAGCGGGGTAGAGAAAGATTGTGTAATCACCATGGTGGATATTGGTGTTGACATGCATGGTGGGAGGAGTGGGCGGAATGAAAGAAGGAAGGCTTGGTGCATTGGAATTTATGAAAAAGTTGTTGAAGTGGTTAGCAAGGGCACTAGGGTCAGAGATAGGCTGTGTAGTGTATTTGGTTATGTTAAGTTGCCTAAACTGCTAACAGCTATTTCTGTATGTTGGTACTACAATAAACTAGTTGTGACTGGAACACTCAAGCGTGCTTATCTAAGATCCTACAGTGGCGACGAGAAGGCGGATAATTTGTTAAATCAGGTGTTAAATCAGTTCAAAAGTGTTAAATCAGTATCCAGTATCTTTATTGATAGTGTCAAGATGGAATCAAACGACAGCGCGTCGATTAAACCGTTCATTCCGGGTGCGGACCAAACCTCTACGGCACAGCGTTGGGACAAGTGGATTAGATCTTTTGACCTGTACGTGATGGCGCGTGGGGTGACGGCTGCAGAGAGGAAGAAAGCTATGCTTTTGCACGCAGCAGGAGAGGCGGTGCAGGTTTACTCTCCCAGAGGCTAGTGGTACACTGGACGAAAACGTGTGTGTGTTCCAGCACTGTAAAGAGACATTACGCGCATATTTTCGACCTCAGGCGTGTTTCGCGCATCAGCGTCAGCTATTTCGAAATATGGCCCAAACTGAAAATGAAACAATCGCTCAGTTTGTGACACGCTTGAAGGGCCTGAGTGTCTACTGTAACTTCGGTGACCGTGAAGACGATAACATGTTAGATCAGCTTCGAGAAAAATCTTTGGTACCGGAAGTGCGTCGCGATCTTATAAAAGAGGGAGACGGATTGACAGTAGAAAAAGCTCTTGCAATTGGTCGAGCTATCGAGAGCACGATTCAACACACGGCCAATCACGAGTCAGCTCAGACAGGCGCCATTGCTCGAGTGACGCAAGTGTCGCAGCCTGGTGGGAAGAACGGGAACAAGAGTTCAAAACAAAACACTGACAGGCAGCGGTTGACGTGTTATCGTTGCGGAACAGCTGGTCACTTCGCGAAAAGTGACAAGTGTCCAGCTAGAGGGAAAAACTGCACGAAATGCGGACTAGAAGGGCATTTCTCAAAAGTATGCAACACAAAAGACCCTAAAAAGAGACAGGGCCAGCAACAGAAGACAGGAAAAGTGAGAACAGTGAATGAAGGGGAAGAAGAATCCGAGTACACATTTGCTGTCAATGAGGTGACAAGTGGGCCTCAACTGAAAGAAGACTTGCTCACTGCTGAGTTAGGAGGGGTAACAGTTAAGTTACTAATAGACTCGGGAGCATCCTGTAATGTGCTGGATAAAGCGACATGGCTACACTGTAAAAAGCAGAAGATAATTGGCAGGTGTGAAAAAACAACGAAAAACCTATTTTCCTATGGCAGTGATAAACCACTCGAACTGTTGGGAAAATTCACGACTTCTGTAAAGGTAGGCGGTAGCGTAGGAGTAGAAACTACCTTCTTTGTGGTTAATGGCAAAGGCGTTCCTCTGCTGGGAAGAGAATCAGCCAAGACCTTGGGAGTCCTAAAGCTAGGGTATCCACTGAACCACATTGGTGACAGCCCTAAACCAGAAACTGGAAAGGAAGGCACATGCACTCTTCAATCACTAAAACAAGATTTTCCATCAGTGTTTGAGGGTGTGGGAACATTAAAAAACTACAAGTTGAAATTGTTCATCAAACCGGATGTGTGCCCAGTAGCACAATCACCACGACGAATACCGTATCAACTAAAGGATGCGGTGGCCGACAAGCTAAAGGAACTAGTTAAACAGGATTTCATAGAGCCGGTGACTGAACCTTCGGAGTGGGTTTCAGCCATTGTACCGTCACAAAACAAGTCGGGCGAGATGCGGCTATGCATCGACATGAGAGAAGCGAATTCTGCAATAGTAAGAGAGAGACACCGGATTCCCAGAATGGATGAGGTCCTACCCGAGTTGAGTGGCAGTACGGTATTCAGCAAAATTGATCTCCGAAGCGCGTTTCATCAAATAGTTCTAGATGAATCAACGCGAGGCATAACAACCTTCGTGACCCACACTGGATTGTACAGGTGGAAGCGTTTATTCTTTGGTATTAATTGCGCCCCTGAAATTTTCCAGCGCTTGATCGAAGGGGTCCTACAGGAGTGTGAGGGCGTCCTAATATTCATAGACGATCTAGTCGTTCATGGTCGCAACAGGTTGGAACACGATGAACGATTAAAGAAGGTGTTCAAGACCTTGGAAGAAAGCGGATTCACGGTCAACTCCGGTAAATGCAAGATCGGTCAAGACCGCGTCCCTTTCTTAGGGCACGAGCTATCCAAAGATGGAGTCCGACTGCTGCACAGCAAGGTAGAAGATGTAACAGCGTGCAGAGACCCTAAAAGTAAAGAAGAAACAAAAAGCTTCCTTGGGATGGCGGGATATTGTTCTAAATTCATCGCAAACTTCTCAGAAATGACCGAACCACTGAGACTTATCCTAAAGAAGAACATCCCTTTCACTTGGGGTGAAGAGCAGAAGAGGGCATTTGAAGAGCTGAAGAAAGCACTGGGAAATACCAAAACCCTGGGATTCTACGATGCAAAATGGCCAACGAGCATAATCGCAGATGCTAGTCCCTATGGCCTTGGGGCAGTGCTTACTCAAGAACAAGATGAAGGTACTCGTATCATAGAATACGCGAGTAGAGCTCTTACCACAGCAGAACAGAAGTTTAGCCAAATCGAAAAGGAGGCTTTGGCCTTAGTATGGAGCTGCGAGCGTTTCCATCATTACATCTATGGAGGAGACTTTACTCTAATAACCGACCACAAACCGTTGCAGTTCATATTCGGTCTAAAGTCAAACCCGTGCGCGCGAGTTGAGCGTTGGATGTTACGGCTACAGGCATACAGATACACCGTCCAATACAAGCCCGGGAAAAGCAACATAGCCGATCCCCTGTCGAGACTGGTATCTGCGCAGAACAGCCCTAGTCAACTCTCCGCAGATGACGAGTACGTGAGGTGGGTTGCTACCCAATCAGTACCCAGAGCCAGTGTTGGGTAAGTTCCTTAAAAAATGGAACTAGTTCCAGTTCCAGTTCCACGCAAGGAAAAAGGAACTCTTTCCAGTTCCAAGTTCCTCTAAAAAAAAAGGAACTGGGGCGTTCCTTAGTTCCTTTCAAAATGGAACTAAGATCCTAAATAGTTCCTTTCTGCAACAACCATTTTTCTTTGGATATTGCCGAGCGGGATACTAACCATCGACTCAATGGTTATTATCCGGGTTTATGCATTATACACCAAGAACATTGGCTAAAAGTAAGAGGTTATTTTATATTGTTTATTCTTAATGCATTACAATTTATATTAATTATTAATAACTATTATAATTAATTTAATTAAAGTTTTTAAATTAAATTCAATGCCAAGGGTTCGCAAATAACGCCTAAAATATGGTTGAGGTTTGTAGGAATCAAAATGCATGTGCTTCTTTAGATTGGCAGGCGATGACCTCGAAGCACCGATTACTTTATTAACTGGTAAACAAAGCAAGCATTTTGCCGAAAAACTTTTCGTCGCCGAAAATATCACTTTCGCCCGGAAATAAAAATGGTCTGTATTTTTTAAAAGGGCAGTATGTTATTGCCACGAACACCAGACATTATAACAAAACGATCAAAAGAGACAGCGTTTTTGTCACATGCACTTGTCGCGAAGAATTGAATAGATCAGTGAATATTGAGATAGCTCCTTGCCCCTAAATAACTTCACCCCCACCCCACTTTCATACCCCACATCTTTCATCATCAAAGCCTTCCTGTTTCCAATGAATTCGAAGTTGATGAATTCGAACATTGACTGATGTGATGGGTTGACAAGTGATATATTTCATGTTTTGTTTGATTTCGGAATGACAGTCTGAGTTGCTCTCACACCTTTGTATAGGAGGGGTTGGACGGTTGGTCTGTTATAAGTGACATGACACGCTTATTCCGCACGAGCGATTTGGGATTAGTTACCGGTTTCGGTTCTTCGACTTGTGCTGGTGTGTGACTAATTGGAGACCCCACGCGGGGGTGGCGTAGCAGGTGGAGGGTTGGGATGGGTAGACAAGAATGTAATATTACAAAAAAAGTTGTTTTACGTAGATTTCTCGTTTCTGTCACCTTGTAAGTAAACTATGTTTTGGCACTTTCATCCTTCAAGCTTGTACAGTCAAGTAAAAATAAAAGGAACTTATGAAAATAAGTTGCAGTTCCTGGAAAATTGGAACTATGGCGTTCCACAGTTCCTGGTTGGAAAAAAGGAACTATACCGTTCCTTAGTTCCTTAAAAAGGAACTAGTTCCAAGGAACGGAACTAAAAAAATCCGTTCCAACCCAACATTGCCCAGAGCCATGACCTTCGAGGAGATTCGGGAAGTATCAGACTCCGACCAAGAATCACAGCAGCTGAGGGAAGCAATAAAGTCAAACACTTGGCCGGAAAACTTGAGATTGTACGAGCTTCTGAAAGGCGAATTATGTGAGTACGACTCAGTTATTCTCAGAGGGACACGGTTATTCATTCCTGGTCCACTGAGGAAAAGAGTATTGGAAATATCGCACCAGGGACATCCTGGGGTGGTAAGCATGAAACAGAAACTGCGATCCAAAGTGTGGTGGCCGGGGATAGACAAAGCCGTTGAAGGTTACTGCAAACATTGTCACGGATGCCAAATCGTGCGAGCACGCAGCCAGCCCGAACCAATGGTGAGAACCAAGCTACCCGATCGCCCCTGGCAGCATATTGCCATAGACTACTTAGGACCGTTACCGAACGGGAAGCATATTCTGGTTATGATCGACTATTATTCACGTTTTTACGAAGCAGAGTTAACTTCAGGTACAACCACCGCAATCACAATCGACAAGTTGGAGAGCGCATTCTCAAGATTCGGTCTACCTGAAACGATTCAAGCAGACAACGCAACTTACTTCAAGAGCGTGGAGTTTAAAACCTATTGTCAGACCAATAACATCAGTCTTCAACATTCTACACCCGAATGGCCGCAGGCCAATTTGGCCTTGTTGAACGACAAAATAGATCAATCATGAAGCGGTTACGTATAGCTGCATCAGACGGTCAAGACATAAAAACAGCATTGCGTGAGTACTTATTCCTCTACCGTACTACACCGCATGCCACCACTGGTTGCACACCAGCGTATTTAATGTTGGGACGAGAGCTAAGGGACAAAATTCCGGGAGTACTATCACAAAGGTGTCAAGATGAGGAGGTGCGAGACCGGGACTTAATCCTTAAAGATCGAGGGAAAGAGTATGGGGACCGTAAGCGTCATGCACAAGACTGTGACATAATAGTAGGTGATCAAGTTCTGTCGCAGCAAGAGAAGCAAAACAAGTTCACTACGATCTTCAACCCGACACCGTTCCAAGTCACTCAACGTGAGGGCAGCGCGGTAACCATTCGCTCACCAGCTGGAGCTGAGTACCGAAGAAACGTCAGTCACGTTCGACGATACTACCCGGCGGAACCTGGGCCTAGGGGGCAAGACGACTCTACAACTACAGAGCCCACGAGTCCGGCCAAACCTGGCTGTTCCAACCCTGCAGTTGGAAACGATCCCGATGGAAACATCACTAGCAGTCCCACTCCGATATCCAGCCCGAGACAACCTGAAGCCAGACCTATCAGGGAACGGAAGCCTCCCGCCTGGTTGCAAGGATATCAAACTTAATTTAATCATCATGTTGCTATTGTCACATTATGTAGTATTTCAACTTCAACCCTTTACGTAGTTCAATCAGCATGTTTAGTTTAGTCCTTGATTATTAACATTTGTGTGAATTCAATTACTTGGTCTATCAAGAAGGACTATTAAAGGTAAAATGAAAATAGCAAACTTCAATATTTAAAACAAAAAACATTTATTAGAAAAAGGGAGATATGTAGTGTATTTGGTTATGTTAAGTTGCCTAAACTGCTAACAGCTATTTCTGTATGTTGGTACTACAATAAACTAGTTGTGACTGGAACACTCAAGCGTGCTTATCTAAGATCCTACAGGCTGGTTATTAGTAATAATGGAAAGGTTTGCTCTGGGAGTGGCGGCTGACGTCTGTGATTTTATCATGGACCAAGTTGCTTTGGGTATGTTGTTGGATGAGGCTATGATGCGATCGTTGAAATGGAGTTTGGCCTGGCGGATGTTTTTGGCATGGGATTTTTTCAGACTGAGGTATTGCTCTCTGAGATCACGACTGTTACTAGAGATTTTTAATTTATGGTGAAGTGATCGCAGGTTTTGAGCTTCCAGTTTTGAGTTTCCAGCTTTAGATCAAGCAGGGCCTACAACATTAGTTTGTTTTTGTGTTTTATAAATCTGTTGATAGGTTTGAAACAGCTCTCTGTTTTTCCTCTCTTCTGTCAGTCTTTTAATTTCTACATTTGTTACAAGTTACTTACAATGCATATATTATGGGTTAGAAGTCAGATGCAGTCCACATCTTCCCCTTTCTTTTTCCCTCCCCTCCACCTTTTTCTCCCTTTTTCCTTTTCCTCCCCACCCTTCTACTTTCCCCATACCTCCAAACTCCTGCCATCTTCATCAAAATCCTACTGTATTTATTAAGCATTCATGTGGAAGGCGATAAGGCTGCCAAATGTCGAACGTTGTCAAGTAGGCCTAGTTAAAAGCCAGGGTCAAGAGTGTTAACAATGGCTTGAATTCTGCGTTGCTTCAGTGAGTTCCTTGGTGTCTTAGAAGGCTTTTCTAACTTTTCGCCCAGTCTTCGTCTTGATTAGCCACATTTAAAAAATATGGAACGTAAAACCCAAATATCACGTCAAATGTTTTCCGGGTTATCTGTTTGGCTACTCTCAAGGGTTTCTCGTTGTTGCAGCTCTGCTCTAGGGCCTAGTAAAATACAAAAATGTAGCCGTTAGCCTACAAGCTACTCTCTGAATGCTTCGTTTGAGCATTTTGAGTGTTTGGTATAACACATAACCCTAAGCATGTTTGATTATCCCATCATCCCTACAAAGGAGTTATTTTATTATTAATTGGTAGTTTCTATATACTGTATAATAAATCACTGTTTAGGTCTGTGTAGGTAAACTAAATTGACGTTGTCTTAATTATGTTTGTACTGCATAAACTGAGAGCAAGTAAGCCCCAATGGATCAAACTATTACAGTGCGATGAATTTTGTATTCAAACGTTGAATTTATTATGTTACTATGTAATATGAGCTTTCAGTCACTTTCACACCCTTCTTATTATTGCCAAGTTGAGAGCATTCATTGTCACCTGGGGGGGGGCATTCAAAGCTTTCTGCTTCCAATACATTGGCGGTGTCGTGCTTTCAGTGGTTCGGGGGACCGTTGGTCGACAGAAGTGGAGATGCGCCCGAAGATTGTCGGCGCCCAGTTGCAAGCACGTCAGACTCTCGACTGCTTCGTCAAGGTCGACAAGTTGGGAAACCAGTACATTGACAAGGATATCCACCATCGGCCCAAAGGTAAACAACTCTTAACTCAGGCAGAAACATGCAATGTAGCCTATTCATTATTAGTTTTAGGTAGTGACGTAACGGAAGTAACGCTTTACTATAACAAAATAACGTTCTCAGTAACGTTGATGGTAATGTAATCATAATTTTTTGGGCTAACGGTAATGGCCTCAAGTAATTTCGTTACGATTTCACGTGTTCTTTTTACGTTGCTTACGCGCACTTTCGTTTCCAACCGTGGGTTTTAACACTACGCAGTTTCGTTTAGCGGTGTGTTTTTGTAGTGTTTTTAATTTGGGTTTCAACTTAGTACAAGCATTACTATAAACATAACTACTATTTTTTAATTTCATACGTTTCTTTCACCTGCCTTACTATCTTGTGTAGGCCTGTATCTCTGTTCACTGATTATTTCATTTTTCTCCATATTTCAGAGCACTCGGCTAACAACCATGACATTAGGAGTTCTCAAGGTCACTTGACAGAATATAACCGGTCGGTTGCTTTGGCTCAAACTGTTGAAATGGGTCTTGTCGATGACTCCTGGGATGTAGAACCTCGCAACGGTGAAAATTACAGCCTCGATCAGGGTGGGGATTACAGTGGTGCACGAGGCTACCAAGACGATCACTGCCACAGATCTAACAAACCAGGGCTTAAGGACTGCAACCAAAGAGAAAACACTAGACACAGTCAGGTAGATCGATCAGCTAAAGCTAAAAGTGATAAGAAAATACCTCCATTAATGCCCGAGTTGGATACTTGGGATGACAGAAACGCACCCGATAGGAATCACAACAGAGGAAGGGGAAGAGAGGAAGTAAAACCAGGGGGCACCTGGAGCCAACACGAAGATTCGGACGAGCCCGAGAATGAAGACCGTAGGGTAAAGGGCCCTTCGAGATACGATCAACTAAGCCGATCCGAAAGAGATAAGATGGAGAGGAAGGGCGCATCATCCGGCCGTGAGGGGAGAAGAGAGCAGCCCAAGTATCAGTCCTCTCAGCATCGACAAGTGGCCTCTCGGGTGCACTCGGCAGAGTACGTTAATAGCGACCAAAGAGATAGAGGCGAGCGTCCGCCTACCCACCGAACGGATCCCGATCCAAACGAGAAATCGACACGCAGAGATCGTCACGGCGATAGAGACGTTGGGGATCACAAACGGAAACAGGTTTCTCAACCGAATAAGGAGGACGATCAAAAACAGGGGATTGATCGTCAAAACAATCCTGTAAACAGGACGAGCAATGACCCGCCTTATACACAGGACACGAAACACGCTTCAGACAACTCTCAAGTAACCGAAACAAACCAGACTGGTGCTCTTCACAAGTCTTCTAAAGTTACAGAGTTTTTTAATCAAAATGAACCTCAAAATGAAAAGAGATTAAGTAACAAAGTTCCTACCGATAAGACTGAATCGCAAGTACAAAATCGCAACAAACCTGAAACGCATCTGCCAATGGCCGACACCAATAGTAACGCTAGTATCGCGCATGGGCCAACACAAGATCTTTCAGATACAAAACCGGAATGGCAGACCCTCCCTGCTGCCAGTCAGAATTTGATGGATTCTTTCAAGGGAGATAACATAGATCTGTTCGAGCTAATGCAACACATGTATCATCTTCGTGTTAAACCTTCCGACGTTGACGTGCCAAACATGCAAGGGCAGCCGGGGCCCGACTTCTCACGCCAGCACGCAATGCCACCACAAAATCTCTATCCTACTCGCCAACAGACGGCATTCCAACCGCACGGTGGCCAACAGCAGTTCGCACCCCGTTCCCAGCCGGAAGGTCAGGCCGCCGTGGCGCGGATTTGGAACGTCCAACCAGAATTCAATACGTGGACACCTCCAACGGCGAGGGGCTCGCAGACCAAGCGCACGATGCAGCCGGGCAATATGCAGCGTTCTCTTCTCGCCGCCGACGGATTGCCGCAACTCCCCCCGCTCGAGACGTCGCACGATCGAGACGACGTCGATCGAGACGAAACCGTCGAGGAATTCGTGCAGGCGATTAGCAACTTGTGCCATCTGTTGCAGGCGTCGGCACCAACAGTTGGCCAGCCCAACGGAACGGAGGGAGACCAAGAAAATGAACGTATATTGAATGGTAAGTTGATTTTTTAACGCTAATCCCGTTTGCTGTCACACGATCGATGTTTCGATCCGTGACAATGTGGCCCATTGCGGCGCATCAAGTTCGTCAAAGTTTGGAAGGCATTGGCCAGATTCTTGTGACTAGTAGAGTTGTCTGAACGTGACAAAGTATTGTTAATCCAAATTATCACTCGTAATAATAATTAATGTAATTACTGCCAGTCCAGTATATCCATAGACCCTACCACTGCTCATGTTCTTATTTTTTTTTTTTTTTTCCTGTGCAGAGTTGGCCTCTTCAGCCATTCTTCTTTAGAACTTTACAAATTAGTCGTATGACTAGAAATGTTTGAATGTCAAAATAACCGGAGAAAGAACATGTTTCAAATTAGGGCTGCCATTCGACATAGAATTTAATATATTCAGATTGAAATAGGTCTAATCGAACTTTGAAACACACACAACTTTTCAGGGGTGAGATGCGGTGAGTGAATGGTATATGTATATATCTATGTATATACAACACTTTTATGTTTGTTGCAGTTGCCAACAATCGGCACTTGCAACCCTGAAAACAATTGAAGTTCCAACTTCGATTTGCAAATGCTAGGTCGCGTGGCAGTCCCATTGTAAATAGTACTTGTGTACCACTCTACACTAGTGTAATATAATAATGCCCTGTTCCAGCGGTAGACGCAGTCCAATTCATCTCCACGTCACCGATGATCGATCCCATCGTAACGGGCCAGTGTCGACAGATATTGAAGATCCTCCTGGCGAACCAAAACGCCGGCCGTAAGTGGGAGATAACCGAGGGCATCATCGAAATGCTGGTCACGCTGTGCGAAACCGCCCGTTGCTCTTCGGTGATTCCTTCACCCAGGGGCGAGGGGGAGACTTGCGCCCTTGCGTCCCACGCAGGTTTGAGCCCCGTGTTGCAACAGCTGCCGCCGCAACCTTTGCACTTGAACGAGATGCTACCGCAGCCGCCCAGCGCTTGGGTGACTGCCAGAGAGCCTGGGTTATACGCGTGGCAGCACCGGGGCCAGCCCGAGCCCGTGTCCGTCTACAGAGTCGAGAGTCCTCGCTCGAATACGTCCCCTATGGAAATGCCAACCGGCCATTACCCGCCCAATTCACATTTACAACAACAGCAGCACGCGCAGAGTGTCGGGATGTCCCATCACGTCCAATACCATCCCGTCGACATGGCGCAGTTCTATCAGTATCATCAGCAAGCGGGCAGGAACGCGTACTACGCGGCCCAGCGAGCCCCGTTGAATCCGCACGCAATGCCGCACTATGGCCCCCTAGGTGATCACAATCCCTATGGGGTGCCCGATTCCGGTGCCGTTGTTCACAAGGTGGAGCTTCCTCCGCCCGACTTCAGACCTCCTCGATTCTCGGGTCCTCCCGGCATTCTGGCAGTCGGGCTGCCTTTGACGTCTCATCCCTCTGTCGGCGCGCATGGGCCCTTCTCTTCGTCGCCCAGAGTCGAAGCCTTTCCGCCGCAGCATCGTCCAGTCCAAGGCGGGGGGATGTGAGTTGAAGCCTGACCAACCAGAAGGCAGAGAATTTTCTTGTTTTTCCTTAGCATTTATTTGTTTGTACGTATTGTTTACATGCTTAGTTCATTCAAATTTCAACCCGAATGTCTTTAGTTTGAATCTTGTGAACAGGTCAAAACAGTGAATGCCTTACTTATTTTAGTTTGAAATCATGTAATTATGATTGCCTTTTGAAGAAACAAGGCGTATCTTCATTTTGTTAGTGTGTGTAGGCGTTGGCAGTGAGATGAAATAAACTTCAACCTTTAAGAGTATCTTAACAGTGTATTATGGATCTAGTAATTCGTTTTTAAAAATCTTCTGTACTTTTCAGCAATCATTATTTCTAAATAATGAAGTCCTGCATAGTCTCGAACCCTTCATAATGACACCATGCCCCAAATATACCCATCTTTTCTACAAAACCAGTTTCTTTGCATTTAAAGAGAAAAGAAGTGACTTAATTAATATTTCAGTACTATCATCTTAAAGATTATTGACTGCTAAGGTTTTAGGTTGAACTTTAAATTATCCCACTCATACTATGCATTAAATTGAGTAAGAACTTATCTTGTTTTTTGTTTTTTTTGTTTTTGTAGCAATTTGGTGTGGAAGTTATTAGGTAGGTCTACGTGTAGCTTTTCGTTAGTGAAAAAAATCTTTAAATGACCAGGTATTAACAATTATTTAACTATCAGTGAGGTCATTAACTTTAATAGGGTCACACTGTCACAGTTTTATTTTGTTCCATCGATCAGTTTTCTACAATTGGTGGATGGTAGTTTCATTTAGATCATTCTCAACATCTGTTTTATTGAGTTCTAGGACAGTTGCCAATTGTAGGCCTACTTTACCGACCTATTGACTAGATTGAATCAGTATCCTTTTTCAGTTCTGCTTCAGTTCTGCTAGTTCTGCTTATGTAACCATTTTCGATACATTAGGGATGTATGCAAACTGCAAAAATATTTTTTTCTTTACAACCAGTAATCTGTAAAACTGGACCAAACCCAGGGGAATTTCTTGTAACGTAGCTTTGAACGGAATACAAAACAAATGGGACCTGCAGTGGCAGCGGTCAATGCTGTGAGAACTCAATCACTACGGTATTAAACTGAGGCGTTTACGTGCGTTCGTCATAAGTTTAGTCAAACCATTACTCAGGATAACAAGTAGGCCTAAACAAGAACTTCTCTCTTGATTTGAGGATTCGAGGATTTGAAGAAATCCTAATTTTGCTTTAGGAAAAATGGTATTTTATTTCGGAACTTGATACCAGGTTCCAAAATATTGGGTCTGAATACCTCTGCTTTTCTTTATACTTTATACACTGATGTTAGGATGTTTTTTTCCGATTTGTGACGTTGCCCTTACGTATTTTATAAGACCTGATAGAGTAAATATATTATCCTGATGTTGCATGTACAAACATTGTCTTAATTTTCTTGGATCAAGCTATCTTGTATAAGCTTATTTGTTTATGTTTGTTTTTCATTTGTGTGAATCTAACAAATTATGTTAGTCCACTTGCTGATCTATGTTTATTTAATGTTAATTCAGTAAACGACAAAGGGCAGTCTTAAAATCAAAATCGCACTAAATTAATGTGTTTAATATCTTGAGAACTCTCCACACAATTTTGGAAAAGTGTTAAAAGTTAAAACTTAAAAGTAGCATGATGTGGTTTTGTAAAACTAAAAATTGGATTGAAAAAGTTTCAAACATTTGAAACATTACAGTTGCAAATTAATTATAATGAGTTACCGGTATTGAATGTCCACTTTCTATCTAACGAGAAACTATGTGTGAAACAGATTATTTTCTTCTTCTGGGTTATTTCGTCGTGTCGGTATAGAGTTTTCACTCAGGAAAACTCTGGAGTGAAAACTCTATACCGACAGGACGAAATAACCCAGAAGAAGAAAATAATCTGTTCCCATCTACGGGTCGTGAAAGCCTCCAACAACTTATGTGTGAAACGTTTTGAATCCAGTTTTTAGTCCTTACAAAACCACCATGAAGTGGTGGTAGCATGAAAATTTATCACATTTTCAATATCATATAGATGTCTCACTGTATTACTTTTGTTTATGTTAATTTCGCACTGTTTTTATAATACACTAGAACTAGGTACCATACTGCCTTAATAAATGTATGGGATACCGTATGACAAGTGAAAGTGCTGTGTAATTAAAAAATTAAAACTAACAATCACTAAAGGCCCATTCACGATTAAACTTAACCGTAAACTTACAACTTAAAGTAAGGTTTGGCTTATGGAAGATCACATGATTGTTCACGACCAAAACTTTAACTTAGTTTTGGGCTACGGTTAAGTTTGGAACGATCAAACTTTAAAATAAAAATAAACTTAACAGTAAGAAAGAACCAATCAGCGCCAGCCGCAAGGCCTAGGCTAGCTAAATCGAAAATGGAGCCGAAACATGCTCAGAATTTATTTGACGAAATGTTATTAAATGAGTTTATGAAGACCTAGCGTCTACGTTTAAGTTTAAGTTTACTACTAAGTTTTTATCCTGAATGGGCCTTAATCAGATTCCAAACAAAGTGAAACGTGAGTCTTCCACTCACTTTGCTCGTGCGTAAGTTAAGCTGTCTCGCAGACACCTACATTTGCACCACATCATAATTGTGTGTGTAAAGTGAGAGGCATACAGTACTGAAAATGTTTGCGATAGGATAGGAATGCTCGCTGCACTACTTTCGTACGGTATCCCATGGGGCTAGTACCAGACACGTGTTCTAGTGTCCGAGTTTCTTTTGTAGTTTGTAGTGGAATATTGTAGCATTTATTGCTTGGCAGCTGTTACCATTAGCCTAGAGGTTGTAAATAATGGGTCAGAACTATTACCTAATAATAGTCAGGTTTACACAAAAATGAACAAAGTTGCGAACATTATGAAAGATCATATACCGTCTGCATGTGTTTCTAAGGACCGCAGCATTAATTAATTATTATTACACACGAGCTTTGTTCACCTTCACCTGAGAAAGTGAGCTGGTGTGTAATAGAACCAATCTAGGCACACATGGCCACAGCTGCCAGCGACACAAGATCTGTTTACAAATACCCATTCTAATTTGAAGTTTTAAAGCAAGCATTTCCATTCAGCACAAGACTCCTCTTGTTTCCTTGTTGATTTTTCATAATGGACTGGACAAACAACTTACGAGGAAAGATTGCCGCCAATATTAAAAGCGTGCAAAATTCGTGGTTTTTGTCACATCTCAGGTATGCCACACAACATTGAAAAATTGACAAATATAATGCACCCTTAAGAACTCGATTGCCTACTTCAGGAAAAACATTTGTTAGTTTGTAGTAATTAAAGACCGTGTTACTTTAGATTTACTTCATTGAAACGTTCATTAACGATGGCAATTACAGTTGCTGCAAACTAACAAATGTTCTTACGAATCCAAATTGCGTGTATTTTGAATGTGGTGTGGCTTTAAACGTATTACTAATGTCCAACTAGTAATTAAGGTATGCTTTTGATGTTTATGGGATCACCACATTGGTTCCCAAAAGTCCTTGAAATACTACCCAGTTTCATGTGCCGATCAAAGTAAATTACGTACTATCTAGTGTTGTTTACTTTGACCATTGTGCTTTAAAGTTGATAGTTTCTTGCTGATGAAAACATTGTGAATTCTTATGTTCTGTGTCAAGTTGTCACTTCCAGTAAATAATTCCTCATGTATGGTTGAGTTCCTATCATTTTCGTATCATTGACAGAACTCTTATAGTTCAGTGGACCGTTATCAATACTATCCTCAAACATGTGAATTATAAGTATTTTATTACACTTCTGCTACTACATTTATTACTAATACTTATTAAACTACTACTACTACAATACCTGTGGAAAATTAATGTTTTTATGATTTTTATGTAGTTTTATTACACTATTAGTATTAGTATATATTTTTCGTTATGTATTACAAGTATTATATGTATCTTATTTTTTTATATTTTGTAAGCATTACCTCTCAGACGGATTCAGAAATGATTTTCCTAAGCTTTGTCTGGGATTTTTAAGTGTTCAGTTCTGATTTATTGTTATGTCCCTCGTTGTAAGCTGAACTCTGTTTGAGGGAATGCTTTGGTGTTAGATCTACGGGATACAGCTGGGTTTGATTTGATGACGGCGGAAGTCCCCGTCATTACCAAAATAGTAGTACCTAATTTACCCATGTAGTGTTAGCATTAGAAAATGGTTAGCACATTGATTAGGGACAAACTCGCTATTATGGTCGGACCGAAACCTGTTTTGTTTGGAACTCGGGCATTCTTTTGGCATAATGTATTGGTCACATTTAACATCTAATGAAACCAAAAGTTTGTAATCAAACCCATTTGGTTGGGCATTATGTACTAATGGATTAGTCATGTGCTCATGTCTGATACAGTATTTGCCTGCCTTTTCATCACTTTGAAAGGTCCTGAAAATCCTAGCCCTAGTGATGAGGAAGCACAATTATTCATAACACACGCACATTATAAACTACTTGTAAGGTTTAATTGCAACTGATAAGGGACAGAAATAACACAGTTCTGATTAAGAAGCTTCATTTATTGACTTAAATCATGATAATCAACATATAGAAATTTCTTAAATGTACAGGTATTTTACATAGTGGATTTTGCTCAAAGCTCTTTTATAAACACACATAGTGTCATCCAACTGATG
The DNA here is from genome assembly GCA_945910005.1 of Isoperla grammatica. Classification (NCBI taxonomy): domain Eukaryota; kingdom Metazoa; phylum Arthropoda; class Insecta; order Plecoptera; family Perlodidae; genus Isoperla; species Isoperla grammatica. Next base: position 21,995,837 of record OX246745.1, read on the forward strand.
AATTTACTTGTAACAATGATCAAAAGCAAGGGAAGACGAGAGAGAACCTGTTCTTTCTTTCATTCATATAAGTGCAGGCAGTGCAGATACAGCTCACAAGTTCCGAGTCAACTTAACGTATCAGTGAATAAAGCATGTGAGTCGACAACAAATTGCCTGTGACAATATCAAATCTATGGCTAGAAATACAATGCAAAAGAATGTAAACATGTGGACGTACGGATGAATTACCAGTTTTTCATCCCGTGAATGGATTGCATTTGTACTGGTTTGATCGGACGAGTAATTTACGTAATAAAATGAGTTTTAAAACAATGCTCTCCAACTAAGTCTTTAGCCTGGTTAATGGCTATATAACCTTTAATTAAGAAGTAATTGTGTATATATATAAATATATATACCATATATTTTAAATATAAATATTCACAAACTTGCCAATATTGAAACAACAATGCGAGTCCTACCAACAAGACAGGAACTACTTGCAGCTCAACATGGCAACATATAAGGATCTTCAGCAAAAAACACCAAAGACAACAATAAGTTAACAAGTTGGATCACAGATCCATTTAGTATTTCTTTGGTTTTCATTAATAAGCACAACCAATAGGAAAAGCAGCTTGCGTCACAAAACTAAGAGGCTTTGTCTTTGTTTCAATGTAATTTAGTTGAAATCTGCTACAAATAGGCCTACAGCACTAATTGCAACATGCATAAGTGGACTGTAGATTTGATTAGCTTGGCGGTTGTACATACTGTACTGTATGCAATGTAAACAACTCAGACAACAGAACTACTAGCTGTTTCTTGAATTACATCATAATATGGTTGAAAAGAACAATTCTGGTCTTAACTTTGTTGTGTACTATGCTATAAAAAATAATGACAGTAGTAATGCTCAACGATATTGGAATGAGTATTTAAATATTGATTTGAAGAAAATGTTTGCTACTTTAACGACCACATTTTCGTGATGTTAAGTTAAAGGTTAATACCTTTTTTTTTAATTTAAATATATTTCAGTGTTTCATCATTGACATTTCCCATAGACAACTAAAATAGCATTTTGGCAATTTGTCTAGTGCTGATCGTTATGGCATGCCAAAGTATCTCGCCCCCATCAATTATTTTAATAAGTTAATAAACTACAGTAAAACCCTTCAAACTAGTTTGTCCAGGGAACTTCACAGACACTTCAGCAAGAGGGAAAATTGAGGTAGAAGGGAACATTATTGAGTGCTTGTGATTCAAATAATGACACGTGTATCAAGGGAACAATATGGAGGGATTCTACTGCATTACCTGATACTATGATATCAAGGCCATTTAGAAATGTACCTTACGTTATAGGATTTATATTTTACAGCAATCACTTAAATCCATTGCCGAATACCATTGAGCATTGCTACCGAGCAACATGTAATAGTCAATAAAATACCTTTAAAACAGCTCATTTGAGACAGCTGATGTACAAACTTTATTTTAAGGAGAGATGGAGACTGCATATTCAGCTGTAGTACGCTATCTATCTGGAGTAAGACTTGTTACCAGAGTTGCTACAGTGCTGGATATGGGGGCGATTCCGAGCCGACAGTGTTTCTAGCGACCATACACATGTCACTCACTATCATTTCTCTTTAAGACCCATGTTTTATAGAGTATAGTAAATTTAAAGTTAAGATGCCTGATTGATCAGTAACAGAAAGGAGAGTCAAGACATAATAGCCCGTTAGTTTGTATACAGAATTGATTACTAACCCTATACCTTGCCTTCCTTATCATCTTTTCCTTTACCAGTTCCCCAGAAGTTATCGAACCTAGTGCGGGCTTTCTCGAGCACGTCCGAGGCCACCGATCGGCCCGTGCCAGTGGGAGAGACCAGGGGGTCGAGGGGAGGGGAGGGAGCTTCTAATACTCTGTAAGGGCCGTGTGCAGCCGTTGAATCGGGCGGCTGGTAGGTAGGCAAACCCTGAACGGGTCCCGGATCTTCCAGACATCTAAGCGTAGTGCCTGCTACAGACGTGTCAAACTGCGGTGAACTCTTATTGAGATCTTCTTCGTGTTTTTCTTCTAATCCGTTAATTCCAGTAAAGTTGTCTGACGGGGGATCGCAGGCTGATGATTTCCATTCTGAAACATGAAAACACAGATAAACAACACACATTATATGAAAATTAAATAACATTGGTGAGCTAGAAAGAATAGGGACAAAGTAAAGTATGAGCATGAACTACACTGAACAAGTGGTGATAAAGAAGAAAGAAGACATCTTTACTACTCTTGATTCATATGTTGGTGAGTGTACAATTGTGTTTACAAGCTCATGAGCACAAAATTGGGACAAGTACAGCAAGTTGTGCCGTTTACTAAATTACACCTCTTAAAATAATATCAAGCAACGCCAATAAAGCTTTCGTGCTACGACACGAGAGTTTTTGTTTGCCAGGTCACAGATTGTCAATTTCTGCGGAATGTCAAATGTTTTGTTAACCAAGATAGATGTCTGACATACCTTGTGGTAGTTGTGGGGGTGCAGACTGGGGGGCAGGGGGTGGGACTCCAGGGGGGGTCCAGGCCTTTACTTCGCTGTGGGGACGGTTGATCGACTCCCCTGAAACACATCAACACACATCTGTCACTTGGACACCTACAGAACTTAGAGGGCATATCAAGTGCAAGTGTAATAGTGTATGGTCAAAAAAAATAATAGTAGATATAGGATTAAATAATGCAAACAATAATGTTAGTAACTAAAAACACAAGAAGCAAAACAGATGCAATAAGATATTTTGCATTTTACTGCATTATAAAAATGCACTAATAATAATGAAAACTTATATAATTACTAGTTAGTTATCAATTTTTCATGTTTAAGTGGCTTTTGGCACAGGAGTTTAGCGAGTTCTAAGTGGATACTTATTCCAAGCCAATAGGCTCCTTATTTGTCCTTTATTTCACAACAGTAATAAGTACCCTTACAAAGTTAAAGCTAAATGTAACATTAAATATTGACAAATGAGGGAGCCAGTCCTTTAAATTCATGCAGAAAAATACAAATTGCACAATATGAAAATTTGTACAAATATTTGTTACTTCGAGTATAGCGTGGGACAATATTAAAATATTTGTCTATTTGAATGTTTGCTTATGTGACTGATAATGTTTACTCCTTCACAAGTGCATTTTTTTACAGTATTTATTAGATAGATCACATAGCATTTTGTGCACTTTTATGTCACATGGTCGGGGTTAGGATCAAGTCTAGGGGACAAACTAATTGAATAATACCGACAAGAATGACACATTCTACTCTAAATGTGGCAAAATAAGAGGTTTTGGTCTGGAATAAATATCACAAAAAGAAACACAGAAGATCAGTTTCATTAACAGTTGAGGAACGTAGGTCAATCAATATACATTATTATTCTAGGAGTGATAATAATTAACTTATTTAATCAGGCTTATTAGTATATTCTCACTGTACAGCATACCATGTTCTTTGTGAGCAACTTAATAGGATTACCTTGCCAATTACCAGTTCAAAATTCAATGTCAAACTAAAGTAAATTAATAAATACAGCTTGATGTAAAATATAATCTACACCTACTAATTATAGTATTTGGCAGTTCTTTCTTCTAAGGCAGGGTTATGTCAAGCAAAACATGCGAATACTTTCTAGATGAAATAATAACGCAGGTAATCGCACATGGTCCCTAATATGCAGACACCTCTACAGGTAGTAAATCTATGTGTGCTAAGCCACAGGCCACACCTACGCAGATGTGGTATTTCATTTATCACATCAATATTTCATTATTTATTCAAACTATTAATTATTATGATAACAATCCTAATTTTACAATTACCGAAGTGACTATTAAGTTTAATGGCCTTCAAAAGGAGAGAGATTGATTGATTAAGGTATGTATTATGGCTGAGGTGATATCTTCCAGAGAGGAGTGTGACGACAAGCGTGAAAAGAGGCCCCAGAGCTAACAACACCATTGTTTTATTTTTTTATAATTATTTACAAGATATATCTTGGTGCTGTAGCCATCCGTTTTAATGATTTACAAGTCCCCATGTCAAAGCCCAATGCCACTAAGTGAAGTCTTATGATGAGTCTTACATACTAGAGTTGAAACAAGTGGAATTGCCATAGAGACTGATGAAACCACTCCTAACATGTAGGCATGATATTCTCTTAACAGGACAGTGTGCATTGCTGATGGGTGAGCTACAATATGCATATGCCAGCTCTACAAAATAGTAAATAAGGTTACATGAATAAAACTCGTTTCATACCTCGGTACAACTTCACATTTGGCATAGCTACAATTAAGAGAATAGTAGATCATTTATGATACCCTCACTGACATATTCATCATCAGTGAGATTTAGATCTACATTAAGGTAAATACAATGATTGGGAATTATATCATTTTTATTTGTGCACACAAAGAATCAAGAATTACAGACACAAATTAATTAAGTATACAGTATGGAGTAAACTGAAGTTTAATTTTTCTTAACGTAATACTGAAATGACATGCCTTTAAGAACAGGGCTACCCATCACTTGTAGTCTACATAAAACAATATCAGCACTAACCTTGGCGGACATTCTGCGTCACGGTGAAGGTTTTGCCAGTATCGAGAGGAACGGTCCAGTTAACGGGTTCGGGCGATCGCATCAGAATCTGTTCGGGAGACTTGACTCGAGTGGGTTCGGGGGGAGACTTGACAAGTGCCGGTGGGTCAAGCTCCACGATATCACTGGCTGGAGTCTCCTCTCCATCACCTGTGATCCCACCCCCTATCAGTCGCTAAACTCGCACTAAGCCTAAACGCTCTTGAAGCAATCAACACAGGTCAGTTATTAAAGCAATCTGTCTGTTATACACTGCTAGATCAATAGTAATATACAATCAAGTATTAGAACCATCAAACTACTGACAACCATGCAATGCTGGAACAACAACTAACACGCTTTAAGGTCAAGGATGACAATGCTTGACAGCCAAGTCCAGCCTCTATAGTACACGGAAAACACGGGGGCAACGCTACAACAGGAAGAGGATTTAGGTATAGTACACGATTCAATCGAATATGCTGGTATGGTATACTGGCCAAAGTGGCAGCAACTCCGCCCATCTTACCAAAATGATGGTCTATTGGAATACGTGTGGGAAATACAAGCCGAAAGAACGTTCACAAAACAAGACACGCAATCACGCACGATCACTGGCATGCGGACTACTTACTAGGCTTTTTGTCTGCAACTTTGGTCTTGTCTCCCTGCACCACCCCAACCGCTGGTTTAGCAGACATTGGTTTAGGTTTTGTGACTTGATGGGATTTGCCATCTTCAGCCTTAAATGACCCAGCGCTACTTTTAGGACGGTAAGGAGCGGTCGTAGTAAGGGAGGCTAAAAAAGGTGAGAAGCAAGTTGTCAAAAATTAGCTTCCACAAGTCTAGTGGGGATTTAGCTAGGGGTGGATACTTTATACACTTATGTGTAACTGTGAGTTTTAAAGAGGCTATAATAAATGAAATTAAATGAAATGGACCTCACAGCTAGGTTTTTTGTGTGTATATATTGTTGAAATGTTGATAAATTGCAAATTATCACTGTTGTTTGGTATATTTTACAAAAAATAAATGGAATGGCAAAATATTCTATTTTTGTATTATCTTGTCCAAATTTAATAGCTTAACAGCCTTAAGCTTTTATGACAAAACCATAAAAGGAATCCTCTAAAAGAGAATGGCTGATTTGAACCTTAATAATTATATTCATTTTGAGTTTAGACCCACTGCCATTGGGCTACAATGTCAAAACGTAAAAATGTTGGCATGTTCCTGAAATTATTTAACCTGATTCTCTTAATTGAATTTGGGGTAGGAGCTAAAAAATATGTAGATATAATATGTATTCTAAAAGAACATGAATGTGACGTGGGTGCACTCAGGAGTTTGACCACTCCAAGGTCTATGTTAAAAGGCTGGTCTAGAAGATTCACTGTTGGGTAACACAGAATAGACAAAGCAACATCAGTAGCACAGTATCATCCTAGGGGAAAACACATTGAGAAAGCACTACTCTAGAACATTAAGTCCATTCAGGGGGGAATCACACAAAAGCTAGGCGAAGAGAATACATTCAGCCATTTGGAAGTATCACAAGTTATTTCTTCTGTAACTATTTCACATATCATTATTTATTTTTATTCTGTGTATGCCACTGTTTAAAAAAAACTAAATCCATTGCAAGGTAAAATATTGGTTAATTCTACTAAAAACACATCATTTTCAAACAAGATAGTAGTTATGATTTGAGATCATTTAAAAAAAATGTAATTAATATTAATTTAATTTAACAAATTTAATTGTTATATTAATTTTGTATGAAGCAAAATCACAAACCAATCAATAGTTAATATCATGTTGTATTAAGTTTTGTGATCTTCAGTTAGTGGCGAGAAAAAAGTAACAAATAACTAACATTATGTTTTTTTATGAATTAATTGTAATTTATTAAGTTTAAGTAATGACACTTCATTTGAAAATGGTATGAAATATACTTCAATGAATCTAAATCAATAATGTATTACAAAGGTGCTCACTGTCAACAAATTAACTTGAAGGTAACGTGTTTTATGAGTAATCAAGGAAATAGTTCTCTACTAAAAAATTTGTAAATCTTGTGTTTTTGCTAATTAAACAAATGCTTGACTAGGGCACATCTATAAAAATGTGCATCGCTTTTAAATTTGTATGAAAACTGTCAGATCTGCAATCGCATGCAGTGTCTTCATACAAAGTGTGCCAACTAGGTCTAAAAGACTTGCCACATATATCCACAACACAAAGCAAACATCAGAATCAGGCAGACTTTCAGAGGTAAAGATCACCTTTTCAGCAAACAACACATTATTACATCATTTTCAAAGTAAATTAGTAAGTACCGGTATGTGTATTTGATTTCCACCAAATGTCGGAAACTTCTTTCAAATGTACCATATTTCCTTCATACGTTTTTTAACTTACAAATTCTGGATAAAAAATAAACCGAATTAGGCACGACGATCAACGTTCAATTGAAAATAACAGGGCCAAGGTAGATCTCTTCTACACATACTGCCTTGCATCGTTATATTTATTTATTAAATCCTACCATACATAGAAGGCATACGGGATTTGACTGTTGGTATTTAGTTAAAAGCCATATTAATTTGTTGGTTTCATTGCAAAGGAATGATCCCATACCATAAACCCCGTTTACATGAAGGACCGAGTATGGTGTTGAGACTCGGTGCTTCGTGTAAACCCCTAGAAACAGATACCGTACCGACTGGGTCTAGTCTCGCTAAAACGCTAGAACTATCTGAAAGACTGCACTCAGTCCTAGCATGGAAACGTACGAGAAGAGGAAATATGATAACTTACCAACTTCTATAGAATTGTATTTACGGCTGTGACGTTTAGTTAAGATATTTTCTGATAGGATCTGTTCACAAGAGACTAAAATCAATTTAAGATTTATTTTGGTAGGTACACTTCACGTAAATGGTGGCAGACGATATACATGATAGTTTTCAGTTTGGTTCTAAATTCAGTTCTTGTGGCTAAATATAAACATACCTATTAAAAATGTAACTTTAGGTATAAGTACACTATTGACTATTCTATAGTAGGTAGGCTACAATCTACATTATAAATTGAGCTATGTATATAAATTATCTAAATAGCTAACAATATTGACGCAAAATGAAGTGCACTTTTAGGGTTAAGTTTCCTGGCCAGTTGACGGAGACACATATTTGGTCACCAAACGCTGTTCATGTTCATTCCAACTGTACACAACTTGTACATTAACGACAAATTTGCTTAACATTCACAAGCACCTGGAAAATGATTTTGTTCTTCAAACCCAAACTGCTGAAAACCTTTCTGTGGTTGTTTATTGTTTTGTCATGATAAGAGATAACATACAATTCTATTTTTTCCTAAATCATCTCAAACTGAAACCGCAAGCCATATTTCCTTGCAGTTGAGTACGTTGTTAAACAATTAGTAGACCAATTCAATTACATAATTGATAATAATAATGTGTTAATGATAATTTTTCATATCTGTTCATTTAGGTATTTTCAAATTAAAATGAATAACAGGACTGAAGTGCAATCATTATAGAGAAACTTAGTTTAATTTAGATTTACTGTAACTCTCATTTAATATTTCCTCAAATAATCCAATGTTTGAACTTGTTCTAAAATATTAAAAAGAGTCTACATAAACAAATCTGTCTAATGACCCAGTATGCCTACAAGATGTCCTATTGTTGAATAAAGAAGTTGGTTACCTGCAAATTAACCACTACAATAAAATGTTGGATAGTTTAGGGGGTACAGTATTATCAAACTTTCAGGTTTCAAAAGAATTAATCACCATTTATTGTGCCACCATGGACAAAGTTTACTTCCTAAATATTCTTAGAAATAATTTGACATAGAGTGGAAATAAGAATTGGTCTTACCAAATACGGTCAAAATTGTATGGCGGCACATTACGAACGCGATATATAAATTAAATCAATATCGTATTAATTTTTGTTGTTATCAGAACTAATAAGTGTTATTTGAAATTGCTTTGTATATACAATGCTGAATGCTTCAATATTTATATTATTATTATTATTATTATTAATTGTTTATTCTTGTCATCACAATGTCACAATTGTCATAGTTTTTTGAGCATTTAACAAGAACTTTTCTTAGGTCTATAATTTATGTAAGTTTATTTTTAAAGATATTTAATAGAACATAATTTGTTAATGGTGGCAAATTAAATGTATATATTCCCCACTTAACACCACCGTCATCAAATTCATCATCATAAAAATACACTAAATTGCATAGCGATAGTATTTTATTAGATGAGTATTAGAACAATACAAACTGTCAAAGAAGAAAATATGTGTATCAAGAAGCATGCATACATGTAAACGTGTAAATGCATAGTTTCATAAAAACTACTAAATAAAGACATTCTTGGCAGGCATGAGCATATAGGTTTTAGTAGTAGAAGAAGAATTAAGCTACTGTAAGCTAAAACTAAAAAAATCTATTGGAGGTTATTTGCATCAAGTTCTTAGAAGAATAGTAAGTTACATAAGTTACAATCATCGCAAATATATTAAACAGCTGTAGGTATAAACTAATAATGGAATATTACAGAAGTACAGTTAGTAGGTAATTTGCTAATATGTAAAAAAGATATCAAAATGCAATGATGATGATTGCTAAAACAGTGGAGAGAATTTTTGTGTCTAGCTTAGAAAAGCACTGAAAAGTAGAAAACTCATATTATAAAGCAAGTTTTGGATATAGCATAATTTACTGGATAATTGCACGGAAAATGAAATGATGTGGGGCACATCAGACAATTTGTCTAACAAATTGAATTCTAACTAATTAAATAGAAGCTAGAATTTATGTACCTTTTAAAGTACTGACTATTGAGCAATTTTCTATTTGTATGGAAACATGACCTGGGCTTGGCTCTTAGTGTTTATATTTCATATTTCTTATTTTGGACTAAATATTTATCAAATCACAAATACGGTAGTAACTAAATGAAAGCTTGAACACATGAGCAAGAACTACCTTGTGTGAGGTCGTATCACAAACAAAATTAGTTTGGTTCAGAGGTTTAAATTGAGATTTAAACATTCACTACACAAGATGTATACAAATGTTTGAATTACATATTTTCTGATCTAATACCAGTTTCATCCTTATATAATAGAAAGATTTTAATTCTATATATTGGAATCAGAACAACCACAACAGTGGTTTGGTATTTCATATTTGTAGCTAGAGACGACGATTTTCACTGGTTCCCAAACACAGAATAGAAATGTGTGCATTTAAAAATGAATATGAAGTTATAACTGCAATGCCGACAACTTTAAAATTCAATGTATGACAGTATGTGCATTGTGTGGTGTGGTTCCTCTAATCAAAGATTAAGAAGAGGTAAATCTTATCTCTAATCATGTGTTGTTGCCTAAACTATAGCACACTAGTGGTATAGAAAGTTGAAAATCAGTTTTATTTTGTCATTTTATCATGATAGCAAATGAAGTACGTGGTGTAAAGGTTGATAATTATGCAAATTTTAACAAACAATTCTTTTAAGTGTGTATGTATTCTTTACACTTGTATCGCAAGTTCCCAACAATCAACGGATGTATGCCATGCAGGAACATGTAGTCATTGCGTTCTAGTGACCTCACGAGTCTATGGCATTACGTGCTCTATTAGTATATGTAGTTTTATTCATTCAGTAAAGAATTACTACCCCGCATTAACTAGCATCCCCGCCTACAGATTTCTTTCACAGTAAATACCAACTGGTAACTTCTACTTGTAACTCTTAGTGAACAATTTATTCTTGATAGTTTACATGCCAAGATCACAGAGTTTCCCGGGTTAATTAAATTTATACGACTGTTATTTATCATATAATTAAGTAACTAAATGTATGGTATTACCGGTATTAAATGTAAACAAGGATGATCGAGGCAATTCTATCTACATACCGATTCAAAAATGATATGACAAACAAATGAAGAATGAAGACAGTTCTTCAGTTAAAATAACTTAAATTTGATCCCATGTCAAGCTCCAGCAATGTAAGCCAATATGGCAAAAATATGGAGCATGACTATAAAGTTTGAAGCATTGTAGAAGCTGTATTTGCTCCACAGTAGGCCTACTTAAGCAATATTAAACTAGAGTGTACACTTGGAAATGAAAACACAAAACGGAAGTTTTCGTAGTTCATTATTATCATCAGTTTAAAGAGAATGTTTCACATGCATATTCGCAAGACTATTAAATTTGCTACTACTGTAGTTGTTGATCCCGCAAGTAACTGCTTTCAAGCTAGAACGATATATATATATATGCCATGTGAGTTCTACTAGGCTTGCAAGGTGCGAGCGTGCGGGTTAGGCAAGGCAGACATAGTAACAACGTACGTGTTCTGGCTGGTCTGGGCTCCTGCTTGGCAAGCTTCGTGCCGCAAGCTGAAACCACACCACACTGGCCCTATACTCGTTTCAACAGACATTAGTCCCTAGTGGTGCCCCAATACACTTCCTCACTCTTACTCGGATTTATCTACGTAACTTTACTTTGGCTACGGGTAAAGGAATAGATGAAATAATGAAAGCGAGCCCTGTGTAACATAATGCATTACACAGAAAATCAATCACTTCTCATCCAAAATTTATCAAGGCAAACTTTGAGAACAAAAAAAAATGTTAATTTACAGTCTTACGAGTAAATTCAACTTTTAACAGGCACGTCAAAGTAAATAAATACAACAGTACTTTAATTGAATAATTGTTTCAATATTTAGTGGCGTTCGGTCTACCGTACGTACACAGTATCGTGCAGCACACACTGTGATTTATTATTACAGTAATGAATGCAATGTTATGTTGAAGAAGGACAAATGCAGATGGAACCAAACCAAAACATGAGAGCACAAGGATTGGTCTGGACAGACAATTACCTTATTCCACCATTGGAACTCCAGACATACAAAACTAACTAAGCAATTACGAAACAAACCAACTGAAACATAACCATAATAATGTGCAATGTTCTTACAGTTAAAAACCTTAGAAAAAACTAAGGCTTGTTGACAGATGAATTATTGTTGAATTGTTAGATGAAAAAAAAACAATCTTATCAGGCATCTTTTTATTTAAATACTATCCAATTTAGACTAAATTATTTGTAAAATAAAAATAAATACTTCCGTATCACACAATATGTGTCTTTATTTATGTAATAATTGGAGAGAAGTGTTACGTTATTTTGGTATCAAGTAAATAAATAAGAATTCAGTGTGCCGAGACCAAAAGCTATTGATAGCCGTCCATAAGTAAAGCAGATAACAATACTTCAGCCCTAAAAATAATAAGATACAGATGGAATTTTATTTAGTATTAAAGTAATAACATATTATGTAATGAGAAGCTTAATTTTATATTTTATTTTAATGGAACACTGTCTGGAATTTTAGACTTTCCCCAACCCTGCACATACTTTTAATTGTTTGCTTGTTTGTATGTTATAGTATAGTTTGGCTATAGCATAGTCCAATGCGTCTATGCAATTATATGAACACTTTTATTTATTTATTTATTTAACAAGCATACAGTATGACATACAGTATGGAAGTAATCAGCTTCATATGTGCACAGTGCTGTATCATTGTATGATTTTAGTGTATTTAAATGGTTCAGAACTAACATCGGAACAAAGAAAGCCAAGAGGTATCTTTCAAAGACGCAGTCACGAAAAAATGCTACATGTATAAAAATTACAATGCACCTAATGATCCTAACAGTCCATGGTCTTCATTTATTGGTGACTTTAGAGATGAATCAAGTATCGGTAGATACGGTGTTTGGTTACATAATACAGCGATAACTACTGATGGGTAGGAAAAATAATATGGGGACAACATAGCCAATCTAGTTGCTAAAAGAACTTACATAACACGAGGATTATGTGAAAGATGAAGATGAGAAATTAAATTATTTCTGTATTTTTATTTTTTACATAATAATGGATACTATAGACAAGGACTTTTATTTAGTTTAGTTTAAGTACTCGTAATTCTATTCATAGGTTGCACGTACGTCACATCTTTGCGCGTGGCGGCCACATTTGTGATCAAACTTTGACGTTACCATGGAGAAACAATTGAAGGCTGTTGTGGTAGAACACAGAAATTCTTGGTTCTTTAAAATTCAGTCTGTTTTTTTTTAGATAAAATTGGTGTGTGTTAATATTTAATATTTGTTTATTACTTTTGTTTACTTTTTAAGTTCTGAATTAGGGTTATTTATTAAATTTCAATAGTATTTGCCAATGATCCAGGATTGGTCCTCCTCAATTGTGTCGCAATCATGGCCGCTGTGACGTCACGTGGGAACTATGAATAGATAAATTTCCACCTACCTAGAAAATGAGAGATATGGATAGAAATCCTACAGTGATCGTATTTCAGTAGCACATCCATCTTTCAATCACACAAATAGTTTTATAGTAGAGCTTGTACAAAAATACCGTTAAGCAGAAATAAAAGTTGAATACGTATAAATGTTATCTCTAATCATGACATAACAAGTAAACACAGCTGCAAAATACAGGCACCACTCAAGATGATGATGAATTTGATGGAAGTGTAAAATGTCCAGTTCAGTTCCAAATAATCCCAACAGTTATTTCTCATATTAAACCTATAAACTATATCTTTGGTAATAAACTATTGCCATTGTTAAAATGAGTCACTGGTTTTTTATATTTGTCGGCAGTTGTTTCCTTTGATATCATTGTGTTATCGTCAGTTGTCACAAACTGTTTTACTTATGAAAACACACGTACTGTGCAAAACGTACCCAAAGTATCACACTGCCCCATATTATGAGTCCCTCTTCAATGACCATCATCTAACAACTATCCCTGTGATTTTAAAGCTTGAGGTTATTCATGCCGTTCGTTAACTTTATTTTAATATAACCACACAATGAGACTTATGAAGAGTCAACCTTAAGAGGGGAAAATCGCAATGTTAAAAAATATAACGAATACAAATTTTGGACAACGCATAGTCTCAATATTACGTTTTACACTGCATGAGAGAGAAAGAAAGAAACCAATTCTATCGACGAGTAATAATGACACAGGAACTTCTTGCTATGTCAAAAAGATGGATTCAACACATCCTTGATAGTTTGCACTAGACTCTGTCCTGGAAGAGATGACAGGGGCTGCTTTTCAAGTATGCCGTTCTTGCTCGGAACTTGTCACTGTTTTGGAAATAGGTTGCTTCTAAGTTGTAACCTGTGATTCTTTAAGTATAGCATGGTTTAAAAAAAGACATGTAGGCAACATTTACTAATACAGTGTAGGGGGGTCTGTAGTGGGGGTCTAGTGCGGTGCATTTGTTAAATGCCGATTTATGGCTCCTACTCATAAACATCTATATCGGAAGGTCAAGTTTTATGGTTTTATATGTTGCAAGAAGTGTCAGGCACTGTCCCCTTCTCTTAAGATGGACTTTGGATCCCATCAGACTGAGCGTGGTTTACTACTGTACACTGAATAGCTTGACGCTCGTTATATGTACCACCTGTGTTGTAATGTTAAGTGTTGGACTTACTGGGCCGAGGTCTGCGTTCGGGTTGAACGGGCGGAGCAGTCTTATGAGAGACTGGGGCAGCAGAAGGCGTTCGTGGTTGTCGTTTAGGAGAACGTCTCTCTACGTTCACCCCCGGACCAACCGACTGTGAACGAGCTGGAAGAACACCACAAAACATTTTTATAAAACTAAATTCACTTCCTAGGTAAAAAAACACCAAAGAGGGTTATTACTCATAAACTATCCGCACCAGTGCGTTCCATCGCTCACACGACTCCGGAAACCGCGGACTTTTCGGGCGTGCTACAATTTGTTACAGCATTCCATTTAATGTGTTTTAATTTCTTCAATTCTGGTTAAAACTTTTTAAGGTTTGAACAAATTACACGTTCATAAATAGGGATGACATCGGGTACCCGGGTAGCCCGGGTACCCGGCTCCAACAATTTACCCGGAGCCGTTTTTCAGGTCCGGGTAATTTTTTAGTCCGTTTATAGGATAAATTTACGCCCCACTATTGCGTGCCCCGACCCTTCCCCCACCCTTCCACAACACGTGACTCGGCGGGGAACAGAACAGACGCGAGCCGACTTGCATTCGTTACTGTTTGTTCTTTGTTTAACATTCTGAAGAACATTTTGGCTAATACTTGTGCTATTACTATGTATTTTTCTTAAAAATCCTGTTTTATGTAAGTGCTTCAGTTGTAGGCCTATATTGAGAAATGATTTTTTTACTCGACGTGATTACTGCAAGCGTATTCCGACAGGGTAACCGAGCAAGTGGCATGCATATCATTCGTCCCTCGCCTTCGCACCCCGCGCACCTCACAATTTCACAATTGCACACAACTTCACACAACAAGGCCTAGCGACGACCTTCAAATCAAGCCTACACATCGAAAAATACGTTTTCAGGATCCGGGTACCCGGGTAATATGAGAGCTGGAACCGGTTCCGAATTTTACTACCCGATGTCATCCCTATTCATAAACAAAATTTGACTAGCCTGAAAATCATAGTAGGCCTTCGTTTCCTCAATCGATATTCTTCTGTTCATATAAGATTGTACAAGTTCTGCTCAATAATGAAATCATTATTATCAACATCAAATAGACCGAGTCCAAAAAACAGACGCTAGTTGTCGCCACATACCATGCAGTACACAACATTCGTTTGACCTTGTAGCCAACAGAATGCAGCATATATCAATCTGAAGAGATGTGCGTAGCTATGGTGTTACAAAGAGATACGCGAAGCAGTACGTTAACAGTTGCGGATGAAATATGAAACTCGACCACTATTTTAAATCTAGAATGGCACAGATAAATGCCCAAATAGAACTCAAGAACCCTTCAAGAAATGTTCAATAACTAATGAGTTCCATAACAGTTTTTTAAGTAAAATGAAAACTACACAAAAAACAGTGCTTAGCTTGTCATTACATAATATTAATATTTAATAGTAGTTAAATAGGCCTATCACCTGATGACAAATCTATTAATTTTCTTGATTCACTTGAAAAAGAATTATTGGTACTGTATGTTGTTGTGAAATCTGAACTCAACGATTTACCAAAAAACCGGCATTCGTAAATTACGTTAAGACATGGTCACGATTACGCTCATTAAAAATATGCAAGCCATAATATTACTTCTATTCTATCCCACTACAACAGCAGTGCTCAAATTTGAACCTGAGAATTGTGCATTGTTAAAAACTTTGTAAGCTACAGGCTATAATGATGATAACCATTCCAAAGATATCTAATTTACGTTGTTTGGATCCAAACACGGATTACGGAAAACTTGAACCAATTGTCCCTATTTAAATGTTTGGAAAATTGGAGACAAGACGAATTGCAACATTTTAATTTGAGCACTGGTCACATTAAGTCCTTAGTTTCTTAAAATAGATAAAAGGCAGGCAATTTTGTATGACAACAGGGCAAGTCTTAAAGAACTCCGACCTGGATTCACAAAGAATAATAAAAAAGCAACTACTTAAACACAAAAACACGCATGACATACTTATAAATACGTGTTCATTCATTTCCGAGTATCATCTCAAAGTTTTTGTTTTACTCAAATTTAGATGGAAGTTTGTTAAATGTGAATTTGATTTAAATATTGTGTGAATTGAAAACACACGCATACGAGTGAAAGAAGGAAAGTGAAAAACAAGCCGATGTTTCCCACATGACAGTCATGATAATTTTATAATTAGTGAATCCAGGTCCGTCAGAACTATGCAGTACGGCTACAATACACAAGCAAGGAATCACATTCGGTCACCTCTTAGGATTAAAGCCTACAGCAGAGGCCAAAACTAATGAATAATGAAAAACCAATACATATGAACTGCTGTAATGAATATTATTTTCCATCGCTTTTCTACCATTTTAAGGTTTTAACCAATTTGATAACATTTTCTTTGATTCCTGTGATTTGAACTAGATTCATTTGTAAGAAGGCAACTGGTTTGTAAAATAAATACTGGTACCATTGAAATCGCGGTTTATGGCTTGTCAAATAATGTCATACGAGTATGCAGAACGGACATTGTACTTTATCTGATAGTGCAAGGATAGTGCAGAAAGAAAAGAGCTAGAAAATATACTTCACACATTATCGATAACAATATTACTCATTGTTTATATAAAATATGTAACACGTGGTCATAGCTTCAATGTTCATTTGTGCACGACATTTCGTTTGGTTCTCAATTCGCAAAAAACAATTGGGAAATGTATGTTGCAGCCAGTTAGTATTGGCCTCTCCTCTTCAGTTGGATCAGCAAGCCAGCAGGCAGAGCATAGCAACTATGTACAGTAGGGAAGGGGAGCAGTAGCACACCTGTAAAGTGATTATCACCTTTACCTGATCGGGGGCTACTTTTCGGGCTGGCTTTTTGAGGGCTCTTAGGTAGCTCCTCCTCCTTCTGGCGAGGAATTACTGGCTCAAGTTTCTCGCGAGTCGGGGAGGGCAACAAAACTCCGTCAACTGCCGTCAGTGACGTCAATGAGGACAATTAAAACACACATGTCCAACAGAAGAACAAAAACATCAAAAAGGTATACGTTTCATACATATTAAAAATAAAATACGTATACAGTACATATAATAATATTGGAAGGTTGAGCGATCCATCTATGAAGTAGCCCCACTAGGATACAATACACAGATTCTTCGGTATATATTATATTACCACAACCCAACATCAAATAATTACAAAAAGTGAAAGAACCAGCTATCTTGCTAATTATACACTATCACTATTATACACTATAATTATACACTTCATTACACTTGTTTAGATTATTTAGTATGGTACTGGATACACTATACATAATATAGTCAAATTAGATTGTAACAAAGATTATTTCTATAATGATCTTGTTTTTAATTTTTTACTCTGCATAATATTAAAATAGTTCTACTCAGAATTAACTGTTTTTTTGTGGTTCCTTGATTTTTGTAAAAATAATCATTAGTGCTCCTATACCTACTATTTGTGTACGGCATGTGGTTTCAAAACCATACATTCTGAAAAATTTGAATTTAGGAGAATGGATGTTTATATTAGTTAATTTTAGTTGTGTACGAGATGAAAGTTTATGCAACACAAAATTAAAAATGGCTTTTCAGTATTTGCCCATAAAGTTACGAGAAGAGGGCAAAACATTGAGCACATCACCAAAAACTACCTACAGTAGATAGGCCTACAAGTTATCAAGTGACCCTTCTTAAAAGTACGACTGTATCAAGTTTGCGACAGCTTTCAAAACTTTTGAGTCATTGAGAATAACCGAAATACAAAAAGACTACCTGCACCTATTTCACAAAGTATGTGTATTCAATCAACAATCACTTGCCTGATCCAGTTGTTCGCTCTAAATGATGACGAATAAGATATTCCTTTCTAGACCGGGGACCATCTTTTTTGGTGTCTTTATCCTCTGGCTTCTGAACAAAAACAAATCAGCCAATAAGATAGGTGTACCAAAACGTGTATAGATCAAACACTTGCTAGCAAATGTACAGTATGAAATAGGCACCTTTTTCTTCTCAGCAGTCTTGTCAGGTGCAGTCGAGGGCCTAATAGTGGCTGGCCGATGCATTGGTTTCGTTGGCGAGCTCTTCTTGTTGTTCTCTTTTTCCTTCTCTTCTTTAGTGATAGATCTACGGAGACAAAACGTTGCAATTAATTTATATATTAAGAACACTAGATACCATACACAGTTTTTGTTTTTCTTGTTTATAAAATACATAAAGTAAAACGGCAAGGTTACATTTTTCATGGCACCACTTAACGAATTTAACTTTAAATCTCATCAAAAATCTAAAATCAACATTTCTAGTAACTTCTTGACAATATGGCCACAGCACTCAAGAGGCAGGTTACTGAATGGTGGGTGTATCATTTCTAGCTGGATACGAAACAGGTCTAGCTCGCTATAAGCTCTTCAAACAGGTTTAGTAATGGATCCATGACAGAACGAAACTTACCGAGGCGTTGTAGAAGCCAAAGAAAGAGCAGAAAGAGAACTCCGCCGAGAGACTTGCTCCCACAAGGTCATTTGTTTGTTGTAAAGCTCGGCTATGTGCTGTGGTACCAGCTCCGTACCCCACCCTCGATGTTTATACTCTCCCGCCTTCTTGCGGAGTTCCAGAACCTGGACAAATATTGTTACATTGTGAAAGGAAAATATTGATAAGTGCACAAAAAGACAAATGGTCATTTTCGTTTTTAACACATTAACATAGAGACAAAAGTGACCTTAGATATGATTCATAAGGGTATAGAGTAAAACTCGTGGGTAATTTCCTCAAGTAGAGGTAGAATCTATGTAATGTTTCACAGGTGGAAGCTTTATGCAGAGATGGGGGAATTACTTGGAGAAAGATTTCATTGCATATTTTGACAATATTGCATATGTACAACTATTTATTGGTTTGGCAAATTTGTTCCTCAAAACGTATGTAGGCCTACACTGTATTAGTATTTAGGCAAAGTGAATATTGAAACAATTGTTCGGTGCCTGCCCCCCCCCCCCCCCCCCCACCCCCGACCTACTCTCATGTTGTTTCTAGGTTGGTACATTACCGCTCGGTACCAGGAGTCGGATTGAGGCCAATCGGTTAGAAGTAAGGACAGGTGCCTTGCTGCCCCCCCCCCCAACCTACTCTCATGTTGTTTCTAGGTTGGTACATTACCTCTCGGTACCAGGAGTCGGATTGAGGCCCATCGGTTAGAAGTAAGGACAGGTGCCTTGCTGCCCCCCCCCCCCCCGACCTACTCTCATGTTGTTTCTAGGTTGGTACATTACCTCTCGGTACCAGGAGTCGGATTGAGGCCCATCGGTTAGAAGTAAGGACAGGTACCTTGCTGCCCCCCCCCCCCGACCTACTCACATGTTGTTTCTAGGTTGGTACATTACCTCTCGGTACCAGGAGTCGGATTGAGGCCCATCGGTTAGAAGTAAGGACAGGTGCCTTGCTGCCCCCCCCCCCGACCTACTCTCATGTTGTTTCTAGGTTGGTACATTACCTCTCGGTACCAGGAGTCGGATTGAGGCCCATCGGTTAGAAGTAAGGACAGGTACCTTGCTGCCCCCCCCCCCCCCGACCCACTCTCATGTTGTTTCTAGGTTGGTACATTACCTCTCGGTACCAGGAGTCGGATTGAGGCCCATCGGTTAGAAGTAAGGACAGGTGCCTTGCTGCCCCCCCCCCCCCCCGACCCACTCTCATGTTGTTTCTAGGTTGGTACATTACCTCTCGGTACCAGGAGTCGGATTGAGGCCCATCGGTTAGAAGTAAGGACAGGGGTGCATCTTCAGGTTCCTTTTTCTTCTGGAATTTGCCTTCCACGTAATCGTACTGAGAAAATGGGCGGAACTTTTTCTTGTATTCCGTCTTGAATTCCTTCCTACGTCGCGGCTTCTCCTCTTTGCTGAGAATCTCGTCTTGAATCTTCTCTTCCCCGCGGAGCTCGTCTGGTTCCGGGCCCGATACACCGTCGACAGTCATCTCTCCACCAACCAGAGGTTCCAGTTCGGCTCCACCTGGTGGCAAACAAACACAATTGTAAGAAATGAAACTTTATTTAAATCTGATTTTCTATGAGCTTAGTCATTACTCATTTCTTTTCTGTGGTATTATTTTATTTTTACGGTAATTTACAGTAGGGGCCTATGATAACTAAATGTTGAAAATTGTTATTTCAGTTGATGATTGCTATGAGCTTATGAAATGATTTGGTAAATCTGCCGATTGGGTCCGCGGTCAAAAATCGCTGTAAAATAAACATTAATGAAATTTCTTCATATTTACTGTAATAAAAATGTTAAATCTAGTGTACGAAGTATTTTTTAATTAGTTTTAATGTTTCAATTTAGTTTATAAGTACAGAAAATGAGATTTAAGTGTTCGAGATGACAGAAGGAAGAAAATTTAGTCAGCCATTACTGATCGCCATCTTTGACGTTTCGGAAGTGCTCTGGAAGTGTTGCCAACCATGCGCTCTAGGCCGTTGTCAAACCCGACCCAATAACCTTCTTCCTTCCGTGGGATGTCAGGCAGCTCGGCAGTCACTTTCAAGATGTTTTCATAACCTGACCCCCTAACCTTCTTCCTTTCGTGGGATGACAGGCACTTGGGCAGTCACTTTCAGTGTATTTCACTTTGGTAAACCTTACGTTGGTAGACCTGCAGAACGTTGGGCGCAAGCTGTTGAATATCATTGGTTGGGCGGCAGAAAAGGTATCATGGCGACAATGGGAACATCCGCCGTCAAACGCTGTTATAGGGTACATTCCGAAACCTCCTGAAAATGATGGGGTTCCAGCATCAGCTAGCACGTCCCAGTGTCACATTTTGTCAAGTGTTTCGGAACGCCTACAAGCGAAAAGATGGAGGAAATGCGCGCTAGAAAGTTGTAATGAAATTAAAAAAACAATATTCTAATCGTTCCTGAATAATAACAATACGACATAAAGATAAAATCCTGCAACGCGTGGTATAAATAACGGTCAAATTATATAATTTCTGGCAATTTGACGAGCTTTTAAATTATTGCATTTTGAAAACGCCGCCATGATTTGTGAATGCTGTGGGGTGGTGACAATGCAGGCTGTGCAAGCTACACTGCGTAGATACAAAGAAACCCATTTTTGCAAGTAGTGCAACACTTTCAAATTTATACGTGTTTTAAAATACAAAAACATGTACTAGGCTTAGTGTACATTGTTGAGAACCATTCTAAATCACATTTATTGTCTATTTTAAAATAACAAATCAACAGTAAACGCTTCTTTCATCGTAATTATGTGACGATATTTAAACTTGGCGGTAACTTCCTTGCATTACAACGCTCCACCTGCTCGGGAGGTGGTGCTGCATATCCTGCATCGATGCAGCTACACCAGACAAAGAAACAACTAGCGGTGTAGCTGCATTGGGACAAAGAAATGCGAGAGTGCTACACTCCTTGCATACATGCAGAGAGTGCGGGAAGTTACGGAACTGGCCCAGCCTACATTCAGGAGGTTACGGCCACGGCCTCAGCACGGAAATGGCATACTCAGCTAGTTTCGGAATGTACCCTTAGAGATAGTCGAAAAATGTAATTTTGAATGTTGTAGCAGACATCGAACCTTAAACCCATTGAGTAGCTGATACAAAACTAAAAACTAAAAGCAGGACCAGAATCACTTTTTCAATATTTGGAAGCGACAAGCGTTCTCATGGTATAATAAAAAAACATTGATTTTGCGCGGTTATAATAACCAAGTCCCGTTAAGATCATAAAAAGACGTTGGTTGGACCGCTTGTGAATAGCCAGGCCTTCGTCTGTACTCTTCTCTACTGCGAGGCAGAGTTGTCATGGCCATCACGTACACTGACCACCGCGGGGACCCATTTGCTAGCCTGGCGGTGGCCCAACAACACCACTCCTCTATTTTTAATAGAGCAATGCTGGTCTTCTGCGAAGTTTGGTCACTAGTTGAAACACGTGTTACATCCAATCAAAATCAGACTGCTCATCGCGGGGTTCTCCGTGTGTACACGACGAAAATATAATAAATATAACACATTTTTACTTGCAGTTGTATTGCAAAATTTGGGTACATATTTTCGGAACAGTTTTCAAACGTTTGAATGTAGTTTCTTGCGCAATGATAAACATACTTCCTATCAATCATACTTTCGCATTTTCCACCAAATCGGTCAATCTTTTCTAAGCCATATTCCAGAGCCGAAGGCAGATTCAGATCTATTCCAATAAGGGATTAGTCAACGCACTTGTGCCAGACTGACATGGCTCTATTTGTGACCTCCAAGAGCCATCCGACAGGGTATACCTTACTATCTTTGTCCAAGAGCCTCCGTTCATTTCTGGCAAGAACACATCCGTTGCCAATAAAAATGTATTGTAATTATTCTGAAACTGCATTGAGTGATTGTTGAATTTTTGAATTTGACGACTATAATAGCCTATACTCGTTCAGATCACGAAAACAGTTTACTGGGCTAAACGAACACCGATGGCGTATCCGTAGCGGCTCAGAGCGTTGCCCCGTTGATTTACAACGTAAAACAAGTCCACAACGTGCCCCTAAATTTTTGTGCTGTTATCCGGATGTGAAATATTTGTATAGTTTCTTTTGCTTGCTGCCCGTACTAATTTATTACCGCCATTGTGGGTAGATTTCATTGAAGTTTCATTTAGCGCTAGATAATAATTATTAATCATGCAGATATGAATAAACGTCATGTCTGTCACATTACGCAGTCGAACCTTTAGTTCAGCGCTGGATATTGATTGATTGACGTGTTACATAATTCATTCACTGTAGAGTGAGAGAGAGAGAGAGAGCATCGCATGAAAAGGGTGGCCATAGTTGCAAATAAACGTTGAACGCTCGACCCAAAGCCATGAAAAGATTCTTTATGGAGCGAGTGATGTCTCGATTTGACAGGATTCCGCACAACGAAAATACGTGATGGTTTATTTTACGAAGAGGACAATTTCGAATATGGCTCATGTCTGTATAGACACGTTCCCTCCCCCATAGGTACAGCACTCTGGTCAATTCCATTGCCCCCCTCCCCTCACACACACGCACTGAAATATCAAAATTATTTTTGGCTTCCGTGATTGAAAATCTTCACCTGTGTTTCCGTAGGAAATCTGTTTACGTAACATGAAGTGGTTCGTTTCGTTTCTACAATTACCCGACAGTGATCATAATATTAGTTTTAACAGCATTATAACGGCATACTGCGTTAAAGGATTGTAAAGCCAAGCTGGCAGTCGGTGAGGAGATAAAACAACACCTTTGAATTATTGACGAGAGAAAAGTACTTCAGAGGCGAGAGAACAACAGCTGGAGACTGATGCTAGAAATCAATAGGTACATCAGAAAGTAGCAATTCCTATTCACATATATCAGCCAAGCCGAAAAGCGATAGAGATATTTCGGATACACAAATAGCAGAAATAGAAACGAAATTCGTTTTTCTTCACCTTAGCCGTAAAGATAAAAAAAAAATCAGTAGAATCTATAGAGTAAGAATAAACGCAATACGTAGCTAAAAAAAGCGCAAAAGTGGCTTAGAAAACGAGTTTTCGTTTCTTGACACTACGCTGTACATTTTCGGTAACTTATAAATTATATTTAATATTTTTTTCTAATATTCACCACTTTATAGAAGAGAGTTTGAAGATTGTAAAATAAATTTAACAAATTCCAGAGCATACATTTATCCATTTCGTATGGCTCTTATTCCACGATTACAAAAAATGATAGTAAGACTACATCCATCAAAAGCACGAACAGGCTACATCTTACACATGAGTAGGCGCGTTCTACGCACGAATACGCGCATCTGTCAACCAAAACGCCAGTGTATGTAGGCATGTCTGTGCGTGGCAGGTACTCTTTGTCAAAAACAGCTGTTACAATGATGCTTTTGCCACGGCTAAGTAACTCTAGTTGCAGCAGCTCGTTGCTGAATCTGTTTGAAACTAGATAGGCTATGCGCGTGTGCTGTTATTGATATAGTGATAAGACTACTTCACTCCACTCGGCAGTAACACAACCAGCAGATGCCGGGATATTGTCTAGCCCCGTCTGCAAATCCGTTGAAATAGAGCGCGTGAGGCGACCGTCTCTTCTAAGAATTGTTCAAGTGTGTTTGTATCACGAGCGGATAACTTAAAACATTATAATTTAAATTTATATCACTGATGACTTTAACAAAACTGAGCTAGACTTACAATCAAAACAACGATTGCATTGCCAAACAAACATAAATCAAGTATTATGACGCTACCATACCTGAGTATATTCATTGAATTTGATTCATTATAGTTAATCTTAAATACACCTACTTTAAGCATATATGAACATACCTGCGTGACATACCACAGATTTTGAGATAATTACGTAAATTTCAAGGGGTGTCATTCGGAAATTACGTAATTTCAAACAAAGTATCGATTTGTAAGAGAATTGAGAATATACTTTTAATTTGATTCCTTCAAATTAATCTAAATTACATCTGTTTTAAAAATATATAAACAAACCTGCGTGACATACCACAGACTTTGAGATAATTACGGAAATTTGACGATCTGTCATTATAAATTACGTAATGTCATACATAGTAGCGGTTTGTAAGAGAACCAGAGTATATTCATTTAAATCCATTCCTTCTAAATAATCTCAATTACATCTGTTTTAACTTTATAATCCAGCCTGCGTGACATACCATAGATTTTGGGATTGTTACGGAAGTTTGTCGGCTGTCATTCGAAAATTACGTAATGTCACACACATATTAGCGATTTGTAACAGAACCTGAACTTACTATAAAATTTTAAGAGCAAGAAAAGAATGTCTGAGAAAAAGAATATGTATGTGCATGAGATTGGAGGACGTATTACACGAACGTAAAGATTGGACTGAGCATATTGGACTGATCCCGAACAGCGAATGTGTTGTATAATATTGTGGCTATTTTGAAGGTATCCGCATAGATTACAGCAATTTTCTGAACACACGGCAAACAGTAATTTAGTACATTCGAAAACTCTACAGCAATCTGGTGGCTGTCCGATTGTGATGATTGATATTATAATCGAGTGCGGTACCTACGAAAATGATTACAATTGTATTTTGCCGTGTTTACAGTGGTTCATTTCTCCATGTTGTACAAATAGTAAAATAACAAAACACGTATAGATAATTCCAGCTGTTATACCTATGTCTACGATTTATTATAATAAATAAGTAATAACATACATGACCATAAATGTCCAGAATAGTTTTTGCTCTTTACCATACATATTAGATATAATGACGATACCCCCCCCCCCCCCCTTCGTATGTTGCTTGGCCCTTTCCCAAAAACGTAATGCGGCCATCCTGCTAGTGGAAGAACCAACCAATCCAAACCTCTTTGCAAAATTGTTATCCACACTAAACAGCACAAGTGAGGCTGATTGATGATGGTAGCGAGTGGCAATGTGTATGTATGACAGATGACGCTGTTATTGTGTAGGCCTGTGAACGGATCGAACCCAATCTCAGTCCATGTAACGTATTAGACGCTAAAAACGGGTTCACATGCACACTTTGGCTAGAAGTGTACCAGCGTTCTCAGGAATTGTCAGAACGTGACAAGGGTAACAACTAGCACTATATTGCTAAGAAAATATAACTACTTTTAGCTTCTAGCTTTATCCTTACCCAGATTCTAGTCCAGCCAATAATTGATATTATGTCTATTTGCGAGGATCAATCACATGAGAGCTACTGTTGTCGTGTGAATCGAAACGGCAATTCATAAGCTAATTGACATACTGTGGGTGTACGTTCCGAAACTAGCTGAATGAATATGCCATTTCCGTGCTGAGGCCGTTCCGTTACCTTCTGAATATCATAGGCTGGGCGTTCCGTAACTTCCTGCGCCATATTCAGCATCATGAAAACGCCAGCCGGTTCGAGCGAGGGCATCTGCCAGCATTCACAAATCATGGCGGCGTTTTCAAAATGCAATAATATTAAAGCTCGTCAAATTGTCAGGAATTATATAATTTTACCGTTATTTATACCACGCGTTGCAGGATTTTTTCATGTCGTATTTGTTATTATTGGAAAACAATTAGAATATTGTTCTTTTAATTCCATTACAAATTTTTAGCGCGCATTTTCTCCATCTTCTCGCTTGTAGGCGTTCCGAAACACTTGACAAAATGTGACGTGGGACGTGCTAGCTGATGCTGGAACCCCATCATTTTCAGGAGGTTTCGGAATGTACCCTGTATATGTAATTCAAATAGTGTGTACAGCCGGTTATAGTTATTGAAATCCGGCGGGAGCACCGGTCGTGTATCCGCGCTCGGGACAGAACTCGGCCAACTGGTTCTCTCGTCAATCACTGGGATTAGTCTGTGGATTCATGCATGTTCCCGTTACAATGATCGTGCTAGTCCGCATGAACTGGCGCATTGTGGCTTCACCCCCAACTTGAAAGCGCTCTCAATGACTCTATCCCAGTACAGAGAAGCGAAGGGAGTTCTTGATTAGCGAAACCTAGTCAATAGCCAATCAGGAGTCAGCAATTCCGACGTAAATTTGAGGCGATCGAAGGAAGACATTATTGAAAAACAAGACAAAATGAAAACAAGAACAAACAAAAGCAGGGTGCACAATGCCCGGTAACGGAAACGAGATCGGTAGAAAAGAGGCACTACACAACAACCCGAGAAGTGTAACCTGCGCGTTGCCAGTGAATATGGACGACTGCCTCGGGGAAGGTCCCGATAACGAGAAAGATAAAACTTGGGTCACCTTTCCCGTTCTCGTTCTCGGAACCCGGTAACGAGAAGGGCATTGAGCACCTTTACATTCTCGGCTTCTCGTTCTCGTTCCCGGGCTAATGCGTATCCTGCTAAAGACAGTGAAATATCCTCAAAACCAAATCAAAACACTTAATTAATATAACCACATATTTATACAGATATAGTGACTATTATAATGTACTATAACTACCCAAAATTGATCACAAACTTCAATAAACACCTTAGGTAAGACTTCCATGAATAAGAATATTCTCAATAAAGAATTTCTGAAAAAATGGCGGCCATTCTAAGTGTTGTTGAGATAACTCTTTTTTCTTAACCCCACGCTTCGGCAGGGTTATATTTTACTTCGTATTATCCCGAGAAAGCCTTGGTGGAGTTAATCCGGGGACATGATAACCCGAGGTTATTGAGAGTTAAGACACTGTTCAGGAGGGGCCCGCGGAGTAGTTCTTCATTAGCGATCCAACGTCCGAGAAGATTTAGCTAAAGGTGAATTGAAAGGTTGAGATTGTTTCTCGTGCCCGCGCTGTGTCTATGAACTGACTGCTGGAGGGTTGTAAAGCGTCCTGCCCGTGATGGAGTGACAGGAAATTAAAACCCTACCTCGCCTATAGCAATCATGATGACGTTATTATGGTCCAGCGTCGCCGCAATCTTCTCTGTGATTAACGGGACGACGAGTTCCACGAACCTTCTTGGGAGTTAGCTGGGATTAGATCGTGTTCGAGAGAATCTCTGATATGTAGGGAGGGCGCACACCAGCTTTACCCGATGCGCCCCTCTTCAGGTGACTAGCACCTCGTTTACGTTACCCTCATCGTTACGATCGTAGGTTCTGGGTGCTTGACGTTCGTAACTCTACCAGCGTTCATACACAGTCATCACGGATCCACGGAATACTGAACACAATTACAAAAATACAAATGGCGGGACGATGGAGCTTGGTGTATTATTGAGGTTATCTTTTACGTTGTTATTTAATTGGCGTAGAAACAGGTTTGATTTAATTAATATGTCACGTATTAGGCGAAACAATCGAGTTGTATTGCATTTGTACTGTATGGATATTTCTTTAGATCAAGTTTAGATGGCAACTAGTATACTAACTGCCGTAAGTGTACTCTGGTAGACCTACCGATTGATTTACTAACTATGCAGCGTTTACACTTGGAAAATGACCGTCGGTTGGTCGGTAATGTAGTCTTACGATCGTAAGATGAGAGTAACGTAAACGGGGGGTAGCAGTAGCAGTTTTGGGTAGTAACTGAACGGTAGTAACACGTCGGTAACGTCGATACCCCTTGTGATCTGTGATGTACTTGACCCAAGACTACCTTACAGATGCTTTCGTCACAGGCGAGGCACTTGTATCCAACCAGCGAACCGCCCGAGACAAGCCTGTGCAAATACCGATCGCTGATTGGCTACGAGCCCCTCGCCTGTGACGAAAGCATCCATAAGGTAGTCTTGGGACAACTATATAAATAATATTGTGTCACACGCAGAAACTTATTGACCCGGAATAAATGTTAAAACACACACACACACAATTGTAAAACGGTACCAAGGTCACTTACTATTAATAACTGGTGAATTTTCGAATTTTTGGAGTAACCCGTTCCTACTCCTTCCTCAGACCGAGTTGCACAATTGTAAAACGATACCAAGGTCACTTACTTTTAATAACCGGGGAATTTTCGGGGTAACCCGTTCCTACTCCTTCCTCAGACCGAGTTGCCTTCGGTCTGAGGAAGGAGTAGGAACGGGTTACTCCGAAAATTCACCGGTTATTAAAAGTAAGTGACCTTGGTACCGTTTTACAATTGTGTGTGTGTGTTTTAACATAAATAATATTGTATTACAGTAGCATAATATTGTAATACTAACCTTCGTCCCCTCTGTCGTAGTCCTGTGCGCGCTTCTTGTGCACCTGGGCGAGGCCGGACCCGGGTCGGATAGCTCCCATGGACAGCGACTTCCTCGGAGCCGTCGCTCGCACCTCATCGCTCCGGATACCGGCACCGGGGCGGCCTCGACTGCTACCACTGCGACCCCGCGGCCAGGCGAACTGAAGACGATATTCAGTACTGGTGCGTAAGGGACCAACAGGGGCGGGTGGGGGGTAACTTGTTATCATCTGTACACAGGAACCATACATTACTACTAGGTGCAGTTGAGGCTACTCGGAAGTGGTCGCTCGGAATGCATGGACAACTCAGTGGATCTCAAAACGAAATGGAAAACAAATGAAATGATATGATAGAGTTTTGAAACGCGTCTCCGGTCGGCTTCTTGGGTGTTGGCCTCGCGTCTCTCACTTCCTGTTGGCTTGCTTTGTGTTTATTGTTTGCAAGTTGCCACGCCGTTCTATCGCTTCAGAACCAGTCTGAAGAACCAAAACCTCTTCCAGCCAGAAAACGCTTAAAGCATTTTTTGTTTACTTTGCACTACAATGAGTTTACTTCCTTTCATGTTCTTTGTATTATTTACGTACGAACAAGTCAAAGTTAACTTATGCAGATCCAGGTGTCGCAGGCAGATTAAGGTGAACGAAAGTGTATTGATTCAAATGTTAATGTAACTCTATGGAACTAGAAACCAAACCCCCCTTGAGTTTCCCAAAGAATCGTCGTATTTTGGCAGCGTGGATAACTGAGGTATTGGTTTAGGCCAATGCAGTTGAATGCAGAAAACTTACGTACTTGAATGAGGACTAGAAGTTCTTTGCGGCCGAATGGATAATGAGAGTGAGAAACCAAAATGCAATATCAAAACATAAGCTCATTTAAAAAATACAGCCATAATACTAATGAGCAGACTATTGCGGAATTGCCGTCGCCAGCTAATCTCAAATGTCGAGGAGTGGTTCGTCCTAGTGTATATCCAACCCCTCCGTGCTGACAGTGTAAGACTACCCTAATGTGTTTGCTGACAAGCGATCTCCGTCCTCATCAAAACTAGAGTATATCTAAAAGCAACAACTTACGGGGGTTACATCCAATTTAATAAGTGCATGAGTATTAACTTACATGACCAATGAAATTTAGTATGTTTAAATGTAGCACAGCCAGCACTAACATAAAATGTTTTATTAAGTACAAAAATTAAAAATGAGAAAAGCAAAAGTAAAATACGACGATACAAGAGAATATCTGACTATGTAAAATAGCACACGTGTATTCTTCGTCCGTGTGTTGCATATAAAACATGCATTTAAAGGGTTAAAGGACTCCCAACTGTGGCCTCTGCCCCCTGGGCTCTGCGCCGCGAACGGATCAAATCGACCCATGGTAGGAGCGACTGGGCCTCATGTTCATGCTAATGCAGAATCAATAACTGTACTGTCTACTGTTGGGCTGGTTGCTATATACATGCGGTTTAATTAATAGTTAAAAATGATAATATTTGTCTGTTAATAAAAATCGAGAATAATACGTGGGGGTTAGGGAGAGGTCTTCTGAGTTGAGCATGCCTAACCATGCGATGCGCTAGAGTAAGAGTGCCTGGCTCCCCTACCATGAAGTGGTCACCCTCTGTCTCACAGGGGTCGGAGTCACTCCTTAGCACCCGCCTCCTCCGCGGTGCGGGAGGACTCACCACTTTCGTGAACTGTAACCGCGGCCCCTCCGACTTGCTGCGCCGAGAGGGTCGTACCCGTACCCCACCCCGTTCTCGTTCCTCCGACTGGAACAGAGCGGGGAACAGTTGGAAGTCCGCAATACACCCACTATACTTCCTTCATATTGATCGGCAACAAATCTCACCTGGACCAGCACAACCGGAGTTCAATGACTTCCATCACTTTAAACAAACTTGTCGCGAAACTAATTAACTCCTGGCTGTACGATGTAAATAAGGGCAGGATATGCTTCGTTGGTTTTGAAAAGAACCCTATCTGGACCCAGGGTATACCTCTATCGTAAGAGGCGAGAAAGTAAAGTCCTCCCCTTAACTCCTTTGAATATAAGTCCTCTTACTTGTCCCTTCCGTCCACTTACCCCCCGACGCCATATGACCTAGTTGTCGAGTACGTCGTTAAACACCAAATTACCAAATTGAGAAGAAACTACACCGATGCCAGCTACAGAGTAACTATAGGTCCCTACACAAATTTCGATTCAAGCTGATCCTGCTGACAAATAATTGCACGTGGTAGAAAAACACCCTTCCCTCAGAAACCTCTGTCACGCATCTATTATGTATTTCCTAAATGTGTATTGTTTTTCAAATGTCACTCATGAGTGTTTAATCTTCGATGACGGTCGTGACAGTCGGGCACAAAAGCGGATCACAGTGCGACTCGCCTAGACCAATGAGAAACGAGTCTTCCGTTGACAGCGACGGCGGCGAGACAGTGTTCGTTGACCGTCCTCTTCCTGGCTGGAAGATTTCCATTACAATAATCTCGTATGATTTCAGGCACGAGGGGGGGGGGGGGCTGTAATTGAATGAAGGGCCGCTGGGGAACCAACCAAGTCATGTCTGGGTCGCGTTTAGCGAGGGATGCTGGTCGGACTCAATCGATCCGGACCAAGGCATGAAGACATATGACATAGCCGCACAATCTAACCGCTAGGCGGCGGGGAACCACGTGAATCTAAGGAGGTAGAGGTATGCTGTGAGCTGTGGGTTCGATTCCATTCCCGCCAACAGGAATCCTGACTTGAAAGTTTTCGTCCAAAGGTTCGTTCTCTAATTTCGAATTAATTGGTTATGATCAACTTAGATAGATAGATTTTAAAATTTCACCGTCAAATTTCCCTTCAGGGGGAGAAAATCCACAAAATGGGTCTTTTTGCATAATAGCTTTTGCTACACCGGACAAGCTTCGCAGTACAATAGGTCATAAACGACATAAGTTAAAAATCTGGAATTTTAATTTTTCGAGTTTGTGTATATGCAAAAGTGAACTGTCAAAATTTCAAAACGATATTTGAAATATGGTTCAGCAATCAACCTTGGATGATTTTCAATGGAATTACTCTAACGACGTAACAGGAAAAGAGAAGTTCCTATAATAGTCACCTTAGAAAGGTATGTTAGGTAAGGTGATCTGCAGTACAGTACGCATTAGAACTGTAAGACCATGTGTTTATATTTTTATATCACGGTCAAGGTAACGAATTCAAGTTCATCTTCTGTTTACACTTCACACTGTTAACTGATTTCCTACTCACTTTTTAAATTCACGCTCTACCTTCTTGAACTGATGTCTGTTTGTTACGCTTGAGTTCTGTATATAAGCTACACTCCAGTCACGGCCGAAGACCCCTCCACGACTGGTCACAAGACACAAGAAATCTTACGACTGACTGAGTTTCGTCATCGGAACTACGACCGAACTGTCACACCAACTCTCGAGGTGATTGCATGACTTGCTCTAGCTATACAACTACAAGATCGAGGCAGGTTCAAAGAACGACTAGGAAGCAATAGTCAACAGAACCATCCTGGTTTCATTGGTATACGCAGACATTTCACGGGACTTTTATTGTCACTCTGCAGCTAAATGTGCAGACAACCCATTAACATCATTATCCTGATCACCAATAGGTGCTGAACAAACTAAACATCCGATAACTGAATTATGAGGGTAATTAATATCTCTATAACATGGCCGAGCTTGGAAGCAACGAGTTGTATGAGGGGACGGCGGGGGAGGTTGGGGGGGCGGGGGGGGGGGGGGGGTCTCTCACTCACATTCACTCCAATACGCGGGGGACAGGGTCGTAAGGGACAGTTACAGTCTCGGGCTCGGGATAAGGACAGGTAAAACTTGCATTATTCAAATTATCCCCCAGTCCGGTAATTTTATTCCGGTTTGAAATTTGAATGATGCATCTTGTGGTGTGGCTCTAATAGCCTTGCAACTAATTAGACATAAATGTTCCACTTACCCTTGCACGGTCGAAGTTGGCTGTTGAGTCGAGGGAATCATCTGAGCCGATGACTTCAGACATTGCGAGAAACTCATGCGTCCTGTAAGCTAGTTCGGGGTACTTCTTCCTGCGAGGCAGCGCGGGTTCGAACCGGGGACCTGAAAGCAGGAAACAAGAACATAAGCACCAAGGCAAACAATCACTGAATACTGGATATACCACAACTTTCAACAATACACATTTCTTATTCGTTGGTAAAACTATAATTTACTTCTTTGTAACCAATGGACATTTTTCCAGTAGCGTTAATTCCGAATAAAAATATAGTCACTCCACAGTGTTTTGTTGCGGACAAACACTGAGGGTCAAATGCATAGTCGTTCCTCACGTGCTCCTCAACTCAGCCTTTCCTCAGACTTGCCCAACCACTAATCACAGAGCAGTCCACATGGCAATGCTGCTCTGTGATTGGTGGTTGGGGGAGTGTGAGGAAAGGCTGAGTTGAGGAGCACGTGAGGAACGACTATGCATTTGACCCTCAATGTGCGTGAATCAAAGAAAGACACAACAATGCAGCAACCGATTGTTTGTCCGAACTTTGGCGTCACAGCCCCCCTTTTCATTATTAACGCTTTAATAAAATATATAGTTCACTGCCTCCTCGAGGGGTTTTCAGTGACTTTTAGTAGGCAGTGCTCAGTGGCCGGAACGCTCTAAGCACTGCAGTGTAGGCATTTGTTATACGCCGCTCCATTGGGAACCATCCTTCATTTTCAATGAAAGTTCTACAAATCCCAGGAACATAATTATATATTTTCTAAAGTAAATCGTCTAATTTTTATTTAGTTATAAAAGTTCCACGACTTTTCTTTCCTACTGAAATGAAATGAAATGTATGTGAGTGCGACGTCATACGGAGGTACGCAAAGTTGTTTATGAACGAATTTACTACATCTATACATTATTTATCTCCGGTTTCCCGGTCTGAGTTCGTGTCTCCTCAGGGCAAAGCCAACATATAACAGGTTCTTATACCCGGACTCACCCCAAACATCGGTGTAAACACAATATTATGACTGCTGTTATAACTGGGAACAGAATTGTAATTATTATTCCGACTCTAATGAAAATGATTATAGTTGACATATTATACACACACAAAATGCAGTATAGTTATTTCACATTAGTCACGAGAAACAACTCCCTCGCGTTGCACAAGATTAAAATGTACACTATTATCATTGTTGTTAATTGCACAGCTAAAGGGGAGCGCAGGTCTTTAATCTAGCTGGAACTAATCTCGTCAGCTGTAAATGTGTTCTATATTTATGCCATTGGGGGCAATCCTGCAAAACACGGTGCCCATTCCGTTTTATAAATTAGTTATACACACATAAGTGTGCGAGATTAACTCTTTTTAACGTTAAGACTTATTGGGCGAAGAAGTTATGTGAGTGTAATAAAGCTAGCGTACAGTATAGTCTTGAACTCTTGATACGTCATCTTTATATGTGTCTTCGGAGAACATGAAATGACGCCATTCCGTGGTTAACAGTTTAGCCGTTGATTATCAAGAATGAATGTCATGTTTGATCCTACTGCCTCTCATCATAGAAGTAAAGATTTGTTTAATCAATCCTCTACTGAGAGTGATTCAACAAATAAATATTGTATTATTTAATGTCACAATAACTGATTTTCTGTGGGGGACATTTATGTCATTATGTGCTTCGTTGCTATGATGGCTCCAAAGTCCAAGTAACGCCACAATTAAAATAACCCGTGGTTATTAATACTGACGAAAGAGGTGGTATATCTTATACAGGGTATATCTTACTATCTTTGGAGGTGGAGTTCGGTTGCTGACACAGCTCATTGTATGAAATCAGCACCAAAGCTTGTGGTGTACCCGCGGGATTGCGGTTACACTGGGATATTTGGCGTATTTCAGACATCAACGTTTCTTCTCACTCTGAGTCTCTTCAGATCAGCTGTTTTTGCGACCCATAGGCGGTGTAGCCAAGTGACAGTGATCATTATTAGTCGTTCGTTACAGAGAAAGCTGAACACAAAAACATAAACCGAACAAATGAACGGCGCAAAGAGCTGCAAACAAACCCACAAATCTATTCCGATATTATTCTCCTGATTTGATTGCTCAGCGTTTTCTCTGCGACAGCCAAGTTTTGCCGCCTGCGAAGTTGACCACAAGGTGGATGTGTTGGTTATAGTAAAAACCGCGTCCCTGCGTTCCAGGTTCGAAACCTGGCTTGGGCATGGATGTAATGTGGCCCTTTCCATCTTCATAACCACCCACTCATCGTCTAGATTAGAACCGTTGTCACAACATGATAGATAAAGCCCATATCCATCCATCAATCCAGGGCTTAATTTGAGCCGGAACGCACCGGAACGCAGTTCCAGTTCCTTTTCTGAAACCAAAACGCGCGTTCCGGTATTATTTTTAATCTCACACACTGTTTTTTTTCATGATTTGAAAATTCGTGAATTCCCATTATGTACATGGGGAACGGAACTTGTCTTTGAAAATTGCAAAATATTCATTTACTTGTATGAACGCGAGTTTTTCACTGATGAGTGTCCCCCAGGTAGTCAGACCCCAATACAAAGAAAATAATCTTCGAAGCTTCCTTCGTCCACTCATATAAAATGCTTGTGGAAGAATATATATTTAGTGCGTGTGTGTGCATTCTACTACAAGCACTGTATAAAGGTAGTTGGCGGGGTTGGTTCAAAATTATGGAAGACGAATAAACCATGCGTTCCGGTTCCATCCAATCCATCCATCCATTCCAATGTGATATCACACATTATCCTCAGGGTATCTATGTCCCTAGAAACTAATTACCTTACATAATATAGCCGTGATAGTTTAAACCAAGACACATATTTTTTATTTTACTTTTCATATATTTTGTAATAATTTTAAAGTTGAATCGCGTTTTGTTGTTTGATATTTCCTATAGAAGCAACGGTGCTTTGTGAGACGTTGCTAGGATTAGAGATTAGGAAGGGTGCGTATATGCGATACGCTCACGCATATCCCTTGGTTCCATCCGATCACACGTCCACACATCTGAGGTGCTCTAACTCCCAAGGGTTGCAAAGCTCCGGCTTCGCGTCAGCTGATTCCCTCTGTAAGCTTGGAAGTAAAAGCTTTACTATCACAAACTTTCGCACTTTGCAGCTCACTCCGAGCAGTTGAACATTTACTCAAAGACACTTTCATCGAATATACGGTGGTTTTAGATCCGGGCTATCAAATGCTCCTAG
This sequence comes from Isoperla grammatica, assembly GCA_945910005.1. Lineage (NCBI taxonomy): Eukaryota > Metazoa > Arthropoda > Insecta > Plecoptera > Perlodidae > Isoperla > Isoperla grammatica. The sequence goes on from OX246745.1 coordinate 22,032,115, forward strand.
AAAGAAAAAAAACATGTATTCATTTTAGGAAACTTCCCAGATTTCACGTTTTACAGCTTTTTTGGGGTCCGTAAGGTTGGCAGTGGACAATATTACGTTAGACTGCAAATCAAAGTAGATCTTTTAGGTTTTCGACGTTCAATCCGTTCCGCAACTTGAGTGAAAAGTTGGGTAAAAGTTCGGGTTGTGGAACGAATTGGGTAATTATGAGACAGTGAAAACTCAGGGCTAAAACATGATAGTTTTAATTTACTATAATAAATACATATCTTTAAAATTTTATAAATGGAACAGTAAACATAAGTTTACTGCTGGTGTACAATTATAAAGTGAATAGAGATAGACATTGTTATAAAAGTTTGCCCCGAGTGGTGATCGAACCCAGATCCTTCGGCTCAACGTACCGATGCTATTTGCCACTTGAGCTACCGAGGCCGCGAAAACAAAACTAAATTCAATTAAATTGCCATTTCTTTAATGCTTACTTTAGATTGCTTCGTCAGTCACGTTTAGGATGAAAGGGTAACTTCAATGCTATTTCTTATGTTTTACGACGTGAGAAATATGTGTTAGGCTCGTCTGGACGTCAAACAAACAGCTTTGCATCTTGGATAATATTTCTCCTGCCTAAACCAAAGTCTGCCGCAATTTGTCTCCCCTCTCCCCGAGCTAAATGGGCTTGTCTCGTCTCCGTGAGTTGAAACCGCAATGTACACACAGAGATATTGATCACTTACGCTATAATTCATGAAACATCACGGTTTGTCTCGTCTTGTTCTACATTTAGGTATAGAGGGAATCCCTATTACAAGGCTACGGAAACCGCGATACTCGAAAGTTGCCGTCAGTGAATGACATTCATTATATAAGCTTATACTTCATTTATTCCCCTTCTCTTTATGAAAATATGTTAGGGGTATTTTGCTTCAGTCATAACCTCAAGTTATCAAAATAGAATCAAACATCTTTTCTTTCATCTTCTTTCTTTTTTCTTTGCCACTTATTATTTCTACAATTAGTACAATTAGGCTACTATTGACATTGTAATTATAATCTTACTTTTTAGTGTTCCTGGTATCATAAGTCCTGTTTATTAGCAATCTGTTTGTATATACTTTTCATAAATGATGTCATATCTTACTCAACAACAACTTCTTACAACTCTTTATCAACACGTTTCTATGTTGTACTATCATGTACCATATCATGTATGCTATCATGTTTCTTCCTATTAATAGTTTGTCTTCATTATTTATTAGTATAGTTAGTACTCAGTTAGTACATAAGTTGACATAATTCCAATTCTTGATTGTAAAGGTAATTCAAGGAATCTGTAAAGAGTTTTCTAAACTCAAGATTCAACCTGTGTCAATAAAGATTTACTTTACTTTACTTTACTATGCTACCTGTCTGTCATGAATGAAATTCAAACAATGGTTATCGGAATTAATGCAGTCTCATTTGGTTCAATAAAACGTACAACAAAACAAAAAATGTTTCCCAATTTTATGAAGCTGCTATAATTAGTCACTTTAAGAGGGGAACACATGGCACAACCTAACAGCAGGGAGTATAGCCCCCTTGAATTTTGTCTTTAATCTAGTTTAGCAAGTCAACAAAATCCCCACCAACGACACCGGGATGTATTTCCATAGCACTGAGCCGGCGCAAGATCCCTTGCAGCCTTAAAACTGAACATGGTGATTAGCACCATTCCGTTTCCAGCACTCCTCGTTTTATGTTTTGCTCCGTGACTCGTGCGCAACTACTGGAAATGCTTTTTCAACATCAGCGATTTGAATAATGACGCTATCAAGGAAAAAAATAACACAACCGTTTGTCCAATACTCTAGCCTTACACAAGCCAGACAAAATAAATATTATTTGAAAAGTGGTATAACTAACAAGTTGTAAGAAGACCATAACAATTTGCCAAATAGTAAATACCCCTCCCTACCTTACATCAGCTAGAAAAAATACATGTTTAAAAAGAGATATAAACTAAAAAGTTGTAATAGTATTATTATTAGTAGTGAATGTACTCTGAGCTGTTTTGTGTGTTCGTACGAAGTCGTGCAGTTACGCAAATTAAATTCACATTGCACCAACGACTTCTTTATTCCAATTGCGCCGACTTCTATACCAGTGCTCTGCAAAGAATGTTAAACGATGAAGTTTTGGCGCGTCGGGAAAACTACATTCCTATAGAGCTAACAGATATGTACGATATAGCTGCAAACGTCAAAAGTGTCGTAAGAGCCCTGAAAAAATATTATTGGCGCAACGGTAAATTATTCCTATTGAATCAACATAATTTGAAAATTGTCACAGCTCTACGATACTTTTGGCCCTTGCAGGTATACCTATGCATCTCCTGTTGGCTCAACGTAGCTTTCTCAACCCATCAGTCTTGAGAAAGCCACCAGACAGGCGGGGAGGTGTAGTGGAATATGTCCAAAAGTAGGAACTCATCAATCACATGTCGAAACAGCCCCAAGAAGAACCACGCTACTCGCATTAAAAAGTCGTGAAAGCCACCAAAATCTCAGTACTTGTATTATCTGTGCTTAGATCTTACTTCATCCCCTTGCAAGACCTAATTTTCAACTCGTATACCACTCAGTATGCATTGATGGCTTAAAAATTGATGTCTGCTACCGCCAGCCCGAACTGGAAATCGAATCCTGGACCTTTTGACTGTCGATATAAAGTTAGATATGTAGGATGGAAACAGGAAAAGTGTAGAATGCATATTTTAACGCATCCTTGCGTTGGATATAATTGCATCGGGAGTAACGCATTGAATAACTCTACGGTTTACATCACCACTTAATAGTTACTGAGATTGTTCTCTATTAATTAATGCAATTATGAAGATTATAGATTAGGATGAAAGTCAATGAAATTATAGAGATTGTGCTGCATTCGAGCCCATCCGTGGACGTGGTTACCATAAACTTACAAAGTGGACGTGCATGGTTAGCGTGTATTCGTATAATGCCAAACAGTGCCACCTGGCATGTTGAGCTGCGGACCAATCATCCGATTACTAATCCGGCTTGGCCAAGTAGTAATCTCGGTGTTGCAATAATCATATTGATGACAACAAGTTTCAGAATTGATCCGATACCAATCCAACTCTCATGCAGCCAACCCATCTATAGGGGATGAATAGGAATTAGGTGGTTGAGACGAGAAGTATATTTTAGCTAATGATTATAAGTTAGATTGTTTATGAAAAATCAGTATTATAATTGAAGGCGGATACGCTACCAACAGAATTACTGGATGAAATTCTGACAAATAACAAATGTTTACGGATGCTAATTCCTCCAAATATAAATTTCCCTCCATTAACAAAGCAAATAAATCCCGTATCCAGAATTTTGAGTCCTCCAATCCATCCTGAAGTCGTAGCAAGTTATCCAAGATTACTATGAGATAATTATTGGAACGCAGCTCTTGTTAGTTTTCGATAGGCAGTTTATTCTTGCAACGTGTCAGATACAGTATAGGGTTCAGGCTCAAACAGTTTTCTAACATCGGTTCGCCATTACTTTTGAAAAGCAACATTGTATCGTCCATTCTTTTTATGGTTCACAATGGCACACAAAATCATTTACATAAACTTTACCGTGGGATATACTTTCTAACACTCTCATACTTCGTCGTAAGCAATAATCATATCCGCTTTCTATTGACAGCTCAAACGTAAACATACATTTTAGGTTCTAATATGGCGGGTGTGACGTCACGTGAATACTCTATTGTTTTGTTAGCAGTCTGCTTGAGTAACCTCCATGCTTGGCTAAGCGTTGTAGCTTCGACTCCGATTCAGCCCGTCGCCAAGTTTATTGTTGACTTATTATATTATATGAATTCTCGTGATAATGTCAAAGTCTGTATTACGGAACAGTTGACAATTTTGGAAATACAAATATTTTCCGTGTAAGAAAAGGGTTTAAAAATAATAGCCATAGCTCGGGAGTTGCAGAGTTTAAATATAAAGGGAACTCTTCTCTGGAACATGTTAACAGTGTTCATAAGTTATGACGACTATATACTGTAGGCATGCGGTTAAAAAGGATGAAATATATGGTTGTAAAAATGAAACGGGAGTAGTAAACAATTATTTTCAAAACTAAGAGCAATCTGAGAAGAACAGTTGTTATACAGTGGTAGACACAGTCTCATATATAGAATTTGATAAATACACTTCAAACTATGGAGATGTATCTATTTTAGAAACAACATATTAATTAATTGAAAATAAGTAGCTATATGAGGAGCAGGTGGGATAGAGACAAAATAAAATACTTTAAAAAAATAAGCCTAATAATTAAAAAGTTCGTAAATTTAACTCTTGAGACAGGGGACGAAGTCCTAGCCAATTTAAAGTTTCTGTGGCGCGACCAGTAAGTAGATGAAAGGGATTATATGAGCTGCTAAAGTCAGGCTTTTTTCTGTTTAATATACTTTTAAAACTCTTGGGTCGCTCTAATTCTGACATTAATTAACGAATTAATTAATTTAGGAAAGATATCTTTATCGTGCTACTAATACTAATAATGAATAATTGAAGTCCATAAAACGGGCATCCAGTTCTTGCTAGAAACGCTCGTCCATTGCATTCTCGAACAATGTTGAATTTTGAACAGTGTTTCCACGCAGGGTTACCCCCCCCCCCCCCCCCCCCTAACTAATTGATAGCACGAAGTTTGTAAAAACACTATCTGTGACGATATCCGGTATATACAAACTTTCCGTTACACCAAACAAACGCACGAAAAACATTACAAAACCGAAGATTTTTAATTGTCATCTTCTAAATGCAGTGATGTGTGCGACAATTATCATAATGTTTAACGACGGCTAAATGATAGGGCAACCTAAAGATTGATATTTTAAAATTAATGCACACCAACAAAAAAAAACTAATGACTGTAATACATTGTATACAGATTTTCTTAGACTCTTTTAGGCGAGTTTCATCATGCGATAAGATTTCAGACATAATGTCGAATTCTCAATGAGATCAGTAGATCTTTCCCAAGAGTCCAGTGAGCCAAAAACAATATACAACCTATTATTCAGAAGCTACGGTACCTAACATCTTCCAAAACTTGTACGATTTTGTTTTTTCGAAAATGCGATTGAAAAAAATCACATCTAAGTTCAATTCCCATACAGGATCGATTTTCAACAACACACTTTCAAATTTTAAAAAATCTCACTCTCACGATTATAAGATGCTTTTGCAAACCATCTTTCTATTTTACATCACGGTACCTCTCATTATTGCCATTGTACAGCTGCCGGCAGGCGCACTCGCACACAAGTAGACAGAGGACGTCTGCTTGCGATCATGCATTGCACTATTTCGCTCTGCTAGGCTGCACCCAATTACAGGCCAGCCGTCTTCTGTAATTAGGTTGTTTTATGCACAGATAGTGTGCCCGCTCGAGCGTGTAATTGGTCGGCCTCGCTACACTTATACTTACACATGCGCAAGGCGCAAGGCACTTGACTTCCGTCGGGAAGAAGGATACGATACTTGCTATGCGCGATACAAGTACCATTCTTGTAGGGGAAAAGGTCACCGAGATATGTTTTTGGAACAGATCTGTTGAGATTGTTAACTAATTAATTCAAGGGAAATAATTCCCAATTTGCAAATAGTCTCGGTTTTGAAACGGCTGTTGTGAGATTGCCCTCATCTCTTTCTATTAACCTTTCCTTTATCATTTTCTATTTCTGTTTCTCTCTACCTTTTCGTCCTTTTCTGTATGAAATTATCTTACTTTCTTTCCATACTTCTGTGTATTTTCGTTCTATATATTGTAAAAAACAAATATTTTTTCTCAATTTTTATATTGTTCTTGTTATCTTTTCAATAGTAATATGTTTTGTTGTATTTTTATCTTTGATATTTTATTATTTTTCCATAATTAATAATTGTATAGTTCTATTTATTGTCCTCCATTATAAATCGGTTTTTGTTTTAAATAAAATGAATTATTTGGCTTCGTTATCGCTAACTTCCTGACTTGGTTTCGCGATCTTTGCCTTTCACTTTCTGACACCAACAATGACGTAAGTTAGCGAGGCAAGAAGACGCATATTTTGACCCTCTTCATTACTGCAATTGAAGCGACATCAGACACAAGTTGCTCGTCAGTGCTAATGCATTCGCGAGGTTGCTGCATGCTTACATTCACGGTGTCAACAACCCTGCTTTTCCCTCAGTCACGGCGAGACCTCTCGGTAGTAAATACCTTGAGAACACTACACAATATTGAACAAGTCCCGATATGGATCCGTATAAGAAACAAAAAATCACAGTATTAACAACGTTAAAAATATTGTGATTGTTACGGTTAATAATAATTTTTCGTAGGAATACCCGTTATAGGGTGCACACCAGCTTTACCTGATGTGCCCCTCTTCAGGTGACTAACTAGGTTATTAGGGTGTTGGAGTAGCTGGGGAGGTATGTCCGAGGGCTGTTAGTAGGACTCAATCCCAGCATTCGCCTTTACGACTGAGGAAAACCTCGGAAAAAAACCTTCAGTCAGGACTGCCGGTGGCCGGAATCGAACCGGCGACCTCCCGAATTAGAGTCTCGCGTCTTACCGCTGAGCCACCTCTATCGGTATTGTTACGGTTGTTATTGTGGAAACAAATTAGTGACAAATTCCTCAATTAGTTTTCCCAATAACAACCGTAACGATAAAACAACATTTTAATTATTTAATCACTTTCTGGTTCTGACAATATTAATCACTTTTTAAATGCCAAGTCTCGTTCTCGAAGTATTATTTTAAACACCGGTCATTTCGCGCGGTTTCAATGTTGTGATTACTCCCTGCATTCACTTTATTCATATCTCCTCACATTAGAAAGGTAATAACAACTAATGAATAATGTAACACGAGATGAAACAACGCACCTAGCCTACTTGTCTCTTCACTCAACGCGATTTATCATCGTAATAATAATTGTTTTAATTTTTGTCTAATTAAAATGCTAATAATAATTGTATATTCTTGATGCTATCGAGTGCAGAATTAGGTTAGCCTGTAATAACATCATCAATAACAACTGCTTTTATTCTGCAGTTTCTCGTATATAAGGTTGGGGCGCAGATCATTCTTATATGGAAGCAAAGGACGTGAGTTAAAATCAGGAGCATTCTTGTCTAGTTTATCGTTTCAAACGGCGTAAACATGCTTTAACAGTAACAAAAATGAATTTCTAATAAAAAGTCGTTACATACTTACATTGAGTTTACTTATTAAACTGTTAAAGAATTCATTGCAGGCCCTAGTCAAGCCTGGCTCCCTGCGCAACTTGAGGGAGTAATTACAAGCGTGAATTACTAAAGCGCATAAAATGCTGTACTAAGAGAAGAGGATTTATATGGTCAAAGCGTGAAACATGGGAGTGCGAAATGTAATCCTCATCCCTATTCCGAACCAGAACACTTGGACGACAGTATCACGAATTTGAATTGTTTAACAGGAGAGATAGAGAGATGCTGTTTCCATGTGAAAAACGCTCAAAGATATACTGTGTTTCAGCAACAATATCTCTAGAGCTCGACAAAGCTTTGAAGAAAATATGTTGTTTTCGAACAATCAGTACGGTTGATATTTTAAATCGACTTCATCCCATAGTTACAAAGAGGTACAGTAAAAAAGTTTTAAAAGGTACCGTATTAAAAAAAATTGTAATGCTTTTCAAATATTCTTGAGTTTTTACGTAAGTAAGATAGTTATTTTTACTTGAAATACGAATAAAAACAGTATTTTTATGAAGTTTTCATGGGGACTGATTATTCTCTTCGTTAGCATGGTTCACTTGTAAAGAAAAAAAACTGTGGTCGGTTTTATATCGAAATCATCAAGACGCGTATAAGCCAATGTGGACGCAGCTAGTATCGTGGTGGACAATGTAATGTAGACGCAGTTCACTTGGCAAGTGGCGTGATCGGCCACGAAGGAAATAGACTCATCCCTATCAACATCCTGGATGAGGACTTTTGCGAAGACAACTTCAATTATAATGACGTTGTGTTACAGTATTCGAATGCCGGTTTAGAAGGCTTAGTAACGAAAGCTCAAGTACAAACATTGTCAAGAGTATAACCATGTAATGTGCAATTCAATTACAAGAAGTTTGGTAATTACTCACACAAACCAACGTGCTAACAATGCTAACATTTACTTTTTGTAATGTTCTGCATGGCTACCAATAAATACAATCCAGTACAGTAATAAAGCGAATGTTAAGCTGAAATAATAGGCGAGTTGATGTGAACGGACGCACGGGAGCGCGGCATGTATGCCAGGAGAATGAGCGTAGTAAATACGCCCATTCACACAGATCAATATGAAGAGTAAGATTAACTCTACCAGCTAGAACATCAATTTAAAGTATTTTTCTATTCTCTAGCATAAAAAAAAACTAACATTTTTTACTGAGAATATTAGCACATAGTCCGGAGTGGAGAATGGAAATAAATGTTTGAATTGTAAATCCGGGGCAATTCCAGCACAACTTTTTTTTAGCACTGGTGTCGCACTTTTACTGAGTTGAAAAATCATCTCTTTCCTTGAACTTAGAGAAAAAAAACAGCCGTATACGACCCAATAAAATTCACAAATTTTCAACCAAAAACATGTTTGTATTGTCTTATCACAAGCCTATGCAACATAGTATACAATAATACAATACTGTTCTTTCCAAACCATTATTTTTTATTGCTACTCATTTTAAAGTAAAACACTGTAGATGTCTCTTATTTTGCAAAATGATTAAGGAAAAGCAATTCTACCCCCCCCCCCCCCCCTACCCACTTCTCTGCGGGAGACAGCATCCTACTCCCTTCAGGGTGTTGTTTATTTTTACTTTTTAGCCTCAGGTTCTTGCAGTAACACGGCACACGGAGACAGTATTGACCTGCGTACAAGCCAGACTGTGGTGGAATAAAAATTAAAACCTTAACTGGAAAAGAGTTTGAAAATTTAGCTGGGGCCCTGGGGGCTAACGGAATGCGTACATCAGGACAATAACGAGTTCTTTATGAAACTAAAATTTCAAAAAAGTATACGAAAACCGATGAACATTCAAGCTTGGCTACTTAGCAGAAACAGACCCCAAAAGAAACGTGTACACCTGTGAATCTGTGCAATATTATTAATTTGTTATTTATGTTAATTTAATAGTATTATTATTGTTATATCCTCTGCAACTCGTCAACACGACAACACGACAATTGTTGTTTTCGTTGTTATTAATGTTGTTGTTGTTATTATTATTATAATAATTCCTTCCAAGAGTCACGAAACAGTGCACTCACACATAGTGTCGGGTGTTGTTCGGATGAAATGTATCAGTGATCCAATAATATCTTATTGGATCTCGTTCTCATCCCACGCTGACCCAGACCGGACTTGGGTCAAGAATACCTACAAGTGTGATAGCCCGTCCATCTTTGTCGCTATACCCCTTAGCCCTTACAGGCAGCAGCCATTGCGAGCAGTCAGCAACAGCGCCGATCCTTTTCATGGTCAACACTGAGCAATTCCAGGTTATATAGTTGACCCACCCTGATTCTCACTCTAACGAAATTACCGATTCCAATGCAACCAACACAATTTTCTACTTATCTGGTTTTAATTGAAACAGGGCCTTGATTCTCTATGGTCAACGATAAGGTGATCACCGGTTTTGGTCGTTATGAGAAGGCTGTGACCCAATCACAGCCATCCTTCCGTAACGACAGAAACCGGTGAGAAATTTACCACAGATTTAGAGAATCGAGCTGCTGGTCCATTAGGGATAATTTACGACCTTCGATTGGTCACCTGGAACAGTGGGCGTCGCTTGTGCACTCACCATCTATATTTCGAGCAATGTCATCACACGGCCGAAATATAGATATAATAACGTAAAAATCAAATCCACCAAATAGCTATATATTACTGACTAAAATTTCGTAAAACTTTCTTGTTGCCGTATGAATGGGGTGTGTATAAATGATAAGCTTGTTTCCTGTCTTCCTGCTTCTTTTGTTTGTTTGTTTTGTTAAATTGATATGTATGAATGATCGTAGACACTGATTAAATAATTACTGCGTTATTATTATACTCTATAATGTTGACGCTAACTTTAAATTTAACTACAATGCAGCTTTCGAATGAATGGTTAACCTAAATTGCAATTAATTTTTTGTTTTTCATTATGAGTTTGTATTTCAGTATATGTATTGAATAGTTTAGTTTAATGTTCGTACACTAATCCTTATATTATTAATATTATTTTACTTCTGTCTTTTGTGTATTGTCTGTATCAAAATGTATTATTTGTTAAAAGGTTGGATGGAAGATAAGGCCTTGCTGGCCTTAATCCCGCCTTCAATAAAGACCATTATCTATCTATCTATCTATCTATCTAATTGCGGAAGACTACATTAACGAATGTGGGAAAGAACTCGAGGAATATGTTGATTTTCGTTAAATCAGCTTGCACGAAAGAGGCAGTAGATAAGGATGTGAGGTCGGTATGAACCCACTTTCCTCAGCCTTCAATACAACAACTCTAACTGAGAACGTGTGTGAAATTTGGTGTCTATATTGTTACAAAATTTTTAATATCTCACACGGGAAATGATGTTTACATTGTTGCAAATAAATATTGTGAACTGTTGTTATGAATTTGATTTTGATAACTGTCTATCGAAAGCGTACATGTCAAAACTCAAAAGTAGGTAGGCTCTTTCAGACCTCCTAGTTCAGGGTTTACGCAACAAAGACTGATTGCCACCGGTGAGTGATTTTTTTTGTTTTTGCGCAATCCCTACAACCTACCCCTCTTCCCCCCCTCTTCCCCTCGTTCCCAGGCTTCTACGCCAATACGCCTCTGCATGCAATAGCAACGAGAAGTATTTTGCAGGCCCTAAATCACTTGAGACAAGCATATCGTGCCGAATTCTTTAACCGCAAATTACTCTAGCTGTCGTCGTGGGGTATAGAATGTATATACATACGTAGCAACCGTAACATTCGAGCGATAATAAGTATTATTGTGTAAATATAGGATAAAACAAAATGTAAATTTCAAATTAAAGACGTATTTCGGTTTTCTTCGTGTGTGAACAATTTCTAAAGTTGCCCCAACGTAAAACTTCTCCTGCTTACGAAATAGCCGAGCTCAAATGTACTCTACTTAGCGGAAGACTAAACTTACGAAAGTGGGAAAGAACGCCAGGAATCTGTTAATTTTCGTTGGATCAGCGTGCATGGAAGGGGCAGTAGATAAGGATCTGAGGTCGGTATGCGACTACTTACGTGCGGGCTAGTATATGTATATATGATAATCGTTGTCATTAACCAAAACGCTCCAGTTACTTATAGCCTAAGAAAATGGAAATATAAGCTATGTTTACATGGCGGACCGTACTGTGTACCAGACTGAGAACTGTCATGGCCGCTTGCGTTTATATGAAGGTGTACCCAAACTTGATTTCGGCCTCGCGCCACGCTTGTTCGTTTTGGTCGTACATAACCCTACTTTTTTTTCTGCCATATAAAATTAATTTAAAGATGCATCCCGGTGAACAAAAGGTTACAAGCTGTTGTAAATATTTTACTCGATTTTTGTTGATGGCAACTACAATCATTTTCCATCTTATTCACCTACAAACAGCGTTCGTTCAAAGTTCCAGTTCTTCAGTCAGTACGTTCTATCCGTTTACATGATAGGACTGAGTCGGTCTTTCGGTACGGTCTAGCTTTTTTGGCGGACCGGACCCAGTCGGTTCGGTCCCATCTTTTAGGTGTTTACATGGCCCTGGACCGTACTCAGTACCGGACTCAGTCCGCCATGGAAACAGGGTTATAGCTTATAGTTGTCCCAAGACTACCTTACACATGCTTTCGTCACAGGCGACTGGTTCGTAGCCAATCAGCGATCGGTGTTGGCCCGGATGAGTCTCGGGCGGTTCGCTGGTTGGCTACGACTGCCCCGGATGTGACGAAAGCAGGTGTAAAGTAATCCTGGGACAACTATAGCGTATCTCGCTTCAACTGTATTCAGATGTAAGAGTTAGTGGTTCCAAGTTAATTGTTAGCAATTAAATTAATTTAGGTATTGTATTCAAATTTTATCTCATCGTATGAAATTTGTTCCATAAAGTTACTGATTACGGTCAAAGTGGTACTTGCTCGTAATCAATTCTGTAGTTGTACTATCAGTGGCGAAATCAAGAGCCTGCAGAAAATAAGATCGAATAGAGCTAATTCAAACCACTAAGTCACGGATTCATACGGTATCATGGACAAAATCAAACCTAGTGGGCTACTATGTTATGCTGTAGTTGCATTAAAATGTTTGGTTTTTAATTTTTCAATCTCTTGAGAATGGGAAATGTATTTTTCCTGAAACGTTGAGCAAAATAAATCTCATTTTTAATATGTGGTGGCTTGCACAGTAAAATAAAATGCGCCACGAAAATTTACGACAATATATATATAATATGCATAATTGAAACAGCGACATTCATAAAGTATACTATTTTATTCTCTAGGCAATGACATATTTTATATTTCATTGCCACAATTTTAAGCGTTTGAAATCACGCTTTGCGCACGGTTAAAATAACGCTCAAGGAAAGTATTAATATAATATATTATCAGATAGTAAGTGTGATATAGCTTATGGTCCGGAGTCTATACATTAATTTGAGCCCAAACCCAGGACAAATTGCAACAGAAGCGAATTTGGTATTGCTGGATTCGGAAAAAATCCCTTTATAATACACAAAAAGTTCTCCGAAATTCGCATAGGGTGGGTGGGTCTAATTACCTGATTAATAGGAAACAAATTCATTTTAATTTGAAAATTTTATATTTTTAAAACATATCATGTATGGTATGTAATGAAAGCTTACAACTTGTACATTTCAGAAAAAAATGTCTTATTTAAAAAAATGTACTGTACGGTCATCAGAGGTCATGAAAGGTCAAACTATGTTTCTCATAGACTCTTCAAATTAAATGCTGTATGCCTATGTGTATTTTTGAACATATGGCTATCGTACAATTAGCGCATAGCTTTCAACCATAATTGCATGCACAAACTAATTAAATATGTCAAACTTAAGGGGTCAAAGGTCAATCAAAGGACAAAACAGTAAATATTTTAAACGGTCAATTATTAGATCACAATTTGACAGTATAAGTATGTCTGTGACATTGATAACAATCAAATCATATAGATTTACATCTTTCAATAGTAGTCGTGACAGACAATACACAACTATAAACTCTGAATAATGTAAACCCTTCTTGCGGAAGAAGCAGCCTGTGCAGATGTACTACATCGTATAGACAAGAGAATACTAGATTACAAGAATTATTTGGCTCACAACCGTACTTCTGCACTTTGGTTGCAATACATGAGTATGGTTGACATACTAAAAAACTTCATAAAAGCCGAAAGAACTGGAAACTGGCTACTTCATTTAAAGTCAGTGCAAGAAATGTTGCCATTCTTTGCATCTCTCAATAGAAAGATGTATGCAAAGAGCGCTAGATTGTATTTACAACAAATGGTTCACCTGGAGGATGAGCACCCTGATGTTTATAAACAGTTTAACAATGGTCTTCATGTGATCAGAAGGACAGATCGGTATTGGGCAGGTCTATCGTCGGATCTTGTTATAGAACAAACAGTGATGAAAAATATGAAAACCCCCGGTGGTTTGACAAGAGGACGTGGGATGACGGAAATGCAGAGAAATGTCTGGACAGCGGCAATGCCGAGTTGTTCTGAGGTTCACGAGTAAATGCAAAACCTGACTAGATTGGTGTACACAACTTCGGATCAACACAAGGAGTCGTCCCCAGCCAGACAAGAAAGGGACAGAAAGGACCCTCAAACACTCTTGTCATTTTTAACTGACACGAACCCGTTTGAAGGGGATAAATCTCTGCGTAGCATATCTTCCGGTGTTGTGGCCCATGACAAGGTCAATGTTGACAAGGCAAAGGAAATCGGATTGGCAATAATGCAATCAATGACAAATGTTGACGCTCTGACACATACTTTTCTAAAGAAGGATCAAGCTGTTACTCTGACGGCAAAATCCAACCTGAAGATTGATGGTGAACGTATCAATGTTGACCCCCAACTATTGTTTCAACGTTTTGTTCTCGCTGCTAAAACAGGACAAGATAACATATCTGAAGCATTCCAGTTTGAGCTGAGCAGCCAGCCATCTTCTCTGTTTGAGTCGTCCGGACTTCCACTAGAAGCAACCAAGCCGAATATTGCTGAAGCCATGTGGAAACTAGCTCAACAGTGCACCACACTTACAAGTGAACAGGGATATGTTTATGTTCTTGATGGTGGTTCTTTGCTGCATCGTGTGGTCTGGCAAGCACAAACAACGTATAGCGCCATTCTCCAGTCGTATGTGTCGTATGTCAAGCATAATTATGGCAATGCAACTGTAGTATTTGATGCATATGATGAGACACCTAGCACCAAAGACGTGACCCATTCGAGACGATCGAAATGCGTTGGTGCGACGATTCGTTTCGAAGAAGAAATGAACATTCCACTTCAAAAATCACAGTTTCTGACAAACTCGTCAAATAAACAACGTTTTATAACAATGCTTGCTTCCAAACTATCTGCGAATGGTTGCAATGTATTTCATGCACAGGGTGACGATGATCTACTTATAGTTCAGAAAACCATAGAATCAGCACAGACTCATAGAACTGTTTTGATAGGTGAAGACATAGACCTACTCATACTGTTGTGCCATCACATCAAATCAACAAATAAAGAAGTTATCTTTAGATCCGAGGTGAAACGGACCATGACGAAAATGCCTAGAGTATGGAATATCAAGAGCACTGTTGAAACTCTCGGTCCCCGCATCATAAACAACCTTCTGTTTGCACATGCATTTCTAGGATGTGACACAACATCTAGAGTGTATGGTTTTGGAAAAGGCTCCATTATCAACAAAATGAAAACATGCGATTCTTTCATTTAAGAGGCAGCAGTCTTTAGCCAAGAGCAGATCGCAACTCATCAGATGATTGCAGAAGCAGGAGAGAATGCATTACTGAGTCTCTATAACAGTCGGAATGGTGAAAATCTTGACGCTCTTCGGTATAGACTCTTTTGTGGAAAAACCGCTAGTATCAGCTCGCACGTACGCCCTGAACAGCTTCCCCCTACTCAGTCAGCAGCGAAATATCATTCGTATCGGGTATACCACCAATTGTGTGGCTGGAGGAACATTCAACTAGATGCCCAGGACTGGGGATGGACTTTGAAGAAAGGAAGACTTCTACCGATCACGACTGACAGACCTCCAGCACCGCAACATCTCCTCGATGCCATACGATGCAACTGCAAGACCGACTGTCACACCATGAGATGTCCGTGCAGGAAGCAAGGTCTGGACTGTTCAACTGCCTGCAGACAGTGCCAAGAACTCGGCTGTTCGAACAAACCTAGTCTAGAGGTGGATTACAGCGAGGACGAAGACGACGATAATGCAGTTGATCCCCAGTAAACAAGTACTTTATACAGAACAATAATTAGTTGTTGTTAATTAATCAATTGTATTTTTAAATTTGGCCATGCCAATCTGATTTAGTGTTTAGAAACTAGAGATATTTGAATCTAAAATAAGTATTTAATATTTAGTGATTTGAATGACCTTTGACCTATGACCATTGACACATTATATTACTTTTACATATATAATTATGTATTACATGAATTTGCTTATGTATGATATCCCTATACGCAAACACATATGAATATATCAAGAATACTATTAAAGCATAATTTGACCTTTTATGACCTGTGATGACCTTAAAGTACATTTTTTTAAATTTACTTATTTTTTTCTGAAAAGTAGATTGTTTAAGCTTTCATTACATACCGTACATGACATATTAAAAAAATACAAATAAAATTAACTAAAATTAATTACTGTTTCATTAATTATGTAATTAGACCCAACCACCCTATGCTAATTTTGGAGAACTTTAAGTATGTTATAAAGGTTTTTTTTCTGAATTCAGTGATACTAAATTCGCTTCTGTTGCAATTTGTCCTGGGTCATCAAAGATAGACTCCGGACCATTATTGTTCACCTAAGGTTTGGTTAAAATATTAGTGAACACCCTACTTTTCTGGCACAATGCGTTTTAAAATACGATTCAGAAGATCACAACATTATTGGATTTAGTTTGAGCTCAAGACGATTTCCCAATACTGTTTTAAAAACCGTATGAGCTGAGCCAACTTACCAGCCACTTCCACCCCAACGAGCGAGACTAATTTTCAATTTCCTAACAGTTTACACTTATAAAAAAATTTAAAGTAGTGTTAAATAAATTGCCATTGGGGAAATATCAACGGAATTGTGTTCCCGTTTTTTTCCCCTCAGGAAACCAGATTTGATTTGATTTCATGATTTGATTTACCCCGTCCTCAGACCTATTGCTTTTATGTGGCAAATATAAAATGTTTTCTCTCTATATGTGAAATCAATGGTGCCTTGTGGAAAAAAATGAACACGTCGTTTAGGTAGTTGATTTGCAGCAAATTTATCAACAATATTTTAATTCCCATATTTAAAAATATTCACAGAAAACAATTAAAATTCCGTGACGTTATATAATTACTGCTCACAAAAAGTAGCTCATGTGTTGCCCAATAAATTTGTTAACATTTTCTTATCAATTTGCATTTATGCTGATAATGTGTTAAATGTTTTTAACTCACACAATTTGACTCACTAATTCCTTACAATACAGTATGCATGTTTTGGTTATTCATATCACATTTTGCTCCATGTTTTGTAAACATACTTATTTGAGGAAACATATTGTTTTGTTACACATGGGAGGGTTGTAAAAAAACTTGTCAAATTGATTCTAACAATGCTGCTGTGGTACAGCTATTGAATAATTACATGCGGAATAGGAACACGCGACGATACGACTAGTTTCTGCGCAATGTAGGCTCGGTATCCACCATCAACAATCAGTGTTTGTGGGTCACGTTGGGGGTGATGAATTAAAACCTTTTTACAGCATTCAGCACGCAATTTAAATCCAGATGATCAGACAAGCGTAACCTACATAAATAAATTAGCACGCGGCCTTTAGGAGTTAAAACTGTGGGTGAAAACGGTATAAATTACATTTTAAGTAACATAAAGTGGTTCCACGGCAACCTTGTGGATGCTGACGTCATTGATGAGTGAGTCGGAGCCAATCAGCGGGTGAATTTTTCAAATACTGATATTTGGTTGGCAAAATATTGGATCGCTCGGCTAAGACGGTCAGCATCCACAAGGTCGTTGTGGAACGACTTTCACTGAGCGTTCAGGGTTTTCAATTTTCGGCAATAACTGGGCCGTGTCCAATGAGGGTATTATCGTACACAAGCTTTGAAACTTTAAAATTGAAACATTGACTTGTACAAGCGAATTGATTTCCAGCGGCGCGAAACGGTAATATTGTACGTTTTTCCTGCTTTGTGGCGTGTAAATTCTCACACGAAATAAGTTATTATGATACAAATAACCTGTATTGCGGTTAAGTATACATACTTCAGGCTATATCAAGACGTATTTTCAGTACATTATATTCCACAGATATTCTAGATCAGACATTAAAGAATCCATAGAAAATTCAGCGAACTATAGCTGTTAATTAGGTATATAATATATTTATACGTTTCCTGGCAAACATCGCAACATCAGTAGTTCGGTATTGTTTTAATTGAATATGGAGATATACCGTCACAAACAAAAACACAATGCACAATGGACTCGTCTTTATTACGAATTTTATTACCGGTACAAAGAAACTCGATTTGTGGTTATGCTTTCTTTAGGCAAAAGTCCAACAAACAAAAGAAAGATTCGATTTCTTTAACAATGTATGTATACACATTCAAACGTCTATTGACAGATGAAACAATGACCAACATTTCTTGTAACTTCCTGCACTTATGTTCGCTCCTGCTTCTAATGCAATCAAACCATCAAGGGTATGAAACCATGACCATCAATACGACATAGAACACGGAAAAGGAAACTAAGTCACATAGCTGCAATGAGATCGATCATAAAATGAAACACCGCACTGAAAATCTTTTTTATGACTCGGCGGCCATAAAGTAAACCCTGATCCCTTTTGTTTAGAGTACTGAAGAAACAATATATGGCGTGTGCAATATATCAAACAATTTTCTCAGCGAAGTTTTCACAATTGCGACCCCGCCTGTGATGCGTTATTTACCTGTCTAAAAGACTAAATAAAGAGGTACACGCCTTCGCCATTGCAGCTTCCAATTTCACGCTACGGCCACACAAATTTCACACCAAGAAGTTGAAAATTGAAGTCCTTATCGCGAGACACCACTGAATAAATTCAAGCACATAAGGAGCTGTAGCTTAGATAAAATATAGAGAATGGCAAAATATTATGTACATACTCCTTGCTGATGGTGATACAGGCGCCCATCAAGAATATAATAATTGAAAGATAAGAAGTTATAGGGGAGGCGAGTGTATAACGTAACAAGGATATGAACTTGGCACCATCTCATATACTTGCTGTCAAGACAGTCAGAGTTGATACTGCTCTTCGCATGTCGAGGGAGGAACTTATCAAATCTGGGCGGATTTTTTTAATTTAAAAGGAACCGGCGGGTTTCATATTTTGTTTTGTCACCGCACCGTTCGGCCATTTTAATTTTAGCGTCGCATCGTTTTGTAATGGTAAATTTTAGCATCGTTTTAGGATGGTAATTTTTAGCGTCGCATCGTTTTAGGAAGGTAATTTTTAGCATCGCATCGTTTAAGGATGGTACTTTTTAGCGTCGCATCGTTTTAGGATTGTAATTTTTAGCATCGCATCGTTTTAGGATGGTAATTTTTAGCGTCGCATCGTTTTAGGATGGTAATTTTAAGCATCGCATCGTTTTAGGATGGTAAGTTTTAGCATCGCATCGTTTTAGGATGGTAATTTTTAGCATCGCATCGTTTTAGGATGGTAAGTTTTAGCATCGCATCGTTTTAGAATGGTAAATTTTAGCATCGTTTTAGGATGGTAATTTTTAGCGTCGCATCGTTTTAGGATGGTAATTTTTAGCATCGCATCGTTTTAGGATGGTAATTTTTAGCGTCGCATCGTTTTAGGATGGTAATTTTTAGCATCGCATCATTTTAGGATGGTACTTTTTAGCATCGCATCGTTTTAGGATGGTAATTTTTAGCATCGCATCGTTTTAGGATGGTAATTTTTAGCATCGCATCGTTTTAGGATGGTAATTTTTAGCATCGCATCCTTTTAGGATGGTAATTTTTAGCATCGCATCCTTTTAGGATGGTAATTTTTAGCGCCGCATCGTTTTAGGATGATGATTTTTAGCGCCGCATCGTTTTAGGATGGTAATTTTTAGCGCTGCATCGTTTTAAGATGGTAATTTTTAGCACCGCATCGTTTTAGGATGATACTTTTTAGCGTCGCATCGTTTTAGGATGGTAATTTTTAGCGCCGCATCGTTTTAGGATGATACTTTTTAGCGTCGCATCGTTTTAGGATGATAATTTTTAGCGCCGCATCGTTTAAGGATGATAATTTTTAGCGTCGCATCGTTTTAGGATGGTAATTTTTAGCGTCGCATCGTTTTAGGATGGTAATTTTTAGCGCCGCATCGTATTAGGATGATAATTTTTAGCGCCGCATCGTTTTAAGATGGTAATTTTTAGCACCGCATCGTTTTAGGATGGTAATTTTTAGCGTCGCATCGTTCAAACTAAAGTGTTACCTATGTGAAGCCTCTAAGGCACTAATGTACATTTTTATTTCCATTCTACGCGCATTCTCGAAATATGTATGTCTTAGCTTGTGTTTTGTATTCCATAAAAATGTGGCTTATCCTAGAAAGAGTGGAGACCGGAACGCTAAAGGAACAAGTGAAACAATTAAGCGCGCAGAAATTCACACCGTAAATGCACCACGATACAGGAAACCACAATTAGCAATTCACACATTAAACGTATGAGATTGTGGTTAGCTATGATAAAAAAATAAAGCAAACAAGCTTAGTAATAACGTTACCCTGTGCTCGAGTTAATTTACGCAAATGTTAAATAGCTCTAAAGATAAAAATAATCAATACTTAACGTAACAAGATATACAAACAAAAAGTAGAGTTCCGACAGAAAACCGCCTTTACCAGAATGTCAAAATTCGTGCAACCTTATGCAAAGCCATGACTCCCAATTTATCACTATCAACCCTTAGGAGACATTTGAAATTGTGCCAAGTGACTTTTTACAAGCTACAAATGAGGTTACACTCCCCAATTCCTTACCCGTGCGTAATGTGCACTTGAAAACAGGGGTTACAAGTTATATACGCGATCGTCAGCTTTGTAGTTACGGTGATCACTACAGTAATAAAATAAATTACAACTTAATTTAAATATGACAAAATTAGAAAAATTGTACTTTAAGTATGGAAATAATAATTCAACAAGTATGTTTGGCCAGCGTATTTGGCCGCGGTCGATTAGACATTGGATTAGAAAACCGCGGTCCCGCGTTCCAGGTTCAAACCCTGGCTTGGGCATGGATATCATGTCATGTGGACATTCATCAAAAATATGAGACGTTAAGCCCAAATACCATCATAATCCTCAACAAGTATATTTGAGTCATCTAGCCGATACAGCGGTGATTAAGTGGTAGGGCTCGTTACTCGTGGCATGGGTTCGATTCCCGCCAATGGCAAGGCACGTTCTTAGTCCCGGAACCGGAAGCAAGTGTTCTCCAATGGCCAGGGTGCCCGGTGCCCGCAGACCTGAGTTTTACACTACTCCATCGACGATACTGTCTTTCAAAACGCTCTACACGGATAAACGGATGGAAAAAACGGAAGCACATATTTTTGGAGAATTATTCGTGTTACCTTTGTCGTTGACCTAATGAACATAAAATATTACAAATGTGTTGGCTTACAGCTTACAGTGCACCCTGCACTCAAAGTCAAATACAATCTTATGTGCCAGGCGCCCAAAAATTCTCTCGTCTGGGAAACTCGCCGGGAATATCAGATATTTCTTTTTTACGCGCCTATTCAAATTTGAATGCAATCATACTCTTTTCGTTGTGACAGGAAGTAGTAACGTTAACACATTCATAAAAATAATTATCTATCATCACGATCTTGAACTTGTGATGGAATGGATTTCACTGCTTTAATTTTACAAACAATATCATTAACACCAAATCATCCATGCGTGAGTCTTCGAAGTTGGACGTAACCCATTTGCCTAAGGATCGTTCGTTCGTAATTAATTATGAAAAAGTGGCGGGAAAATGAAGGTATTAGTGTTGAAGTCTTATTAATGGATTGTGTAGAATTAGATCGCGTAGCACTCCCCCATAAACTAAATTACTATTACATAGAGCATATTTTTAGATCGTAAAGGATGTACACAATTATCTTAATTGTCTTATTGAAGCAAGCGTCATAGTATGGCTGTTAGATATGATCTAGTTTTGGAGAAAACGTGCTCCCTGAACGAACACGTTATTTCCATAAATTTACTTTAAATGCTTCAAAAAACAAAAACAGATGTTTTTTACTGTAGAACACCGTTATCGTAGTCCAATGCGGGTCGGTGCAAAGATTAATATATACACAACAAATAACTATAAACAACATTATAATTATTGTAATTACCAGTATATAGAAATGTAGTAAATGTATAATTGTTTTAAGTTACATGGAGTGATAAAATCAAAGAATGCCGATATTAACACTCGCAACTAATTCCACCCGTATTTATACAGTTGTGTAGTGCTTAATATACAGATAACCCTTTAAATGGCATTCAAATAATTTTATAGTTAGTAATTGAAAATTTCTACAATTGAAACCAATTTTATCTTTCTCTATTGGATTGAATTGAGTTAAAAAACAAGAAAACACCTGACATTTCAATAAGTACTCACCTAGAACGGGGTGTCTCCTCCCTGTTGTCAGCGACAATCGAGGGGCCCACGTACAAATCACTCCATTAGCTAACACTCCCAACAAACGACTGCCGGCTGGCTGGATGGTCGTGAACGAAAGCAACGAGCGTCACGCCGATAGACGACGGTATTCCGAGAACGACCGAACCTAACCGAAGTCCTATCACACCAAAACCCATCCACCCCTATTTCTCTCATAATACAAAGTGCTAACCATTTAGAGCAATTTTCACCTACACATGAAAAATTGTCCGGCAGGAAATCTTACATCTGTTAACCCCAAAGGTGCGCCTGCTGATTGTGTTCAACAGTTCAACGTTCAACGGCTAAACCTCGAGCCTTCTCAAGTTGTTGGCTGACCGTTGAACCTTCCCTGGAGAAGACAAAGCACCCCTTTTCGCGTTATTGAACATCCGCACGTAACGAGTTTGAAAGCTATTTCCATAAGAATGGTGTGATTTGGCGCTACTAGTAGGTCAATAGCGGCGCCTGGAAGACCACTCAACGTAGCTATGACTGACTCATTATCCTCCAGTACAATATGCTATGGCTCGCGCGTTATCGATTAGTTGTGATAGGCGTGGTCGTGCTGCTAAGATTATGATTGAAGTAATAGCTCCAGAGAGCCGATACCATTTAGATATGGTTAGCCCAATCTCAGGGTTGAATTCGGAACATTTTGTTGGGAAATAAGTGGGTAAAAGGGGTGGGATGGCAATATAAATCATCCCGCTTTCGTTTTATGTGACAAGTATAGCTTAAAAAAAAAAATCCAGTGCAATTTACCAACCACTATTTCTATTAAACAAAAGTATTCCGGTCCTAATTATCGCAATCAAGATCGGTAACAGTTGTGGGGCGGGCGGCTTCGCTTCCCCTTTATGCTTATTTTACTCTTCTTAAGTCTTGATGATCGGGTACATTTAACTTCCCGATGATTATCGGCATGGACTCTACACCTGCAATTGCAACTTCTACTTTTCCTACTTCTAATTGGCCAATCGAAGATAGGTATTTGTGATTGGGTCTCGCCGGTTGGCTACGAATCACTGATATGATATGACGAAAGCATCGGTAAGGACTAAGGTTGTTACGGGGCAAGTATGAAGTATAGACTTTTAAGGCCCATTCACGATTAAACTTAACCGTAAACTTACAACTTAAAGTAAGGTTTGGCTTATGGAAGATCACATGATTGTTCACGACCAAAACTTAAACTTAGTTTTGGGCTACGGTTAAGTTTGGAACGATCAAACTTTAAAATAAAAATAAACTTAACAGTAAGAAAGAACCAATCATCGCCAGCCGCAAGGCCTAGGCTAGCTAAATCGAAAATGGAGCAGAAACATGCTCAGAATTTATTTGACGAAACGTTATTAAATGAGTTTATGAAGACCTAGCGTCTACTAAAGTTTACTACTAAGTTTTTATCGTGAATGAGCCTTAAACATACGACTAAATAAAGATCAGGGTACATTGTGCAGTTTTAATAAAAGAGGCATTCGCTATACGCGAATTCAACGCTGAACAATCCCACCAAACTGCCGCAAAACATTGTTGCTATTTCGGAATGAAAAGAAAACCCTCAAAAGAGCTCGGTTCATAAAGACGCGCAAGATTAATAAATAATGAGATGAGATCTAAGAATAATGGTCTCTTATACTCGATTGCACACACACATAAATAGCTTATTCCCTCCATTCAACACAGCAGAAACATGCAATTCCGGGTCTATGCTGGGGTTATTAATATGAGATGAGTGGAGCCGGAGAGGGTGGGTATAATATAGAGACAGACGCCCGCGGCCGTGACAGAAGGCAGAGGCCAATTTGCGCTCGTCTCAAATCCAATTGGCCTCGCGACACAGCTCTGTATCTGCACATTTCAATTTAAAATATGTTTATGGTAATTAGAAAATCACTCTTAGGACTCGCTGATAACCCCAAGGACACTTTT
This sequence comes from Isoperla grammatica, assembly GCA_945910005.1. Taxonomy (NCBI): domain Eukaryota; kingdom Metazoa; phylum Arthropoda; class Insecta; order Plecoptera; family Perlodidae; genus Isoperla; species Isoperla grammatica. Next base: position 22,056,167 of record OX246745.1, read on the forward strand.
ACAAAATACCGTCAGGCGTATCTGAAAAATGTTTCACTCGAGACCCTATACAGTGTGTCCAGAAACCACTATATGGGACATACGCGTCACACCGCGGTTATAACAGTAGAAAACACCACCGCGTACAAAATAGAGGAAGAACAACCGTCACAAGTTGGTGATTTAAAATTGCATTAGCCAATTCCCTCTAAACTTCCATGTTGAACTGGAAGTGAAGCGCTCTGCTCTGCTATGCTAATTTCTTTCACACGAACGCAGTCTGCAGGCAGCGCATCCAAGTACGTTTTGAATCATATTTCTGACGTCTCTGCCCTGACATCAATTTGACGTAATTAATTCCTATTTGCCAAGCTTGTCTGCATCGTCTGCTCGGTTAAAGGGGGGGGGGGGAGGGGGTGCTCATCGCAATTAGCATCGTTACATTTGAAACTCGGCGACAGACAAAATACTTATAGATAGACTTTTAAAGTAACTGGCGAATGTCACAATGCATTTCTTTATAGATTATTTTCACTTCCCCCTTGTGTATGTTTTCATTGCATTCGTCACAATGGGCCTTAATTTTGATGGCATCTAGTTATTGTACCTTGGAATTGAGTTTTATGTTTCAATTTCCTGGTTTCTCTTTTGTAATACCGTCCACATTGGCATGACGTACGGTCACACGGTGTAAATAACATTTCTTGAGTTGTTGAAAGTTTGATGCGAAGAGTGCAGGAAGATAAACACAGGTCTGATATTAAATTTCTTAGTAACTCTGTGAAACTTTTGTGAAAAACCTAGTATGTAAGCATATATTATATTGACATTTTATGCATGCGCGATTTTTACCTTGAGTTTTTTGTTTTGTTTTGTGTCTGGGTCTGTTTTCTAGAAACAGTTTAAAAATGATATGAAGATAATAAAATGTTTAAAAACATGTCTGGGTAGGGGATGACAGAAATAATATACCACCTAGCACATTTAGCTCTGACTTGGACTGCTTAGGTTGGAACGATTATCAAAGTAATAGGTGTGAGAACTGACAAGTGTCTAATTAATGAGTGCATAACACGGAAGTAAGAATCAGCAGAGCTAAACGCGTTGCAGAATCGATACATTCAAGATATCACAGGCGAGAGTATCATAATATGTATTTATTGAATATCCCACCAGATATTTGCTGTTGTTTCCCGTAAAAAACGAAATGCAGTGTTTTTTAAAATGTGCAATACTGATTGTGAAACCATCTTCAGCAAATCCTTATCCAAGACTATACGCATAGAAGTGGCAATACTTTGTTCGTATTTTCCCTGCTTACTTTATTATTCAACGCTTGTGTTTTACACTTACATCGAACCCACAACTATTTGCTTCGCCGGATATGCGCAGAACATTTATCGCATGTTTATCGAGAGAACAAGCAGCTGCAGTAATAAAATAAAGTACAGTACAGTCATTCAAATGTTGGTACAGCCGCACATGCTTACGCTTGTCATCTTCATATTAGAAAGCGCAACACAGTTAATGTGTGAATTAAAAGTTTTTTTAGAGTATCTTTAAAACCTACAATTAAAAATGTTTGATCGATGCGTATATACATCTAGATGTTACGAAAGTCTACAGATACTATTCAGATAAGTATGCAATATTTTTTAGATGTTGTTGAAAACGAGCAGGTCAAAAATAATTTACTCTCTCGAATTATCTGATTTTAAGCGGTCAAATGTAGCACATAAATTCTGTTCCACTTTCCAAACCATTTAATAACGTCCACCAATCGCAACCCCTCGCAAAGCGTGATTTCTACGCTTAACATGTGTCTATTTGCTTTAAAATTGTGTAGCAAAGAAAAAAAATGATGTAATTCCGATTTAATGTCCCATGTTATGAATGTTGCTAAATTAAAATTATAATTGTTGTTTTTTTTAAATGATCGATTGAGATTTTGTAATGCGCGTGTAAAACACGTTTCCAAAATTAAAAACTTGTTTTAAAAAACATAAATTATCAGGTACTAAAACTTAGCAACACAAATAAACTAGAGCATTATCATTCCAACGAATTATAGATGATTTTCATTTTCTTGCGGGGAAACCACTGGGAAACCGCTGACACTTCCTGTCTATTTAGTAAAACTCAATTGAATGAACCAAGGTTCAACAACTCAAGAACTCTTGTATTTGAATACGCACTTGTTTAATCCTCAAGTCACAATCTGACCAACGTGGAACGTGGATTGAACATGTTTTGGGAGTTTCACCGCTGTGAAAAGACTGACTCGATAAAAGTTGAAATAATCTGCTAGGGGGCTCCCCAACAAGTGCATATTACGAATATGGGTTAAAAAACAAAAACGGCAATTTATTTTACATTTTTATGGAGATTATCGGGTGAAAATCGGAAGAGCCCCCATTACATCCTAAGCGCATGCAAATCGATTGGGAGCAAAATAAATTTCAAGTCATGATGGTCAAAAGAAAAGCAACGTTATACACATAGTCACTACAGATCAGTCACTTAACAAAAAATGTAAAAATTGTGTCATACATTCAATAAAATAATAACAATAATCCTATCTACCCATCACCCCCAACATCTTATAAGTAAAACACGCAATGGACGAGTGGGAACCTTGTCTGCTAACCCAAACCTTTCTTTAATGAAGTGATTCATTCATGAGAGAACACTAAAACAATCCGGTTGTACGCGTGAAAACTTGTGTGTACTGTTTGTTCTCAACTTCATCGACGCGTAGAGCAATTTACTGGCTTCGGTCTGTTGTCTAGCAAACCAAAGCACCAAAAATAACGCTAATCGCTAATCCTAATCTAGTCGGCACCGTTGTGAAACCTATGACCTTTCGCAGTCGCAGGTTCCACATTTTGTTTGCTTGCTGCAGACAATGCGAAATGAGCACCACTAAATTGGGAATTAGATCCAAATTGGTGACGTAGACGAATTGTTTTGAAGCGATGAGGACTCTTCCTGCTAAGCCATGTCAGCGCATTTCAACTTTAAAGTGGCCGACGGGCTTGTTTGAGACAGTGGGTGAAGGGACGAGGGGGGGGGGGGGTTAGGGGGAATACTTCCTCAGCAATTTCGAGATAATCCAACAAGACGCTCATAATTTTTATTTTATTACCCACCCACCGCAAGAATTTTAGAAGTTAGATAATTCTAAGTTTAAAACTAAAATCCATTTTCCTTTGTTTAGCCAGAACTTTTGGTGTATGGTGTGCACAGCACACAATAATATAATCTAGTACATACTCACATACTAAGCAAATAGTATAAGCACACGCAATAAAATATATCCATAACCTCATGGGCAGCAGAATTGTCGAGAATATCGTTTGATATAATGAAGTGCCAAATAAAAATATATTAATTGTGATACCAATGAAGACGATAACTATGAAGATGATACAGAGAAAGGATGAAAAGGGATTCACGTTTGTTATGTAAACGACGTACTGCAGTGTAAATTGGTTGTTTGTATTATAATTGGAGTCTACAACACAGCGTGCTCACAGGGGATAGTTCTGGACTGGTTCAGTGCAAGACGAGCGAACAAAGCCGCGGGAATCCCTAACTCGAAGGTCAGTGGAATCTTTCAGGCACTGTCCTCTCACTTATAAGTACACGTTGCTTTGGGTCTCATCACCATCCAACTAAAGGCAAAGTTTGCATTTTGTGAGATGCCTCTCCAGTATTGCACCGCTATTGCATTTTGTATACACATAAATTACTCAACGACAAAGATGGCTCATTGTTCGAATACGGCAGTGTGATTCTGAATCAAAGGAGTTGAACAATGAATTAAAATATGAATGCCTTGATATGCAAATGAAGGGCATACACAGTACACAGACAAAGGTATAGCACAATGCAAGGTTGGAGGTATTGTGCGATTTCAGAATTCAATTCCAGAATTGTGTGTCAGACTACTCGAGTAGTACTGATCTGAACACTTGACGGGATTTCAAAATTTCCGATAAACACACAAGACGTATATTTGACTTTCCTCAAGCTCTTAAAACTTTTATCGTCAAACGATATCAACTTTTCAGCTTGGTTCCTTCCAAGCTAAGCTGTAAATATAGCGGGAGCGACTACGACATCCAGGACCTGACAGGCGCGACAAAATCGTGGAGACAGAGACTTCGAGGCTACGATATCATCCACCAGGGTCGTCTCCTCTCAATTTTGAATTCACGAAACGATTGAAAACAAAATCGTACCACAATTTAGAAAATAGCACGATTGGATGGTATTGTTTGTTTAGATACCTATTGTGTTTGTTTGGTTGGTTTTGTAGTCGAGGGGTAAGTTACATTTCGATTAGGGCAAAAAGATGTTATGATACGACATGCCACGCCATGCGTGAAAGGCATGGGAACCATCACAAATGGCGCAAGAAAATAAGTGACAATTGGCAAGACAAGAGAACATATTTTTAGATACTCTCTTAAAAGAGCTAAAGGTGTTTGTTTTACATTTTGTTGAGAAAATTCGAGTGTCAGTGTGTGTATATGCTCCGTGACAGAAACAAGTAGATCACTTTGTACTGTAGCAGCTAAATAAGCTAAAAATAAAGTACCATTTTGAAGTGTTAAAAAGATTTGTACAGTCTAGATAGCGATGTTTGAAAACTATGTAATTGTCTTCAAAACATAGTTTTTAATAAATACAAATTATCTTGGTCCAAGATATTGCTGCCAAGAAGTCATTATTTTCTCTCTCTATATTCGTGAATACTTTGATTGACAAAAAGATCTGACTGTAATGTGTTTCCACAACCTTCAGTCTCCCATTTACGCCCTAGTATGCCCTCATAAACCTCATAAAGTATTCCAATGTCAAATATTTCACGTTTGTTTTTATCGAGTGTGTCAAGTCGTCGTCTTGAATAAGTAAAAACGTTCCCACTATTGAGAAATTGGAGCGAGTTGCCATTATTTTGAGGACGTGGCGCCGTGGCGCATAAAACATTCCATTTCGAGACTCCCCCCCCCCTCCCCCCACCCCACCAACCAACTCAGATCCACTCCCGTCCGTCAGACGTCTGCTCGCTCACTGTAAAGTGGGAACTTGGTGTGAACTGGGAAAACAGTTTTCCACATTCAACATCAGTCACTGAGGTTTCTTGGTGCTGTATAGACACTTGACAGACCCGACAAACACGGTAATATAATGTATTAAACGCGCATCTGTTACTGGAAGCAAATAACGTTGTTTTGAGTACTTAGTACTTACTGTAAATAAGGGGCGTACGTACAGCGAGGTTTCCAATCCCACTCTCGAGACGTGATTTTTGTTTTAGTGAACATCCTAAACAAAACAACGAATAATCCGCATACGTCATGAAAAGAGGTTAGAAAAATACATTAATAACAAAAGTGAATAGTGACGACATGACTAAATAGGCTACAGCTAGCACTTGTCGCTTTTGTCCAGCGAATCTACGCAGTTAAAATGTGTTACTTGTTGGTAACATAAGTTTAGTTTAGAGTTTTGCATCATTTTGGATTTGCAGTTTGTACAGAGTTGAATAATATGACGGAATTCTATTTTGATACCATGCATACATATCACTATTAGCGGTTCTCCCGCAAAGCCTCGGCCCGGGAGCGAGCCCACCCCTTAGAGCCATAGTAGCTACGCCCCTGCCGTAACTTATTGTATGAGATATTTCATGGAACAAGGACCATGAAACGACACCACTGAAAGGCGAAAAAGCACAAACCACTGAGAAAAAACACAATTCCCGAGTGCCTACACTGAATCAAGATGTAGTAGAAGCTGAATTGATAACTACCTATTACAATTATTGTTTATAGCTACCAGCCGAGCACATACCAATAGGATCGCTCACCTTTAAAGCCCCAACCACAATTGTCGGTATCGGGATTGCCATTATTGCAATCCGGAAATCGTGAAAAAGTAAACTTACACGGTTCTTATGGGGCTGTTCACATAAAATCGTAATGTCGTTATGATTTATTTAGCATGAGAAAATGTATGACTGCGATCCCGATTCCAGCAAGTGTCATTTCGTTACGTAATTTAATTTAGAATTGTGAGTGTTAACAATGAGATGTCGACATCACCCAAGCAAACTGATGAGCTGCTGAATCGGTGTGGGAACCAGAAGACGCACACTGATTTAATATTCAGTTAGATATGTACTTTAGCATCAATATTCTACTGAAATCCGCGTGGCTACATATTGGCATAGGCGTGCGCACGGCCCAGGCCTATTCGGCCCAGGCCGGACCTAATGTGTCAACTTCTCGGCCGGGCCGCGCTGGACTCCAATTCCTTAGACCCGGCCTGGGCCGAGAGCAGTTTAATCCTTGAGTTAGTAATATGGGGTAACGCCATCAGCAGTTTGTCTACCACCTTTTACTGTCCAAAATGCTTTAGTCGGGTAGTAGAAGTTCGCCAAGCGACGCGATGACGGAGCCTGATTGATCGGCTACTTCACCAAAGATATACGAAGACAGCCGAAAACTCCGTCGTCGCTTGGCGAACTTCTACTACCCGACTAAAGTGGGTTGGGCAGTATAAGGCGGTAGACAAACTGACGATTGCGTTGCGACTACCCTATATTAATCACAACGGTTTAACTTTAAACTTAACTTTCAATTAAAATGCACCATCAGTAGCGCGTTTTTACGCAAAGGCACACTTCACCTGGGGCTGTGCAAATAATTTTTAATTTATCTTTTATTTAAATGAAACGAAACAAAGCTCTATAGGGGCCACAAGATTCTATGGCACCGGAAAGCGTCGCGTCTTAAAATCGCGTTTTAGGCCATACAATTGTTATTGCATGAACTGAAACTTTTTCGCCTACGGCGAAATTGCCTCCAGCGGCTGGGGCTTCGCCCCAGACCCCAGCTGTGCCACGCCACCTCGTGCCGGGTCTAATGTTAGACGCTGCGCACGCCTATGCATATTGGGTTAGTGTCTGAACTTGACACAATCCAATCGTTGCTGCCTGAATGTGCCCAATAAGACCGCCAGACCGCGGGCAGACATTGGTAGCGGTAGAAATGGGTTTAGATTTTAGAATATCGATATTGGAGTCTGGATCTTGCAAAAAGCGTGCACGGTGTTCCAGCTGGCCATATTGCTGCTGGTAGTAATCTTTTCGTCGCCGCTGATACCCTCTGTGCATGGAGCCGTGTCTGATGTGGGATTAACCTTAACTTTACCTCGATAGACGACGTGCTCGATTTACACCCTATCAATTTTATCTTCTGCCCCCCCCCCCCCCCCCCCCCCCACCCTCCAACCCCGTCCCATAGGTCTGTGGTTCTGTCCAATAGCAGGCATACAATAATTCTTTTCCAGCCAGCGTAGCCAAAGATTCTATATTGTGCTTATGGCAATGATAGCGCTTCCATTGTACATGTGACAAAGATTGCATTGTGCTTATGGCACAGATAGAGCTTGCATTGTACACGCGACAAAGATTGCATTGTGCTTATGGCAATATAGAGCTTCTATTGTACACGTGACAAAGATTGCATTGTGCTTATGGCACAGATAGAGCTTGCATTGTACACGCGACAAAGATTGCATTGTGCTTATGGCAATATAGAGCTTCTATTGTACACGTGACAAAGATTGCATTGTGCTTATGGCACAGATAGAGCTTGCATTGTACACGTGACAAAGATTGCATTGTGCTTATGGCACAGATAGAGCTTGCATTGTACACGCGACAAAGATTGCATTGTGCTTATGGCACAGATAGAGCTTGCTTGCCTAGGTGGACAGAGTTTGCAGTGAATGGTACAGCCAGAGCTTGCATTGTACATGTGACAAAGATTGCATTGTGCTTATGGCACAGATAGAGCTTGCTTGCCTAGGTGGACAGAGTTTGCAGTGAATGGTACAGCCAGAGCTTGCATTGTACATGTGACAAAGATTGCATTGCGCTTATGGCACAGATAGAGCTTGCTTGCCTAGGTGGACAGAGTTTGCAGTGAATGGTACAGCCAGAGCTTGCATTGTACACGTGACAAAGATTGCATTGTGCTTATGGCACAGATAGAGCTTGCATTGTACACGTGACAAAGATTGCATTGTGCTTATGGCACAGATAGAGCTTGCTTGCCTAGGTGGACAGAGTTTGCACAGAATGGCACAGCCAGAGCTTGCATTGTACACGTGACAAAGATTGCATTGTGCTTATGGCACAGATAGAGCTTGCATTGTACACGTGACAAAGATTGTATTGTGCTTATGGCACAGCCAGAGCTTGCATTGTACACGTGACAAAGATTGCATTGTGCTTATGGCACAGATAGAGCTTGCATTGTACACGTGACAAAGATTGTATTGTGCTTATGGCACAGCCAGAGCTTGCATTGTACACGTGACAAAGATTGTATTGTGCTTATGGCACAGATAGAGCTTGCATTGTACACGTGACAAAGATTGTATTGTGCTTATGGCACAGCCAGAGCTTGCATTGTACACGTGACAAAGATTGTATTGTGCTTATGGCACAGCCAGAGCTTGCACTGTACACGTGACAAAGATTGCATTGTGCTTATGGCACAGCCAGAGCTTGCATTGTACACGTGACAAAGATTGCATTGTGCTTATGGCACAGATAGAGCTTGCTTGCCTAGGTGGACAGAGTTTGCAGTGAATGGCACAGCCAGAGCTTGCATTGTACACGTGACAAAGATTGTATTGTGCTTATGGCACAGATAGAGCTTGCATTGTACACGTGACAAAGATTGCATTATGCTTATGGCACAGCTAGAGCTTGCATTGTACACGTGACAAAGATTGCATTGTGCTTATGGCACAGATAGAGCTTGCATTGTACACGTGACAAAGATTGTATTGTGCTTATGGCACAGCCAGAGCTTGCACTGTACACGTGACAAAGATTGCATTGTGCTTATGGCACAGCCAGAGCTTGCATTGTACACGTGACAAAGATTGCATTGTGCTTATGGCACAGATAGAGCTTGCTTGCCTAGGTGGACAGAGTTTGCAGTGAATGGCACAGCCAGAGCTTGCATTGTACACGTGACAAAGATTGTATTGTGCTTATGGCACAGATAGAGCTTGCATTGTACACGTGACAAAGATTGCATTATGCTTATGGCACAGCTAGAGCTTGCATTGTACACGTGACAAAGATTGCATTGTGCTTATGGCAATATAGAGCTTCTATTGTACACGTGACAAAGATTGCATTGTGCTTATGGCACAGATAGAGCTTGCATTGTACACGTGACAAAGATTGCATTGTGCTTATGGCACAGATAGAGCTTGCATTGTACACGCGACAAAGATTGCATTGTGCTTATGGCACAGATAGAGCTTGCTTGCCTAGGTGGACAGAGTTTGCACAGAATGGCACAGCCAGAGCTTGCATTGTACACGTGACAAAGATTGTATTGTGCTTATGGCACAGCCAGAGCTTGCACTGTACACGTGACAAAGATTGCATTGTGCTTATGGCAAAGATAGAGCTTGCTTGCCTAGGTGGACAGAGTTTGCAGTGAATGGCACAGATAGAGCTTGCATTGTACACGTGACAAAGATTGCATTGTGCTTATGGCACAGCCAGAGCTTGCATTGTACACGTGACAAAGATTGCATTGTGCTTATGGCAATATAGAGCTTCTATTGTACACGTGACAAAGATTGCATTGTGCTTATGGCACAGCTAGAGCTTGCATTGTACACGTGACAAAGATTGCATTGTGCTTATGGCAATATAGAGCTTCTATTGTACACGTGACAAAGATTGCATTGTGCTTATGGCACAGCTAGAGCTTGCATTGTACACGTGACAAAGATTGCATTGTGCTTATGGCAATATAGAGCTTCTATTGTACACGTGACAAAGATTGCATTGTGCTTATGGCACAGATAGAGCTTGCATTGTACACGTGACAAAGATTGCATTGTGCTTATGGCACAGATAGAGCTTGCATTGTACACGTGACAAAGATTGCATTGTGCTTATGGCACAGCTAGAGCTTGCATTGTACACGTGACAAAGATTGTATTGTGCTTATGGCACAGATAGAGCTTGCATTGTACACGTGACAAAGATTGTATTGTGCTTATGGCACAGATAGAGCTTGCATTGTACACGTGACAAAGATTGTATTGTGCTTATGGCACAGCCAGAGCTTGCATTGTACACGTGACAAAGATTGTATTGTGCTTATGGCACAGATAGAGCTTGCATTGTACACGTGACAAAGATTGCATTGTGCTTATGGCACACCCAGAGCTTGCATTGTACACGTGACAAAGATTGCATTGTGCTTATGGCAGAGATAGAGCTTGCATTGTACACGTGACAAAGATTGCATTGTGCTTATGGCACAGATAGAGCTTGCTTGCCTAGGTGGACAGAGTTTGCAGTGAATGGCACAGCCAGAGCTTGCATTGTACACGTGACAAAGATTGCATTGTGCTTATGGCACAGATAGAGCTTGCTTGTCTAGGTGGATAGAGTTTACAGTGAATGGCACAGCCAGAGCTTGCATTGTACACGTGACAAAGATTGCATTGTGCTTATGGCACAGATAGAGCTTGCTTGCCTAGGTGGACAGAGTTTGCACAGAATGGCACAGCCAGAGCTTGCATTGTACACGTGACAAAGATTGCATTGTGCTTATGGCACAGCCAGAGCTTGCATTGTACACGTGACAAAGATTGCATTGTGCTTATGGCACAGCCAGAGCTTGCATTGTACACGTCTTTAACGGAGCATTTTTTAAACATTGTTTTGTAAATTTTGTTTTTTTTATTCTTTTTTACTTCATTTTTAACAGTTCTGTCTTATAATTATATTTTCATTCATATTATGTTTTCATGTTTTTTGTTTTGTATTTTGTATTTTGTATTTTGTATTATGTTCATTTATATATTTAGATTTTAAGTTATTTTAGTATGGGTTGGCAGTCACTCTTGTGTGTTTGGAGCTGTGCTCTTTTCTGCCAACCCCTATTCAATTCACTTTTGTAATGAATACAAATAATTAATAAATAAATAAATAAAGATTGCATTGTGCTTATGGCACAGATAGAGCTTGCATTGTACACGTGACAAAGATTGCATTGTGCTTATGGCAGAGATAGAGCTTGCATTGTACACGTGACAAAGATTGCATTGTGCTTATGGCACAGCCAGAGCTTGCATTGTACACGTGACAAAGATTGTATTGTGCTTATGGCACAGATAGAGCTTGCATTGTACACGTGACAAAGATTGCATTGTGCTTATGGCACACCCAGAGCTTGCATTGTACACGTGACAAAGATTGCATTGTGCTTATGGCAGAGATAGAGCTTGCATTGTACACGTGACAAAGATTGCATTGTGCTTATGGCACAGCCAGAGCTTGCATTGTACACGTGACAAAGATTGCATTGTGCTTATGGCACAGATAGAGCTTGCATTGTACACGTGACAAAGATTGCATTGTGCTTATGGCAGAGATAGAGCTTGCATTGTACACGTGACAAAGATTGCATTGTGCTTATGGCACAGATAGAGCTTGCATGTCTAGGTGGACAGAGTTTGCAGTGAATGGTACAGCCAGAGCTTGCATTGTGCTCGTGACAAAGATTGCATTGTGCTTATGGCACAGATAGAGCTTGCTTGCCTAGGTGGACAGAGTTTGCAGTGAATGGCACAGATAGAGCTTGCATTGTACACGTGACAAAGATTGCATTGTGCTTTTGGCACAGATAGAGCTTGCTTGCCTAGGTGGACAGAGTTTGCAGTGAATGGCACAGACAGAGCTTGCATTGTACACGTGACAAAGATTGCATTGTGCTTATGGCACAGATAGAGCTTGCTTGCCTAGGTGGACAGAGTTTGCAGTGAATGGCACACCCAGAGCTTGCATTGTACATGTGACAAAGATTGCATTGTGCTTATGGCACAGGTAGAGCTTGCATTGTACACGTGACAAAGATTGCATTGTGCTTATGGCACAGATAGAGCTTGCATTGTACACGTGACAAAGATTGCATTGTGCTTATGGCACAGATAGAGCTTGCTTGCCTAGGTGGACAGAGTATGCAGTGAATGGCACAGATAGAGCTTGCATTGTACACGTGACAAAGATTGCATTGCGCTTATGGCACAGACAGAGCTTGCATTGTACACGTGACAAAGATTGCATTGTGCTTATGGCACAGATAGAGCTTGCTTGCCTAGGTGGACAGAGTTTGCAGTGAATGGTACAGCCAGAGCTTGCATTGTGCTCGTGACAAAGATTGCATTGTGCTTATGGCACAGATAGAGCTTGCTTGCCTAGGTGGACAGAGTTTGCAGTGAATGGCACAGATAGAGCTTGCATTGTACACGTGACAAAGATTGCATTGCGCTTATGGCACAGATAGAGCTTGCTTGCCTAGGTGGACATAGTTTGCAGTGAATAGCACAGATAGAGCTTGCATTGTACACGTGACAAAGATTGCATTGTGCTTTTGGCACAGAAAGAGCTTGCTTGCCTAGGTGGACAGAGTTTGCAGTGAATGGCACACCCAGAGCTTGCATTGTACACGTGACAAAGATTGTATTGTGCTTATGGCACAGCTAGAGCTTGCATTGTACACGTGACATAGATTGCATTGCGCTTATGGCACAGATAGAGCTTGCATTGTACACGTGACATAGATTGCATTGCGCTTATGGCACAGCTAGAGCTTGCATTGTACACGTGACATAGATTGCATTGCGCTTATGGCACAGATAGAGCTTGCATTGTACACGTGACAAAGATTGTATTGTGCTTATGGCACAGCTAGAGCTTGCATTGTACACGTGACAAAGATTGCATTGTGGCACAGATAGAGCTTGCATTGTACACGTGACAAAGATTGCATTGTGGCACAGATAGAGCTTGCATTGTACACGTGACATAGATTGCATTGCGCTTATGGCACAGCTAGAGCTTGCATTGTACACGTGACATAGATTGCATTGCGCTTATGGCACAGCTAGAGCTTGCATTGTACACGTGACATAGATTGCATTGCGCTTATGGCACAGATAGAGCTTGCATTGTACACAAGACAAAGATTGCATTGTGCTTATGGCACAGATAGAGCTTGCTTGCCTAGGTGGACAGAGTTTGCACAGAATGGCACAGATAGAGCTTGCATTGTACACGTGACATAGATTGCATTGCGCTTATGGCACAGATAGAGCTTGCATTGTACACGTGACAAAGATTGCATTGTGCTTATGGCACAGATAGAGCTTGCTTGCCTAGGTGGACAGAGTTTGCACAGAATGGCACAGATAGAGCTTGCATTGTACACGTGACATAGATTGCATTGCGCTTATGGCACAGATAGAGCTTGCATTGTACACGTGACAAAGATTGTATTGTGCTTATGGCACAGCTAGAGCTTGCACTGTACACGTGACAAAGATTGCATTGTGCTTATGGCACAGATAGAGCTTGCTTGCCTAGGTGGACAGAGTTTGCAGTGAATGGCACAGATAGAGCTTGCATTGTACACGTGACAAAGATTGCATTGTGCTTATGGCACAGATAGAGCTTGCATTGTACACGTGACAAAGATTGCATTGCGCTTATGGCACAGATAGAGCTTGCTTGCCTAGGTGGACAGAGTTTGCAGTGAATGGCACAGCCAGAGCTTGCATTGTACACGTGACAAAGATTGCATTGCGCTTATGGCACAGATAGAGCTTGCTTGCCTAGGTGGACAGAGTTTGCACAGAATGGCACAGATAGAGCTTGCATTGTACACGTGACATAGATTGCATTGCGCTTATGGCACAGATAGAGCTTGCATTGTACACGTGACAAAGATTGCATTGTGCTTATGGCACAGATAGAGCTTGCTTGCCTACGTGGACAGAGTTTGCAGTGAATGGCACAGCCAGAGCTTGCACTGTACACGTGACAAAGATTGCATTGCGCTTATGGCACAGATAGAGCTTGCTTGCCTAGGTGGACAGAGTTTGCAGTGAATGGCACAGATAGAGCTTGCATTGTACACGTGACAAAGATTGCATTGTGCTTATGGCACAGATAGAGCTTGCTTGCCTAGGTGGACAGAGTTTGCACAGAATGGCACAGATAGAGCTTGCATTGTACACGTGACATAGATTGCATTGCGCTTATGGCACAGATAGAGCTTGCATTGTACACGTGACAAAGATTGCATTGTGCTTATGGCACAGATAGAGCTTGCTTTGTACACGTGACAAAGATTGCATTGTGCTTATGGCACAGATAGAGCTTGCTTGCCTAGGTGGACAGAGTTTGCACAGAATGGCACAGATAGAGCTTGCATTGTACACGTGACATAGATTGCATTGCGCTTATGGCACAGATAGAGCTTGCATTGTACACGTGACAAAGATTGCATTGTGCTTATGGCACAGATAGAGCTTGCTTGCCTACGTGGACAGAGTTTGCAGTGAATGGCACAGCCAGAGCTTGCATTGTACACGTGACAAAGATTGCATTGTGCTTATGGCACAGATAGAGCTTGCTTGCCTACGTGGGCAGAGTTTGCAGTGAATGGCACAGATAGAGCTTGCATTGTACACGTGACAAAGATTGCATTGTGCTTATGGCACAGATAGAGCTTGCTTGCCTAGGTGGACAGAGTTTGCACAGAATGGCACAGATAGAGCTTGCATTGTACACGTGACATAGATTGCATTGCGCTTATGGCACAGATAGAGCTTGCATTGTACACGTGACAAAGATTGCATTGTGCTTATGGCACAGATAGAGCTTGCTTGCCTACGTGGGCAGTCAGAATTTGCAGTGAATGGCACAGCCAGAGCTTGCATTGTACACGTGACAAAGATTGCATTGTGCTTATGGCACAGATAGAGCTTGCTTGCCTACGTGGGCAGAGTTTGCAGTGAATGGCACAGATAGAGCTTGCATTGTACACGTGACAAAGATTGTATTGTGGCACAGATAGAGCTTGCTTGCCTAGGTGGACAGAGTTTGCAGTGAATGGTACAGCCAGAGCTTGCATTGTACACGTGACAAAGATTGTATTGTGGCACAGATAGAGCTTGCTTGCCTAGGTGGGCAGAGTTTGCACAGAATGGCACAGCCAGAGCTTGCATTGTACACGTGACAAAGATTGCATTGTGCTTATGGCACAGATAGAGCTTGCATTGTACACGTGACAAAGATTGCATTGTGCTTATGGCACAGCTAGAGCTTGCATTGTACACGTGACAAAGATTGCATTGTGCTTATGGCACAGATAGAGCTTGCATTGTACACGCGACAAAGATTGCATTGTGCTTATGGCACAGATAGAGCTTGCATTGTACACGTGACAAAGATTGTATTGTGCTTATGGCACAGATAGAGCTTGCATTGTACACGTGACAAAGATTGTATTGTGCTTATGGCACAGATAGAGCTTGCATTGTACACGTGACAAAGATTGCATTGTGCTTATGGCACACCCAGAGCTTGCATTGTACATGTGACAAAGATTGCATTGTGCTTATGGCACAGATAGAGCTTGCATTGTACACGTGACAAAGATTGCATTGTGCTTATGGCACAGCTAGAGCTTGCATTGTACACGTGACAAAGATTGCATTGTGCTTATGGCACAGCCAGAGCTTGCATTGTACACGTGACAAAGATTGCATTGTGCTTATGGCACAGATAGAGCTTGCTTGCCTACGTGGGCAGTCAGAATTTGCAGTGAATGGCACAGCCAGAGCTTGCATTGTACGGTATGCGACAGCTAAATAAAGGATAGGTGAGAACAGGTATTTATTTACTCAACAACTTTGCTGATCATTTTGTTATCCAATATGCTTACTGAACGTGTTTTATCCTCAAAGTATGTTGCCTAGTGATTTGTAAATTCGACTGAGCTAAAAATAATGTGGTGAGCTCAGGTGAGTTGTTACATAGAATATTTTAGGTTCTTCCCGACCATTGATTTACTTAGGTCAGTGAGTATACAAGGCATGGGCCAGTAGAATCCTTATAGACGAAACATGACTGTGTTTAGTCTACTCTAGTCTACAAAGTCTGCAACTCTATGGTTCAATTCAGTCTCTTACATTACAAGAAACGCGTTGTAAGTAAGTACAGGGTATATTTACTTAGAACACAAATTAAACAAACTTTATACGCAAATTAAGGGTTAATTTATTTATACAATTCAGCGTTTGTTTTCCCTATCTGAAAACATCAAAATACGAAATAACATTTCGTATCGTACACTATAATTAGAGATCTGCATATCTTTCCGCGGATATCCGTATATCATTTGCGGGTTGCTGGTGCGGGGCTGGTGCGGGTGGATGAAAATCGGAATTCGTCACAATTTTCGAAAATGTCTAATATTTATTGTTCACTGCATGGTTTTCTGATAAAAAAAAAAAAATAGGACCATAAAATATAACAAATATTATTAGGTGATGTCATGAATACAAATTCATTACAATATTACAGCGTGATTTGCCAATGTTGTTCATTATTGTGTTGTATTGTTGTTACTGTTTTGTGCCTATTTAGTATTTACATCTCACATTTACACAAATAATTGCAGAAAACCAAGACAGTATGGTATAGGTTTTGGATGTGGGTGCAGTTTGGATCTCGCAGGGGTGCGGATGCGGATAAGGTTTTTTAAAGTGCGGGTGCGTTCCAGTCTTAACTTGGCGTTTGCTGGCCAGTTGCGGATAGCTTATTTCTGACCCGCGCACGTCCCTACAATTATCTCTAATATAACTGTAATGGGCGTATTGAATTCGGTTCTCTAGCCGAGTTTCACGGAAAAGCGGTGAAGCAAGTCACGTACAGATGTGCGAGCGAAACAGTGCTGACGTCAAGCTGAGGTCCCGCTGACAGTTCTTTCCTCTCCTACAAGCTAGCGCTGCCTCGGACAGTCGAGCGAGGTCAGTAAGCTCAAGTCCAGACGCTTGCGATGTGAGATATTTAACCACATATGTCATATCAAAATACGCCGTGCATATGTCTGCCAAAAGTAGATAGCGATTCGTGGAAAGAAACATAAAAATAAGTTTAGTGCCAAGTTAGTACTACGGAGTCTTTGATAAGAATGAACGTACTTTACGACATACTCTATTTAATTATAAATATTAATGTATGTTAATAACTAGCGTGATGTGACGCATGCAGAATGTGTTAATAATTCATGAAAGGACTGTTTTATTGCCCAAGTCCAAGAAGTTTCACGAATTGCTCACAGATGTCACTACGGACAGAGGTAAACGTGTTATTGATTCGGGATCCACAGGGGATTGCTAAGGGATTCCCGCGACTGTCTGCAAGTCTTGTCGCCAGACCGACGCAGCAAGCACTGGGTGCATGGAGACCTACCTGTCAAAACCCGCCGCCGTAGAGGGCATACATACATGTAAATATATACAGATGGCTGAGAGGTTTTGGTTGGAAATGCTATTCACGATCACAGAGCTTAGATACGCTGCCTGGCGGGAAAACGTGTACCTGAACCTAAGGAGTACAGACGAAGCGCGTGCTCGTCTATTTTACGTAGTTTTGTGCGGATTCAAAAGACCCCCACAAGTACTCCTTGTTGCCGCCATGTTAGACAGTAATGTCATGATAGTTCGTCCTTGAGAGAAAGAATGGAACTATATATTAAATTTTTTCACGGCCCTCATTCCAGTGCGTAAGATGCCAGCGGTTGCAACTTACGCCCGGGTTACTTTACAACCGGCTACAACCACCTCTGGAATGAGGGCCTACGAGGCGTGACTGTGGGCTTACCGCACAGCACAGGTTATAAACAAGGACACATCTGGCACAGAGACAACCCCAACTACGGTTCAGAACCAAAGCGAAGGAATTTAATGGAACCGAAATCTATTGTACCTGTCCAAACAACGTGCATGTCTACCCTTTATGTGAGCAGCTTTTGAACAACATGTTCGGCCGGGAACAATGGATCATATTTAACCATAGACATACGACAACGAAGCTTTAACAATTGCCGAACACATGATCGCCTGTCAGTGTCAGTTCATATTTTTTTCGTTTGTGATTTTTTTAAATTCTATTTTGGTATTTAGTTATACTTCAAATTGAATATTCAATTGTCTGCGGGCATATGGAGCTAACAACCATCTAATAATTAAGTGTTTCTCATTGCTACGGGTTTGCCTATGTATGTTTTATGATACTATAGTTAACCTTGAGCCCATTCACCCACTGTATGTATCTCAAACCTAACCTTGGCTAAGGTCGTTGCACTCTTATTCAAAGGGTTGCGGAGTCGATTAAATATAAGGTCGGCGCGGTGCTAAAACGCTAGACTGCCCGAAGCCATGTCAAGAGGCTTAATGAGGTCAGCACTATAATTAATTCTGTAACTTGTGTGCTAACTAATGTATTGTACCTACCAAGAAGAAAAAATACAAACAAAATTTTGAGACAAAGTGCAATTTGGTCCATTGAAAAACTTGCTCACTATATTATAATAGTAAAGTAATTATTATGAAGAAAAACAGCTAGGTGACGAACCTATAAGTAGTGGGGCTCACAGATCGAGCACTGCGAGCAATCAAAAAGTAGATTTTTGAACAAATCGCAATTTTGATTCGTAAGTTAATAGATCCCCAATGACTGGTAAAGAGACTGCACGAATTTGTTTTGCGCGGAAAGAATAGAAGCGAACTCTTAACTACGCGAAACGTGAACTGCGCGAAAGAACACTGAGCGATTTTTTTGTGAGCGTAAGGTAAATCAAACGAAATTTGATGTGTACGAATTTGGACTTTCCACATAGCCTAATCAACTACTGGAGACAAGAATGTCGAACATTAGTAATCCATAAAAACGAATATGACCTATTACTGATTGCACAAGTATAGCGGGAGAAACATCTCTACCCGATACGACAATTACACAGAATTTGTCCAAAATCTGTAGAATATGGTAGCGCTCCAAATATTTTCTAAAATAGAAGTTCGACTTATTTTCTTCACACACTTGAAGCTATTACTCCAAATATTCTCAACAGTTCTCAGAATCCCTAGAGACGTTTGGAAATTGTGAACTACGCAGAACAAACAAAAAAGATGCCGCAGGATTTGAATGGGCGTTTACCTCTTTAGCTTTTTCGTAATATTTGTTTAGTAAGAAAATGACAGCAGGTCGTCTACGTACATTTTGTAATTATTATAAAGCAAAAATTGGCGTGTACTTTCTGTATTTCGAAAACCTTTTAGCAAAGCCGATGGGTATGCTAAAATTAAAAAAATTACAGGGAAAAATATTCCTTTCATGGTGGAAATATCTAATTAAAAGCAAAGCTCGCTCACAACGTAACGCCGACAAGCCCCGCGGTGGTGCGCTGTGTTCAATGTCGAATGCAATTACTGGGGAACAGTTCTTTTCACCCAACAAAAAGACAGTCGATGTAAACGTGTTTAATGGTGGAATCAACGGAAATTTATAACGTTCTATCAATCCAAACGTGATTCGTGGTTTTTGGAAAGCAGCCAATAATGCACTAAACTGATATATATATAAACGCATCACTAAAGTTTATGACGGCGAAAATTAATTTGCGATTGCTATCTACAGCTACCATTTTACCTTTATTTGTTTTTGATGACTTATGTGAAAAAATTGATATCGTCTTGTTCCGAAAATTGTACAATTCAAACCGTAACAGCTATCATCAAAAACGTATTGAAATTTGGTCCTCTTCAGCTATAGTTCAAAACGGAAACGGGGAATGCTGGTCGCAATATGCTTTTCTCGTTTTGCTTTCTACTAAATGGAACATTAAGTCTGGAATGATTTGCAGTTCCAGAAATGTAATTATGAAGTGAAATTTGCATGGACATAGGATAAGCACTTTTAGCCATCCACGTAGGAAAATAGAGCACGCATCATGTGTTATATACAGGTGGCAAGTTGAGCAAGGGAATTTCTTTGAAGTCTGAAGTCTCTCTACAGACGTTGATAATATAGTCTCAGAACCAAAACGTTAAATGCTGATTACTTTTAGGCAGCTTGCGATGGACTCTCAAAAGTATTGACTCTACATAACCATTCACTTTGGCAGCCCACTATACGTAACCACGACAGATAAGATAAGATAAGATAAGATAAGATAAGATTTTTATTCACCGTCAGACCTGTACATGGTACAAATATTCAAGTACATACAGAAACCAGTGCCTGAGCTTCATTGTCTCTGGGGCCCTATTCTGTAACTTTGTTATTGTATATCCTGAAACGAATTCCGCCTGAATTGTATTCTGTATGTATAGTCCATACTCCTTGTATAAATTAATGAAATATTTATCGAAAAAGTCCGAATTCAGGCAGAATTCATTGCAGGATATAGGATATAAAGTTACATAATAAAGCCTCTGACCTGTCTGTCGAAGGCAGGGGCGAAAAACAACGAAACCGAACATTGCGCGTCAACCGTGTCTGAACACAGTATAGGCCAATGTCTGCCCCCTCCCTCCCTCCCCCCACCCTGGTTGTGCGTCATCACCCCCACTCCCACCGTCAGTCGTCCCAATTAATTATCTCGCTGATCACCGTCATCGACGCCAGTGTTTCACGGTCACATACCTTCACCTGGAGGCAAATAGTGAGGTACACGATAAAGTCCTTCCACAGCAACCTTGAGGATGCTGGCTGACGCTAAAGATGAGTGTGGGTGGCATAGCTAACCAAACGACGGTATTTGAAAGTGTCACCTGCTGATTGGCTCCGACTCACTCATTTATGACGACAGCATTCACAACCACTATTGAAGTTGTTTTCTATGCGATCCTACAACAAATACTCTTACTCAACTAACACATAAGTATAATATACTTATACTCATGACAACCTTTACCTAAAAACAGTAAATACAAACGATGGGAAAGTTCAATTCATTTCAGGAGATATCAGATAAATAACCAGCTCACAGATGGTATCAAGTAATCCTAAATCGATATAAGCAGGGACACCAAGACACTAAAATAAAAAGTTAAAGACTGACGCCTGACGGTAGGTCAGAAAACCGTGGGTAGGTTAGAAAAATGCGAGACAGAGAAAAGACCCTTAGTAATAATATATGCCTCATGATACTACGGAGCGTCTCTATATAGAAGTGGATACGGCATCGTTTTGATGTATTAAAGGAAAATACAAAAACAAAGCACACCAAGGCAACCATGCATTTGTGTAGCTACGGATTGTCTCCATATTGTACTTTATACAATGCTGTTTCCCTGCTAAACCACTTGATTCAGCTCGAGCTTACCACCGCGTTATTTAGTGCCCGTGTAACAAAACAAGGTTATAACTACACATTTACATATGAAAACGCGACCGAAAGGGATTCTGACGTAGAAAAGTATTCCATATTCAACACGTTCATGTTCATGCGTTACTTAATGAGCCGTAATGCCTAAATCCAGACAGAATACGACGAGAAATTACTTTGTCTGGCTGGTGGAAACAGACTCTCATTTTGCTGCTGTTCTATTCTATTTCTATCTCTGTGCGCTTCAACAATTTCACGTCACCGAAAACATACTTCAATTAGTAAATAAATAAACACTTTATAACAACCCTGGTACGTTTCTAATGTATAACATAAAGCAAACACTTATGCTAATTGCTAACAAGTGTTAACATTCGTTCATAAATAAAACCCCTAAATAACATTCATTATTGCACTGGAAGTACGGTACTAACGTTGTGCGGAATTCATTACAAAAAAATACGTTTACATTTGTGCAGTATATTATAGTTTTTACACTTGCTGAATTTATTGTATTTTATGTGAACGGTATCCGATCACAAATACGTCTTTGTGACTTTTTGAAACTTTGTCTTTGTTAAGCGAGCGTTTCCACTTGACTCTTACGGCACTTCGTTCTGTTTTTTTTTGTTTTTTTTTGTCGATAGCGGTCGAACGGAAAGTCCGATCAACTTGAAATTTGGACCATCTACAAGCCTCAATGTAGATTGAAGGTGTATAGTTTTGAGGTAAAATCGTTCGAAAAGTTAAAAAGTTACACCATAGCTACTGCAAAATATTTTTCTGAAACAAAATGGCGGCAAAATGTGAGATAGCCAGATTTTTCTACACATTTTTTCCGGTCACGAATATGTTAATATAATGGCGATCTGATAAGTATTGGCAAAGTTACAGGAAAGTTACTCGAAAATATTTTTCTAAAACACAGTAACGGCAAAATGAGAGGTGGCTATCTTATAGTAAATTTTTGTCCGGTCACGAATATACCAATGTAAACGCGATCCGATACGTATTAGAGGCAGAAATTACATTTCTATTGCTGTCAATAAGTGTTAGTAACGGTGGCGGACCGTGTTGAAAACATAACCACGAAAATTCTTAGCAACGCACATTGCACTGCATACAACAATGTCGGAAAGTATAATAGCCATGGAAATAAGAACAATTTTTGCAATGCGCATTCTTGAATTGTTGTTAATTGTTGTTCGTATTAACATTGAAAACTTTTCGCCAAAAAGTTCGTAGATATTGACGCGCTCGCTTATCAACGCGTCAAACAGAGCGTTTTCTTAGTTTAGGTATTGATAACTATGGTAGGTATACACAATTTGTTTTATTGCAAATTCTATAATATATTATATACATTCATATTATACAATTTGTATGTTTAATTAATATTAATGCACGTATGTATGTATGTAGCGATTCAAGAACGGATTCAGAACCGAAACACAAGCATCACTGCAGATGATGATAACCCTCACAGGCAGATGGGCAATTCAAAACGAACACTAAGAGGAGTTTACCTCAACAATAATGTATGCAAGTACAGATTGCTATACCACAATGGTCGCAGTAGCTCCAAGATGGCAACAACTGTGTGCGCACATGTACAGCTTTTGTTATATGCTAATATGCATACGGTTCAAATGTAATACTGTATTTGGTACGAATTTGGTGCAAATAAATACAATTTAAAGAACTTCCACACATGTATATTTGATTTGCAGATAATGCGCTTTTCATTTTGATTATCCAAATAAGATCACGCTTATCTGTGTCAAGAAATTTACATTTAATTCGGTGTTTGGATTTGGGTTTCAAATACGGGTGATAATCTCCCCGTCCCCTCCACCCAACCCGTCACCACTCTCGAATCCAATTCAAATATATTGAGATCCATCACTTTCGCTCCAAAAGTTCAATCACATTTTCTTTCAAGTACGGAAATACGTGTTTGCAATGGAGCAGCGCAGCGCGCTTTGAGATAGAGCCATCATTGCCTCGCTTTGTTCGGGGATCCCTCAATGCGAGGTCGTGCGTATATATAGAAGCACGCATGACGGGGTTCATTTGCGGTGTAACCAACACTTTGAGCATCAAAATATTCGTCATTTAAGCTATCTCAAATAAAAAAGAAGATTGTGCAAATAATTAACGTTCCGACTGCAGTGGCGTATCTAAGGGGGGGGGGTTATGGGGTTCAAACCCCCCCATGCCAAAAAAAAAAAAAAAAAACATGCTGAGAGAAGGAAGAAAAGGAGGAGGGAAGAGGAAACTACTATTTTGATTATTGTTTAATAACATACTCAACCGTTAAATCATACGACTTTGGGCTCTTGGTCGTCAGGAAGAGCTGCCTAGGACCTATTGTCTTCCGGGGACAATCGGGAAGGAAGTTTGAGGAATGGGACAAGTTGGAGGAAAATATTTAAAAATGCTAATGGGTGCTAGGGTTCAGAGGGTTACTCTTTATAAAAGGTGTATCTATTGTATTTTTAGTTCTAATAAAAGAAAACATGAATTAATAGAACTTAATGATAAAAAAACGTTTGTCAAAACTCAAACACATTAACCAATAGCTTTTTGCATATTTATAAGCTGACTGCAAACAGAAATTAACGCAAATCAGTGCTAAAACATTCGTCAGAAACGTATACAATGTATATATATTACCACAAAATACAACACTACCAGTTACGAGGAGACTTACCAACAATTAAAAATAAAAAATATAGGAAAGGTATTTATTTTTGCATTAATTTTGTTGTTCTGTGACTGGGTTTTTAATTTTCTTTGTAGTCATTCTTACATTCTCTTAAACCTATTCTAAGACATTTTCTTATTCTAAAACGTGTTTCCAGGCGTTTAAAACGTCATAAATGAAGAAAAAAATTTCGACTTCGGCGAATTGGCCTCCGGCGGCTGGGGCTTTCGCCCCAGACCCCTGCCTGCTTGGAATGTTCGACCCCCCCCCATTGTCACTTCCTGGATACGCCACTGGTTCCGAGGTATATGTTTTCAAGTAAAATGTTCGTGTTTCCAAAATAAAGCATTCAGTATTTATTTATGACACATATCGCATACAATCTCGACTGAAAACGTGAACATATTTACATAACGGCGCAGTTGCCGTGATCAATTAAGTGTTGCATGGTCGGTAAAACCATGGTTCTTACGTTCCAGGTTCGAATCCCAGCTCGGTCATGGATGTCATGCTCTTTATTATCATCCACTCATCGTCTCGATTAGGTTTATCAGCCCCCTAAGAAAGTTAATCACTTTGTTGCGATTGTGAATGTGAATTGATACAAGCAAAGAAAAACACGTTTTGAGGAAAGAACTCTGGAAGTGAGACTAACAGGCAACTTTACTTAATTAAAAAAGCTAATTACTAAATAAGCATAGTTTCTTAATTTTGTTCAGTCGATTACAAATATTAAACATTATTGTATTTTTTCTTTTAAAATTCTGATATTCTAGGTCGAATATTTCAAACGTCATTATAATTCTTTCTTGCGAAGATCAACTTGAACATACTGTTTCCTCGATGTGCTGCTTAAAGTTTACAGACTATAATGTTTACACTTATTCAAAACGCGTGGGATGAAAACATTTGCCATCATGGATGTGAGACATGCCACACAATTTGCAATTTGTAATATACTGAACATCAAAGGATGTTGAAAGCGGTATTATTAGAGATTTTAATATGCAATTCGATGCATGCCATTAAAATAGTAAGACGCGCGCAAAAAACGTTGAACTGTGGAAACGACTATCAAATAAGATCAATACCACGGTAGAAGAACTATTTTCAACATTATAATGAAGCAAAAATAATGATCTGAATAATACAGAGTTTCAGGTTTCTGTATTTTCTCGTTGAGTAAAGAAACTGTCTAGCAGAAGACCGTGACAAGTCTCGGCTTGCGTAGTTCTATTCATCTTCAACCCCCCCCCCCCCCCCCTCTTCACCCCACAGCCTTCTCAAGGACTCTTTAGACCTGAATCGAACTTTCAGCAAAGTCAACAGAAACACACGCTGACGATTTAACGATAAAAAATTATAAAAATATCGATAAATAAAATAGCACATTTAAAGTAGTCACAAGTGCAAAAAAGGAACCGTTATTCTCTATATTATACAGAACGTTTTCTTAAGGCAACTTATACGTGGGGATTTAACATGTAAATTTGGCCAAGTTTAGGAACATTTATTTCAGAAACTACCCAACAGTTTGATCTGAAATTTTTTGATGTTAAAGTATGGTACTTAAACTGCAAATTGTGCCTCAATTAAAGATGTAATGTTATTCAGTTGTTTTTAAATAATTTTTCAAAATATATAGACGTTTTTGATATTTTTTCTTACATTTTTTTGTACCGGTAATAAAAAATTAACAACACAATTAGATTAGATTAGATTAGATTAAACACTTAAAGGCTGCAAATGGGCCACAACTACCCGGTGGCAACCTATCCAAACCTCCCCCCTCCCCACCCTCCCTCATCACCTCCTTTTCGTCAATCTATTTCTAAATTCCCTTACTGACTAGCAACTCAACAACCTCCTCAGGTAGCTCATTCCATTCCCTTACCGTTCTCTCAACAAAACCAAACCTACCCAGATCACTTCTCACTACCCGACGCTGAAACTTCCAATTATGATCCCCCCTCCCTCTATAAACTCCTTCTTGCAACCTGCTCTGGATTTCCCCTCACCCTCCTTTCCCCCTAGCTGCTCTATATAGATTACACATCCTGTCACTCCTCCGTCTCTTCTCTAAGGACTCCCAACCCAGTTCCCCCACCATTGCTGTAACACTATCATAAGCCCTTACCACATTCCCTAACCTATTTTCCTCATGCCTCCATCTCCTAACTTGTCCTGTAACGTTCCTTGCCGCCCTACGCTGCACCTTCTCTAATTCCATGACCTCCCCCTTCCTATATGGATCCCACACCGCACCACCATATTCCAATATAGGCCGTACCACTGTCTTGTAAGCCATATCCTTTACCTCCCTACTAGCTCCCTTCAGATTTCTCATAACAAACCCTAAGTTTCTATATCACTTTCTTACACTTTCCTGCACCTGGTCCCCCCATCCCAAATCTTCGGCCAATATAATTCCCAAATACTTATACTTCTTTACCTTTTCTAGAACTACCCCCTCAAGAAAATACTCCCTCGCATCCCCTTTTAATTTACGCGTGAACCCAACCACTTTACACTTTCCCGCATTCAAACCCATCCTATTAACATCAACCCACGATCCTCTATCCTGTTCAAATCATCCTGCAACAACTTAGCATCCTCCACCCCCTTAATCACCCTATACAAGACGCAATCATCAGCGAGCAACCTTAATCTTGACTCAATATCCCTTACTATATCATTAATAAACATTATAAATAACAGTGGTCCCAGCACCGATCCCTGCGGCACCCCCGATGTAACTTCGATAGTTGTTGATACGCTATCCCCTACCCTTACCCTCTGCGACCTATTTGCTAGAAAATCTCCCATCCACCTTACAACCCCTTTATCTGCAATCACACTATCAACCTTCCTCATCAAAATCCCATGAGACACTTTATCAAAAGCCTTTTCAAAATCAAGGAAAACTGCACCAACCTCCTCCTCCTTATCTAGAGCCTCCCCTATGTCCTGACTGAACAAGACCTATCAATTGCGTCTCGCAAGAATACCCCTCCCTAAACCCATGCTGGCTATCTACCAACCATCCCTCCGCCTCCAACACCTCCCTAACATAATTTGCTACTACCTTTTCCATGATCTTGTTTCTTACCGAAGTGAGACTACCTGGTCTGTAATTCCCTTCTTGACTTCTATCCCCCCCCCCCCCCCCTAATGTATTGGCACTTCAAGTCCTTCCCTCCAACTCTCCGGTATAGTACCCTCCCTTAACGATTTCCTGCAGATATCCCCTACAAACCTAACAACCCCCTCCCCTCCAATTTTCAAAAATCTACACATCAACCCATCCTGCCCCGCGCCTTTCTCCCTCCCATCTTTCCTTAAACCTTTCTACTATCAAGATTCGTTATAGTGAGAGGCTTACTACCCCTCCCCCCTTCCCACTGCATACTAGAATCTTCCCTCTCTTGGAATACCTCCCCATAGTGTGAGTTCAAAGCCTCCGCTTTGTCCTTATCACTGGTAAATAACTCATCCCCAGTCCCTTTAAGTGTGGGTATTTCGCCCCCCCCCCCCTTTTCTGGTTCCTTAGATGCTGATACAACCTTCTCCCTTTACCTTGGAGTCCCTCATCATCCATTAAGTGCAGCATATAATCATCCTTTGCATCGACCTTTGCCCTATTAAGAACTCCCTCCCACTCCTTAAGTTTCTCCTTACCTTTACCTATCTTCATATACCTCTTATATATCCCTCTGCACTTCCTCTTCAACCACCTAATTCTTTTATTATAATATACTGGGTCGGTCCCACCCCCCTTAGTCACCTGCGGCACAAACCTTTCCGAGAAACCCCTATATATATCTGCAGAAAACTTCCCCACATTTCATTTACTCCCACATCCCTACGAGACCACTCTTCATACATTACCAGTAACTCCCTTTGCAAACCCTGAACATCAGCTCTATTATATCTCCATATTGTCTTGTCCCTACGTTTGCTATTATTTCCCTGCTTTCCCTCCCACCCACTACCTAGTGCTAGCTCTACTATTGGGACCCTATGATCGCTCATTCCCTCTACTACCTCCGAGTGAACCCATGCTTCCTCCGGCCTTACTAATATTACATCTAAAATGTTATTTCTCCCCACCCCACAAACCCTCGTCCCCTCTCCTACCGTTTGCACTAACACCTCATTAATAAGTTTACAAGCCCATTCCTGCCTTCTGCCTCCAAGATCCTCCCTCCCCCCCTCCCAGGGGTGCTTTTACAACCGCTTTTACAACCTTGCCCCTGCCTACATACATACCTACTACACAAGGTGCAACATTTTCTTTTATAAGCAAGGCTGCCTGCTTATCACTGTACGCAAGCGCCAAATATTATTACTGACTTCACCAATACATGATTATTTCCGTACATAAATTCGTGGTTAGCAATAATTAAAGCTGGAATTTCGGGGCGTATGGGCTGTAGCCCCCCAGCTCCCCCTCGCTGTATACGCCACTGGCTCACACAATGAACACTAAAGCACGGATTTCTTTCAGGTTCAGAAACATGGATAAACTGGTATTTCCGTTACTGATCTGGTCGTTGACTATTATAGTTACAACAGCCCAATTCAATAATTTTGGAGGACCGCAACGTGGATTCCATGGTAAGTTTCTCAATTATTATTTTTTATTATGACACCAATTTGTTAAAGTTAATATGACTTTTGAGTCGTGTAAGGATCTTTTCAAAGCTCAAATCTATATAAAAATACATACATACAGTTAATTTAGTTCCAGTAGATTGCCTAACAAACCCTGTATACAATAAAACAACTTGTACATATTTTGTATTGGTACAATTTTTGGCGTGGAGCATTTTTTCCCAAGCCATCAACTGTATTACATTGCATGACGGTTAGCTTAGCTGCCTTTGATAAATACTTATACTTGTTTACTTTATTACTTTTTTTTACTAAACTTGATAGTTTTGTGATCTGTTGTTTTATTGTAATATGGTTGTAGGCAATAAATGTTTTAATTCGGTTAAATTATAAAGTTTTGACTGTGGCTATCTTATAAGTATTGACCCATTGCTCTACACCCTGCAGCGTAAACTAAGCTGTACTTCTTACATATGTGTAGGACAACCACAGTCCTACAGCGTCTTCCATCCTCGACCCGACAAACTTCGCTCGGCCCAAAATGGGTTTGGATTTTCACAAGGAGCCCATCACAATTTTGACTCATTCTTCACTCCGAGTGGTCCCAATTTTGGTCCCCAATCTCAGGGGATATTTCCGCCCCAACAACAGGGTTTCTTCAAAGACCAGTTTTCACCTGCGATCAGGTATGTGTATTACAAACTATCACTTTCTTTTAAAACGTTTTACATATTATTAGAAACTTAAACCGCCATTAAAACGCACGACGAAGAGAGAATTTATTGCAATCGTCTGGCTCTCTATTATGGCAGTCTAAGGTAATATTAGTTATGAAAACTTGCTGCAGGTGTATATACGCCAAGGGGTTACATTCCATCTCATTAAAATAGAGATTTTAGTTGCGTCAGATGATTTGTTCTTTGCAAAAAAATAAAATAAATAAATAAATATTCTATCAACACACAACGTAACATTGAGTACAAACATTACCTACGGCAATAAGCAGCTCGTAATAGTTTAACGACGTAACATTGACGGGATTCAGTGTTGTCAGCTTAACAATGAATTTATAATTAATACTTAATTAATTAATAAATGAACTTACATCACAACAAGGTTTTTTTACCTTTTAAATAAGTCGTTTATCTGTTACAAACCCAAATCCCGCGGGTATAGAATCACTTTTTCAATATTTTGAAGCGTTCTCAAGATATCAATAAAAGCCAGTTATAGTGGACCCAAGATTACCTTACACCTGCTTTCGTCACATCCGGGGCAGTCCCAGCCAATCAATGAACCGCCCGAGACACACCTGCGCCAATACCGATCGCTGATTGGCTACGAACCAGTCGCCTGTGACGAAAGCATGTGTAAGGTAGTCTTGGGACAACTATAGTATGTTTTTCACTGGCCAACTGAAATTCTTGGCAGGTTCGTACACTACAGGTTTACATGTACCTACTCTGTTTAGTTTCCCCGGGAGCGGGTTTGGGCCCCTTGCCCCAGCCCCCCCTGCCGTGTGCCCCGCTCCAGTGACCGGGCCCTGCAACAATGCCAAATACCGAACATTCGATGGATCTTGTAACAACCTCCAGAACCCTGGATGGGGAATGTCCATGACAACATATGGACGACTTCTAGCTCCTAAATATGGAGATGGTAAGTCTCATATTATCTGATCTTACTCGCATACTTTGGAAAAAAATATGCATCCTCATTGTACCTATAGGTCTCTCACAGCAAGAAGTAAGATAGTATCAGGACCGCCCACATTTAGTTTCCAACTTAACAAGCGCGAATCACTTACGTTTTTCCCGATTATCTAGTACAATTTGGTTGCGGTAAGTTTTTTGACGGTAACGTACAAGAAAACGTGCAAGCAGGTTTCCGTCAAAAAACCTAACGCAACCAAATTTTACTAGATAATAAGGAAAAACGTTAGTGATTCGCACTTGTTAAGTTGGAAACTAATTGTGGGCGGTCCTGACTCCCCTGACACTATCTTACCTTCTTGGTGTGAGAGACCTTTAACATCCATTGCACCATTGTTTTAGTACAACTGTTTCTGGAGCTACATTTTCTACAGTGTGTATTATGTGTGGTCGCAGGTGCCAGTTCGCCCCCTGTGTCCGTCTCAGGCAAGGACCTTCCAGGATCCAGGATAGTCAGCGCAGTATTATTCCCCGACG
The DNA here is from genome assembly GCA_945910005.1 of Isoperla grammatica. Taxonomy (NCBI): domain Eukaryota; kingdom Metazoa; phylum Arthropoda; class Insecta; order Plecoptera; family Perlodidae; genus Isoperla; species Isoperla grammatica. The sequence continues at coordinate 22,086,961 of OX246745.1, forward strand.
CGGATCTCCCCGACCCTATTTGGTCCCTCGCGGCCATGCAATGGGGTCAGATCATCACTCACGATATGTCGATGGCTGCGGGAACAACTCAAGCCAGTAAGTGGTACCGATCCTTAACTTACAACAATTGCATGTTTCGTTTTTGTGCATCTGCAGTCTGTACCCTGAGGCATTTCAAATGTCAAGCAGTGGCGGCACCAGCAATATTTTGGTGGGGGGGCAGCACAGGGGCAGACAAATTAGAGGGGGGCAAACATAAATTTGGGGGGGGGGGGGGCAACTGCCCCCATTTCCCCCCCGTAGTGCCGCCACTGATGTCAAGTGTGTAATGTAACTATAGTCTCAAACCGACATCAGATCCTCATCTACGGTCGCTGTTTCAACGAATATCAACAGATTCCTGACCTTCTTTCACACATTCTTAAAGGCAGTATTCTTCTTACCGATAGAAGTAGCTCAGCGGTAAGACGCGAGACTCTAATTCGGGAGGTCGCCGGTTCGATTTCAGCCACCGGCAGTTCTGACTGAAGGTTTTTCCGAGGTTTTCCTCAGTCTTAAAGGCGAATGCTGGGACTGAGTCATACTATCAGCCCTCGGACATTCCTTCCCAACTATCCAATCACCCTAACATATCTAGTTAGTCACCTGAAGAGGGGCACCAGGTGAAGCTGGTGTGCACCCTAGAACAGGGATTCCTACAAAAATTAGCGCACAAGCTTAGGAAGTCACGCCCGCTATGTTAGGAGTTTCCAGGTATCCAGTCCCAGGTAGTAAATAATCTTTAATTGACCTGTTTAAAGTAGATGATTATGTTTGTACTATTGGACTCTACTATTTCGTAAGCATAATACTAGGATAACGCTCTGTTTGACGCGTTGATAAGCGAGCGCGTCCATATCTACGAACGTTCTGGCGAAAAGATCTCAACTCAAAGCTAATAAAAACAACAATTAACAACAATTCAAGAATGTGCATTTCAAAGCTAATAAAAACAACAATTAACAACAATTCAAGAATGTGCATTTCAAAGTTTTTTCTAATTTCCATAGCTATTATACTTCCCGATATTGTTGAATGCAGTGCTATTTGCGTTGCTAAGAATTTTCGTTGTCATTCTGTCTAGTGTTTTCGCGGTGGTCCACCACCGTTACTAACAGTTATTGAGTGTAACTTTGTAACTTTTCGAACGATTTTGCCTCAAAACTATACACCTTCAATCCACATCGAGGCTTGTGGATGGTCCAAATTTCAAGTTGATCGGACTTTCCGTTCGACCGCTATCGACAGACATAAAAACAGAACAAAAAACAAACATATAATGAAGTGCCATAAGAGTCTAGTACTAAAAAAAAACAAAACAAAAAAACAACAGAACGCAGTGCCATAAGAGTATCGTGGAGACGCTCGCTTCGCTCGCTTAACTAGTTATGTAGGGACAAGTTTAGAAATGTTCGCACTGTGGTTACTTGGCATTTTTAGTTGCTCGCCTGCTTCAGCGTAAATATCAGTTTAACTTTATGCGACCCTCTTCATCTGATATCCTAACTTGAGGAAAGAATGTGCAACGGCCGTTGAAAAGTATCAATCCTACGCATTATGATTGAGGAAAACATCAGCAAGTCAGGAATCGAACCGGTGACCTCACGAATCAAGAGCATCACCTGCCAGCGCTGTCCACCGTGATGGTATCATGAAAAAAATAACAGGGAAATTATGATAACAGATCATTGACACTGAGAATCAATCTAAAATTCAACTCGTGAATATTTCATTGCGTGTATTACGCTGAATGACACTATAATCCATGTCAAAATGGTAGATGGAAAGAGGATAAACCGTTATTGCACAAGACACGAGACATGACGTGTTTCCAGCGACGTCCGGTGTTTCACACGTCATTGCAACCTTCACATCTCTATTATAATAAGCTTTGCATTATCAGATTTAATAAACATTCAATATTAAAATAGTGCTACCAAATGTCAACAAATTGTTGCACAAGTGTGAGATTAAAAAAAAAACTCACACTCCCTTTCTAGATGCAATGTGGAGTCTATATCGGCACAATATAAAGACTAAACAGGTGTTGCAATTCCTGATTGCACGAGTGGGATAAAAGCTTAGTAAGTGCTATTTGAAACTGAAAGTCACGCAATTAAGAAGAAAATGCGTTCAGTTCAGAACTTTCAAATAAAAAGTGAACTAATCAACATATGTATCTGTGGACATGAATGAGTGCGCCTGCGTGTTCTAGTGCCGAGATTATTACCTCAATTAACAGCACGCCTGAGTGCAGATCAATGATTAGGCCAATGCCGATGCTATGTCAATATCCATATTATTGCTATTTTAGTACAGTCACACTGGGACTCTTTCACTCTTCCAGTGGTGTATTCGAGCTTGGGCGGGCCTGGGCGCCGCCTAGGCACTGTTATACCATTCCATGCACATTATATGCACATATTATACCATTACAATACATACACGGTCACGAAGTCCTACATTGCTAAACAAAGAACAGCCAGGCGTAAGAAAAACCGTTTTCTATAATTGGAGCAGCAAAAATACGCATGACCAAATATACATAGCTTCGAAACGATGGACATAAGAAATAGGTTTTTGTTGCAGGAATCAAATTTGACAGTAGTTAGGACTCCTTGTGGATAATTAAAAACGTCAAATTTCATTGTTCAATCTGACAGACAGACACTATTGGGCTAATTAACATCGAAAATCCAAAAGAAAATTCTAAATACATGTATAGCCTCTGAATTTTTGCTCAACGACGTCCCCTCAAGTTTTTTAACCCCGTTCAATTTCTGTAACATCGTTTTCCACCCACTTAAATTACCCCCCCCCCCCCCCCCCGTACACACGTAGATTCGACCGCCCAGGCACCTTATATTTTAGGAATACACCACTGCTCTTACCTTTCATTCCAAACGGAAATACGCGAGAAAGTCAAGGACAAAAACGAACATGTCTTTTTTTAAGTCTAAATTATCATCACGTCATTTAAGTATACTTAGCTTCAAAGTGGTATTTTAAAATGTTTTAGTGAGTGAAGTATTTCCAACCTTCAATTTTTGTTTGATGTTTGATCCACTGGGCGATTACGCATCCGCGCCGTAAGCTGATGACGTAGTTTAGGCCTAGGCCTAGGCCATAGCGTGTCCGCCAACAATATACGTAGTTTCTCTTTATAACCCACAAGAAACAGATCGGTTGTCGGTTGTTCTCAAAATAAGTCTCCTCAGTATATCAGTACTTTTCCCTGATATATGAGATACATTCATTTTATTCATTGTTCATTATTATTTTGTCATGATTATTTGTATGTATACTAACTTATACACCTCTTCGGGGTTGTAGTTCATGCGTTGCTTGGTGTGTGAATCCAGAAATGACGATATTCAATGTATATTTTTGTTTTTCGAAATAGTATTGCGTACTGAGACTTTTAAATACTAGCTCTAACGGGAGGATATTAAAATAAGTTTAGCGTGTATATATATATATATATATATATATTGACTAAATTTAACGTTCACATTAGCGCATGCTTATTTCTAGTATATAACTTACAAAGAGAATTTTCTCATTATTTCAAGAGGTGTTGCTAAAGAAGATGTCTTTGCTATCCTTGATTTATTTATGTCGGACTAACACAGTACAGAATATGGTGGCACTAATAAAAAAAAAAAGTGGCCGTCATCTAAAGAGTTCATTCGAGCTCTGCGAAATGCCGTCTCCTCTTACCCCCACCAGTGCCCGCACAAGGACGAAGAGAGGCAGTGAGAGATCTAATCTCTATAATAGACCATCAAGCTGTCAACCAAACCTGTCAACGATCTTCCAATTAAATAAACCATCTTTCAATACAAATTAATTCCTTTATTCTAATTACATTAAATGTAATTCTATCGTTATTAATTTTTTGTGAGTTGATATTCGTCGTTGTTGTTCGTCCGTGCGCGGGCACTGGGAGGGGTAAGAGGGGAAGGCATTTCGCAGAACTCGAAGGAACTCTTTAGATGACGGCCACTGTAGGGGTGGAACTCCAAAATTAACTCGTTCTTGACACTTGATTGATTTTTTGTCACTTTCTCACGGCTTGATCATGGACCCAGACCGAAAACCAGCGAACTGTGAAAGGGTTCCTTGAAACGAGAAGCCCATGTTATGTCGTAACGCATTGTTTTGCAGAACCGCACGCCACGAAGTGCTGCTCCTCGGACGGCCTTGAGGTCAAGTCAAAGGAGTCCCGCAATGTTGCCTGCTACCCCATTGTGATCCCACTCGATGATCCAGTCTACTCCAAGACTGGGCAACATTGTATGAACTTCGTACGAACCACTACCGATATTGATCAAGGATGCAATCCTGGATTCAAGCCAGCCGAGCAAGTAAGATTATTATTATATTGTGTAAAAGTGTAAAACCAGTGGTTTCATGTTTTTATAACACGGTCTTTTGCTTTTGATTGTATTAGTATAGACATTCTTTAAATCAGTTTGCTTTCAAAACAATACATGCCATCAACAATAGGACGTGTTTTGCTGACAATACAAAATAAATACAAAAAGCTACACATTTTGTTCAAGGCCTGCTGAATTTTGTGTAGTGTCCACGAGTTTCTTAGAATTCTCGGACTATATCATTAACGATAAGTAGAGACGTTTGTTTTTCGGAATCCGCGATAAAACGAAATTCATTATTTTGTGTTGTAAGAACTTTTTTTTTGACAGATGTCGGCATGTTGGCCATGAAGGATAAGGAATCAAATCGCGAAATAACACCATATTTTAGTAACGCGAATTGAGTGTTGAAATAGCGAAATAACACCATTTTCAGCATTTTTAACTACTTACAGTAAAAATTGCATATTTTACGTAATAATTACTACTTTTGACCCTAAGTCGGTAAAACAGTTTAGTCTCAAACTGTTTACCAACCACATTTTGGCCGATGGAAAAGTGGTTTGCAGCTTTGCTGGTAGATAGCGTTGCTCAAAATAAAGCGGTGTGAAGCGAGTGAAAATTTCCGTTGCTTCGAAACTTCCTGATTTCTCCATTTCCATTATAAAAATAACACCGAAATAGCACCACATTTTGGTTTAGAATAAAACGACTTTTTTTGAAAAATAAAACCATTTTCAACGTTGTTACTCGGAACGGAAGTACTATAGTTGAAGCGTTTCAGCCCTTGATAAAAATGTTTGGTAATCGACAACGCATAGAGTTACATGATCGCTCACTCATACAGATCTCGATCGCCATCGTTGTCGATCGATATACCCCAAGTCACATAATTACAGTGCAGTTGTCAGCTCCCTGAATTAGGTCAGAAAGTAACACAACCACATTTTTTTACTATAAATGTAGACACGGTTCTAAAATGAATATAAATACTTTATTGTCAATCATGCATTGTCTGTCGTGAATTTTCTATCATAACCAATTTTAATAAAGTTTATAGGAGCAATGTCGTTGGATCGATAGCAAACAGGTATTAGTGTGAAAAATGCTAGAATTGCTAAATGCCGAATGTTTCTTATAATTTACATAAATACTCGTCTAAACCAAGTGAAAAACTTGAGCAAGTAAATTACATATTCATACTTGTGGGTGTTTGTGTGTCATGAGTTGCTATTAGCCTATAACAATTCATATTTGTTATAATATAAAAAAGAATACATGCAAACTATTAACACTATGTTTTAGCGTAGGCCTATACATTTGTTTAAAAATGTAGCTAAGACATGCCTTCTGCAATAATAAAATAATAAGTAGGCCCTAAATGCGTCTTAATAGATTAGCTTACTGAGTATACGAAAAAAGGAATCGAAACCAATTCAAACATTGTGCGTGTAGCACTGACAAATCTTAGTTTATAGTGCGTAAAAATTGCAATCGATCTTATCATCTCAACTCATTCGACCAAAGTTGGCAAATGAACAAACCTTTATAGGCTCCGAGATTAGCCACTGATGGCGCCACTGAAATGACAGGCAGCGCTCCTCGTGGCGCTCGCGAGCAACCCTTGACTGAACAAGTGGATGTCTTCCTATGTAAAAAATGTCAAACTGTGATAATTATTTAATTAAATACGGCTCTATACAAATTTTTGCAGACTATGAATCCAATCAGTCTTTCTAAAAACGAAACACCTTATTTAAAGCAGGGCATGTTTTAGACTTGACTGAAGTTAAAACTGGCACATTTTGCCAAATAAATTCGAAGGTTGTACGACAGACTTCTGTCAATTTACCGCCATATGAAGTCTGCATTGAGGTAACCTAAAACCTAAAAGTAAATAAGTTATAATTTTATAATGGAAATTATGTTCAAAGTTGCTAACATTAATTTTAATGGGACTTATGTGTTTTTATTTTTTTATTTTTAACCTCGTTCGTATGCCTAACAGCTGATGAATAGGCCTAGGTCTATGACAGAGAAGTAGTAAAATTGTAAAAACTGATATCAGATATGATGGCTAGGCCTAGGCCCCTACACGAGATGAAGAAGTACATATCAGGTAGGGCCTAGATAAGCTTTAAATTACATAGGTGTACGTAAATATCATTTTATAGGAGACCTGTCAGTGTCACCTAGACCATAGGTTGCGCCCACGCCCACTTCTCGTTCTGACATAACCACACAATTTGTTGGAATTGAACTGGTAGGCCTAGGCTATATCCATGTATGACACACGTAAACCTTCATTGGCCTAGCCTATGCCTTAAGTAAACAATCAAGAATAATATTATTTTGTACATACCTATGAACATAAGAGGCTGTTGACTGCCTGTAACCACTTTTCTCGCCTGTCCGCCTCCCAAGGCCTGCCAGGAAAACTGTAAAATTTCACTTCCTCCAAAGTATTGGAAATGCGCTGTGCGCATCCTACAATGCAACACGATTTCCTAGAACGTCTACCACTTGTAGTAGCATCCATTATTTAATCAAATTTAAATTACGTTTAAAATAAACAAGACAGCACAATGTTATACTACCGCCATTTTAACCTGCGCCTAAATCTTTCAGTCAGGAGTAGCTAGATTTCACCGCAAGTCAGCGCTGTAGGTACCATGGCTCGGCTGCATTCACAATACAGGCTAGGCTCGCTTTTCTCATGACACCTAGTGGCGCGCTCCCTCCGCAACGCGGCGGCGAACTGTAGAACTTTTAACGTTGCGTTGTCCCAATCTCGTTTTTTGCAGCACTTCATGGCTCATTTCGGGTACTTAAACGTTAAAATGTACTACATGGCTACGCTTATAACGTGGTTAATAGTAGTCCTCGAAGTTTTATAAGGCAAGCGGGATAAATTGCGCCGCCATTCAATCTACTGAGTAGTGTGACAAATGTTAGCACTGTAAGGTGTGGGTGTCACGCGGTACATAGGAGGTCGGCTGAAAAATGAGTTTTCTGTATATGTTGGTGGGTTGAGAGTTCGACTTAACTCTCGTGTACATCTAACAATCAATGCAAAACTAAACTAATTTTTGGAAAGCCCGGCGAAAGCTGGGCACAAAATCTCTTGTGAAACTGTGGGGTAAGGATTGCTAATGCTAACCCGGGAACCTCAAGTAGGCTTACCCTTGGGAGTGTTAGAATCCTTGATTGGACAGGTTTCCTGTCAAAAATGTGTGAAGCCACATATTGTCAGAACATGTTTAAAATAAATCCATAGTCTTAAAAGTAAAAAGGGTTTGTTAAATAATTGCCAGTAACAACAATATATTATTTTTTTACTTCTCGTTTCTATTCTGTTGCATTATTTTATTTTCACATGTAAATGTCTATATATTATTAATTATGTTTAAATTGTATTGTGATGTTTTTTCTTTGGACCCGCTCCGCTGGTCTAACGCCGAATTATGCTTCTCTAGGATGAATAATAATAATAAATATTATTTTAATATTATAGTAAACAAAAATTAAAATTGAAATAATAGTAATAACAATATAAATATTATTAATAATAATAATAATAATAAAAATAATAATAATAATAATAATAATAATAATAATAATAATAATAATAATAATAATAAAAATAATAATAATAATAACAATAACAATAACAATAATAATAATAAAAACAATAATAATAATAATAATAATAATAATGATAATAATAATAATAATGATAAGTACAATAACAATAACAATAACAATGACAATGACAGAAACAATAACAATAACAATAACAATTACAATAACAGTAATAATAATAATAATAATAATAATAATAATAATAATAATAATAGTAATAATCCACATGGAAATACTTGACATTACATCCGTATTGTCCGTATAACATGTAAACACCGGCTTTGACCGAGATTGACGATTGTTTAATTAAGCGAGCGAAGCGAGCGTCTCCACTTGACTCTTATGGCACTTCGTTCTGTTTTTTTCTTTGTTTTTTTTGTGTTTTTTTTTTGTTTTTGTTTTTATGTCTGTCGATAGCGGTCGAACGGAAAGTCCGATCAACTTGAAATTTGGACCATCCACAAGCCTCGATGTGGGTTGAAGGTGTATAGTTTTGAGGCAAAATCGTTGGAAAAGTTACAAAGTTACACCATAGTTACTGCAAAATATTTTTCTGAAACAAAATGGTGGCAAAATGTGAGATAGCCATATTTTTTTAAAGCTTTTTCCGATCACGAATTTGTTCATGTTATGGCGATTTGATAAATATTGGCAAAGTTACACAAAAGTTACTCGAAAATATATTTCTGAAACACAGTAACAGTAAAATGTGAGGTGGCTATCTTATAGTAAATTTTTGTCCGGTCACGAATATACTAATGTAAACGCGATTTGATACATATTAGAGGCAGAAATTACATTTCTATTGCTGTCAATAACTGTTAGTAACGGTGGCGGACCGCGGCGAAAACATGACAGCGAAAATTCTTAGCAACGCACATTGCACTGCATCCAACAATGTCGGGAAGTATAATAGCTATGGAAATTAGAAACATTTTTGCAATGCGCATTCTTGAATTGTTGTTAATTGTTGTTTGTATTAGCATTGAAATCTTTTCGCCAGAAAGTTCGTAGATATTGACGCGCTCGCTTATCAACGCGTCAAACAGAGCGTTTTCCTAGTCTAGTATCATGTGATTAGTGAAGTTAAGGTAGACACATGGAAATACATGACATTACGTTCGTATAACATGTTAACGCCGGTTTTCACAGAGATTGTATAATTATTGTGATGCATCCAATAAAATAATAAGGCAAAATAAGACAAAAAGAAATTAATAATAATTATAACAATAATAATAATACAATATCAAGACCTGTCCCACCGAAGAATCAAACGATGATTGAATGATTGATAACAGTTTTTAAAAATATCTCATGGTTGCAACAATACAATCATACAAAGCCTACTATAATCAATCTCTATTTATTGCAAGTATTGCCCAAAACCAAGAGCTTGCAAACCTTATGGCCACTACTCGATGAATAAATATGTACTTAATTCGTTCTATATTCCCGACCCAACCACGCCATTATTCAGCGAGTCTAAACATATAGCGAATCATTCTGCTACGGATTAGAGTGAATGGCCACTCATTAAAAATTCGATTAAAAACAACCTCAGTACTAATGGCTATAATTTTATAAGGTTATATAACAATGAAATTGGTCCACTTCTGCTATTCAAATGAGATAGAAAGTCCGGCAAAAACTTAAATCCTTTGTGGTAGGTAGGACATAGAGTAAAAGCCATGTTAATGTCAGTCTCATTTCCGGTATATGCAAATAAAATAGTTGGATCAGCACAGTGCTTAGGTTTCAAAATACTATTTTGCTTAAGTGTTTGACACAGTCTCCGTCAACCGATGAATAGATTAACTCTGTCAACAGCCGCCTCTAGTGGTGAAGTAGCAACTATTTCGCTAACCAAATATGTCTTAGCTGTGGGTGCAAATTCCCCACAAGCAAGGACACACATGCACTTCGCATAATGTGTTTATTTTACATTTGAACCAAGGTTTTTAAGGAACGCACTTCACGTTGATTTCTCGACCGAAAGCTAGTCAGGGCCGTTCGCGATGGTTCATGCGTTAGGACTCCCGAACAACAATTTTTGTTAAAAAACTTAAAATAAATTTTAATGTATTTAAATTTTAAATTTAAAATTTAAACTAAAAATTTTAAATTTTATTTTGTTACATAACAGAGAAACATTCATAAGAGCTCTGAGTTCTATTCATAGTTCCCACGTGACGTCACAGCGGCCATGATTGCGACACAATTGATGCGGACTAATCCTAGATCATTGGCAAATACTATTGAAATTTGATAAATAAGCCTAATTTAGAACTTAAAAAGTAAACAAAAGTAATAAACAAATAAAATATTAACACACATACCAATTGTATCTCGAAAACAGACTGAATTTTTAAGAACTAAGAATTTCTGTGTTCTACCACAACAGCCTTCAATTGTTTCTCCATGGTAACGTCAAAGTTTGATCACAAATGTGGCCGCTACGCGCAAAGATGTGACGTACGTGCATTGTGCAACCTATGAATAGGAGATGACATAGGCTATTTTGTTTTACTTGGTAATAATTTTGAATAATTTTTCAAGCAATAATAACCAGCAGAAATCCCGCGTTCCGCAAGATAGGTAAACAAAAGCCCTGAATCCCGTAGGTTTAGATCGAGATTTTCTATCGACGGGTACGAAACCAACCCAGATATCGAAACAGCGGAAACCCAAGGCCTAAGAGACCAGCTTTACAGACAGTAGACAATAGAAATACATGATGGTGTATGTTCAATGTTCATTTTGGTAGTACACCTTTTATTGCAAAATATACTTACGAGTTACATAATCGTGGTGAAGTGAATTCAATCATGCAACAATAGAATATTTTCTGACCACGACAACAAAGACTTCGTCAAGGTGGTCAATTAAATCATTTCACAAATCTATTCAAGGCTTGCCATCTTTTCACGAGTTCTCAGACTCTGATTGCCCATTGTGGTTCGAGAAATTAACGGAACGGGTGTTTTAATGATTTCGTCTCTTGATCGAGATATAATATCTAGTGCTTGAAAGCGCATTCAGTTGCATTGCCACCCTTTTAAACCTCCACCACTATCGTTTCTATCGACATTAAGTTACATAGTAATAGCACAGACAACTAATTTGTCTTTATTTTTTCCTTTTTTTCTTTTACATATGCAATCAGTTTAAACACACAGTTCAAACATACAAGAAAAATATGATAAGAATAATGGACGAATTTAAGTACCGGTATAAAAATACTTTTCTTCCAATTGACCCTGCTTACAAGTTAAACAATATTAAATGCGTTAAAGTAACATTATCATTACTCTACTATTATACTTAATACCTAGACAGAAAAAAACTTACGGTATACACTTTACCAGTTTAGTTTACATACATTTGTATTCTTAAAGTTAAACTAAACTAAACTTAAGTACTTAGGCCTAATTAAATCGGAACTAAGACTGAGGAAGGCAAAAGGCAAAAGGTCACTTTATATATATTCATTAATAATTGAAACTTATAGACAAATGCCGTGATAGCATTCCAATTTATTTTACCTCCAATTATTAATTCCAGACTTGTAGTGTTATACCGGTACTTAAAAACATTCTAGTGTTAATCTTAAGTTGTGATTTCATTAAAACGAGTCTGCGGGAATCAGACCTCAAAAAGCGAGATTTTTTTCGTTTTAATGATACCTTGTGAGTGAGCTAAACCTCACGGAAACCGTCGGTTAGGGTTACCGGCAGCCGCTATCGAACCGGCGACCTCCCGAATTAGCCTTACTGCTGAACAATCTCTATCGGTAAATCCCAAAACAAAAACACAATTTGTACCAGCGCGCCTGCAACGCCAGATGGCGAATACCGAGTGAAAGCAGTAAAAACACTTTTCGTTGCAATCTTTCCATTTAGAAATAAGATTACTTTTATAATGGAATTGGATTTGGATGATGAGATCAGAATAAGTAGATCAACATCGGCAATGGAAATTTGTTCCGTAATGTCGAAGCTGTAATTGCACAGTGTAAAGATAGTCAAACAGTACGGAAATTAGACCAATTTTTTTTGCAATAAACTCATGCGTCCGCCGATCTAATTTCATAGTGGTCATCGAGTTGACTGTGTTGCTTACCTAAGCCAGTACTTGTTCCCAGATTGTGTCGCTTAACTAACCTACTACCACAAATAACAAATGTGTTATCTGTGCTACTACAATTAATTTCCCAGATTGTGTCGTCAATCTAACTCAATATTTGTTCCCAGATTGTGTCACTCAATACCTTTTTCCAAGATTGTCACTTAATACTTGTTCCCAGATTGGTCGCTAACCTCACTCAATACTTGTTCCCAGATTGCGTCGCTGACCCAACTCAATACTTGTTCCCATATTGTGTAGCTAATTTAACTCAATACTTGTTCCCAGATTGTGTCGCTAATCTAACTCAATACTTGTTCCCAGATTGGTCCCTAACCTCACTCAGTACTTGTTCCCAGATTGCGTCGCTAACCTCACTCAGTACTTGTTCCCAGATTGTGTCGCTAACCTAACTCAATACTTGCTCCCAGATTGTGTTGCTAACCTAACTCAATACTTGCTCCCAGATTGTGTCGCTAATCTAACCCACTACTTGTTACCCAGATTGCGTCGCTAACCTCACTCAGTACTTGTTCCCAGATTGTGTCGCTAACCTAACTCAATACTTGCTCCCAGATTGTGTTGCTAACCTAACTCAATACTTGCTCCCAGATTGTGTCGCTAATCTAACCCACTACTTGTTAGATTGTGTAGCTAATTTAACACAATATACTTGTTCCCAGATTGTGTCGCTAACCTCACTCAATACTTGTTCCCAGATTGCGTCGCTGACCCAACTCAATACTTGTTCCCATATTGTGTAGCTAATTTAACTCAATACTTGTTCCCAGATTGTGTCGCTAATCTAACTCAATACTTGTTCCCAGATTGGTCCCTAACCTCACTCAGTACTTGTTCCCAGATTGCGTCGCTAACCTCACTCAGTACTTGTTCCCAGATTGTGTCGCTAACCTAACTCAATACTTGCTCCCAGATTGTGTTGCTAACCTAACTCAATACTTGCTCCCAGATTGTGTCGCTAATCTAACCCCCTACTTGTTACCCAGATTGCGTCGCTAACCTCACTCAGTACTTGTTCCCAGATTGTGTCGCTAACCTAACTCAATACTTGCTCCCAGATTGTGTTGCTAACCTAACTCAATACTTGCTCCCAGATTGTGTCGCTAATCTAACCCACTACTTGTTAGATTGTGTAGCTAATTTAACACAATATACTTGTTCCCAGATTGTGTCGCTAACCTCACTCAATACTTGTTCCCAGATTGTGTCGCTAACCTAACTCAATACTTGTTCCCAGATTGATCGCTAACCTAACTCAATACTTGTTCCCAGATTGTGTCTGTATCGCACTACTTGGACTTGTCACTCGTCTACGGACCGAACCAGCAAATGGCCGATGGACTGCGCGAATTCCGAGGGGGTCGTCTTATGACAGAGTATCGACAGGGAAGGCCTTTCCCTCCTCCAGCTGCAAACAAGTCAGCTGCTTGCGACCAGGTCGAGGAAACGGAGCCTTGTTATCAAACAGGTGAGCTATAGTGTTGACAAGATTGGTACTTGTAAACTTAAGTATAGGCCCTACTTTGATCAAATCTCTATACTTGTCGCTAATTTCGTGAAACACCGGGGTTTTTGCTACCCTTCTTGAAAATGTCTAGAAACCTGTGAAACCGAAATAAACGTTTGTTTTGTTTTAAATTAATATTAAAGGCATGCATACTAGAAATAAATTTGATTTCACATAGCCTATAAATCTATTCTATCAGTACAATAATCTGTAACGAAGAGTTATTTATTTCATTTGGTTGATTTCTCATACGGGCTTTAGTGACATTATGACACGTTTTCCCCACCATAAATATTTCGTTGCCAGTCATCGAAATGAAATAGTTTTGTATCAGACAGTTAACATCTTATCTAGTAACTAATTAAAACACGTGTGCACCTACCCTATTCATTGTTAACAACTGAACCATCACTGTACACAATGTAAACATTCGAGATTTCAACGAACTATGCCTAACAAATTTCAAATATCCCGCCGAACTTCTGATTAAAATCGATACAAATAATGTCTGTAATTTTTCACAACAATGGGAAATCTCAGTTTTCGATGAAATCACGATGTCTTCATTTGTGTGTCAAAAGTTCACGTATTGAAAACGAATCAATACTCCGATTAAGATGTAGTTTCAAACTCACGAAATGATCTCGGAAACCCGGTCGAGCTAACGATTTCAAGACTTGCGGGTCCAGGGTACGGCGGGGAGGGGGGGGGGGGGGGGAGATTGAAAGTGAAATTGCGCTATTGTCTGTGCCTAATCGCACTCTTTACCGTAACTATCCGTAACCATCTCGCCGCGGGCCAAAAGAATCATAGAACGTGATCTTCCAGCAATATTTGGCTCGAGTTTGTGTTATTCGGTCTATCAAACATTGTTGTCAAATTCGTGAAATGTCTTTAGTAAAATATGTAAATAGTCCAATGGACCATGGGTCACAAGATCGAGTAAGTTGTTTGTTTGCCTAAACTATGTGTAAATCATTGCTTTCATAAGTGTGCTTTCGCTTCAAGTCGTTCAGGGACGTTCATATCATAAGTAATTCCTGTAGCCTAATCCAGTACACTCAGTAATCGGATTTAGTTAGGTACCCTCAAGGAAAACTTAAACGTGGAAATAACTGTATGTGACGATTTATGGAACGAAAGTTGAGACACAAAGCTATATTTAAAGTTCATGGACATAATTACTTACTAGTACAATAATAATCATTTTTCGTAGGAATACCAGTGATAGGGTGCACACCAGCTTTACCTGATGTGCGGCCCTCTTCAGGTGACTATTACTAGGTATGTTAGGGTTTTTGGATAATTAGGATGGAATGTCCGAGGGCTGTTAGTAGGACTCAATCCCAGCATTGGCCTTTACGGCTGAGGAAAATCTCGGAAAAACCTTCAGTCGGGAGTGCCGGTGGCCGGAATGAATCAGACGACCTCCCGAATTAGAGTCTCGCGTCTTACCGCTGAGCTACCTCTATCGGTGCCGAGGCTGAATAAACAACTGAACTGAACTGAACTGAACTGAACTGAACTGATGATGATGATGGTGATGATGATGATAATATGTTTGCTTTGCTCTCCTAATTTGGAAACCATGCTAAAGTTGTCTCAAGACTAGCTTACACAATGCTTTCCTCACAGACAACGGGCTCATAGCCAATCAGCGATCGGTATTTGCGCAAGTGAGCCTCGGACGGTTCGCTGGTTGGCTATGAGTGCCTCGCCTGTGACGAAAGCATATGTAAGGTAGTTTTGGGCCAAGTATAATCAAGACGATAAGGAATGGATGAGGAATGAAGACGACAAATCGTCACATGATCCATAACGCATCCAGGATTCGAATTTCGAACCATGTCTTTTCAGATGAACAACTGATGATGAAACATGTCCACTACTCCGGAGTATGAGCAAGTGTATGAGTGTTGAATGCAAGTCTTGTTGCTTCTTAGGTGACGCCCGAGCCAACCAGAACCCACAGCTCACCATCTTCCAGATCATTCTGCTTCGTGAGCACAACCGAGTAGCCAACGCGCTGGAGAAGATCAACCCTCACTGGAGCGACGAGACTATCTTCCAGGAAGCCAGACGCATCTGCATCGCGGAACACCAACACATCACATACTACGAGTGGTTGCCCATCTTCCTTGGTGAGCGCTGAGCACACTGCGTGGGCTTTTGCTGTTATGGCAGAACCGGAACTAGGGACGCTGGGTTTTCCAAATTCCGAGGGGGGCTCAACTTCGCGGAAAAGGGACCAAGCACTGGGGATTTGGGGGGCTTAGCCCCCCATTAATAGCACCGCAGGCGAAATTCTTTAAACCCCGTTTTTAGAGTGTGTTCTAGAAAAAAGTGCCGTGAAAACAATGCCAAAATAATGCATATAAAATATATTTATACATGATAATGGCGAAATACATTATTTTAATCACTTTGAAAGCATCCAAGATAAAAATAGAATCATAATCATAAAAAAAATTAAAAAACTTTTTTTGAAAATTGAGACCTCAAAATGATAAATATATATGTATATATATATATATATATATAGGTCTAATTTTTCTTTTAGTCAGAATATTTGCTTGGGTGCTTCAGCCCCTGAGCACCCACATAGTCGGCGCCCCTGACCGGAACCCATCATAACAGACTTTTGGCCCGGTAACTCGTGATGTTAATTGGCTGCATGTATGTCCACCTAGCCGGCGCAACTCCCGATTTCGGTATGTCTTTAAATTGTCTCAAATGTAAATCAAAATATATCATCCTGTAGAGAATTTAGGGTTCGTTCTTATGAATGTTTCTTTGTTCCAATCAATATTTCCGTTTTTCATATGTTCTTGATTACATTTTGATGTGTGATGTTGCTGGACACTTTTCACACCTGGAAATATTTATTGGAATAAGAAACCATTATAAGAATGAACATTACATTCTCTATAGGATGACATGTTTTGATTTTATTTTGGGACAATTTAAAGCCAGCAATTATAACAGACCAAAATCGGTTGTTCCTATACATAGAGGTAGGTGAACAATCATACAGAGCCAGGTTGGTACCTTCCAGCTTAAGGAGCTTCAAACAGCGTAAACCTGTATAATCTTGACTTGTCCATCATACTATTCGATCCATTCAGCAGGATTGAGCATAAAACCTGTGTGATGAGAGTAAGACACACATATTGTCATCACGAAAGAGTTTCTTGTTTTGGATTTCAGGATGGGAGAACTCGAGACGCCACGGTCTCATCTACGATACCCCTCACTACACGGGAGACTACAACGCTAAAGTAGACCCTTCTGTTCTAAATGGTCACGCGACTGCCGCCTTCAGATACTTCCACACCAACATCCAAGGATTCCTGCAGTAAGTTGTTCAATTCGTTCAACTTCACTACCTTTATACTTTCTAGAGTCTATAAGTCATGCCTATAACGGTCAGTTATCCTATTGTTGAATTACATTCAGTGATTAATCAAATTAAATTTATTAAAACTTATACATTTTATTCAGGAATGTCTCTCTTCTTTTCAATTGATATTACTGGAATAGTATTTGGATGCAATTACAAATAAAAACATGTGAAAACTAGACAGAAATGTCCCGAATCTCGGGTTTGAACGAACCCAGATAAGACATTAAAAAAATCAGAATCTTGAAGAAGTTTGTGTTATTTTCGATTCAAGTATCCTCAATCTCTCCAGACTTTCCAAAAAAATATGGACTTTTTTTAGTGGAAAATATGTTTCAAACAAGCGTTTGCTTTTAGATAATTCAGTTCTAGTTTATATTATAAAGTTCTAGATAGATATTGTACATTTCTTAAACACACTTAAAAATTTAAAAAGATTAACCATTTAGGTGATGTGATTTGTAAAGGTGTTCTTGTATTTCAGTTTGATCAACGAGCATCGCCAAGGGTACAACTCTCTCCGACTAAGCGACCACTTCAACAGACCTGAGATCATCGAGCACGGTGACAACTTTGACGAGCTGATTAGAGGAATGGCTACACAGAGTCAGCAGACCACTGACCAGTACTTCACGAGCGAGGTACGTTAGGCTGGTGTCACACTATGCGTTGCTGACGCTCCGCGGTTGGCCTCTACCTGTCACACTATATTGCGGTAGCAGGATAGCACGTTGATTAAAATCCGAAGAATGCCAGATAAAATTAAGTAAGAACACGTGGCTCTGTGCATGGGTGTCCCCAGGGGTGGCAAGGGGTCACTTAGTGCTGTGCTCATAAAAACACGAATTAAATTTAAATTTAACCATGTTTAGAATAAGTTTTATCTGTTCTGAAAAAAATTGGGAAATGTTCCATTTTAAAATAAAACAAATAATGATAATAATAATAATAATAATAATAATAGTAAAAATAATAATTAATAATAATAATAATAGCAGATAACATTTAAACTTGTTCTGACTACACAGATTTTTGATAGGAACCCTGTTCTAAGCAAGGATTCAAGGAATATAACACTCCCAAGGGTAGCCTACTTGAGGTTCCCGGGTTAGCATTAGCAATCCTAACCCCACAGTTTCACCAGAGATTCTGCGCCCAGCTTTCGCCGGGCATTCCAAAAATTGGGTTATCATGGTACTGCTGGTAAGGAGCCCCGAGGCACCCTACCAGGCTGACCCAACATACATAAGGAAAATTATTTATTCGGCCGATGTCCTATGTACCGGGTGACACGTGCACCATACATTGCTAACATTTGTCACACTACTCAGTAGATTGAATGGCGGCGCAATTTATCCCGCTTGCTTATAAAACTTCGTGTACTATGATTAAGCACGTTACAAGCGTAGCCATGTGGTAAATTTTACCGCTTAAGTACCCGAAATGAGCCGTAAAATGCTGTAAAAACCGAGATTGGGGCAACGCAACGTAAAAAGTTCTACAGTTCACCGCATTGCGGAGAGAGCGCGCCACCAGGTGTCATCAGAGGCGAGCCTAGCCTGTATTTCTATAAAGGTTTGTTCATTTGCCGACTTTGGTAGAATGAGTTACAATTTTTACGCACTAGACATTGTATCAGTGCTACACGCACAATATTTGAATGAGTTTCGATTTCCTTTTTCGTAATCATGCAGTAGGCTAATCTATCAAGACGCATTTAGAGCCTACTTATTGTTTATTATTGCAGAAGGCATGTCATTTTTGCATTGCATTTCATTTTATTAGCAGCCTTAGAAATTACATAACATACAATAAAATAGCTTAGTCTTAGCTACATGTTTAAACATATCTATAGGCCTACGCTAAAAAATAGTGTTAATTGTTTTTATGTATTCTACATTCTTTTCAATCGCAATATTATTTATATAATGTAACAAGCTATAGCAACTCATGACACACAGAAACGCCCGCAAGTATGAACGTATAATTTACTTGTTTTCACATGGTTCAGACGAGTATTTGTGTAAATTATAAGGAAAACTCGGCATTTAGCAATTCAAGTATTTTTCACATCATACCCGTTTGTTATCTACCCAACGACATTGCTTCAACAAACTTTATTAAAATTGGTTCTTATAGAAAATTTACGACAGACAGTGCATGATAAATCACAGTATTCGTGTTTAACTAGGGTGCAACTGCTTATAGTTGTCCCGAAACAACCTTATACCGACGCGTCCATCATAAACGAGAGTTTCGTGGCCAATCAGCGATCGGTATTTGAGATTGCGGCTGACCGGTTGGCTACGATTCACTTATCTAAAACGAAAGCATCTGTAAGTTTGTTTTGGGAGAAGGACATTATACTTGTTTGGCCAAAACACGACAGCAATTCCACGTGTGACTTTATGACCACGGTTACTTATGACGACGGAAAAACGATGCCTCGCATGGGCACCGACAAGAGGGGGGGGGGGGGGGGGGGGCGAGGGGGTACTGCCCCCCCCCCGGGTTGACCTTCACATACCTGTTGAAGCCTCAATGAAAATTGTGCATGCCGCATTATTTACCAATAGGAGTAAATTCTGCTAGTAATTGCTGGTGTCCAGCCACCTTAATTAGCATAAGTATAAACATTAGCATAAGTAGTGTAGATTATTAAACCAATCTCAAATAAAATGCAAGACCTTCATAATGTGTTTGTTATCCACAAGGAACATACTAAAATGTGGTAAGTTCTCGGTTCTCCAGTTGTTGTTTTTTTTTCTCGGAACTTTACTTTAGTCAGGCATTGTTTATTGTTATTCAGTTGTGCAGGACAGTGGTGCATGTTACATGGTAAACAGTCCAGAAGTGTCAGGTTCGTTGTCACTGTCTGCTACTTGAACTAGCTGTTGTGTTTGTTTGTGTTTTCCTTCTCTCTTGCTTGTGTATGTGTGTGTGTGTGCGTGCGTTTATTCAAAACTGTAAGAATGACTTCATTGTCAAGCGCAAGGCATTGATTTTAACAATTTATTCCTTTTTTATTTTAGAATCTGTTGTATACATTTATAAAAGTTAACATAGATACCAAACAAATGTGGAACATAATAACCACACACACTTAACAAGATCTCGTTACAAGCTAGACATACCTGAGTACAAATCTGCGTTATTTGAGAAAGCTGTTCAGTATATAGGTTTAAGGTTTTATTATTGTCTACCAGGAAATCTGCGTAATTTATCTAGCTGTAAGATATTTCGTTTTAGGGTAAACGCTGTTTTTCTAAACAATTGTCTTTATGATTGGGATAATTTTTTTAACTTAAATACTAACCTAGATTTAGTTAATTAATTGTGAACAGTTTTATATTAAATTAACCTGTAACCATTGGCTATGTAGAATATCACATGTTAACATTCTTTGTCAAACAGTATGTGATCTATTTGCAATAAATAAATAAAATATGAAATATTGGTGAACCAGTTCACTTGTCGGCGTTGTGGCCACTGGTTTGGCATAGGTACGTTACGTTGGGTTTTGTAACTTCGCGTATCACCCACTCATCGTCTCGATTAGCCTCGTCGCCTAAATGATACGTTTAAATTATGATGCCCAGATATTACCAAGAAACACATATAGATTAATTATTATTATGTACAATTATTAATATGGTTGCTATTATAATTACGTACTCCTTACATTTGTTGGTTTCGTTTGCGACTTAGTAAAGTCGTTCTGCAGTAACTTTGTGAATGCTGACGTGGACGTCATAGTTGAATGAGGCATTGGCCAACCAAATGCCAGTATTTGAAGAAGACGGCCGCTGATTGGCTCCGACTCACTCATCTATGAGGTCAGCATTCACAAGGTTGCTGTGGTACGAAATGATAGAACGAACAAATCTACGATATTGTTTTTACTTCATGAATGTATACGGTATTGTTATCATCTTCCAGATCACCAAGTTCTTGTTCCGCAACAATCAACCCCTGGGCCAGGATCTTCGCGCTATTGACATCCAGAGGAACCGCGATCACGGACTGGCCTCTTACAACGACTACAGAGAGTTCTGCGGCCTCACGAAAGCCAGGACCTTCGAAGAGTTCGGAGATCTTATCACCCGCGAGGTAATTTTACCACTACACCTTCTGTCTGGTCGTCTTCGTGGTAGCAATGTTATCGATTTAATAGGCCCACCATCCGGATTCTGTACCATTCATCTCAATAAATACTCATAAAACAAATTAGTTGTTTCCTAGAGTACAAAGACGTTTGTAAAAAAGAACAGCAGAGATTGATTTTTAATCGAAAGTACCAAAATTACCTCACAGGCGGGTCCTCGCCGTATTGATAAAGTCGTCTTACAATAACTTTGGTAATGCTTTCGTCATCAATCAATGACGTGTTTGCGGTCTCGGCCAACCCGAGCAGGTATCTGAATTAGCCACGGTCGCTGGTTGGCTGCCGCTCACCCACCCGTGACGGAAGCATTACCGAAGATGTTGTACGATGACTATAGTATAGCCTATATCTGTGTATTTTCTGGTTGTGGAAAGTATTATATCACCAGCAAACCTTGTTCTTTTTTTCACTTGGACTTAAATTTTTCATTTACTGGTTTGAGCGTTTTTGTCTAAAATTCATATCAATTTTTTTTATTTTCTGACAAAAGTCCCCCCCCCCTTGCAACCCCTTATCTCCAAGGATTTCTTAAGGGTGTGATGTGTATGTAATGCTGTCTCTCTATGCGTAGAACATCCAAAGATTGGCATCTCTGTACGAGCATCCGGATGACGTAGACTTCACTGTTGGGGGATCCCTGGAAGCTCATGTCCAGGGGGCCTTGGCAGGTCCGACCTTCCTGTGTGTGCTAACTGAGCAGTTCTTCCGTACTCGCGTTGCCGACAGGTACGTTACTGTATAGCGGTGTCTAATTTAACAGGGAAGGATACACCTACGTCAAAAACCGCAACAAATTTTCATTTTTAATTTATATCACAAGAATGGGCTTTGAAATCAAAAATCTGAATCAACAGCGCACTGTGGTTTAGTAAGCCCTACACATTGAATGCGCTAAGTCGTGACTTATATTATAATCGGTATGTTTTTTTATAAATAATTAATTTTATTACTAATTATCGAATTATAATCAAAATACTACGCTAATAGTTATAATATTTTATTTAATCTGTAGGGCTTACCAAAGCAAAGTTCGCTGCTGATTTAGATTTTCGCTTTCTTGTTGCAATCTTGAGATATTATTTAATAATGAACATTTTCTGCGGTTTTTGACGTAGAGACTACCCTTTGCCTTAAGGAACTGCGCAAACAAGTCTTTATAGGCAAAGCGCTGGGGGCTTAGACCATATAGGGGAAAGGCTGGGGGGTCTGGGGGGCGTGGCCCTCCAGGTTAGCCCCGCAAGGGATTTTTTTTACCTTTTTTCAAGAACGTGTTTAAATGGCTTGAGATGGTCTTCAATAAATTTTATTAGATTTACTACCGCGATTCACCAAGCGCTTACCTCCTCAGAAAACATACAAAGTTAAATAGACGTTAATTGAAATTGAAGAATATACTTGTAGATTTAGTATAAGCTCTATAAGATTAAAAAATAAAAATAAAAATAAAGTTCATTTTTTATCTATCAGTTCTTTTAAAGACTAATTCTTAACTGCGCAAATCCCAAATTGCAGCTGCGCAAATGACTTGCAACTGCGCAAACAGTGTCCAGCTGCGCACTTAATTAGGCCATGCACCGTATAGCGGTTTCTTCGCCGCCATTTATGCAATTTTTTTGCAACTAAAGAGCTTGTGGCACTGGCAGAGTAGTACTCACTTTTAAAAGATAATATTTATTAAACTACCAAAATAAAAATGTCGACATTCTGTCAACATATGCTCGCCAGAGTCGAAAGTAAGCACGTCAATTGGATTAACCATGCACATCGAGTTGAATTTGAATTCAAATAAACACATTATGTTGAAACGGCATTAAATAGTTGCCGGATACGAAATTGCTGACCTGCCAAACATATTTACAGAGTAAGGTATAAATATATTACTCATCAAACAATTCCCAACCAGTGATAAGTTAAATTGATCGAAACTAGCTGTTGTTGTTTGTACACATATGTACATAGACACATTGGTGATACGTAAAACTCAGGCCGGGTCCAATCCATCAATTGTTACAAGTTGTTCCAATTAGGCCAATTGTTTTCGAGGTGGGGGGGGGGGGGGGGGGGAAGGTAGCAATAACAATACAATATTTCACTAAATAAGCACATAAATCCACAGTAACCTGGGTTCAATACTTTAAAACCAATGGGTTTTAAATTCCTGGAATTTCCAGGACTCGTATCTCAAGCATTACCAAGCTAGAGACTGAGACGACATGAGGGCTTCTTAGGGTGTGTTGTATGTTGTTTGTCAGGGGTTGGACATCCTACGGCATCTTTAGGTGACTTAATGCTTCATCACCAGTTTCCAAATAGGTGGCAAATCGTTTCTTCCTTTGTCCCTGTTATTTTCCTAGACCCTATTGATCATCTGCAAAGTATGCATAAACTGTATTTTCGGTAAATTATTTTAGTTAATTAGATACTCAAACAAACGATTCTTTTCAGGTATTTCTATGAAAACGGCGAGCCCCACCATTCTTTCAGTCAGGAGCAGCTGGCAGAGATCCGTAAAGCCAGTATTTCCAGGTTCTTCTGTGATAACGGAGATAACATCTTCGCCATGCAGCCTCGTGGGTTCCTCAAGATATCTCCCAAGTAAGTGCCTCAAAGATACTTGCTGATCTATCGTGGGTTCCTCAAGATATCTCCCAAGTAAGTGCCTCAAAGATACTTGCTGATCTATCGTGGGTTCCTCAAGATATCTCCCAAGTAAGTGCCTCAAAGATACTTGCTGATCTATCGTGGATTACTCAAGATATCTCCCAAGTAAGTGCCTCAAAGATACTTGCTGATCTATCGTGGGTTCCTCAAGATATCTCCCAAGTAAGTGCCTCAAAGATACTTGCTGATCTATCGTGGGTTCCTCAAGATATCTCCCAAGTGAGTGCCTCAAAGATACTTGCTGATCTATCGTGGATTCCTCAAGATATCTCCCAAGTAAGTGCCTCAAAGATACTTGCTGATCTATCGTGGGTTCCTCAAGATATCTCCCAAGTAAGTGCCTCAAAGATACTTGCTGATCTATCGTGGGTTCCTCAAGATATCTCCCAAGTAAGTGCCTCAAAGATACTTGCTGATCTATCGTGGGTTCCTCAAGATATCTCCCAAGTAAGTGCCTCAAAGATACTTGCTGATCTATCGTGGATTACTCAAGATATCTCCCAAGTAAGTGCCTCAAAGATACTTGCTGATCTATCGTGGGTTCCTCAAGATATCTCCCAAGTAAGTGCCTCAAAGATACTTGCTGATCTATCGTGGGTTCCTCAAGATATCTCCCAAGTAAGTGCCTCAAAGATACTTGCTGATCTATCGTGGGTTCCTCAAGATATCTCCCAAGTAAGTGCCTCAAAGATACTTGCTGATCTATCGTGGGTTCCTCAAGATATCTCCCAAGTAAGTGCCTCAAAGATACTTGCTGATCTATCGTGGGTTCCTCAAGATATCTCCCAAGTAAGTGCCTCAAAGATACTTGCTGATCTATCGTGGGTTCCTCAAGATATCTCCCAAGTAAGTGCCTCAAAGATACTTGCTGATCTATCGTGGGTTCCTCAAGATATCTCCCAAGTAAGTGCCTCAAAGATACTTGCTGATCTATCGTGGGTTTCTAAAGATATCTCCCAAGTAAGTGCCTCAAAGATACTTGCTGATCTATCGTGGGTTCCTCAAGATATCTCCCAAGTAAGTGCCTCAAAGATACTTGCTGATCTATTGTACGTGGTTTCCTCAAGATATCTCGCAAGTAAGTTCCTCAAAGATACTTGCTGATCTATCGTGGGTTCCTCAAGATATCTCCCAAATAAGTGCCTCAAAGATACTTGCTGATCTATCGTGGGTTCCTCAAGATATCTCCCAAGTAAGTGCCTCAAAGATACTTGCTGATCTATCGTGGGTTCCTCAAGATATCTCCCAAGTAAGTGCCTCAAAAATACTTGCTGATCTATCGTGGGTTTCTAAAGATATCTCCCAAGTAAGTGCCTCAAAGATACTTGCTGATCTATCGTGGGTTCCTCAAGATATCTCGCAAGTAAGTGCCTCAAAGATACTTGCTGATCTATCGTGGGTTTCTAAAGATATCTCCCAAGTAAGTGCCTCAAAGATACTTGCTGATCTATCGTGGGTTCCTCAAGATATCTCCCAAGTAAGTGCCTCAAAGATACTTGTTGATCTATCGTGGGTTCCTCAAGATATCTCGCAAGTAAGTGCCTCAAAGATACTTGCTGATCTATCGTGGGTTCCTCAAGATATCTCCCAAGTAAGTGCCTCAAAGATACTTGCTGTTCCATCGGTGTATCTATGTATCTATATGCAGCGCCACCACATTGTCAAGTTGACCCATCCTAGTATTCTCAAGCTTACGAAACAGCCCAGTGCAATAGTACTCACGTTCCTTCCATCTAATTGTAACATATCCATTGGGTATAATTTACCTTCATGGTTACTGGTACCTGGAAAGTGGCGGTGATCAATGCAGAGTGTCTAGAAAGTAGACTATTTGATCTTAATTTGCAATCTAATCGTAATATACTTGAACTACAAACATTACGAACATCTTTTATTTATGTTCATTAAAGTTTACATACTATCTGTAGTTTTTCTACAATTTATAGTCTTGTGCAAAATATATAAACTTAGTAAATAACCTTGATCACCTTTCTGGCATCGACGCCGTTTCTTGTCAAGAGACTTTTAATTAAAGTTTCTTTTACCTATGTGATTTTATGTATATCTGTTTGTAATCGCATATTATGGTGACAAGAATAAACAATTAATAATACCCATAACAATTGAATTTGTTTGCAAGTTCACAACCACAAACTCACGAGATTCTGCACAGATTAAATACGATTTGTCTATTATTTAACATGATCGTTTGTTCTTGTCACAAGATTGTGAGATATCTCTGATAACACGAGTGTTTGATGTACGTTGCAGGAATGTCGTGGTGCCTTGTACGTCCTATGATGCCCTGCCGATCGTCAACCTGGAGTTATGGCGAGATCTTCCCGCACAGAACTTCGAGCACTTCATTAAATGAAGCAAACATACGGGGCTCTACAAAACCCTATAACGATGGGCATCCGTGACCCAGTTTTTTTATTGTTGTTATCATATGTGCTATAATCATTCATTTACATTTCTCAAACAATTATATATTAGGCCTACTAACTAATGTAAAGTTAAAAACTTGCAATAGCTACTTGCATTGCAATTGCAACTTGGATCTTGATAATCTCATGTTTCATCCCTGTTTTCCTATTTATTGTTTTTTTTTTTTACTAAGATTATCTTAATCTTAATATTGTTTTCTTTCGGGCTTGTCGAGTCAACAAAATTACGAATTATTTCGTAAAATAATCGGCAAATATTGTTTTAAAAGAAACGCTTTCTTTTTTATAGATATTGTGATGAAATCAGTTGTTTGCAATTTGAAGTAGCGTAGACGTTGTGTATTTATTTGTTTAGTGACATGAATGCTGAAATGTATTAATTTTGCTGACGTCCTCAAATTGCTCAATAAAGTGAATAATTTCATAATGCTGAGTTTGTTACCTTGTGTCCCACTTACTTCGTCACTAACGATGTTTAGGATGTTTCAGACATAATGCAACGTAGCTCACCGTAAATAGTCACAACTAACTGCACTATCTAATTACTCTTTGAACAGCCAGTTAAGGACTTACTTGAAACATCAGTAGTACACATTTATTTTTGTAGTGTATTCAAATAATAACACATCTGTGCGTCTTCACTCAACACTCAGTATTAAATAAGACATCATCAAGTTGGTTTGCGTTATTTTAACAAAACGCTAGGGAAATGAAATATTTGTTGCTAGTGCGTGAATTGTTATTCGTGTGTTTATGTGCGATAGGAAATGAAGTTGGGTCTGCATCCCACGTCAACCGCAGTAAGTAGCAAATATCGCATAAAGCGACCTCTGAACACTTTTTCAATTTGAGGGAAGGGAGTGATTTGGAATATCAAGTGCTGAAGATAGAGTTCATAACTTTCCGCATAATATTTATGTGTGTGTGTATATTAGTAATTCATATTATTCTAATTCAGTCTAAAACGTTACAAGGTATCGCATCTATATATATATTCATATTCATAAGTAGGCTATTCAAAATTACATGCAGCACTAAATCTGATAAAGTGACAAATGAAAGACCACATCAAGAAGATGCTAAATAAATGAAATTTACATCATATATGTTGATAACACAGGACTGGGACCACTTCAAATATTTTATTCAAATTATTCATTTCGTGATTATGAGCCCAAATATCGATAGATTTTGTAACTGATGGTACAAATTTTCGAAATCCCCCCCAAAAATTATTTTATCAGTTTTGATACTGTCACAATTATTGTTAGTTAGTATTACATGTTAGTGATAGAATTTGAATGTGACCCAAAAACTACAAACCTCACACACCACTCACAAAAAATTCACACTGTCAAAGGGCGGGCGCTTCTTTAATACATTGTCTACGATTTATTCTCATTGTGACTTAAAGTCCAAAAATGGATGGATTTTTAAAACTGATGGTATATTTGGATTCCTAAAGAACCCAAGATAATACTCTGATGATAAAAAGGGTAAGAATAAAAAATAAAATTTTCAGATTTTTTTTTTATTTTGAGGTGAAAATAGTAACTAAGAATTCGCCAAATTGGGATATATTTCAATTGCGATAAAGTCATGCAGTAGAAACCATACAAAAGTATAAATTCATATTATGATTGGTTGATCGGTCTGACGATAAAAACTCCGAAAATTGCAAAAAAAACTTCAGAAGCTGTTTTGTAACCAAGGTTGCAACCATAGTCATTTCAAAAATCCAAAATTCAACTTTAAAAAAAATCTAATTCGATAGACCTTGACTCCGTGAATGCAAAACAGTAAACCGTTTTTTTGCGGAAACGAACCGATTGACAGTAAAAACAATAATTAACATTCTACAACACAAAATACGAATAAAATCAAGAGGCAAATATGTACGAAGGAATCGACACACAAAAAATTCTATCTCACACTGTTTTCCCATAAAAAAACCCCTCAAATAATGCACGATTCTGATTACCCGAAGTTGGCGTCGCGTCACCACGACCTGTGTAAACCGACGCTACCGACGCTCATACTACGTCACCAAAGATTCTAACTGACCTTAACTTCGACGCTACAACTAACTAGGTACAACCGTTCATCCACAATCGGTACCGAAAGTGGAAGTTGACAAGAAAATCTTGGAATTTTCGGCGACGCCTAACGTCGTTCACAACAAACGTAGCGAGACGATGATTTTTTCAAAGTAGAAAATTCTTAGATCTACCTCGGGAATAAACTTTAAGATCGCCCAAATAAACAATATAGCCGTAAAGAATATGATTCTAAAAAACAGAGTGTATTTGAGCACGTCCTTGATGACGCGTAGCGTCTCTTGTTAAAGGGTTAAGAAAATAATCATTAGAGTTTCTCCATTAGACTTCTTACTCTAAACATCGGACATGTTAATAATTGCCATGCATTAACGGTAAGCCGAGGAAACATGTTTTAATGTTGGCTGTTCGGTGTGATGTTCCCAACGTGGGTCCCAAAACTACGTTTTCTGTGTATGTGTATCAGGAGTTCAGACGGCTATAGGAGGTTATAGTGATGTTCCAACGTCAAGTCTTGAAAGTCCCAAAACTGCGTTTTCTGTGGATGTGTATCCGGAGTTCAGACGGCTATAGGAGGTTATGATATAAGCTAACTGAATACCCCGAACAACGCACAACATTGAGAGCAGTGTGTCTTGTACCTGAGTAAGCGCTGGAGGTATCATCGTGTGCTATGGCGTATGGGTTATGTCTCCGCTTAGCATGGTCGAGGTCTGGGGTTCGAGACCCGTTACACCCACTCTTTTTTGTTCCACCATTTTCACGCATTTATATCAATGCATCAACGTGCATGGACACGGTTTATTTTTAAACTGTCAAACGGCTAATTGTTTCCACAAACAATTAACTCTTTCGCGATGAACCAATCAATCAATTCGATCTGATGATAAAAACTCCGAAAATTTAAAAAAAACTTTAAAGCCGTTTTTTTTCACAATTTTCGGAGTTTTTATCTTCAGATCGTATTCTTGTATATTTTTTTAATCCAATGAGACCCTCTGTTCGTAAATTTATCTATCTTAGGTGTAACAATTACAATAAGAATGAATCGAGATACAAACATGCATTCATTGAAAGCAGTACAATATATACCAGTCTAAGCGCTCCTACTTCCATCGAGTGGTGTGGCGTAGGCAGTAGCGACGCCGACTAGTGTTTTCGCGGTCCGGGGTTCGAGACCCGTTACCGGCAAACTTTTTTTCTTCCATATTCAGAGCAGAATAGTTGAGAAGGGTTTACTAAGGGGAAATTTTTTTTTCAAGCGCTCGTAGCAAAAAAACGGGTGGTCCAAATTTGTTTTTTTATTTTTTTTATTTTTTTTGCGTTAATTATCTAGACATCCTGAAAACGAAAATATGCTGGGGGTCATACTTACAGAGATACAGGCGCCCAAAATTTCAAATTTTGTCTCAGAAAAGCACAATCGGAGAAAAATGAAATTTTTATTTTTTTTTATTTAAAAAAAAATACGAAACATATCAAGAGAGCGATGAATAAGAAGGAACTGACAACCAAAAAATTCTATCCTAAACCGTTTACCCGTAAAAAAATAAAAACCTCAAAAAATCTACTATTTTGGTTACCTGAAGTTGGCGTCGCCTCACCACGACCTGTGCAAACCGACGCTACCGACGCTCATACTACGTCACCAAGGATCCTTACTGACCTTAAGTTCGACGCTACGACTAGCTAGGTACCACCGTTCATCCACAATCGGTACCGAAAGTGGAACTTGACAAGAAAATCGTTGAAATTTCGGCGACGCCTGACGTCGTTCACAACAAACATAGCGAAGCAATGATTTTTTTCAAAGTAGACAATTTTCGGATCTACCTTGGGAATTAACTTTAAGATCGCAACAATAAACAATATAGCCGTAAAGAATATAATTCTAAAAAACAGAGTGTATTTGAGCACGTCTTTGACGACGCGTAGCGTCTCTTGTTAAAGGGTTAAGTAAATAATGATTAGAGTTTCTCAATTGGACATTCTTACTCTATACATTGGACATGTTAATGTTTGCCATGCATTTACGGTAAGCCGAGGAAACATGTTTTAATGTTGGCTGTTCAGTGTGATGTTCCCAACATGGGTCCCAAAACTACGTTTTCTGTGTATGTGTATCAGGAGTTCAGACGGCTATAGGAGGTTATAGTGATGTTCCAACGTCAAGTCTTGAAAGTCCTAAAACTGCGTTTTCTGTGGATGAGTATCCGGAGTTCAGACGGCTATAGGAGGTTATGATATAAGCTAACTGAATACCCCGAACAACGCACAACATTGAGAGCAGTGTGTCTTGTACCTGAGTAAGCGCTGGAGGTATCATCGTGTGCTATGGCGTATGGGTTATGTCTCTGCTTAGCATGGTCGAGGTCTGGGGTTCGAGACCCGTTACACCCACTTTTTTTTGTTCCACCATTTTCACGCATTTATATCAATGCATCAACGTGCATGGACACGGTTTATTTTTAAACTGTCAAACGGCTAATTGTTTCCACAAACAATTAACTCTTTCGCGATCAACCAATCAATCAATACGATCTGATGATAAAAACTCCGAAAATTTAAAAAAAAATTGTGAAAAAAACGGCTTTAAAGTTTTTTTTAAATTTTCGGAGTTTTTATCTTCAGATCATATTCTTGTATATTTTTTTAATCCAATGAGACCCTCTGTTAGTAAATTTATCTATCTTAGGTGTAACAATTACAATAAGAATGAATCGAGATACAAACATGCATTCATTGAAAGCAGTACAATATCTACCAGTCTAAGCGCTCCAACTTCCATCGAGTGGTGTGGCGTAGGCAGTAGCGACGCCGACTAGTGTTTTCGCGGTCCGGGGTTGGAGACCCGTTACCGGTAAACTTTTTTTCTTCCATATTCAGAGCAGAATAGTTGAGAAGGGTTTACTAAGGGGAAATTTTTTTTTCAAGCGCTCGTAGCAAAAAAACGGGTGGTCCAAATTTGTTTTTTTATTTTTTTTATTTTTTTTGCGTTAATTATCTAGACATCCTGAAAACGAAAATATGCTGGGGGTCATACTTACAGAGATACAGGCGCCCAAAATTTCAAATTTTGTCTCAGAAAAGCACAATCGGAGAAAAATGAAATTTTTTTTTTTTTTTATTTAAAAAAAAATACGAAACATATCAAGAGAGCGATGAATAAGGAGGAACTAACAATCAAAAAATTCTATCCTAAACCGTTTACCCGTAAAAAAATAAAAACCTCAAAAAATCTACTCTTTTGGTTACCTGAAGTTGGCGTCGCCTTACCACGACCTGTGCAAACCGACGCTACCGACGCTCATACTACGTAACCAAGGATCCTTACTGACCTTAAGTTCGACGCTACGACTAGCTAGGTACCACCGTTCATCCACAATCGGTACCGAAAGTGGAACTTGACAAGAAAATCGTTGAAATTTCGGCGACGCCTGACGTCGTTCACAACAAACATAGCGAAGCAATGATTTTTTTCAAAGTAGACAATTTTCGGATCTACCTTGGGAATTAACTTTAAGATCGCAACAATAAACCATATAGCCGTAAAGAATATAATTCTAAAAAACAGAGTGTATTTGAGCACGTCTTTGACGACGCGTAGCGTCTCTTGTTAAAGGGTTAAGAAAATAATGATTAGAGTTTCTTCATTGGACATACTTACTCTATACATGAAACATGTTAATGTTTGCCTTGCATTAACGGTTAGCCGAAAAAACATGTTTTAATGTTGGCGTGTAGACGAGCTATCTGAATACAACAAGATATGCCATACATTGAGAGCAGTGTGTTATATACCAGTGTAAGCAATAGGATTTGCATCAGGTGGTTTGGCGTACGTAGAACGCCGGCGCTTCGAGTGTTTAAGGTCTGGGGTTCGAGACCCGTTACACACACTCTTTTTTTCTCACCATATTCACACATTTATATCAATACGTCAACGTGAATGGACACGGTTTATTTTTTAACCGTCAAACGGCTCGTTGTTTCCACAAACGATTTACGGTTTCGCGATCAACCAATCAATCAATACGATCTGATGATAAAAACTCCGAAAATTGAAAAAAAAAATTGAAGGCGTTTTTTTCTCAATTTTCGGAGTTTTTTTTATCTTCAGATCGTATTTTTGGATGTTTTTATACCCAATAAGACCCTCTGTTCGTAAATCCATCTACGTTAGGTGTTAGAATTACAATAAGAATGAATCGAGATACATACATGCATTCATGAGAGCAGCACAATATCTACCAATCTAAGCGCTCCAACCTCCATCGAGTGGTGTGGCGTAGGCAGTAGCGACACCGACTAAACTCGGTCCCTATCCAAGATACACGCCGGTAAAGAGGACTCCTCAAAGGGCGGATTATTTCCCGCTCACTGTGCAAGGTTGTAAACGTCAAGCTTGTCACCAGGAAGGATGCACAGTTTTTAAAAAAGTGACCACCAATAATATCTATTCAAATAAGAAAAACACCCACTTGACAATAGGAAGACGGGGCTCAGGATTCTGTCCCTTTTCTAAGGGTCGACCATAATTATCTCTTGCTTCGACGGTCCATGTGGTTTGGAGCTGTCTTTACTATGTTAGAAGCTAATTGGTTTGCCAAATAAAGGTGATGATTGACAGCATAAGTCTCCAACAATAAGAAACAGTTCCTTTTAGTTCTCATTTTGCCGGCGTGTATCTTGAATTGGGACCGAGAATAGTGTTTTCGCGGTCCGGGGTTCGAGACCCGGTACCGGCAAACTTTTTTTCTTCCATATTCAGAGCAGAATAGTTAAGAAGGGTTTACTAAGGGGAAATTTTTTTTTCAAGCGCTCGTAGCTAAAAAACGGGTGGTCCAAATTTGTTTTTTTATTTTTTTTATTTTTTTTGCGTTAATTATCTAGACATCCTGAAAACGAAAATATGCTGGGGGTCATACTAACAGAGATACAGGCGCCCAAAATTTCAAATTTTGTCTCAGAAAAGCACAATCGGAGAAAAATGAAATTTTTATTTTTTTTTATTTTTTTAAAAATACGAAACATATCAAGAGAGCGATGAATAAGAAGAAACTGACAACCAAAAAATTCTATTTTAAGCCGTCGACCCGTAAAAAAATAAAAACCTCCCAAAATATACTATTTTGGTTACCTGAAGTTGGCGTCGCCTCACCACGACCTGTGCAAACCGACGCTACCGACGCTCATACTACGTCACCAAGGATTCTTACTGACTTTAAGTTCGACGCTACGACTAGCTAGGTACCACCGTTCATCCACAATCGGTACCAAAAGTGGAACTTGACAAGAAAATCGTTGAAATTTCGGCGACGCCTGACGTCGTTCACAACAAACATAGCGAGGCAATGATTTTTTTCAAAGTAGACAATTTTCAGATCTACCTTGGGAATTAACTTTAAGATCGCAACAATAAACAATATAGCCGTAATGAATATAATTCTAAAAAACAGAGTGTATTTGAGCACGTCTTTGACGACGCGTAGTGTCTCTTGTTAAAGGGTTAAGAAAATAATGATTAGAGTTTCTCCATTGGACCTTCTTACTCTATACATAAAACATGTTAATGCTTGCCTTGCATTAACGGTTAGCCAAGGAAACATGTTTTAATGTTGGCGTGATGACGAGCTATCTGAATACAACATGCTATGCCATACATTAGGACCAGTATGATATTTAGTATTTACCAGTGTAAGCAACGCTTTCATCGTGTGGTGTAGCGTAGGCAGTAACGCCGTGGCTTCGAATACTTGAGGTCTGGGGTTCGAGACCCGGTACACACACTCCTTTTTTCTTCCATATTTAGACGTATTGTTTTTGAATTGCATGGATAGCTTTGTGTACTTTGCTACGTGGAATGGTGTCCATAGATAAGTGTTGGGACGTCACATGCAGCAGTATTACACAAGAAGTGAGGAACAAAAGCAAGATGAGAATTTGAGACCATATGGATTAATAAATATTTATGGCAGGTAGAATCAATAATGAATAAAGTCGACCTTAACACATTTTTTTAATTTGTATCCTCAGATTATATTATTTATTGGGTACATGGCCACTGCCCTGATTTGGAACTCATATTTAGCATCTTCTGGATCTCTCATTTTTATGACATTTTTCGAAGATATCTTCTATTGATTCCCATTGAAGAAGTGCTTTGTTGTACACCGTTGTTTACGGTTCAGGTTGAATGGAATACAGTTGATTCTATTTGAATACAGTTGTGTACGGTTCCAGTTGATTACAGTTGAATCCAGTTGGTTACATACTGAGTTCTAGTTGAATATAGCTATCCTTTTAAGCAGGGATTCGAGACCATTTTGAAGTATTGAGTATTTATGAATAGATATTTTATGACACCATAAAAATGAACAACACGATATTGTAAATGGAAAGAACTACATTTGTTGATGAAAGCACTTACGTTGAGACATCACTTCGTGTAATGTTTCAGTTGGTCTATACCGAGAAGATGTTCAGAGGTGCCTCTACCATGGTCAGCAGGTGGCTCATGATCTGTATGAACGTGAGAACTACTTGAAGGCACAAATCAGTTGCAAGAAAAAGACGCCAGACTTCTATCACCAAGCAATGCATCGAGCAGATCACCATGTTATGTCGCGATCCAAGCAGTCCTATTCACTCCTCATGGCCACAAAGCTGTTGCAGAACCAACTCAACGATAAGTATGACTGGCAACCATTTACTTTACTACCTACTTCGGGTCCAGGCGTCATCCACGTCTCAATCGAACATCGAGTTTCTTCGCAGACGCATGCTCATTTTGACTCTCCCAATCATAGAAACCCACTTTATTATCCCGAATGTTTTCGCAGAAATATTGAAAGTGTAAAAATTTAGATACACTTTCTCCGGGACATTCAACTGCTTGTTTGAGCTTACTGATGTAGGCCTCTGCCTGCACCAGTCAACTCCCGGAAAATAAAATACATACCATCCGTACCACAATTGTTGGCATCGTGATCGTAATCGTTCTTATGAGCGACGCTGTTCACAACTAAATAATAACGTCGTAATGGGAATGTAGTCATATTTCTACGATCCCGATTGCAATCACGATGCTGACAATTGTGGCTAGAGCTTTAGAAAATACCAGAGGAATTGTGTACTGTGTATTAAATATTATCCAATAGACAAGCTGCAACTGAGGTTTTTGTGTCGAGCGTTGTTTTGTATTTGTGAGATACAAATATAAAAAATAAAGACTATAGTGATGCCACAAACACTACCAGTAGCACTATCACCACCATTACGGTACCAGTACCACAATAATAATAATAATAATAATAATAATAATAATAATAATAATAATAATAATAATAATAATAAAATGTAAATGAAAATTATAATGATATTATATAAAATATATATCATTAGCTACTTTAATTTAATTTCTTTAATTTGTTATTAGATTTAAAGTGGTATTTAGTATTTTTATTTACTACCCTCGGGTACAGTATCATTTTTACACCATTATACATAAACAAATATTAGTTATGCATTAGTTAGTAACATAAACTGTGGTCTCTTCATTTTTCAGATATGGAATGACTCCCAATACATTCAAAGAGTTTCTGAACGCTCATGGATTCCCAGTCTATAATATTTCGCCAGAGTTCTGCTTACCCAGTCCGCCAGATGTGTGCGATCTTAATGCGAGATATCGCAGTTACGACGGTAGCTGCAACAATCTCGATTTCCCTTCATGGGGCAAGGCACTGACAGCATTTGAGCGTCTGCTGCCAGGATTATATGAAGACGGTGAGTATTAGAAGAACCAAGATGTATATTTGACAACAATACATCTTTATAGACTATATTAGTGATGACGTCAGATTAAATAGCGGACGAGCTATCCGACTCCAAACAACTTTCTGAAACGTAGTTATTATTTAAAGTAGTAATTGTAACATTACAATACTTGACATCAATTTAATGAACTTCTTTTTACTGTTTCGTGTTAAGGAAAACGAAATATCTGAACGGATTACCCTCGCTACAATGTTTGCAAAAACAAAAGTATCTGTCAATTGTCAACTGTCATGGTTGTTTGGAGTCACAAATACGGTTCGCCATTGGTTGACACGGGAAACGTGATGTCACACTAATATACTCTATTGCACAGCGATATAGATGGCTCAGCGGTAAGACGCGAGACCTTAATTCAGGAACCAGCCTAGTGTATTGTGTAAATACTATGCTGAATTATACTAGACAATGCAACCAATGTTCTTTCTCTTCCAGGTGTCTATATTCCACGTTTGTCGAGGTCGGGCTATCCACTACCCAATACTCGACTCCTAAGCCGAATTCTGTTCAGTGACGCTCCATTCATTGACCCCGAAATTACCCAACTTTTTTCTGTCTTTGGGCAATTACTGGGCCACGATTTTGCATCTATAGTAATCACTCAAACAAGTAAGTGTGAGATAAATGAAAGCACTTAAGTCGTTTCACAGCAGCCTTGATGATGCTGACGTTATAGATGAGTGAAGCATTGGCCAATCGACTGCCATTATTTGAAAAAGGCAGCCGCTGATTGGCTCCGACTCGCTCACCTATGACGTACAACAATGCAAAAGGGTTAAACCAGTCGCAGACTAACAACTATCACTACGTATATCACAACAGCTAGTTCGAATTAGATAAGCTCGCACGACGATAGGCCGAACCGTATATCGCAGGTTAATAACTATCACTACGTATATCACAGGAGCTAGTTCGGATTAGATAAGGTCGCACGACGATAGGCCGAACCGGATATCAATAATCAATACAGAATAAGGTCCTGGATGTCCTGAATACATCACTGAGTGATGGTGTAAAGGGGGGGGGGAGGGGGTCAGAATAAGGTCCTGGATGTCCTGAATACGTCACTGAGTGATGGTGTAAGAGGGGGGGTCAGAATAAGGTCCTGGATGTCCTAAATACGTCACTGAGTGATGGTGTAAAGGGGGGGGAGGGGGTCAGAATAAGGTCCTGGATGTCCTGAATACGTCACTGAGTGATGGTGTAAGAGGGGGGGTCAGAATAAGGTCCTGGATGTCCTTAATACGTCACTGAGTGATGGTGTAAGGGGGGAGGGGGTCAGAATAAGGTCCTGGATGTCCTGAATACGTCACTGAGTGATGGTGTAAATGGTGTAAAGGAGGGGGAGGGTCGGAATAAGGTCCTGGATGTCCTGAATACGTCACTGAGTGATGGTGTAAATGGTGTAAGGGGGTGGGGGTCGCAATAAGGTCCTGGATGTCCTGAATACGTCACTGAGTGATGGTGTAAATGGTGTAAAGGAGGGGGAGGGTCGGAATAAGGTCCTGGATGTCCTGAATACGTCACTGAGTGATGATGTAAATGGTGTAAAGGAGGGGGAGGGTCGGAATAAGGTCCTGGATGTCCTGAATACGTCACTGAGTGATGGTGTAAATGGTGTAAAGGAGGGGGAGGGTCGGAATAAGGTCCTGGATGTCCTGAATACGTCACTGAGTGATGGTGTAAAGGGGGGGGGGGGGGTCAGAATAAGGTCCTGGATGTCCTGAATACGTCACTGAGTGACACTTAACGAAAACAACTGGCTTTTATTCTTTTTGCTTTCACATGGTACACATTTTCACTAAGGTATCTTATCTTTGTTTGTTATGTGTCAATGTCATTATTAATTGTATTAATAAGTGATCATGATCTACAGATGAAGGAGGGATTCAGTGCTGCACTGAAGATGGCTCAGACGCTTTACCTCCAGAACTTCGTCATCACGCGTGTTTCCCTATCAACATTCCTCCCGGCGATGATTTCTATGGGGATTTCAACCAGAACTGCATGAACTTCGTCCGTTCCATGACCATCCCTCGTGAAGATTGTACTCTGGGCTCAGCCGAACAGCTCAACGAGGTCACTAGTTACATGGACGCGTCAGTCATCTACGGCAATGACAAAAGCACAGCTGATTCTTTACGATCTTTCCGTTCGGGACAGTTCAGCGTTGACATCAAAGACGGCCACATATATTTGCCAGATATTGCGAATAGCTCTTTGTGTGACTTACAGCTTCCGACAGAGTCTTGCTACTTGGCTGGGGATGATCGGGTCAATCAAAACCCACAACTAACAGTTCTGCAGACATTGTTCTTTAGGGAACATAATATTATTGCAGATGAGCTACAAAGACTAAACCCTCATTGGGAGGACGAAAGAGTTTTTCAAGAAACTAGACATATCATTATCGCAATCATACAGAAGATTGCTTACTTCGACTGGTTACCTATATTGATAAATGCCAATTATTTGATAGAACACAACATTGTAAATACTAACTACGGGTATTCTTATGATTACAACCCGCAAGTCAATGGTGGCACCTTGAACGAGTTTACGACTGGAGCATATCGTTATTTGCATTCTTTGGTCCACGGATTTCCGAGGTACGTGTAACTTTAATTGTATTCTAACAACTTTGAAGGATATTTAGGATTCATTTTTGTGAAGTACTGTACATGGCCATTGCAGTGAAACGTGACGTTTCAAGT
This sequence comes from Isoperla grammatica, assembly GCA_945910005.1. Taxonomy (NCBI): domain Eukaryota; kingdom Metazoa; phylum Arthropoda; class Insecta; order Plecoptera; family Perlodidae; genus Isoperla; species Isoperla grammatica. The sequence goes on from OX246745.1 coordinate 22,125,954, forward strand.
ATGTTACTGGCATACGAACGAGAACAAGCGCACACACAACCGGCTGGCGCGTGCGCCTGCGTGTAACATCGGCACTTTTAGAGGACTGCTTGTGACATACGTAGTAGCCGTTTCTAAGTGGCGCTAAATATTATGAAAAATTCACATAATCACATAAATTTACTTTAGACTTAAGCTTAAAATGGGTACAGTCTAGTTAATTGACAAGAAGGCAAATTTAAGTTAACACACCTTAATCACTTTCCAGCTGTGTTTCTGAGGATCTTCAAGAATTTGCCACCATACGTCTTCGAGACTTCTTTAATCGGCCTTCACCTGCGCTTGAGAAGGAACACTTCCTTGATGGTTTGGTGCGAGGCTTGGCGACCAAACCTATGATGGCATCGGACGGCTTTGTCACAGAACAAATGACACACTACCTTTTTGCAGGCGACAAACCATTTGGTCTAGATTTGGAAAGTTTCGACATCCAACGAGGCAGAGATCACGGTTTGGAGTCGTATATAAACTACCGCACTCTCTGTGGATTCCCCACGGTCACTTCCTTCGACGACCTCGAGGGACATATTCCTAAGGAGGTAAGCTTTTTCTTCTTAAAAATGACTCTTAGTGCTTTCAGGGTTATTACTTTGTATTTATCATTTACATATTTCTGTCTTGTGTACCTTTGGTCAGTTGCGGCATTCAAAAAGTTAGTTGCTGGTGCTGAAGTTAGTCGTTGTTTTCAGCGCCTTTATTATCTGAAGCAGTTCTACACGGATGTCAGAGACATTGACTTCTTTGTTGGCGCGTCATCCGAGTTCCATGTAAAAGGCAGTCTTGTTGGACCCACCATTCAATGCATTATCGGAGAGCAGTTCTTTCGTTGGAGAGTAGGGGACCGATTTTTCTTCGACAGTGATTCTAACCCCAATAAGTTAACTCCAAGTCAACTTGAAGAGGTCAAAAGTATGACCATGGCCCGAATCTTCTGTGATAGCGGAGATAATATACAATACATGCAGCCTGATGTTTTCCGAACACTAAATGAAGGGTAAGTGGAAACGGCGCAATTTACTTTTCCAAATTAAGGGTAAATTCTATTTAGGAAAGAGGAAGAAAAATAATAGAATCTCGAAATTTTGGAAATTATATTTTCCTGCTATACTGTACTATGGCAATTAGCTGCCCACCTTTGAAATGATTTTGAATATCAGTTTGGCTAACTTCTAAATAACCTATTTTCACAAAGTAGAATTATTTCATACATATAATGAACTACGAGATAAAAATAATGCGACACTAAATTATCAATTATTTCTTTCAGAAATCCTTTGCTGCGTTGTGATGAGATACCGAGGATTGATCTACGTGCCTGGCAAGAACTATTTTAAAATTGATACCGGTACGTTAAACTGCCGCTCAAGACGAAACACAGATTTCATTCCGTAAGATCGGCAGGGTTCGACCAGCCCGACCGTAGTACCATTCGCCCAATGATACTACAGTCGAGCAGTCGAGCCAAGTCGACCTAACGGAATGCAACCATAAACTTTTGTTATTGCTTCGTAATCCTACAGGGCGCTACATGAGCCAACCTCCGATATCAGTTTTACTGTACATATTTAGGAACGATTAATTTTCCAAAAAGTAGATATTGCAAGTTGGTTGGGGCTTCAAGGCACACAAGGTCATGGTTATTAGTCCCCAAATTTTGTTTAATATAGAGGAATAAATCATACAATAGCTCAGTGTAAATTAACTAATTGTCAGTTAATCACTTACCACACATTTGAAGACGTCGTAACAGGAGTTTGAACGGCCCGTCTGACACGATGCAGTCCATTTCCCTTCAGTCTATTTCCCTACATTCAACTCAACGCAGTCATCAGTTATCACAGGTTACTTTTGACTTGAGTCTGTAATTCGAGTGGTTTTGATTAGTATCAACAGTCGACTACACATTTTACAGTACATCTCTTGACCAAATGCAAATTCTTCATCACCTTCCAGCCAAACTCACGGCAATCACTGCAAACTTCTCAACAAGAACATTTTACCGCGTAACTGTACATACTGATCGATACTGATGGCTGTTGTGTTTCAAGAGCTTAGTTGTGTACCAGACTTTCAGATTATTGTAGGTGTACTTCTCTACAAAGATTGGACATCTTTTCGAACATGAGCTGCATTCCAGACTTTATCTCTGATAATCTCAGTTAAGAATAAGATAGTTTGAATGACACAACATAAAAGGAACACTTGGATTATTCTTGGCCGAGTTAGATTAGTAATCCGATGAATTCTGGAACGCAGATACCTTAAACACATGCAAAAAATAAATGTTTACATAATGTTAAAAAACACAAAATAAGCAAATGATGTGTGGACAGGACATGCATAAGGATAGTGGATGAGGGATAACCAAATGTGAAAGTAAATAAATAAAATAACACAAATAAATTAAGTCATAACTAAATACTATATATTATTTAGTCTTTACATATTCGGATCAAAGTAAACATAAATCAAATAAAACTTGAAATAAAGAGTAATATAAATGTCGCACTATGTTGTCAGATTACAAAACGTAAAAATGTATGAATCCCTATTCGATAGATAAGTAGTATCATCAAGTATTATGGGATACTTCATGTTAGCCAGCAGCTTTTGATGTCTATAAACAGGCATGTTTCAAACCACCGAACAAACTGGCATGGGACACTTACAGCTTGTTAATAAATACGGGCACAGCATGTCGAATATTGAGCCGAACCTTATTCTTGTGATAAGATAGAATAGCATGCTTTCAAAACTAGGGATATTTCAAGCTAGGCATCAACAGTAACCAGATATTTCTGTGCAACACCTTCTCATTTTTAGGAGAAAACAGAAGAATACGAGATATTTTTCAGTACGGTTGCCCTTCAGATAATGGATCACATGTGTTATGATTAAATGGAATTTCTTAACCTGCAAGAAAAATGATGTATACAGTTTCATTTTACTCAATACACCTTGCAGGCTGCACACGATGGAAGATTTGTGCTGTACACTCAAGTATAAAAATTGCTACAAAACACTATTAATACACATGGATGTAATGTTTTCCGGCTGCGGCAATGGTGCTGCCACTAACTACATGAGCAAAATTGTTTTCGGCTCCAAATGTAATTTTTTTAAAGCAACTTTAAGCCGAGGATTAGTTTTTTTAAACAAAATCACGCCACATTCTACTTTGGTCCGATACTTCACTGATTCTGAGTGAAATTCACTGTGAAAGGCAACCATGTTTAGGACATAGTTTTATGGCATTCTTCTTGTATTTGTGTCTTCAGAGTTTGATTTGGAAAGTATAACATGAAGTACACATTGACTTGAGTACGGTAATCTATTGTTTTGTAAACAGATGTGTTAAAATGCCAACATACATCTAGTTATTAGCAACAATTATACAAACTCTTTCAAGTGACATATTTCTTGGATTGCACTGGCGGCAAGTAAATACAAAAGTAGCAAAAAAGGTGTATTATAAGGTCCCACATCAATACAACAAAATCAAACCTTTTAAGGTTCGGCTCGGATTCGGTCAGATTAACCACTTGACCGTCGTGCCTGGGATATTACGTACGTGCCATGTCACACCCGCAGTAATCCATTTTACACCCCACTCTTTTTTATAACTGTTAAGAATATAGCTGTTCGCATTTATTTATTTTATTTAATATAGCGCTTTTGGTTACATCCAAGAAGGTGCACGAGGCAACTGAATATTTAAGCTTGTCAGATTGGATATATTTCTTGTTTGAATCATGCGCTGCCTCTTGAAGGAAGTTTGCTTAACACATTGGTTCTATATTTTTAACCGATATGTTGCCTAGTTGTTTATTGACACGTGTTACAACATTTGCAGTGTCTACTAAATGCGAGCTGAAATGGCTGGACATGGGCAGAGAACTTGGCACGTGGCAACTTGACTGTCAAGTGGTTAAACAAGATTCGAAATATCTTTGAAAACTACATTAAAGACATACAAAAAAAAGGTACACGATTATCGAACGCATGTCTTTCCAGCTGTAACATCTTTTACAATATCTGTACAGTATCCTCCACAAGAAAAATGTCAAGTTTTTGGTCATTGCCCAAGAATATGCATTAGGTGGCCACCAAATCTTAATACAGCTCTCAAGATTAAAGCATTACTAAATGTACACAAATCAAAGCTACAAAACTTTTTATGAAAAGATAAAATGATTTAAAAAAAACATAGAATGGATATTATCAGTCATGTAGCCACAAATCACTATTCCGACACTGATATTTGCGGCAACACAACGATGGTGTAGGAAAGTGATGAGGAACCTTTCCGTTAGGCCTACAGATTTGTACAGCCCCACATGAAGTTATGGGTCACAAAACTAAACTACTTGCAAAATAAGTTTGCCCCATGATCCAATATTAACTTTGCAAAAACGAATAATTAGAAATTTTACAACTCAAGTTTTTTCAACGAGTCCTGTGTGCACGAAAAAGGTTCATCATCAGTGATGCTAACTGACGTGTCACAATTGAAACAAATTGGATGTGCAACCATTAGAGTACTATTATAATTTATCAAACAATGCAAGTATTTATGTACAGTACACAGTGAAATCAACTATAAAAGGAAACATGTTTTACAAGAAATAATGTATTCTTATAAAGCGAGTTAGTACAGGTTGACTAGCATTTACTCTTGATTGCAAAGGGCTTGTGGCCTTGTCGCAAAATTGAGCAACAGAATACAGATTGCCAAAGATTCTACAAGTTAATGCTAGTCTACTTGTTCGAGCTCCCTTTACAGTTACGAATTATGCTACGACAAGCCTTCTGACACTTTACATAATTACAATGAATGTACTATAGTAATCGAAATAGGGAAAGTGATGTGACCAGAAGCTTTAAACTGGCATTAAACATTTAGCTTTATATCTTCCACCTTCCACTGTGGTACTATCTAGATGAGCTAATAGTCGAATCACTTTCTTCAATACTTTGTATCAAAACTGTTTCTTTGTACTTGAAATTTTGCAATGCATTGTACTACCTAACTTAAATCATAGAGTAGGTACATACCACATTAGGTAAATACGTATTTAACCTGCATTTCGCTTACTTACTTACTTACACTTGTCTTCCCAAACGCCAATACATACCAATAATAGGTATATACGTATTTAACCTGCATTTTGTTTCCTTACACACACCTTCAAACACGTATTAATCTCAAGTATAGCAGTACCTAGTTTTGTTTCAACAAGTCTTAACAAAATTATCCTGGCAAGTTTATATATGATATTGGAAACTTAAATAGTAGTTGTTAAAATATGAATACAAATTACCCACAATCTTTCTACACTTGGCCAATGAAACCAAATACGTAGCCGACAATTTACAGCATTGATTCATTCTTACAACATAGACTACAAAGGTAGCCACAAGTTTCAATTGAACCAATCACACTCCTATTCTTATAGCAATACATATATCTTACACTTTGAATCAAAAATGAATCGTTCACTGCATTAATACAAGATAAGCACCCCCTACTTACTGATTTTTTGTGTGGGGGTATGAGAATCAATGAAAACTTACAATATATATGTACATAAAATTGATTCGGTACAATTTTCACTTTCATTAATTTTTGACACAAAGTTCATCTTAAAATGCTTTATTTTGGTAGCAAATTTCATAAGATGATGATTGCACCTAAAACGTTGGTACGAAGTTACTTGCACTTAAAAGTCAACTCTAGTACGGTATGTTTAATGAGATGCCAATATACAGTGTGTTGATTAAGGATAAAGGCCTGGCCAATAGAAGGCAAACCACGGTAAAAGAATATAAAAAGTATACGTCAAGCATGTTTACTGCATACATAATTTTAATATTGATTTGAGCACTGGAAAAAATCCCGTGAGTAGACATCATATCAATAAAGAAAATAAACATGTGCTGCAGGCCAAATAAAGCCTAGTGAAACAGTAGGTCCCTTTACACAAAATGAATCGATATGTATAATTGGATTTAGTGGGCCTCAAACTGGCTTGTTTTCCCTATCACCATACCATCCACCTGCAAAGCTAGCTGGATGTTCAATGGCTATTCGGCTATTCCATACACTACAAACGTTTCATAAATTACTTGGTATATATACAACTGGGCTGTCGGGTAATGCCACATCCACCGAATTGTGCCGATTGCACGATCAATCATCAAATTTGACATGATCGGGTTTTGATGGAACTATGTTTTGTGTCTGTCACTGCATCATTCCCCTACCATACGATTCTTTATTGTATCCAAGCCAAGGATTCAATATATATATTGGATTGTTAGTCGTAGGACTTCCAACGAGCCTATGCATGGCAATTATCGAGTGACATGCATAAGCATGCACTTCTGCAATGCATCGGTATAGCTCGCCAGTACATTAACAGGAAGAGAGCTATAAAGCCGTCGAGTTACGGTACTTTGAGGGCGAGACAGAGAGAGAGAGAGAGAGGGAGGGAGAGAGAACAGCCACAATGAGTCAGGCAGATGTGGGTGATTGTCATGTCATAAACTAGTAAATACGATACAGGGAAACACTACAAGAGAACGTTACTCTTATTTCGGTCATCAGTTGTCTTTTTAGTGACAGGTGAAAATAGCTGAAGCTAGTTTAGTAATTTAAAAGGTGCATCTTTTGTTCAAGGATGGTTGATTGAATCTTTAAAATACAAATTAGTTGGCAAGCCAAAAAATGTTGGTAGAAAAGTGTATATTTATTTAAAATATTATTAGAAAGCGCTGTTTGTAAGTAAACAGTGGACTCTTGATGGACTAGTCCAGTGCTCTTTTGGCTTTCACCATCAAGAGTTGCATCAAACCAAGCACCTCCCGCAATCAGGGAAGTGCAATGCATTCACCAGTTTGAGAGTCCGACTGCTATTTGCTAATTGAATGCCGTTCGTCGGAAGGGACTAGGCCGAGCCTGGCCCAACTCTCAAGGAAAGTGGGGTCGGAACTCTTAAATAACGTTCAGTATATGTAATATAAAAACAATACAGTAGGCCTATTGCAATATTTTTGATATGATGCAAACAAAATCTATATCAAAATTAGTTTTCATCTTCATGCAATATTTTGAATAATCAACATCACTACTATTATTGTTATTATTATTTGTTGTATTATTGTTATTATTCAGTGGTCCCTATATCAGTTAATAGCCAATAACATTTCAAATCCACCCCATAGCTTGACTCATCCTTTCTCGTCTGGACCCAGGGTAGTATTTGGCCCAGTGCCAATCGTAAGAGACGACAAAAAAAAATCCTGCCATTTCTCCCCCCCCCCCCCCCCCCCTCCCAATACTCTTTTGATATTAGGCCTACCTCCTTTAAACATGCTCGTCAAAGCTCTTATTTCCCCACTTGTACCCGGGATAGAATTGGCTCTCTGCCAGTCGTAAGAGGCGACTATAAGAAGTCATAAATCATAATAAACCAATTCTCACCTCATTACTTTATATCGGTATAATAACAGAATATTAACAAATACACTACCATACCACACCTTTCTTTCGACAAATTGCTGTTTCTTTTTTCTTCGTGAAAACGAGCTCGTATCGATCAGAAATAATTAACTTTATTGACCTCAAATAAAGAGCTACTGACAAACGTAGTGACAAACTGTAGAAACAAGAAATTAAAACTTGCACCAGTTTGCGATGTACAACCGCGTGCTCATTGCACACTCGTATGGTCATGTGTGCTCAAGTGGATAACCTTCAACATGAAACACTTTGAAAGATCACATTTGAAGCCTACACCTAAAAATACATTCCGTTCCTTCTACGTTCGTTCCTTTGACTAACGCAGCTTTTCTAGCGGTGTCTGGCTGTTTACCGGCCGCACTTTGCGATCGTCAAGACCGAGAACACTGAAAGCAATGAAGCTTATGTTGATTCTTTTTTAATTTTCTATTGCTGTCAAGCCTGTGAGATGTGAAGGCGTTCTATGTGCCCGCAAAGTCATCGGAAATGTAAATGATGTACTGTTGGATCGTACTCTACTTGAAGTGGGTCATGCCACGTCAATTATTGTAATCGATCGAAAATATTTCCAATTATTTTTTAGTTCATAATATTAGGGATATCGCGTGAATATCATTCAAGAGCAATTACAAATCTGCAGGGATTTGTGTTATATTATTTATCTCCATAGCAAGGCGTTTTGATAGGAGTAATAACACATGAAGCCATGATACGTGAGGGGGGGGCGGAAGAAGATAAAAATTGTTTGACCATATAATGTTTCAATATAACTATTCATTAAATTAAGGTAACTGTTCTTGATTTATCACTTTGTAAGCTGATCGGCGATATATTTGCGTAATTATTACACACAACGTGATCCCACCGAGCTCTGTAGCGATACTGACGAGAAGGAAGGCGATTGCAAAGACGGGGGCAAGAGAGAGAGGGACTGACGGTGGCTGTTACGTGCGCGTTTTCATGTGGAGATGGACAGCTGGCAGCATTTGAAGACCGTTGCACGCAAACAACTCGATAACATACGAAAACGGACCCTTGTCAACAGGTGAATTTCCTGCTAGCACGAAAAACAGAAGCATCTTGTTATAAAATTTACCCAGAATATCGATACTAACCGAAATAATCGATGTATTCAATAGCAAAGTAAATATCGACAATCAAAATATTGACAACTTGTATCCTCCTGGGCTGTTTGATCATGTTGGTGTTGAGTTACTTTTACCGAGTGAGTAACAACTCTTGAGTAACAGTAGCTTTACACCGACACTAACCCTCCAAAACTTGTCAAAATTTTTTCAAACATCGAATATCGATCAATACAATCGGTAGTTTTACTCAGCCCTAGTTGCAAGTAATTTCACGCTCCGATATCACGGCAGTCTGTTAACGCGGAGCCGAACATTAGTGTGCCTGCGCTCAGTCGCTGACCGATAACGCTCCCTCTCTTGCTCATGGCTTCGCATCTGGCAATCGTCTTTTTTCTTGTCATCAGTATCGCCATAGAGAAATAAGTGTGATACAATACAACATTCAACGGGATCACGTTGCGTGTAATAATTTATCATGCAAATATATCGTCTTACGGTTTAAGACGGGAGAAATCAAGAACAGTTGCCTTAATTTACTACAAAATAGTAGTGAAACATTATATGGTCAAACAATTTTTATCTTTTTGCATGATGTGATTATTGTAGAGCAAGGGGGCAGGCTGGGACCATGATATGTCTTTCACCTCAACCTCTCCCCCTCTTCAACCCCCCCCCCCCCATTCACAATCATACAATCCGATCACGTATCATGGAGTTCAAGTGTTACTATCTCTCGATCACAACGACTTGCTACGGAGACGAGTAATGAAAATCCCAGGAGAGCTAAAACCGCTCAAAACTAATACGTATGTACGAAACAAATATGTTTTCCCTCGTGATATTATCGATCGACACCGATAAATGATGTTCGAATGTCGATACCAATCCCTTTAATCTAGTGACTCGATCAAAAAAAAATCAAAAAGTTATTCCAAGGGAGGAACATTGCTACAAAATACAATTATTAAATGTAAAATGATAAAAAAAATACAATACCCATTTCATGATGTTTTAAAATGTAAAATGTATTCATTATATTTATTCATTTTATAGTTAACTCACACAGTTATGAATTGCAATTCAGTGGAGCATAATCATAGTAAATGTGTAAGCCCAACAAGAACCTCAAAAAAAGGACAAGTCTACATCAGATACTTGTATTATAATTAGTCATATGAAAATATATTTCTTTCAATACGTATTGATATTGCGATCACACTATTTTCTGGCCATCAAAACGATTAAGCAAGGCATGAAACATAATGTTTACAAGTTATGCTAGGCCATCAATTAGGGAAGTTGGTGGACAAAGGGTTGCTCGCTTAGTACCTAGTAATTTATTATCCGACGACGATAATAAAGTGTCCTGTATGCAGAAGGGTGGGATTCTGCGGTACATTTGTATCCCGGAGTGGGGGAAAAAAGGAAAGCGAGACAGAGTGCTGTCATGGAGACAGTTGTAGGCAGTGGTGGCCGGCCGGGTAGGGGGCGATTTGCAGTGACAAACTGCATCAACACATACTGCGGACAAACTGCAGTTTAAAAAGTCATAAAAAAATATTAAAATTGTAAATGTTTATAAACACAAAATACCTTACGAAAACAAATAATATAAAAAAGTAGAACAAAGTCCCTCAATAAAACATTATAAAAATATATATTGAGTTTTGTTTTGTTTGTTTCGCGGTGAAGGGTAGGTCGCAATATTACACCATTCAAATTTAACAGTATTGTTTTTGATACCCTGAGAATGCTTTAAGATATTGAAAAAGTGATCAATACATAGGATTAAGTTTTGTATCAGCTCCACAATCAATTTAAAAGCTAGCAAATATTGTACATACTTGATACTATTGTTCTTCCTATAATTAATATCCTCTATCCTGTTCAAATCATCCTGCAACAACTTAGCATCCTCCACCCCCTTAATCACCCTATACAAGACGCAATCATCAGCGAGCAACCTTAATCTTGACTCAATATCCCTTACTATATCATTAATAAACATTATAAATAACAGTGGTCCCAGCACCGATCCCTGCGGCACCCCCGATGTAACTTCGATAGTTGTTGATACGCTATCCCCTACCCTTACCCTCTGCGACCTATTTGCTAGAAAATCTCCCATCCACCTTACAACCCCTTTATCTGCAATCACACTATCAACCTTCCTCATCAAAATCCCATGAGACACTTTATCAAAAGCCTTTTCAAAATCAAGGAAAACTGCACCAACCTCCTCCTCCTTATCTAGAGCCTCCCCTATGTCCTGACTGAACAAGACCTATCAATTGCGTCTCGCAAGAATACCCCTCCCTAAACCCATGCTGGCTATCTACCAACCATCCCTCCGCCTCCAACACCTCCCTAACATAATTTGCTACTACCTTTTCCATGATCTTGTTTCTTACCGAAGTGAGACTACCTGGTCTGTAATTCCCTTCTTGACTTCTATCCCCCCCCCCCCCCCCTAATGTATTGGCACTTCAAGTCCTTCCCTCCAACTCTCCGGTATAGTACCCTCCCTTAACGATTTCCTGCAGATATCCCCTACAAACCTAACAACCCCCTCCCCTCCAATTTTCAAAAATCTACACATCAACCCATCCTGCCCCGCGCCTTTCTCCCTCCCATCTTTCCTTAAACCTTTCTACTATCAAGATTCGTTATAGTGAGAGGCTTACTACCCCTCCCCCCTTCCCACTGCATACTAGAATCTTCCCTCTCTTGGAATACCTCCCCATAGTGTGAGTTCAAAGCCTCCGCTTTGTCCTTATCACTGGTAAATAACTCATCCCCAGTCCCTTTAAGTGTGGGTATTTCGCCCCCCCCCCCTTTTCTGGTTCCTTAGATGCTGATACAACCTTCTCCCTTTACCTTGGAGTCCCTCATCATCCATTAAGTGCAGCATATAATCATCCTTTGCATCGACCTTTGCCCTATTAAGAACTCCCTCCCACTCCTTAAGTTTCTCCTTACCTTTACCTATCTTCATATACCTCTTATATATCCCTCTGCACTTCCTCTTCAACCACCTAATTCTTTTATTATAATATACTGGGTCGGTCCCACCCCCCTTAGTCACCTGCGGCACAAACCTTTCCGAGAAACCCCTATATATATCTGCAGAAAACTTCCCCACATTTCATTTACTCCCACATCCCTACGAGACCACTCTTCATACATTACCAGTAACTCCCTTTGCAAACCCTGAACATCAGCTCTATTATATCTCCATATTGTCTTGTCCCTACGTTTGCTATTATTTCCCTGCTTTCCCTCCCACCCACTACCTAGTGCTAGCTCTACTATTGGGACCCTATGATCGCTCATTCCCTCTACTACCTCCGAGTGAACCCATGCTTCCTCCGGCCTTACTAATATTACATCTAAAATGTTATTTCTCCCCACCCCACAAACCCTCGTCCCCTCTCCTACCGTTTGCACTAACACCTCATTAATAAGTTTACAAGCCCATTCCTGCCTTCTGCCTCCAAGATCCTCCCTCCCCCCCTCCCAGTGAACTCCAGGCAAGTTTAGGTCCCCAGCTATTACTAACACTCTTCCTCTATCACCCATCACTATCTCTTCCAACCTATCTAACACTTGCCACTCCCCACTATCCTTAGGCCTGTATACTCCCACCACATCCACACAAAAACCTCCCCCCACCCTTACTCGCACACACAGCATTTCAACCACATTATCTACCCACAACAATGTGCCCTTGACATTCTCCCTACAGACAATCATCACCCCCCCCCCCCCCCCATATCTATTTCTATCCTTGCGAAAAACGTTATATCCCTTGCGCCCTATCTCCCCATTCAAAATCTCGTCATCCAACTAGGTTTCCACACATACCACTACATCCGGCTCGTACATTTCAATCAACGTCCACATTTGCTCCAATCTTTCCCCACTCCTTACACTCCTGCAATTAATTGACATTATCTTAACCCTCCCCTTATCCCTCCTCTTGCTTTGACCATCCTCCTGTCACGCGAGACTACCTGCTATCCTAACAAAAAGATTACCTAGCTCTCTTGCCCCATTCCTATTCAGATGCAACCCATCCCCTGACAGTAAGCCCCTTCCCACCCACAACCTGCTATTAACAAAAGTTGCATCCTCTACCACACACACCTTAGCCACTCTCTCATTCACCTCCTCAATCATCCCTTTGCTTATCCCCCTCCCATCTACTCTATCCAATATCCCCCCAACCACCACCCTTGCCTTACTATACCTCTCCTTCACCACTCGCACCAACCCTTTCACTCTCTCCGCCACCTCTTTCACATCCACCTTACTCCCCAGATCATTCGTCCCCACATTCAACACCACCACATTCACATCATCACTACCCTTCCTACCAGTGATGACATCGGGTAGTAAATATTGGAGTCGGCTCCTGAGCCTTAGGAGTCGGGTAGGAGTCGACTCGTCGAACGACAAAAAGATAAAGTAAAAACGATTAATTTTAACCAATGTTGCAATGCAACACCCTCGGCGGGCTGCGTGTGTTCCAGGCGGGAGCAAAAAAAAGTAATTTGGCAGCAAAGTACAATTCTTTGTTGTTTTTTTATTACTGATTTGTAATATTAGGAGAATATTGGAGGGAAAGGGAAACAGAAAGGGTAACAGACCGCCAATACATGATACAATTACACACAGCAACAGACGTTTGAAGGAGTCGACTCCTAGAAAATGGAGTCGGGTACAACAGGAGTCGGGTAGGAGTCGGCTACCCGAGTACCCGATGTCATCCCTACTTCCTACTGCCTACAATCTCAACCAGGTCACACACTCTGGCACCTCCATACACCTCAGCCTCTCCTCCATTCGCCTCCCACACACGCGCCGCATTCCGAATCATAGAATCCCCAATGAGCAACATACTGTTCTGCCTCCCACCCCCCTTCCCCAACCGTATGCTCATTCCTAACACACACCACAACCTCAACCCCTGCCCCATCAAACACACTCTCAATCAGGCTCCTTACAATCTCCCAACTCAAACCATCCAATCCACATCCAACCCTAGGCATTCCTATCCTCTCCACTCCTTCCTCCACACACCTATGCCTCAACTTCTTCAAACATTCCTCCACATCCTCCACTCTCGGCTTCCCACTCGACCTTTCCTTACTCACCATGTAGAACAACTTTCGTCCCTCCACATTCACTTCAGCCACATCACCAACACACTTACCCTGCCTCCTCAGATTCTCCACCCTTCCATACCTCTCTCTAAACTCCCTTGCAATACCCTCACTCATCCGCAGATCTGCACCCACGCAATGCGCTAATGCCTGCACTCCATTCAGCTCAAACAGATCACCCCTCCATTCAGTCACACAACCACCCTCTTTCACCCCTCTTCCACTACCCTCTTCCATACACACTCCTCCCATTTCCTCACTTACACTCCTTACATCACTCCCCTGCACTCGTCTTTCATCAACCACATTCTCTTCCAACTTCCGCTCCTCTATCACCTCTCTTGCATTCGACTCACACTCCCCATCCAAACTCACTTCAAGCAATCCCTCACGCTCCACTTCACTCACCACAACTTCCTTCCCCACTTTCTCTCCATTCACCCCCACGGTCATACCTTCACTTACATTCTCCTCAGTTGCACCTCCTTGCACCCCACCTCCATTCACATCCATCCTTCCATTCTCACATCTGCACCATTCCTTCATACCCTGCACATCACTCTTCACCTCCTGCATATCCTTCACCATTTTCACACACTCCTGCTCATTCACTGCCAACATCCTCACCCCATCCACACCAGTAGGCCTACCCATCCTACAGTCACCACACTTCCACACCACATTGTTATTGACACTACTCTGTTCAATGAGACAACATTTGTGCATTATAGGCCTACTATTAGCCTAAGTAACTAAATAGAAAATTTTATGTAAATAGCTTTGATCAATAACTTGCCTATTCCAGAGAAAAAACGTGTCAGACTACTAGGTGTAATTGTTACAAGTGATCTAAAATGGAACACTCATTGTGAAGTAGTACGAGCCAAAGCCACCAGGCATTTATATTTCATTGCTAGACACCTGCATCATGCTCAGCCTAGCACCAAAAGGGCTGTTTACCTAGCGCTCGTTAGACCTCATCTCGTCTACGGCTGCCCAGCGTGGGACCCAACATCTATAAGCAACAAGATGAAGTTGGAGCGTGTCCAAAGTAGAGCTACACGCTTTATTGCTGCTAGGTCGCAATTTACCACTCATAGTGCTACGGCAAGACGTGCATCATTGAAGATTCCATCTCTGGAAACATTCAGGAAAAAAGTAGATCTGCAATTTTTGTGGGGCATGTTGAATGGTAGGACAAACCTGGATCCATATGTAAGACTGCAAGCCTGTAATCGTAGTGCCCAATTTGGTAGGGGTCTATTGTTCAGGCCACCTTTTGCCAGAACAGCAGCCTACCAGAAAGGGTTCTATTATAGGACTTGTCAATCGTGGAATTCTCTTCCACTGAAGATCAGGATGGCACGCTCATTAGATGTCTTCAAAGCCTCTTTAACGGAGCATTTTTTAAACATTGTTTTGTACATTTTCATTTTTTTATTCTTTTTTACTTCATATTTAACAGTTGTATCTTATAATTATACTTTCATTCATATTATGTTTTCATGTTTTTTTGTTTTGTATTTTATATTTTGTATTTTGTATTATGTTCATTATTATATTTTAATTTTAGTATGGGTTGGCAGTCACTCTGGTGTTTGGAGCTGTGCTCTTTTCTGCCAACCCCCATTCACTTTTGTAGTAAATGGAAATGATTAATAAATAAATAAATAAAAGTTGTATGTTCCTAGCTGGCGAAAAACAATATTCCGAGGAAATTGCGTTTAAGTTTTCTATTGATGTAAACATTCTTACCTGCACTTGTTTCTGTGCATTTCAGCACCATAATTTGGGTCATCTGGTCATATCTACTATTGAATTATCTCTAGGTTCATTGAGGCCTACTTCATGAACTTCACCATCAAACCTACATCACTTCCCGCTTCAATTTATGAAAGTTTTCACTTCAATGCATAGGCCTACACCTAGATTCATCATCAGTCTCATCAAAAGTTGGGTTATGAACACCGTTAATGTTTACTGTATTTTCACTAGAACTATTTAACAAGTAAACACTATTATCACGGCTATAAGAATGTTGATTTGCGTGGAATACTTTCTTTTTAACAGATATTCTAGGCATTGTAACTACAAATCGAATATATCACAGCACTGCACAAGAATTTGTCAGAAAAAACGTAAACAAAACAAAGCGTGAGCCGTGAGCTCTATTTCAAAGTCGATAGTCGAAAGTCATGGCCACTTCGATTTACGTACCAACGTATGAACATAACAAAGCGCTAGGTGTTCAAGAAAAATCCGCTAAACCTTTATTAGTTTCAAAACTAGAGTAATTTTTAAATGGTTCGGTATCTAAGGGCCTATAAACAATGACCACTCTCTACGAACTAAATAACGATTGTTTGGTGACCGATTTACAAGATGGTTACACAAATTAAATAGGACTGTACAAAGAAAAATAAAATACCCCCCCAAAAAACGTAATATTTATTTTTCCTTCGTGTATAACTTTGCCTGATAGAAACGATCAAGCACCGGAGATTGAGATATGATTTGATTATTTTTCGTATGTTAGCGTAGTAGGGACATTTTCCCCGTGTATTTCTTTGCCAGCTCTGTATTATTTTAAAATCTGTCATTCTGGAATTCTTTTTGGTTAAAAGACTAAATTCATTAAAACAATGTTATGTTAATTTTGATTGTGGATCCCAGGTCTACAGTTACAGTTACGGCAAAATGCGCACTTTGAATTACACGACTGTAATTAAATTGTGGCATATTTAAATAATGAATGAAATTTGTATGTATGTATGTATGTATGAATGTATGTATGTATGTATGTATGTATGTATGTATGTATGTATGTATGTATGTATGTATGTATGTATGTATGTATGTATGTATGTATGTATGTATGTATGTATGTATGTATGTATGTATGTATGTATGTATGTATGTATGCATGCATGCATGCATGCATGTATGTATGTATGTATGTATGTATGTATGTATGTATGTATGTATGTATGTATGTATGTATGTATGTATGTATGTATGTATGTATGTATGTATGTATGTATGTATGTATGTATGTATGTATGTATGTATGTATAAATATAAAATATTGTGCTTTATTTTGGCTACATTCAAATAGAATATGTTATTCGCATACATGCCAACATGGAACATACTATAAGCGCCAAACGGTGTGGGCAAGTTTAATTAATTACATATTTGGTTTTACTTAGTGATACTTTTAAACCATTTCATAGCAATTTGAAGAGACAGAAATCGGATGGTCTGCAGAGCAGATAACCATACAGCCTAAACGGGAGTAACACACCTTCTTGTACCCAGTATCAACACTTGGTATGCGTAGAGTTCACAAGTCGACAGTTATCATCCCCCCATCCTCCTTCCCACGTCTACAAGATATAGAATTTACAAGGACATTCGTGTCCCAAAAGAATCGAACTACGCCCCTTGTTACCTCCCCCCCCCCCCCCCCATGCGGCTCACGTGTTGTGCTGCATCTGTCGCAGAGGAGACGTGATTAGGCTGGCCAAGCACTGGGCGAATTGGGTTAGGGGGGGGCGAGAGGGGCCACACCTCCCAAAGAAATACTTTTGTAACTATCCACTCGAAGAGAAAAGAAAAGGTGGCTTATCGTAATTCTTACTTACTAGAATACAACAGTTCCGCTTTGAACTTCGCTGGAACGCTTTTCCGGGCTGGGCCATTTAGAGTTAAAAACGCGTAAGTCCGAGGGATGGGGTGATAAAGGTCTCTCACACCAAGAAGTGAGATAGTGTTAGGAGAGTCAGGACCGCCCACAATTATAGTTTCCAACTTAACAAGTGCGAATCACTAACGTTTTTCCCCATTATCTAGTACAATTTGGTTGCGTTAAGTTTTTTGACGGAATTTCTTGTACGATACCGTCAAAAAACTTACCGCAACCGAATTGTACTAGATAATCGGGAAAAACGTTAGTGATTCGCACTTGTTAAGTTGGAAACTAATTGTGGGCGGTCCTGACTTCCCTGATACTATCTTAATTCTTGCTGTGAGATATCTATAATATAATAGCAAAGCTGTGTGTGAGGATAAGTGGGGGTAGAGCCTGCTACTGTGGATGTCCGTCAGTATAGTAGAAACCCCAAAAGTAGCGGGTGTGAATAATGTGTCAATTAAATACTCTACTATGAGGAAGACCGCCTTCACGAATTGTAAGAAAAACGCGAGGAATCTGTTGATTTTCGCCCGTGTATAAGAGTGGGGAAACTTTAGAAGGGATTCGAATAGTAGAACAAAAAACAGCAAATATCTATTTGTAGACTCCAGGTAAATCATGATAGCATTAGAGAGTGACAACCTGACAGCGATAATGCAAATCACCGGCATGAAGTACTCCATTGGCTTCTCTTGCTAAGTAAGCTACTGCACTCGCTTCCCTTGTACATGTTAATACAGACATGCTCGCGGCTTACCGTACAAATCCCCGCATAGACATACTTACGAGGCTATACAGTTGCACTTGTACTATTATAAGGAACTATTAACTATCGTATTTAATTCATGCATGCATCAATTTGATAACAATAAATAATAACAGCAACCCATAATATAACGACCTATACTCTGGAGGAGCTATGTATAATAGTCACAAGATACCTAATCCCTCCCTCCCTGTAGTGTACAAAGCGGGATTTCTAACAAAATAAGAATTGCTCTACAGTCTATAGTTTCAAAATTGTCGGAAGAAAATGAATATGAGATGGTTCATTCTCTAGAGAATTTAATGCTCTACTTTACAGAAGTTGCTAAGTTGCAATAAAATTGCATGAATACAAAAACCCACTGCCTTCTGCGAGATTTGAAGCCACGTTCCTAAGCAACATACACCTCAACCACATCTCTAAGCCACCGACAGCGTATGGGTTATTGAAAAGTCTGATTTTACCTAAACGCAATCATGTTTCGACCATTTGTTTGAAGATTTTACGAAGATTCCGTTATATCTTTCAACGTATAATTCCGAAGTTGTAGTGAAGTTACGAACAATACGCTCATTCTTTTTATTGCTTTCTAGCTTCCAACATCGATTTAGCACCAGCTTGTGACCTGGTATTAGTGGAACTGTACTAAGCAGCTGATCTCCAGCTAGCAGACGCTAATTCTGAGTTATAGTTTTAGAAAATAACAATATAATATAATGTTTTAATCTTACCTTCGTTGCCATCGTTTGCGCTGTCTTCAGTGGGTCTGGTAGGCCTCGTCGAGGCAAGACCTATAACACACAATACGTTCTTATTACACGACTAGCTTGATAGACAGAGAGACAGACAGACAGAAAGACAGACAGACAGACAGGCAGACAGACAGACAGGCAGATAGACAGACAGACAGACAGAAAGACAGACAGACAGACAGACAGACAGACAGACAGACAGACAGACAGACAGACAGACAGACAGACAGACAGACAGACAGACAGACAGGCAGACAGACAGACAGGCAGATAGACAGACAGACAGACAGAAAGACAGACAGACAGACAGACAGACAGACAGACAGACAGACAGACAGACAGACAGACAGACAGACAGACAGACAGACAGACAGACCAGTGGTTAGCATCCCTGCTTCCAATGCAGAAAGTCCCGGGTTCAAATCCCGCTTCAGGCAGAAGTTTTTTAACTTCTAATGTGGATTCAATTCCATTTCTTCTTGGCTTAGGAATAAGTAAACGGTGACTTTGGAGCCGTCCTAGCAACGAAGCACTCAATAAATTCAAAGTTGTTCTGAATCGGCCTTGTTGATTCTGGCATTTGTCCGCAGGTGTTCGCACTGTCCAATCACTGATTCATATGTTTCATATTTGAAATATCGATCTTTGATTGGTTATCGCTCACTCGTCGATGGTGTTCGAAGCCTACAGGGTTGGTTTAGTCACTTTAAATTAAAGTCCCCCACTGCAAATCAGTTTAGTTACTGAGTGGGTAGACTCTAAATGTGAATTTATTTATTTTATTTTATTTACAGACAGACAGACAGACAGACAGACAGACAGACAGACAGACAGACAGACAGACAGACAGACAGACAGACAGACAGACAGACAGACAGACAGACAGACAGACAGACAGACAGACAGACAGACAGACAGACAGACAGACAGACAGACAGACAGACAGACAGACAGACAGACAGACAGACAGACAGACAGACAGACAGACAGACAGACAGACAGACAGATAGATAGACAGACAGACTGACAGACTAATAATAATTTGAAAAATAACATCAAGATTTTAAAAAATCGAAATTTGTAAAAATACTAATCAAAATCAGCTTTATGATGATCCTAACAAACTAAAGAGGTGTGATATAATTAATACTATTAAATAAATAAGGTGTCCGGTTTAAGCCCCATTGGCGGGCAAAAATGGGACACAATAAATATCATATTTTACCTAAATGAATATTTTCTTTGAGATAACTCATGTGGATTTGGTCATATCAATCCAAAATACACCAGGTAAAACAAAGATCACTTAATATAATTATGCTAACACCAACTTTTAAAGGCAAAGTGTGTTGAAAATGAGACGTGGACCATTATAAAAAGTGCGTGCGTCCACTTTCCGTTGTAAGTGACTGTCAGTGTAGTGTACCTACTACGTTCTCATTTGGGGCTAATCAACTCCGACAAAGTGTCCGAACAGTTTGTTGATGGTTGAGGGTTGGTTGGGAGGGGAAAGTTCGTTGAACATTGGCACGCACCTAAAATGTCTAAGATTAGAATCAACAGCTGATAATCGGTCTGGCATCGGTGTAGCAAACTAAACCTAAACTTCATGGAAGTGGAAAGAATAAGAACTCTCTTGATAACTCCGTAACACAGATCAATAGTCCTGCCCGAACCAGCGGACAACGAAACCGGAGATTTGATTGCTCGTCTCCAACAATGTGGATAATAGTAAAAGGTTTTGTAGCACAATGTTTGCGGACAGTCTTTGAGAAAAGAAATAGAACGTCTTGTAAAGGGGGCTTCCATTTCATCAGGGTCAGCGACCGCCCCCCCCCCCCCCCCGAACAGTAAACGGTAACCTTGGCAACGGGCACGGTGGGGGTTTTACTCATTGATGAATTATTGAACAAGATGGCTGACCTCATCAAAAGTGGTCAATATATATTGTGTAAATAAATATACCAGTGATAGTGTGAGAGGTATAGGTGAGACTAAAGAGAGACAGGGATAGGGAGAGAGTGTATGTGTGAGGGAGAGAGAGAGAGGATATGGTTAGCATGACCATAGCACGTTGAAATGTTTCCAGGAAGTCTTGTTGTCACGAACATAGGTTGGTAAATAGGGAGGAAGAAAGAAAGGTGACTGTGTTACAACAAAAGTAAATTATACCTTAGATGCAGATAACGTACTGTGACATGAATCCTACGCTATGTAAACACTTCCGTCCCAATCTCATTCTTGTCCTGTCATATTGTTACATAGAGTGACCATACGTCCCGGAAAACTGGGATTGTCCCGGATTTCTACACACAGTTGTCCCGGATTTGTCTCAAAACGTAAAATTCTTGAAATATCCTATTTGGGTTAAATAAGGTGCAATTCTTTTCAGTAATTACGAGGCCATGAGCACTAGCGCCGTCTCTTTCACAACTTACCGCATGCAGAGCGGGCTACGATTCTTGAAAAATGAGACGCAAGGGGTAAGGTCCCCCCACACTAATGCCTTCATCAAGAACGATTATATCATTTACTTTCGAAGCAACCAAAACTCACTGAAACACCTTCAACAAGGCGCTTTAAAAAAATCCCTGTGGGACTGTTTATTGGGGGGCCTTTTCCCCCAAACCTTCCGCGGTTCGTCGGCTTCGAGACTACTAGCGTGTGTTCGTGTTTATTTTTCCCGTGTTTTTTTCTAAATTAAATATGGCCACCCTAGTCATGGATTCCTCCGGCTAGTGGTTCACTACGTGTGGATTTTTCGTCGGAAAATAATGTGGGGGGGACTCATGTTTCCGCCACTGATTGCAAGTCAGACGAACATGGCGGGGTCAGTGCACAATAAATACTACACACTCATCAAAGACCGAGACCCAACACCAAGGCCGACGGTGTGTTTGAATTCGCGCCAAAGAATCTACTAGCAGCGCTATCTTACGTGGATATTGTACACTATCTAGTAAAATATATCGTCTGTTGCCTGGATAACGCACTAATTCGCCATTGGTTCTCCCGCCGCACTAGCGGCTATAGTCGCGGTCAGCGGACATTGCTGATTGGTCGAGAGGACAGCTGGGCCGAATTACCGTGTTTTTGTTCGAAATTTAAATGCTGTGATATCTCTCTATCCCTCTAAAAGAATCGGCTTTGTGATTTAATAAATTTTTCGTTCTATAACAAGAATAATTATTTGATTAGTATTAATATTATTATTGTTTGACCAAATATCTTAGTAATAAAATTACTATTAAGGTCTTTGGTTTGACGACGCACTTTTCACTAAGTACGACAGGCAGAGCTACCATGGGTCTGTCTTATTCTACGCCCGGCCCAATGGAGACTGAAAAATACCATCCGTTATCTGTGGTTACAGCTTTGGGGCCTCCTCTGAGCTGGGGCCCCAGGGACATGCCTGGTATTCTTGGTGGATATAGTTACCCGTGAGACAAAGCAGGCTACGCAATAGCCTGGAAACGGGAACGAGAAGCCCGTTGTCGTGCACATTTATGCAGTTCACCTTTCTAGACCCCGGGAACGTACGCGAAAGATGATTAATTTTATCTTTACCCGTACTCGGGACCTTCCCTGGACCTATTCGGCCATATTCACTTGCAACTTTCTAATGCGGGGTTCTCATGCTCTGACGCTGGCGTAGAGCGTAAGTCGTTGGCCAATCAGGCAACGGAACGTCGTACGCGACTCGTCCCCTTTTCAAATAGGATTCATTTCTATTTGCCCAACGACGAACGCTGTACGCCGGCGTTGAACCATGAGAACCCAGCATAAGCGACGTACACAAACCGGTATCTCAGAGGTTATACAGCTGTACTTGTGCAGTATCTCGATGTTTATCGTTTTCGCCATCGTCATCGTTCTCCTTCTTAGGTATTGTGTAGCCTGCTTTATGCAGGCCATTCGGGTTAAGATGTTTGTCCTAGAAAAATAGCTTTGAAGCTCGATGAAGAGATGACTACAGTTTATGGCTGTGAACACTTGCAACGACTTTGTACTAGTTTTATTCGCCGGAGTATTTCTATATCCCGGATCTACAGTTATGCCCTCGTCAGCCATTTCAGGGATTATATTAGAAAAATATCAGAACTACCTTTGAGAGAAAAGTGGTAGTTCGACGGTAGCCGCAATTGGATATACGAGCTCGTGGGACACATCCAACCCCGAGAGGCCTATTCGGTGGAGATAAAATAATGTCCCACCATTCTTTATTTTCTACTTTCTTCAACTCTTTTTATCGGAGTGTAGCCACTAGCCACGTCCCCTGCACAATATGTGTTCACGCTATTGCAGCAAAGAATGAAAGATGGCCTGGCACTTAATCATTCAAATGGCTATTGACAATATATCGCATGGCTCAACATTAAAATATGTTCATTTCTCTGATAGCCAAGTTCACACCCAAACGTTTTCTAATCACATTTCATTTACAGCCCCAGAAGGCAGAACTCTTCATCATAAAATACAACGAATGTGCTTTCTCTAAAGGGGACAATGGGATGTGATCGTTTGTTTTTCAAAATGCAGTTTTGGTGCAATGCGAAACACAGTTGTCCCGGATTTGTCTCGAAACGTAACATTATTGAAACATTCTATTTGGGTAAGAATAATGTGCAATTCTTTTCAGTAATTACGAGGCCGTGAGCACTAGCGCCGTCTCCTTCACAACTTACCGCGCGCAGAGCGGGCTACGATTCTTGAAAAAATGAGACGCAAGGGGTAAGGCCCCCCCCCCCCCCCCAACACCAATGCCTTCATCAAGAACGATTATATCATTCACTTTCGAAGCAACCAAAACTCACTGAAACACCTTCAAAAAGGCGCTTTAAAAAATTCCTGCGGGACTGTTTATTGGGGGGCCTTTTCCCCTAAACCTTCCGCGGTTCGTCGGCTTCGAGACTACTAGCGTGTGTTCGTGTTTATTTTTCCCGTATTTTTTTCTAAATTAAATCCCTAGTCATGGATTCCTCCGGCTAATGGTTCGCTACGTGTGGATTTTTCGTCGGAAAATAATGTGGGGGGGACTCATGTTTCCGCCACTGATTGCAAGTCAGACGAACATGGCGGGGTCAGTGCACAATAAATACTACATACTCAAATACCGAGACCCAACACCAAGGCCGACGGTGTGTTTGAATTCGCGCCAAAGAATCTACAAGCAGCGCTTTCTTACGTGAGTATTATACACTATCTAGTAAAATATATCGTCTGTTGCCTGGATAACGCACTAATTCGCCATTGGTTCTCCCGCCGCACTAGCGGCTATAGTCGCGGTCAGCGGACATTGCTGATTGGTCGAGAGGACAGCTGGGCCGAATTACCGTGTTTTTGTTCGAAATTTAAATGCTGTGATATCTCTCTATCCCTCTAACAGAATCGGCTTTGTGATTTAATACATTTTTCGTTCTATAACAAGAATAATTATTTGATTAGTATTAATATAATTATTGTTTGACCAAATATCTTAGTAATAAAATTACTATTAAGGTCTTTGGTTCGACGACGCACTTTTCACTAAGTACGACAGGCAGAGCTACCATGGGTCTGTCTTATTCTACGCCCGGCCCAATGGAGACTGAAAAATACCATCCGTTATCTGTGGTTACTGCTTTGGGGCCTCCTCTGAGCTGGGGCCCCAGGGACATGCCTGCCATTCTTGGTAGATATGGTTACCCGTGAGACAAAGCAGGCTACGCAATAGCCTGGAAACGGGAACGAGAAGCTCGTTGTCGTGCGCATTTATGCAGTTCACCTTTCTAGACCCCGGGAACGTACGCGAAATATGATTAATTTTATCTTTACCCGTACTCGGGACCTTCCCTGGACCTATTCGGCCATATTCACTTGCAACTTTCTAAGCGACGTACACAAACCGGTATCTCAGAGGTTATAAAGCTGTACTTGTGCAGTATCTCGATGTTTATCGTTTTCGCCATCGTCATCGTTCTCCTTCTTAGGTATTGTGTAGCCTGCTTTATGCAGGCCATTCGGGTTAAGATGTTTGTCCTAGAAAAATAGCTTTGAAGCTCGATGAAGAGATGACTACAGTTTATGGCTGTGAACACTTTCAACGACTTTGTACTAGTTTTATTCGCCAGAGTATTTCTATATCCAGGATCTACAGTTATGCCCTCGTCAGCCATTTCAGGGATTATATTAGAAAAATATCAAAACTACCTTTGAGAGAAAAGTGGTAGTTCGACGGTAGCCGCAATTGGATATACGAGCTCGTGGGACACATCCAACCCCGAGAGGCCTATTCGGTGGAGATAAAATAATGTCCCACCATTCTTTATTTTCTACTTTCTTCAACTCTTTTTATCGGAGTGTAGCCACTAGCCACGTCCCCTGCACAATATGTGTTCACGCTATTGCAGCAAAGAATGAAAGATGGCCTGGCACGTAATCATTCAAATGGCTATTGACAATATATCGCATGGGTCAACATTAAAATATGTTCATTTCTCTGATAGCCAAGTTCACACCCAAACGTTTTCTAATCACATTTCATTTACAGCCCCAGAAGGCAGAACTCTTCATCATAAAACACAACGAATGTGCTTTCTCTAAACTAAAGAGGACAATGGGATGTGATCGTTTGTTTTTCAAAATGCAGTTTTGGTGCAATGCGAAACGCAGACCCAAAGAACGAAAACTTGTTCCTGGATAGCTCTAGTCAAACAATACGTTGAAAGCTCAAAGGGTTGCTTGATAAATTATCTAGATACCATAAATCTGAAAGTGTTCATGGGGATGTCGATTCCTATTGTGGACTTAGAGGATATCTATATGCGGGGGGAAATATTTATTAGGAAGCGGATCCTTGATATTATAATTAGTTCTGTTGTTCGGGAGGTCGCCTGTTCGATTAAAGCCACGGGCCTCATTCATGCATAAGGCGAATGCTGCGATTGAGTCCTGTAAACAATCCTGGGACACTCTTGAGTCTTGACTTACTATCCAATTCCAAAACGCTGACATATCATGCAAGTCACTTAACCCCTACACGAACACTTTTAATGTGCACAATATGCAGGGATTTCTACGACAAATGGTCACCAATTAGGTATTCAAAAAGTTGAATTTCAAGAAGTTGGACCATCTAAATGGAAAAATTGAAAGTTGGATGTAATTTCTTGAATTCACTTTTCATCTGTAATTGTTCTGTTTTGGAAAAGTTTTATTTTTGCTTTCATTTGAAGATAACGGACCTATCGCAAGACACCAACGTAAGCGTGTTTAAGCCCTGACAACGCCTGCCAACAAACGTACTGATAGTATCACTACAATACAGAAGGAAGAGAACAAGATGCAACTAGATTTAGGTTGGTAGTCGTCACATACGTCACTTCAGTATTACATAATCCATGACGACACCGTCTTGCAACAATGACACAGCTTTTACAGCACGTGGTAGCACACGTGGCGTCGCTACTGCAGATGTATGTAAATAGGCACGATTGCATGATTGAATCAGACAATACGGCACCAGATTATGGGTATCGTTGCTAGGGCAACCAAAACACCTCACGCTCTTACCAAGTTGTGTAACCCCCAAGTGACCCCAGCATCATAGCTGTGTCTAAACCTCACTTTACGGACCACATTTTGCCGAGTGCTGCAGAACAAAGCCAGCCAGGCTTCGTTTTTGTTATGTTCAGAACCGAACAAAAGCCGACAATTTCGAACAAGAGCGTAACCAAGGTATAACTTTTCACTGTTCCTTGAGGACTCTGGAAAAAATGAAAGTTGATATGAAACAAAAGCTGGGAGTATCTTTTCCACTAAACGATGCTTTCAGGGTACTCTCAGCGAATGTAAGCTATCGTACCGATGAAGATTGATCGAAGAGCCTTGAACCATGTGGGAGTGTGCATGAATACGAGAAGTATACATGCGCCTTGGATGGGTAACTCTGGGTATTTCGTTACGGTACTAAAAACAGAAATACCAGCTTTTCTGAGCACAGAGTACTAATTTTTTAAAATTTTAGTAATGGTATCTGTCCCAAATAAATAATTACGCCCGTTAAACACCAAAACCCGCAAAAAGCACTTACCGTACAAGCCGACTTAAATTACGCCTTGTGAGAGAAATTTGCAACCTTCCCGTGCCCTTCCCCCTCCCCCCCCCCCCCCCGCTTCCAGACTACGACACAACTTCTCCGAGTGCACTTTAATCATACACTACTAATTACTTAGTAATCATCATATTATTGCAATCAGTCTTCTCATCAGTCAGGGGAATCCCTTTGTTTTCTTCTTTACATTGCAACATCTTGTCTGCGTGGTGATTGCATTGTAGGGTTTTATGGATTCAATAATATAAATAGCAAACTTATTCCCAGAAGGTTATTGTGAGCGTATCAAATACAAACAGGTACCCGTTCGAGCAAATTACACCTGTCTCCGTCTGTTTGTCTGTCTGTCTGTCTATTTTCTGTACGTCCGTCTATGTCTAGTTTTGCCATTTGAATTTCTACGCGAACACGGCCAACTTCGAACTGACATATTGAAAACACGTTATAAAAAAATAATTTCAACTTGATTACGACTTATGAATAATACCTCCATAAATGCTGCCTGCATCTTGTAGTTAAACGTAAACTAAACATTACAAAACATTGATACAAAATAATTTATAAGCATAAGAATATTTGGGCGTGGCGTATCTTGGGTCAGAAACTACCCAGGTAACAAAATATCGATCATATTACAGTTGCGCGGGTATGCAGAAAGAGATATCTGGGGCAAAGTCCCGGCCGGTCCCGGTAGCGGAAGGCGACAAAATGTATTGAGCTATCATATCACCTCATACCTTCCTCACATTTACCCCTCGTACTCTTGTTGATATACGTGAATTACTATATGTGATTATTAATTCTTGCTGTTATTGAAAGTCGTCTCAACTATTTTAGAGAAGTTTCCATGGCTGCGGCCTATATTAGCCCGTATAGTCGCTACGGATGCTGGATCAAAGTTATCTACGTAGTACGTACTCTCGCTTGGTTACCGTTGAGTGAGAATTGTAAGTAGGAAGGACATACGAATCTCGGAACGTCAAGGAAATGCTTGGTGCTAATATCACTTCCATCCATGTAATGGAATACCAGAAAAAAATGACAACGATATAATATATCTATTGTCTGCGATAAGATGAATGAAATGATATAGTACTACAATCGCAAATGATTCTATGACTTTCTGGAGCGTATATGACACATTGCAATACGTCTCCATCGTATTTCAACGCTTGCGAGCTCTGAGACGTTTCAAGCTTGTGCGATTCATTTCACGTTGAACGCCATCACTCAAACCCGACATTTCGCTACAGCCGATGTTTATCTCCAAGAAGATACAAGCAGTGGCGTAACGTCGGGTCCTGAACACCCACAGCAAGATCCCCCCCCCCCCTCTCAGCGCTCCCCTTTCGCACAAAAACAATTTACTTATCAAATACGCTGTACTAACTGCAACGTGTTACGCTGAAAGTTACTAAAACAGTAATGGATTATGCAATAGTAAAGTGACGCATATGACAATTACTACCAGTGGCGTATCCAGGAATTGGGAAAGGGGGGGGTTTTCAACCCATATTATAGAGAGTGGAGCCGAAAAATAATTGGGGTTCCAGGGGGCTTGTCCCCCGAAAAAATTCTCGTCAAGGTCATTTTAGTGCAAATCTGTGAGTTTTACAGTGTCCAACTGAAACAAGATTACTCAGTTTCTGGACATATTTTTTTCTTAGCACCGCTAATAAAAGGAACCTCAATCAATAATTTGCATATTTTTCGTATTGCTTTTGCTTTTAATTACAACAATATACAATAATTATAAAGTAAAACATCTTACTGTCTATTGAAATACTGTCTATTGATACTGCTATTGAAATGTAAACGGTCATTTTCCATGTTTCCTTTGCAAAAGGGGGGGGTTTTGTCCCCCCCCCTCCCCCCCCGTGTATACGCCACTGATTACTACAATCCTAAAATTTAAAAATAGTTGCATCTCGTTCTCATGGCTCAGTACTGTCAGCGTGTCTATTGGCAGGTGTTGTGAGGGCGCATTCCAATCATGGTTGGTGACTGGTGAGCTCAACACAGTGGACAATAACAAGCAGGTCCGCGAGCGGTGAATTCCGATGAAAAATCCGTGTGGAGCAACCGTTGCTTCTGAAATTGCCTCGCAATGAGGTGCATGTGACGTCATAGAGGGACACGGGGACATACTACGCACCCCCAACCACAGACGCCAAAGCGCGTTGGAACACATCCAATAGAATATAATTTATTCACGGTAGATTTCCAATAAATTATTTTTCAACCAATAAACTGTCGCGTGGTCATAATTGGACTGCGGCAAAATAAATGACTTCTATTAAGTTGAAATACGGTTCTTTATCGATTTAACGCATAGAACTGCAAAACTGATTGTCAACCAATTAACTGACTGACTGGTTGTTATATGGAGAAGAGAACTTCAGGTGAGCAACTGCCATAGAGTATAGAGATAGAGTAGAGTATAGAGTAGGCTACGGTGCATGGCTCATAGGGAGGGAATGTCCTAGGGTTGTTTTATAGGGCTCAATCATTAATTTCCGTGTCCGGAACAAACTAAATTCCAAAAATCCGCTACTTTTGTGGCTTTGTCATTTGCAGAAACTAGATCCTCTATGGTACAGGCCTCCTCTAGGTTCGGGCAGACCGCAGACTATAGCAGGTGTTGAGGATCCTGAATCTCAATCGCAGCATTTGACTTTATGGCTGAGAAAACCCTCGGAAAAACCTCCAGTCATGATAGACGGTGACCAGTATCAAACCGGCGACATCCCGGATTACATTGTTCTATGTTAACACATGAGCAACCAACGTCTATAGTTGTCCGCTATAGAAGTCTGACATGTTGGGAACCAACTGAACTTTAAAGTGGTTCCACAGCAACCTTGTGGATGCTGACGTCATAGATGAGCGAGTCGGAGTCGGAGCCAATCAGCGGGTAGCTTTTTCAAATACTGACATCAGATTGGCCAATGCCTCATTCGTGTATGACCAGTTGCGTAAAGAGACCCCCGCCGCCCCCGCGAAGCGGGGGGGCCCGCTGTGTAAGGGGGCCCGGGTTGCCAGACGTACAGATCTTGTTTTTTCGTCATCAAATTTCAAATGTTGTCAACTTGGATCTATTCTCTTCCGGGGCCATACGGTAGAGGAAGTTGGAGGAATGGGACAAGTTGGAGGATTATATTTAAAAAGGTTTACGGGTGGAAGGGGTCAGTTCCTCTTTTCTTTCATCTTACGATCGGCACTGCCTGTAAGAAACTTTATTGGATTTTGAATATATTGAACCTTCTTATTCCCTAGAACAATACTACCACGAGCCCGGACGGGGGAAAACTATCATATTATATCTTGGATCATTGTAGGATTCTGAAACGTGTTTACAGGCGTGTAGAACGTCATATATGAAGAAAAAAATTCGCCTTCGGCGAATTGACCTCCGCCAACTGGGACTCACGCCCCAGACCCCCTACATGCTTAGGATGTTCAATCCCCCCCCCCCCCCTCTCCTCCACTGTGAGTTTTTTGATACGCCACTAGGCAATTTATGGGGGGCCCGAAACGATTCTTGCGGGGGGCCGGGCAATTTGCGTTACGCCACCGTGTTTGACGTCAGCTTCCCCAATGTTGCTGTGGAACGACTATATAATATTAATAACACACACATCGCTGGATTCTTTTACCCCATCCCGAATAGCATGACTGCATTAATATAAAACATGCCCCTTGAGGGCCCAGTGGCCGTGCTCGGGTGAGATACCTCGGCTAACGAGCACACGAGAAACGATCACTTCAAAGGGCAAAGATCAAACTAGACTTCGCTCCCGTTTGATTTACCGAGCGCCATTAGTTGGTTCGCGACTCCCGAGCCAACTTGATTAAAAAAGTGTGCAAAGAATAATCGCGTATTCTGGTTGTGTGTTATCCCGTAGTACACTAAACACTAGCGAGTGAATTACAAACCCGAACAGTCCACATGTCAACGACATAAGTCATATGTCATAAGCCGCTTACGAATACTCAATGAGATTAACCTTCGGGATCACGTGATATTACTTCTCCGGATCAGTAGATCAACCAGAGTTGATGAACGCGTAATATTGTGTTTACTAGAACCTTAATAAAGTAGCACGCATTTCTAATGAAGTGTACTGAAATAAATCCCCGCTTATAGTGTCTTGACGCTTGAGCAATGATGAACTTCTTCATATCAATCATATTTACTCCGTATTTTCCGTCTAAACGCCCCAACCACAATAGTCGGTATCGGGATTGCAATCACAATCCGGAAATCGTGAAAAAGTTAGCTTACGGTTCTTACGGTGCTGCTCACAATAAAATCGTTATGGCGTATAATGATTTATCATGAGAAAATGTACGATTGCGATTCCAATCCCGAATACGATCACGATGCCAACAATTGTGGCTGGGGCTTTAATCTGTCCAGCTAACACTACTCGACAAGTATATCAGCTTTTTACAGGTGACCGGGTCACAAAAACGTATTACTGCGAAATAGTATGCCAAGGTTTCAGAGTAATCTACCTCAATCGGTGCATCAAGACACACAGCTTATATTCCTACGTAAGGGGCTATAGATTGTCAGAGGTGTATTATTTTAGCAGGGATCCTAACTATGCGGTGCATATCAGCTTTATTTTGTGTGCCCCTTTTCAGGCACAAATTCAGGTTCTGAGTGATGAAAACCTTGGAGGATACATTCAATATTGCCGGTAGCGGGTATCGAACCGGCGCCTTTTCGAGTTAGAGCCTCGTATGATGTGCGTACTGAGCCTGAATCTCGGACACGATTGCCGATGGCCGGAACCGAACCGGCGACCTCCCAAACTTGAAAGTGTGTTTTATCATTGCATATATCTACGGTCTGAAATTACTACACTTATAATCTACTTCCATCAGCATAATTATTTTGTTTGCATCGTGGATAAGTAAGCAGAATATGTATACGTCTATGTGAGTGAATGCTTTTATTTGTAACACGGATACTGTAATATGAGACAGGATGAATGATGATGACGTTCGAGCTTTACAACTCATATTTTACCAGAGCTGCTAATCGCTATGATGAGTAGGTGATATGTAGAGTTTAATTACATACAATCCAACACCGTTTTAACGCCACCTTTTACATGTACAAATAACAACATAAAACATGCTAAGCATTGGAAAATGTCCAATCGGAAATTAGTCTCTACTTATTTATTTCAAGCAACGCTACCAAATTGAATAACGCAAACACATGATAAAGTAGGTGGTTGTGGGTACTGCGAAGTGTACAAACAGAATCTTCATGTCCAGAAGCCAACAATGACGTCAATTGCGCCCTTTGGACAACGCGAAGTCCCCTGCTATTGATTTTATCGTTAATCAGACACGCCCTCAGAGGTAAGGGTGATTTCTTTCAGACTTCGGTCTACAACTGAGAATTGCCATTCCTCCTTTTTAATGTATGCGTTATTTATTTAATCAATACCAATTATGTTTACAACTGAACAAGTCTACTAAATTAGGGAAATGGCGATATTTTCGTTCACATTTAATTAACAATAAAAATGTTTCTTGCGAATACTTGTTCAACTATCTTATAATCTTATAGTAAATAAGAGAAACAACATGTCAAGTGATGAAGCAAAATAATGATATGTTTCTCTTTGCAACTTCAACGGTGATTAGCGAAACGTGTGTCCTAATATTAATGATTGTGTTACCGCCAATAGTCGAGCTAATAGTGGTTGGCGGAGCTTGTGGGGCTCGGACTCAACCATCCTCTTCTCCAATACACTCATGGACTCATCCGATTGAACAATTCCAGCGACAACTCAATATGCAAACAGACTAAAGCGCCACGAGCCAAGTATACCGTTACAAGCAATCCCGGCAGAACGACGACAATTTAACATTCATTAATCTTCAGAACCAATTATATACGACAACGAAGTGGCATACTTAATTACAGTCAGTTCCCTTTATGACTGTTGAAAAGCTCTGGAAGAAGCTTGATAGCTAGATATTACTATGGACATGTTGATACCAGAGGTAAGCAGTGACAAGTGTCTTACAAGCATCCAGATAATAGGTGGACGAGTTTAAAACTGTGTGTTATTACTAGGAAAACGCTCTGTTTGACGCGTTGATAAGCGAGCGCGTCCATATCTACGAACGTTCTGGCGAAAAGATCTCAAAGATAATAAAAACAACAATTAACAACAATTCAAGGATGCGCAATGCAAAAATTTTTCTAATTTCCATAGCTATTTTACTTCCCGACATTGTTGGACGTCGTGCAGTGTGTGTTGCTAAGAATTTTCGGTGTCTTGTTTTCCCGCGGTCCGCCACCGTTACTAACAGTTATTGACAGCAATAGAAATGTAATTTCTACCTCGAATACGTATCCGATCACGTTTAAACTAGTATATTTGTGACCGGACAAAAATTTGCTATAAGATAGCCACCTCACATTTTTCTGTTACTGTGTTTCCGAAAAATATTTTCGAGTAACTTTTGTGTAACTTTGCCAATATTTATCAGATTGCCATAAAATGAAAATATTCGTGACTGGAAAAAAGTTAAAAAAAATATGGCTTTCTCACATTTTGCCGCCATTTTGTTTCAGAAAAATATTTTGCAGTAAATATGGTGTAACTTTGTAACTTTTCGAACGATTTTGCCTCAAAACTACACACCTTCAATCCACATCGAGGTTTGTGGATCGTCCAAATTTCAAGTTGATCGGACTTTCCGTTCGACCGCTATCGACAGACATAAAAAAAAACAAACAAACAAAACAGAACGAAGTGCCATAAGAGTCAAGTGGAGACGCTCGCTTTGCTCGCTTAATTATGAACATAATAATAGTAATGTAGTATTGGTATTACTCACCAGCGCTCTGGGAGAAGCTTGATAGCTAGATATTTATTATGGACATGTTGATACCAGAGGTAAGAGGTAAGCAGTGACAAGTGTCTTACAAGCATCCAGATAATATGTGGACGAGTTTAAAACTGTGTTATTATTATGAATATAATAATAGTATAGGTCTCTCACAGCAAGAAGTATAAGATAGTATCAGGACCGCCCACATTTAGTTTCCAACTTAACAAGCGCAAATCACTGACGTTTTTCCCTATTATCTAGTACAATTTGGTTGCGGTAAGTTTTTTGACGGTGGCGTACAAGAATACGTGCAAGCAGGTTTTCCGTCAAAAAACTTAACGCAACCAAATTATACTAAATAATCGGGAAAAACGTCAGTGATTCGCGCTTGTTAAGTTGGAAACTAATTGTGGGCGGTCCTGACTCCCCTGACACTATCTTACTTCTTGGTGTGAGATACCTTTGATGTAGTATTGGTATTACTCACCAGCGCCGGGTGTTGCAGTAGGCTGGGGGGCTCTCCGAACTACCTCTTGACGGGGGCCTGTGTATTCGTGCCATCGGTATGTGCTGCGGTACTCCGAGTGAAGCTGCAACAACACAAAACTTTGCTAATATCTAACCCCATAAAATCTAAAAAAAGTTGAAGGTATAAATAATTGTCATTCTTTTCTTCTGGATACATTAAAAAAACGACATTTGGTCACGCTTTTCAAGCTACACATTCCTATTCATATAGGTTGCACGTACTATACGTCAAATCTTTGCGCGTGGCTGCCATATTTGTGATCAAACTTTGAAGTTGCCATGGAGAAATCTTTGCGCGTGGCTGCCATATTTGTGATCAAACTTTGAAGTTGCCATGGAGAAACGATTGAAGGCGATCGTGGTAGAACACATAAATTCTTAGTTCTTTAAAATTCAGTCTGTTTTTTGAGATAAAATTGGTATGTGAGGTAATTGTTTATTTGTTTATTACATACGTGTACTTCTTAAATTCCAAGTGAGGCTTATTTATTAAATTTGAATAGTATTCGCCAATAATCTAGGATTGGTCCTCATCAATTGTGTCGCAATCATGGCCGCTGTGACGTCACGTGAGAACATTGGGAAGACTGTTGAGGGAGGAGAGGATTCTCCTTGGCAAGGATCTTCTGAATGAAGGGTCCTTGTTGGCCGCCAGTCGAAAGCGATAAGAAAATTCGTGACCTGGAGGATAAGGGAGTTGTTGACCAACCCAGGATTTATCTCATTTGGCTGCTATCTTGGCCATATTCCAAAGCTCTTGTTTCTTTATGTCTCGCCCCCGCCCCAGAACCCTCAGAAAAACACAGACTGCCTAAAGCCACAATAGGGCAGCACTGCGTTCGCCTTTTTATTCCGCATTGTTTCCCAGGGATAGACAGAACCTCAGTGAAAATGTTCTTAGAAAAGTAAGCTTCTTAGATAAATACAGATTTAATGTGTCATGCATGCAAGATTGTACGTAAATAAGAAACAAATTAATATCCCGACACCTTGAATATAGTTATTTACAGATGTTACTTTTTGGTCCATTCCTTTTCGGATAAATTTATGACTTTATAACAAAATGCAAAAGAAAATAATTAAAATATTGAGGTCTTCGAGAAAACTGTAAAATTTGAATTTATAGATATTCAAAAAACATGCTTATTTCTTCTTGTATTAGAGCGATACACTATTTCTGTAGGGTAGGATAGGACGTCGCAAAGAGAACCTGCATGAATGAGAATAACATACACCCAGGATAAAAAATGGAAACAGTGAGCAAAACAATCATGATGATGAGAAAACTTCTAAACGGATAGTAAAATGCATGAGAACCCTCTTTGCGGGCACCGGTCACCACGAGGAGGTTAAGGATTTGACTACTATATCAGGTGGACGTGAAATCAAGCACATCGTACGGAAGCTATAACTGCGACCAGCCACTTATTTCAGTAGTCTGGAGTTAGAAACTCACCAACAACTTGGAACGGTGAACTTTACTGTCTACGAAATGTTCGCCGACAAAATTGAAGTATTTCAATATAAAAGGTGACAAGGAAGTCGATTATTTTTCCTAGAGCCCATTGTCTCTGCATAATAAAATATAAATCTTGTTTGAAGTATATTTTTACCAACACACTATCAAATCAATATAAACGAAAATACTGTGAAATGCCGTGGGACAAATGTCGTCCGCCTTGAGTCATATGGGTACCCCTGGCAGATATTAGCATCAACAATGTACATGCGTCGAAGATTGACTAGAAGGCGTCACATTACCTATACTCTCACCTCAGACGTATTATTAAAAAAATATATAGATACACACTATTGTTTGAAACAGATGAGAAAAAACGTTTGCTCTGTAAATTATCACCGATATTAAGTTTTTTATACAGGTTTGTGTGCAGATAATTAATTTAAAATTCAATTAAAGTGTTTAACAACAATTATCTTTAAAATTCACTTTTTATAAGCAGTCGGTATTAGTTTCATTTCCTCCGTATTTTGGAAACCGAAAGTGTAGATGTGGAATGGCCCAACGCCCTGGCAGTCCGCCCATGCAGGCCTGGTGGGGAACTGGGAAGGAATTCCTAAATCTATCTCCTTTAACCCAGACAGAACTATACATACAAAACGAATCCACGGGCTACCCCCAAAACGGTCGAGGAACAATTGCACATAAGTTGTAATGTAAAGTCAGTAGTAAAGTCGGCGTATAAGAACTTCGGCAATGCTTCCGTCATCAATCTATGACGTGTTTGCGGTCTCGGCCAACCCGAGCAGGTAGAATTTGAATTAGCCACGGCCGCTGGTTGGCTGCAGCTCACCCACCCGTGACGGAAGCATTACCGAAGATGTTGTATGATATCCACACCTCTTCGGTTTAGTTCGTGAGTTCCTGGTCGTGTGAACTTAGCAAGTACACAATGTTCTCTTGTTATCGTGTCGCCTAGTGAGGTCCTAGGTGTTACGTGTAGGAACAATGAGTGGTGAATGGTATCGAGAATGAAGGACGTTTCTTTGCGGGAGGGGGGGAGGGAAAGAGTGAAATTTCAAATTTCTAAATTTGTAACACGGTATTTTTTTTTCTGAATTCAAAAAAAAATTGCCTACATTGTTTTGTGTGTGCGCAAGAAAAATCACAAGTGGGGGGGGGGGGGGGGTGAGGAAGGAGGGAAATCGAAACATCTGAAATCATTATAGACGTTTAAAAAAAAAATCCTGTCATCTATGATCTATGACTGTGAAATGGGAGGGAGGGGGGTCAAAAAATGCCTAAAAATGACGTGACATAATTTATGAAGGACCCCTTATGCGGGATTCGAACCCACATCACTGTCCCGCATGCTGCTGAAACTTAAGTCAACATGAATAATCTTCCCAGCGAACTATACCTGTTTTGACAACTGAATTTTCTTTTGAGCTTAGAAGCGATAAGCACTGCATACGACAAACCGACATCTGATATTAAAACCGCGCTAAAATAACTCTAACACTGGTCAAATGTAACAGTATCACATGATATGCGTACCAAAAAAGGTGGCTCGGCGCTAAGACGCGAGACTCTAAATCGGGAGTCACCGGTTCGATACCGGCCATCGGCAGTCCTGACTGAAAAGGGATTTTGCGAGGTTTTTCTCAGTTACAAGGTAAGTTAAGTGCTACGATTAATTTTGTAAAACTATCAACCGTTGGACATTCCTTCCGAACTATTCCAATACCGCAATACCTATAAGTTAGTCACCTGAGTAGGGACAGTATCGTACCGAACGCCGTGCGAGTAGGATGTTATAGTGAATAGCTCCGCATAGTACAGCGTGTGTATCGTACAGTGTTCTTTCATACAGAGTGCGTAATTCAGCGACATTACAAGTTGCTACTCAATTCGCAGTGTACGAGTGTTATATTAATTCGACCCAAATAACAGACAAATGATCGGTTTCTGGATAAACTGGTATTTCAAGGAATAATGTTTCTCAAAGGCGTGAGTACACAACAATACAACATGGCTTCATCAAGCAAAGCGACATCTTCTGAAGACTTAGATGCCAATCAAGATAGCAAAAAGAGAAAAAAACGAAAAAGCGACGCTACTACCGAAGATGGAATGGACCTTGATCCTCAATACAAACCCAACGTACCAACAAGCAACAGATTCGATGTACTCTCCGAGTCCGACTCAGATGATGACGATGATGGCAACATCGCAGAATCGCAACAAAACATAAGTATCAAAACGAAAATACCTCCAATAGTACTCTACCATTTTGTAGAAGAGCATACGAAATCTTTTACCACCCTCCGATCCATGCTCAAAGAGGACTTTGACCTTAAATACAAAGGAGATAGGGTTATTATTAAAGCCAAAACTATATCGGATTACAATCTCATTATTTCTAGCCTGAACAAAAACAAATTAGAATTTCATACATATACTCCCGTGCAAGACAGAGAGTTAAGAATGGTGCTTAAAAATATCCCTCCTAACCTCACACCTGAAGAAATATACGCGGACCTCAAACAACTGAATCTTCGCCCCGTGAAGGTTACTCAAATGTACAAAAAATTAAATGATGCAAACAACGAAGTGCGTCGGTACCCGATGTTTATTGTTCTCTTTGACAAAGGCATATCTATTAAAGATGTGTTGAAAGAAACAAAAGTATGTTTCTGTTCTATTACGTGGGAAAAATTTAAAAACATCAGTGGCGTCACCCAATGCTATAATTGCCAATCGTTTGGGCACATTGCAAAAAACTGCAGTAAACGCCCAAAATGTGTTAAATGTGCAGGGCCCCACCCTACGAAAGACTGTGAAAAGAGCACAGACACTGCTCCAGTGTGTAGCAACTGCCAAGGTGCACATCCGGCCAGCTTTCGAAAGTGTCAAGTGTACGCCAAACAACTAGATATCAAACTCAGTCGTGGCCACCGGCAGCCCAAGATATCCCAGGAGCCTCCAAATTTCAGTGTAGGCAATTTTCCGCCACTACCAAAAACATCAAGTGAATCACCGCAGCAGACCGCGTGGCCCAGGACGAGTGCTACGGCCACCCAACCTCCCGACGAGCAACCTACAGGTGACGCATCTACTGTCTTTAGCGAGATTAAAGATCTTCTTTGCTGTGTTAATTTTAAAAACATTAAAACCATAATTTTAACAACACTTACTAAGATTAAACGATCTAACGACAATATTTCTAAAGTGGCTGCCTTGCTTGAAGGGCTTATGGAACTTTTTATTCAAAATGGCAATTAGACCTGTAAATATACTATACTGGAACTGCAATTCTATAATTACTAAGGACAAAATTAGTGAACTTGAACTCCTTGCTACTGAACATAAGCTCGATATCATTGGCCTAACTGAAACTAAACTCAATCCACGTCACACTCTCAAGATAACAGGCTTCACTGTGTACAGAAAAGATCGTGACCGACATGGAGGAGGAGTTGCTATTGCTGTAAACAACACACTGGATCATAATAGTGTAGCACTTCCAACGCTACGTAAGCTCGAAGCTGTGGCTGTCGAAATCTACAATCACACACACAAGATGACGCTTATATCAACGTACAACCCGCCCCAAGGCCAACTAGACCTGCAAGATGTTTCTTATTTACTTCGCACCAACAACAAGGTACTTATAATGGGAGACCTAAACGCAAAGCATGTGAGTTGGAACTGTTCCTCGAATAATAGGAGCGGACTCAATCTACTCAGACATGCATTAGACAACAATTATGAAATTGTGGCTCCGACGGAACCAACTCATTACCCCTCTCGACCCAACATTAAACCTAGTATTCTCGACATTGCTCTGTTGAAAAACATATCCAATGTATCAGAGTTCAAGTCGCTCCCCATTCTCCCTTCCGACCACAACCCTGTTATCTTCTCTCTAAACCAAAACATGACTCATATCCCTCCTAAAATGAAAAGGAACTATAAACAGACAAACTGGAAGGTCTTCCGCAAAGAACTTGACAAACACATTCCTATCGACCCTGTGTTTACTACATCACAAGACATCGACAACTTCGCTGTTCTCCTTGTCCAAGCTATCAACAACGCAAGTGACGAAGCTGTTCCCCGACCACCAATGCAATTAGTACGCAGAGAGCTGCCACTCATTATCAAAGCAAAAATAAAAATTCGAAATAAGCTCAGACACCAATGGCAGAAACAGCGAGACATTGACACTCTACACAGTCTACGTATATTAACATATCACATCAAGAGAGATATCAACAAATGGAGAAACGACCAATGGAACGCGTTTTTGCGAACTTTACGCCCCACAGACAACTGCTCTTTATGGAGAACATCTAAATATTTCAAAAGAAAGTCTACAGCCATACCGCCACTGGACACGTCAGCTGGACCCGCGTACACAGACAGCGATAAGGCAAATGCACTTGCAGACAACTTCGAGCGCATTCATACGCAAAACGACAAGTTGAGTAGCCGTTACCACGAAAACAAAGTCAATAAAACAGTAAGCACTTTTTTACAAAGTCCTAGTCCTAAACCACAAGACTGCAAGCTCACCACCCCGAGAGAAATTATACAAATCATCCGACAGCGCAACAACAAAAAGTCCCCGGGCGATGATCAAATTCCTAATATAGTCCTAAAAAATCTATCAAAAAAGTGCATCATCGCCTTGACAATATTCATAAACAACATTCTTATGACATCTCACTTCCCCCAGATCTGGAAAACAGCTAAAGTCCTAGCTTTTCCAAAACCCGGAAAACCACAAGACAATGTCACGAATTATCGGCCTATTAGTCTTCTGTCAAATATCAGCAAGATTATAGAAAAAATTATTCTCATCCGACTGAACAAGCACATAATTGAAAATAACGTACTAATCCCAGAACAATTCGGCTTCCGCAAGCAACATTCAACCTCAGCACAACTCACTCGACTCACCGAACATATAACCCAGCGATTCAACTTGAACCAGCACACAGGTATGCTTCTTCTCGACATAGAAAAAGCGTTTGACACTGTGTGGCATAACGGACTTTTATCTAAAATGATATCGTACAATTTTCCAAAATACCTTATCCTTATCATTAAATCGTACTTATCCAATAGAAACTTCTTTGTAACCATTAAAGACAAGAAATCGACATGCCGTAACATTGCCGCTGGAGTGCCACAAGGCTCGCTCTTAGGACCAACCCTTTTTTCGTTATATATTAATGACATCCCGCGTTTTTTACACATAGGCCTACTTGTCAGCATGTTTGCTGATGATACAGCAATTTTCACGTCCTCTTATCGTCCAGGCACGATTCAGCGGCGACTCCAAAGAGCCCTGAACGCATTAAGAAGGTATTTTCATAAATGGAAGATTAAAGTTAATGAAGCCAAGACATCAGCAATTTTCTTCACAAAACGGAGACCGTGCCATAAACCGGAAGTGACTGTCAATGGAAACCCTATTCAGTGGTCCAGTTTTGTTAAATATCTCGGAGTTTATCTTGATTCAAAATTAACATTTACTCATCATGTGAACAGCAAGATGCAGCAAGCCTACGCCTCCATGTCCAGCCTCTACCCGCTTCTCAATAAAACGAGCAAACTCAGCTTAACAAACAAACGTCTCCTCTACACCATGGTGATCCGGCCGATTATGACGTACGCTGCCCCCGTGTGGAGTTCGACGTGTGCAACAAATTTTAAGAAAATTCAGACTGTCCAAAATAAATGCCTCAGAATGATAGGGAATATTCCAAAACGCAAGTGCATCTCAGCTCTCCATGACTACTTTAAGTTGCCACTTATGTTCGACTTTGTTTTTAACCTCACTGTCAACTTCTATACAGCTTGCAACAACAATAATTCAAATTCTTTAATTTCAGGGCTAGGTCAATACAGTTTTTTAACACTACCTTATCGATATAAACATAAGTTACCTAAAGACATACTTTTATAATATGACGGAAAAGTCTATTTTAATTGTTATTTTTCCTTTTTTTTGTTATTATTAAGTTATTATTAGTTAGAAGAAAACATACGAACAGAGTCAAGTTATCTCCTGCGTATGAGAAAAGGACGTTTTCATTAATACACATTTTTCACAGCGCTTGTTGCTGTGTGTGAGTGTCCGAACCAGTGGGTTTTTTTTTCAACTTTTTTCCCCAACACACTATACATGTTTTTGTTCTTTTTCCACAACCTTTATGTTATCTTTAAATATTATTAATTTATCTTGGGAAAGTTAAGAGTTATTATACTCAGGAATTTCTGTTTGTATTGAAGTGTTGCAAAAAATATGATTTATCTATATGTTCAATAAAGTATTATTAAAAAAAAAAAAAAAAAAAAAAAAAAAAACCTGAGTAGGGACAAGGATTGTCCCTGGGCAGGTTTCCTATACGAAATTATTATCATCACATATTATGATATGTTATATCGTGATCACTAAAGTATCAAACACTGCAGGTATTTAAAATTTCGAAAACATTATCACTTATTTTTTCTCTAGGTTCAATAAGCGCGGTACAAGGGCTTTGAATAAAACAGCTTCTGGATAACAAAGTTTTCAGGTCCTTAGAACTTTTTATTGCTTGTGCTCGTATCCTCCCATTAGCTCAAGTTGGTGTTCAATGAGGCAAGTTTCACTGAGGATCAACAAAGCTCGTTAATACTGAGTAACTTGGACCAGTACACATCAAGAGCTAGACAGTTGAGAAACCTATAGCTTGCTTCACTTAGTTGCTTTGAATTAGTGAGAGAGACAAGATATCTCAAGAGTTCTCAGTCAGTTTAAGGACTTGAAACTTTACTATCTACGTTTAGGGTATTTAATTACAATTTCGCCAGCCATACGAAATCATTCGCGTTCATAGATACGTACTTCCAATTACCACATTCAATTACAATCTATAAGGATTAAAACACAATTTAAAACTTAATTACATTTCATAATTTTAGCTGCAACGCCATTATACACTTCATTGATACTCGGTACTCCCCACCATATAACAAGTTATTAATCATGAAATTCAAGACGATAAGGGGTGATAGATGAAAATCACGGACAATTACAAAAAGTCCATGTCTCATGCGG
Source organism: Isoperla grammatica (assembly GCA_945910005.1). Lineage (NCBI taxonomy): Eukaryota > Metazoa > Arthropoda > Insecta > Plecoptera > Perlodidae > Isoperla > Isoperla grammatica. The sequence goes on from OX246745.1 coordinate 22,169,040, forward strand.
TATTTGAACCCACATTCCTATAGGTGGCCTGGGCCCTAACCGCATAAGCCACTACATACGAATAACTTGGTACGTAACGAGCGCTGTCGAAAGTGACGCAAGCGACTACTACGCATAGTGACGACTGACGAGACCTCATATGTGACCCCTCCTCCCCCCCCCCCTCTCCACCCATACCGGGTACACGAAGAGGAAGTCAACGCTCATGACGGACATGGCTGTCATTCACTTCCATTGATGCCTGGATGGGACCCCGACAAAAATCGATTCAGTCTTGTATCAAATTCAGCACCCACTGCTATAACAATACAACAAGGCATACCAACTAAAAAAAAAAATTGTTTTAACTTCTATTTCACATACAAATGTTAGGTTTGGCAAAATTTAAAATATAAATAATGTTTTGGAAGAAGGATGAAAATAAGTATTTTATAATGGATCTTTTCTATATATATCGAATTATTTTATTTATTTTTGTTTGAATATTGCGGGTTTTGCAGCTCAGATTATTGTGAATAATCAACATCGAAATAAATTTGTGTGTACATTTCAACGAGTGTAGAAAAAACCATTATTCTACGCTCGTTGGTACATTATTCTACACACGTATGTGAAGTATTTCATAGTTTTCATGTAAGGGTAACCAAAGGTACGACTTCTTACACGTGTTTATTGACAAAAATAAATAAATAGTTGAGAAATAATCACGAAAATTGCGTTCTCCACTTATAATTGTCTTCATTTATTAAACACTATCGCTAAATATATATGTAGGCTACGTTTCCGGAAGATATTTTGCTTCAGTGTTTGACATCCCAGATAGCTAGAAAAGTGTTAAAATTAAAGCTGTTTTGTTCATTTCTTTCAAATAGCATTCAATATCAAAGTTTTGGAATTATACGCGCTAGATATTATTACTATCTACAATCATCCTAAGAAAAAGATTTCACAAGTATGACATTTGGATCAAATTGTCTAATTTTATCCGAAGACAACCAATTTTGCACGTATTTTTTATAGAATATCTGTAGATCTTGATCAAATCTAGCCCTGCATCATTACAAAATATTGGCATTCAATTTTCAAATGCATTTTAAAGATGCGAACAAAAAACTTTAAACTCTTACGCTTTTGAAGGGGGGCCCCCGCCCGTCCAATGGCGTAACTCCCTGCCCAGTCAGTGGCGTAACTCCCTATGGTGGTGCAGTGAACACGGGCCCGCCCCCCCCCCTACAAACCATCGATTTGTAATTAATGTTTGTAAGAAAGCTTTCACAGAATTCTCAGATGTGATGTTTTCAAAAGTTATGAAGTGCATTGAACTGTGATTGATCCTCTCTGACACTATATATATTTATTATGATCCTACCGGACCCCTGTCCAGAGTCGGTTCAGACTAGTTGCTGCAACCGATCTTATCGTACTAATTGGCGAATGCTTTTGTGTGCGAGTGCCTGTATCTTATTTCCACCTATACGCACATTTCCATTTCTTACTTACAGCCCATTGATCTCGTCTCGTGTCCATACATCACCCATATCACCGTCTCGTTTAGCTTTAGCACAGTTGCCCAAATATGAGACGAAACTTAAAAGATCAGAATAATCACGAGATCAATATAATAGGTGCCAGTCAGGCTAATGACTACCCAGCAACCCATTGGGACATTTAAGGAGTGATGTAAGTCAAGAGTAAATAATATTTCGAAAGAAACCCACTATAGCAGATATCTAATAATTTGTCGTAGGAATCGCTTCTGTAGGTTGTACACTATGGCTGTACCATGTGTGCCACCCTTAACACGACTAACTAGGTATATTAGAATGTTTGGAAGAAATGCTCAAGAACAGTGTTAGTAGAACTCAAACCCAGCATTTGCTTCCGACTGAAGGAAACCGCAGAAACCCCTACAGTTTGCCGGTGACCTGTATCGAATCGGCGACCTCCCAAATTATAATCTCGAGTGTTACCACTAAGCCACCTCCATCGGCTGTAGCTATAAGGTGCACACCATAGTCTATTTATATTCTATCATATTATATGAAGTCTATACTTTTTATGTGACCACATTCGACCATTGTGCGCACCAGCTTACCAGATAGCTATGCTCCTCTTCAAGTGACTAAGTATATTAAAATATTTGGATAGTTGGAGAGGACGTCCGAGGGCTATTTGTAGGCCTCAGTCCCAGTATATTCACCTTGACTCAAGAAACCCCCGGAAAAAACTGACGTTGTCCGGAATCGAATCGGCAACCTCGAGGATTAGTCTAGCTTGTTACCACTGAGCCATCTCTACCAATTATGGGTGCAGATAGCATTCCAAAGCCGTATTTGATCTAGCACTAAATTATTAATGTTACTTTCATAATATGATCAATGACTTGGGCGGCTAAAACACGTCGCCTTTAAGGTTAACAAGATAGGTATAGATTTTATTCGGGGTTGTTTTTTCGTTTGCTGCAGTTACTTCTTGTTACGACAAGTTGAGAGGGTAATCAGACGGGCATCGAACCCGGTGATCCACGGGGCAAGCGATTGATAGGTCAAGGTTGTTAAGGGAAGGGAAGATCCTCAACGCAGCTGATCGCATCGGTCCCTCACATACGACCAAGTGCACCAAGAGATTATTTTCACTTGTCACCGGGTGTCATTCTATTTGGTTGGTGCAACAGGCAATTTATTACCACCCAAATATTGCCTAAATCACCGCATTGTTAGGCCTACGCACCGACGCAAAGCATGCTTGCATTGCATCTACTTACCTTGTCTACTGGCATCGATGGACACGCTCGGCACAAATTCCAAAATGAACCAATCATGAGAAATGTTTAAGTTTCTACACACAGTTCCACACAAATTGCAATGACTGCTGTCGAAATGTTCTAGTGAGTGATAAGTGAATAACGTCACGTCAAGCAGAACTCGAGCCGTATATGTACGCGCACATAGTGTTCGCTAGCTCGGTCCTCGTCAGCACTCAGCAGGCAGCTCTGCCTACAATCGATATGGGACCCCTTCCTCCCGGCGGCGAGAACCGACGGGGGTGGGGTGGGGAGTAGGGTGATACACCCTCCGCACTTTCACTCCCACCCTTCCCAGAACAACACACACAATCGTTTAAAACACCTTTATTAGCATTTTCATGTACAGTCGTCGTATCAAACTTTATTTATATGGGAATATTGTTTACACACAATTCGTATAATGTAATTGTGTGATGAGACGCGATTTCGTAATTAACAAATGAATTCAAATTATACGCACTAAAAAAACTTAATAATAAGAACAAGACAGTTTGAAATATAAACATATCTTATAAAATTGAAATACCGATGACATAATAACACCAATACATTTATTTATAAGGAATGTGTATCTTTTCCTTATTTGAAACATTTCGTTGAATATGCCATTGCAGTTCAACACGTCCACTCACAAGAGATAATAATAGTGGACAGATTCCAACATTAAACACAACGATACAACATAGCAATTATTGGCAATTAGAATGCTCTGCTCAGTTAGCAATGAAACCAAAATATACATATAGGATCATAACAATTGGAGCCTCCTTATGTGGACCAGTCCATATGCATCATATTGACTATGAATGCCTTACACCTCTCAATTTGGAACAAAAATATACATATTATTATGTAGCAATAGAAAGGACACCATAAATCCATCCCCGCTGGGACTAAACCCAGATCTTCTGGGTACCCTAATCTAATGCACGCTCAACTTATGGATGGAGTGAGAATAAGCACCACAATCCCACCAGACCATAATTCTCCATGACTCAAGTCACAGCAGGGGTTGATTTTTAGCATTTTACTTCCTATTCTACATATTTCCCTTACAGGTGGGTGATATTGCATTATTATTATTATTACCCTACATAATATAGACTGTAAAGCTATTGTATATATAATATCATAATATGTAGGGCCTACAAATAAGTTATTGTTAAGTTGTAAACCTTTTGTGTAGGGCCTAAGTTAAGTAAATTAGTTATTAGAATAACAAAATAGTTTGAATGTCATATTAAATATGTACATGTATGTATTTATCAAAGACAAAATAAACATATAGTAAACATATATGTACTGAACTGAACTACCGGTACTATTACTCTTATTATTATTGTAATCATTAATACACATACTTAACACCCTGTTTATAAAAATGACTTAACTTCTGTAAAACAAAAAAATTGAAAAATACTTGCAGTAATTAATAATCAATTAAAACCCAACTAATTAATGAAGAATCTTATGAAAATAGAGACATAAGATTTTACCCAAACAACATTTTTCCTTCTTTTGAAGTTTAGTCCGAGAAAATTTAGCAATCATAATAAGCAATATTAATCTACATAGTATCAATGAGCCATTGACTATTCAAAATTTCACTGCTAAGTAAGTAAATAAATAAAATAAATTTGTATGCATCGTCTACCTACTATTACAGCCGATTTTCAGTGGAGGGAGCATTACAAAATGTATGTGCCTCGTTACGATGGCTCCAAAGTCACTATTTACATGTAGCTTTCCTACGCTAGAATACGGTTGAAAGAGTCAAGTTATTTCTGCAAGTTATACTTGCCCTTACATGGGACTAAAAGGAATCAATCAAACCGCACATTGATACAATTAAGGTAAGGAAATGTTATGTTTACAGCAAAAACAAAAGGAACATAGACAGACAATGGTAACCCCAAAAATACACATTTAAAAGTGATAGTGAAAGTTTCACTTTACCTTCTCATGCATAATGCTTCCTATGTGGACCCCTCATTCCTAGACATGAAACATATGTAACTGGTCATTCAAGTGGGGCTCTTCTTCTGGTTTACCTTAGGCCGAGATCTATTCCAATTGGCTGGGTGGACTATCATCACCCCTGTTTACTAGTTCTCAATAGGTGTCATTGCATAAACATCAGACAGTCATTAATCAATCAATTAGTCATTAAATGTAAACTCACTTGGCATAGGTAATGCAACATACATACAATGTTTATCTTAACATAATTATGATAACTACACATCTGGAATAAAAATAAAGGAATATGGCTAAAGCTCATACAGTAATGTATAGATACACAATGGCCAACCACCATATTTAGTTATTTACGGTATCAATTTTTGTGTACACAATTGCATTACTGGAGGTAGGCCTAAATTTAAAATGTATTTACTGTAAAATAAAGCCCATGTTCATCAACTAACTATATTATCATTAATTAACTGCAATAAAATCGTAGCTAATTTAAGGTACGGATTCTCTGTTGCAAACAATAGGGCTATTAATGATTACGATTAAACACAAATGGAGATCATCTATTTTAAGTTATTGCCCTAGGACATGAAATCAATAACTTGTAAACATTATAGTACAATGTATAACATGTGCAGTTCTATGCAAATGCACCACTGTGTCGAAAAGCTTGTGCAGCAACAATACTTTACAAATTGAATATATCATAAGCACAGTAAACATTAGTCGTAAAATGGAGCAAGTGCATCAAGAATATGTTTAAAATATGAATAAGTACTAAAAGCAAGTATTAAATTACAATTTAAAACAAAACTCACTTTGTACAGTAGAACAAACAACCTATTGCGGCATGCTTAGTACGTTTCTTAACGTTGCACTGAAGGTTCAATTGAACCACACACATGAATAAGCAAGGCTTTGTAAGAAAATATTGTAAGAAAAATAAAACATTTCTAAGATTAATGTCCAATGTTGATAATTTGTCATATTTCGCACAAGTTCTCAGATTTTAAGCATTGTCATATGATGAAATATGTTTTACGTTCTTAAAATTGACACAAAAGCAGTGAGCATACATTGGTAGTGGTTTAAAAGTCATTGAGTACGATAAAAACATGCACAATGCACATAGTACATCAGAGAGCATTTGAACACCTTGCCATGAACAACTGGACTGTTCAGGGCAGAAAAGGGTACAACAGTCTAAATACAAAAGTAGATTCTATAAAGAAATGTATCTAAATACTGACTGTCAGTGGTCAACTGCACAGCATCAGTAAGTACTGTATTCATCAGTGGAATAAAACATTATCCTTAAAGAATCAAATTACACATCCTAAATCACATCATTTCAGTGGTAACCCAAGATATCTTCGTGTAACGGTGGGCATTATACAGTAGGTAGTGCATGGCGTTATAGGTATGACATGTATGTGGGAAAAAACGTCCACAGCAATAAGGGGGAAATATCCATGGCAAAAATACATCAACAGATCACAATATTTGTACACATTTAATGCATTATTGAATAATGTTCATCAATAGCAAAACACTTCTTCATACTGAATACTGTGACTTGTTAAAGTTCTATATAGGCCTACTATACACTCATCATGGATGTTAGCAGATAGATAACAAATTGTGACACTCTGTTAGGCCTTTTGTACAGTCAATCATGAAAAATAACAATGTCTATAACAATAAGTTATAACGAGTTCAAGTTATTATAGGCCTATTATTCAACCATCCTGGATATCTGTTATCAAAAAACAACTTGCACAAATCTCATAGCAAATATACTACCTAGTGTTTTTCCTGAGTCATAAGTTATAACATACTGCACAAAGATTCATGATTTGATAATGGCAACTGCCGGTACATGTGCAATTCTTGCTAAAAAATATCAAAATACAAAGATGTCACTTAAATCCTTTTGGTAATAACCTAAATACCAAACTATTCTTATATCTCAATTAAAATTTGATAAAACATACCGGTACTATGGTACTAGTAGTAATAGTAATAGGTCTAATGTTGCCACTTTATCCACTTATTTACAGAACGACCATAAAACCATACACTTTGGATGAGTTATTATAATGTGCATGTTATCCCTGCTGTCGCATCCCGGGACAGCTCTAGATTTAAAATCATTAGATGTTATTATACGAGTAATTTGACTGGTGGAAGTTTAAGCTTTGTATTGATAACTTGCAATTTGGAATTAGAAATTAGAGAATATTATTTATAGTTTGGTTTCAGAACAAATGTTCCAGTTCTGCATGATCATTACTACGACTATCTAGTCAATTTGGTACGTGTTAAGTATGTTAGTTAAGTATTAAAATTGTGCACATAGCATCAGTAATTAACAAACCCACATTTCAGCTACTTTGCTTTAAAATTAGCATTAATGCAGGTTGAACGTGACCCAAAGAAAATAAACATACAACTAGGTTAGAACTAAGTAAGAAGTTGCAGTGCCCCCAATAGTAACAAAAATTCAAATTTATGTCAGCACCAATAACCTGGTAATAAAAAATATTACAGCCTAATCAAATTTGTAATTAATTTTGGAAACACTAGGAATTTGTACCAGCTCTCTTGTACAAAAGTTTTTGAGCATTAGACATGATATGTCACATTGCTATCAAATTAATGCCAGTCACATTACACATACATACACACACATAAAACAGTAGCCAGAGCCAAACAATAATGCATTTCCTTGAAAGTGCTTTAGCACACAATGTGGATAAACTGCCTTGACCTTCTTGTCGCAACGTCACGCCTCAAAAGCAGCCATCGCGGTCAAGGGATCTAGGATTTACTTGTACCTCCCGGAGTTTTGATTGTTTGAACCGTACTCTCCGTCCGGGTGTGGGTAGTTGAGTCGAGTAGGAGCGAACTGATAACGCGGCGTTTCATAGCCCCTTCGAGGAGGGCTGGAACGCAACCCTTGAGCCAGTTCGCGATTGTAAGCGTTCCCATGCCCCCTTTCTGGGTCCCCGTGAGGGATGGAACGCAAGCCTTGAGCCTGTTCACGATTGAAAGGGTTCCCACGCCCCCGTTCCGGTTCCCCGTGCGGGGGGCGATAGTTGTGCGGCGTTGTGGGGGCTCGCCAGTTGGGAGCACAACTCACGTTGGTGTGATGCTGGGCGGATGGGGCCATCTGTCTGTAGGAGAGGTGGGATCGCATCTGCTCGAACTGGGTTCCGTGAGATCCCTGACCTCGTTGTGGGCCGTTCGACACAAACACTTTCGGCTGTCTCTCTCCGGAGGAAAGCCGATCTCTGGGTGGGCCCGCAGCCCCGCCCGGGGGACGGTGCATTCCCCCCCGCCCCCCGTTCTCATATCCCCCTCGGTTGGTCCCCGCTCCCCTCCTGTGGTACACGTCCTTCTCGGATTGTACGATTTCGTCGTACTTCTTCTTCAGTTCTTGCCTTCTCATCGGACATTCTTTCACCACGTGACCGATTTTGTTGCACAGTTTGCAGCATCGATCGCGGGGAGGGTTTCCCACGACGAGCCGAGTCGTGTCGAAGAAGTATGATTGGAGAGAACAACCTGCCTTCAGCGCAACGGGGGTACCGAAGAGATTGCGGCCTCGGCGCAGCGCATTCACTATGAATAGATGCACTGGAAATAAACACCACATTATGTTTAGAAACATTCTTTTTAAAAGAAACTCATTTTCCACTTTGAATTTAAGTAAAAGTACGAATTATAAAATGTTAAGACCGTGTACGCTGTGACAGTTTTTATCTTCAATTGAAATAGGGTATCGAGCCCAAATTGCATTCCTAGGGGTCTGTGGAGCTAAGTGGGTGCCATGCTCTGGATAACTCAACAACAAACATAATTTCCCACTTGTGCATAGGAAATAATTAGGGATGTGCGGTTAACCGATTTTTCGGGTTAGGTCGGTTTTTAGTTTTAACCGGACCGAAATTTTATTTTAATAACCAAACTCGATTTTTCCTGGTAGGATTTACGAGATAATTTTTCATGTGCGGCAGAGCCACTGTAGTGTACTTGTAATAGTGTTCTCTTTCTCTGCTAGATCGCAGCAATGTTCAAAATGGCTGTCTGTACAACTAATCGATATATCGAACATACAGGTCGATAACTTATGTGTCACAGCCTTCTCGAAGGTAAATTGCTGCGATGGACCGCCGAGAAGGCTGTGAGGTAAGAACTTCTTTAAATACTCTGTGACGACTGCACGATCAGCACACGCAAGGAATCTAGTTTCATTGTGTTCCTTAAGACCTTGGATGAATTCGTTGCTCGTTGATTCCGAGGTTGATTCTACTTTCTTTCTTGATGTGTTTTTTCTGTGCAAACATCGTTGAAATGCATCGTTCGAGGCGAGTGACACTTGATTGTGACGAGAATTAGAGTGATATTGACTACCCACTTTAGTGTTCAGGTGATCCAGAGCCAAATAAAGGTACAGACCAAGGCCTAGGCCTACAACCTGAGAAAACTATTGCAAATATTTGTATGTTTTTTTTAAAAATCGGTAACCAAGGTTAATTAAACTAACCGAACCGCACTAAAAGAGTACTAACCACACATCCCTAGAAATAATTAAAATCCTAAAATAATTCTAACCAAGATGTCTACTAAAAGAAGGGCCAATGGAGAAAGTCACTAGTATTAATAAACAAACCCTTCTAAATAAACATAAATAAATATAAATATTTATTTATAGGATGGACCTGACTAGGATACCGAGAACAGAGTTTGAACAACAACAAGAAGAAGGGCATAAGAAGAAAGTAGGCAGACCAAGAGACAAGTGGATGAATCAGATCAAAGACAGTGTGGAGAATAGAGGAAGACCATGGAACAAAGTTGAAGCAGAAATACTATAGGAAAACCGTGAGAGATGGAGGGAACTACTAAACAGCCCTCTGGTAATGGAAGAAGTGATCGAGGAAGAGGTTGAGGAGGTGGTTGTGTCAGGCCTGGCTAGCTGGCAACGAAGACATTAGCCCAAGACATGGAGTACTTCGCTACTCCCCCCTACCCGATAATTTATGTTGGAAACGGGGTCAAGATATATATATATATATATATATATATAGGAAATATAGAACAGGCCTAAAGGCTAGTACATGTGTGAGAGGGTAAGAAGGATAGGAGCCAACAGCTTACCTTAAACCATTTGGCAGGCTGCGTAGCGTAGATGACACAAAAGAAAACAAAAAACACAACACACCTGCATTGAGGGTGATGTCTACGTCATGTGACGTTCATGGACGTAGACATCACCCTCAATGCAGGTCTAATCAGCACCAAGGTCCACTTTAAACCGACCAACAGCCTACAGTACCTGCACCAAGACAGTTGTCATCCCACTTACACCAAAAGTGCTCTGCCCTATTTTCTGACCGTGCGTGGCCAAAGAATTTGCTCAGACCCAAAGGACTTGGCTGCGTACTGCGATAAAATCACTACGGCGTGCGTCAACCGAGGTTACCAACGTGACCAAGTCCGGCAGAGAATGAGTAGGACCAGACCGGCACAAGTGAACGAGCCCCAAGTCAACAACAACATAATCCCTCTCATTACACAGTGGTACCCAGGCCTAAGTGCTCTCAACGGCGTCATGAAGAGGGCCGTAGAAATACTTAGAGCCTCTCCCAAGACGAAGAACCTAGCGGCGTTAATACCCAGAGTCACTTTCAAGCGTCCCCCCAATCTGGGCAACGTGCTTGTCAACAGAGACCCCTCAACCAACACTGAGAGGGAGGTTATCCAGCCGGCAGGATCCTATCCTTGCCGGAGACCTAGATGCAAGACTTGTAGAATGAATCCTCCTGCCACCAACTTCACTGCTCGGGCCACGGGCGTCATATACCCCATTCGAGGGCACAATACATGCGAAACAGAGAATGTGGTATACCAACTGGACTGCAAGCACTGCCCGGCCGAGTATGTGGGCCTGACTACTAACCACTTGAGTCAGAGGATGACAGGACACAGGCAGTCCATCACACTGCAAGATGAAGAAAAACCTGTGGCGAGACATGCTATGTCACACAATCTTGGACTTGAGAGCTGCTTTAACACCAAAGTCATCAAGGCCCTGCCTAGAAGCTGTCTTCCCAGTGACCTCAGACGGTGGGAACAAGCCCATATCGCGGTAACCCTGTCCCGAGACCCTCCCAATCTCAACATCAGGTAGCCCCGCCTCCCACCGCCTTCCTTACCCCACCCCCAACAGCACTGGTGTTCAACCATTGTATATACTGTAAATAGTTTTAGTTTAAGTATTCTCCTTCTGGTGACCAAGACCGAAGCGTCGAAACGTCCAGAAGTTTTTGTGTTGTGTTTTTTGTTTTGTTTTGTGTCATCTACGCTACCCAGCCTTTTCTGGATTTTCACATAACAACAACGACAAGAGTGTTCTTGAAAAATATCCATATAGATATATATATATATATATAAATATAAATAAATAAATAAAAACCTTCTCAGAGTTGGTAACTAACTGTAGTGGTAATTTCTTCATCTTCATAATATGTACGGTACATAATATGTACTGCCCACTCATAGTCTAGATTAATAACATCATCATAGAGCTGTGATATCTTATGAAGAGCGGTTACAAGACACCTCCCACACTAGGATACCGAGTCTCTTGCAGACAATTTCAGATTTGATACAATAAATCACACACGTCTCTCACCCACATTTCAATCTTACTATTTACACAATTGGGTGCTTCACAGAAATCCATAGATACCGTATTTACACGCATATAAGCCGCGCTTTTTTTTCTTATTTTGCGTCTCTCAAAACCACCATGCGGCTTATTTTCGTAAGTGAAAAAAAAAAAAATCCCGTGTTTACGGCTGTTATGTTCGAACCTGGCATCAAATTATTAGGCTCTGCAACAAAGTGAGTCATTCGTCGTCGTGTTTGTGTCGGGGCATTTCTATAGCTGTGACCCTGTTTATAAACATTGTTACCACGAACTTGTGTCTCTACTAATCATTCCACCCCCCCCCCCTGCCCCCCCATTAGAATTCTTTCGGTCGGCGAAGCTCATTCTCTTTCTCTCTCTCTCCCTCGCTCTACAGCATGATGTTGTGTTGGCCCGCTTCCAGCAGCCGCTCGCCCACGCGCATCTCGCGTACGCATCATCAACTCCTCCCCTCCCCAAACCCCTATGCGCTCAGTGCATTAGCGGGCCAGCGGGATGCAGAGAACTACCTACATTCCTCACATTAGCTCTTACAATCACGTAACCTCTATTACCGAATACCGCCAGTTCCTTATTACATACCAATTATTACTTCACATTATTTTTTGGCCCTTCCTCGAATATAATAGGCTACCTGCAGCTTATAAACGGAAACAAATTGTTTTTTGAAAAGTAAAGCTCAAAAAGTGCACTGCGGCTTATAATCGAATGCGGCCTTTATGCGTGTAAATACGGTAGACGCTACGGATGAACAGCATTTTTACCTCGGATCGATATGTCAACTTTATTTCAATGCAAAGATGTCTGTGCTTCTGTCAAATCAAAATTTACAAAAAAAATACGAAAAGTGAATGTAATGAAATACTAATAGAAAAATCCATTGATCCATTTTGTACCCTAAATATTGGTTAAAAATGAGTGACACCTGTGAAAATGGCAACCCTGCACTACGCCAATGAAGGTAGTCTGCACCTTTTCCGCATGGTGGCTCAGTCAACGTAAAATAAAAATATAATGCCCATTAAAATAAAATGGCAGGAATACTCGAACTCGACTCGAGAATCGTGAAAAACTCACTCGCGTGTGGTCGAGTACCAATTACTCGACTTTTCGAGTACTCGCACATCCCCAACTGAAATATGTAGGCCTACATATATGTACTACCATTATCCTACAGGTATGGAAAGGAGAAGTTACTCACTTTTTCTGGACAGACCAGCTCCCAAGTTGTGGCTCAAATCAAATGGATCTTCAATAGCAATTGATTTGCTGTTCCATAGTTTTTCAAAGCGATGCAACGTCTCTAGTTGACGAATTGCAATGACATCAATTTTGAAGTCAAACGACTCTGTGTAGAAGCATAAGAGTTGAAGCCAAAGCTCTCCCACTGAAGTATGGTTTTTCTTGTATCCTGGCCAAACAAGTTCCTGCAAATGTTTAAATTACACTCAATTCAAAATGTTCAATACAAAGCCAGGTGGATCATGTCACCTAACCTAAGAGTATGCTCGATACCGAGATGATAAACTTGAACGTACCAATTTATCCACACTATCAAAGAAGTACGTATTGCAGCCTTCCACGATATCTTGTTTTCTGGGCTCATTGGGCTTGCACAGCTGGAAGAAAAGAGAAGATAAAACAATTTTACAACCACATTGTACAATTAAATGTAAATTTGTAAATAGACCAATCGTATCGATACAAATACTAAATGTAGAATAACAGTGACAAAATGTAAAGATAGCTAGTTGACTATGCATAAAGGAGAACCGAACTTTAAAATGAGGTACTGGTTTTTACTACTGCTGTACAGATTAAAACTTGCGAAATGCGTCGATCTTTTCCGCACATTCCTACGACTCCGCGTTTAGATGTTATGTCCATCCCTTTACCCCGCGGAGTTTGACTGGTGACGTAGCTCGTCCTTTCAGCGGTAGCGGCTCGGCAGGGCTCGGCTACCCAACCCTTACTATTTCAGTAACACACTTGTCACGGTCGAATTTCTTTTAAATTGATAGGCAAATACATCCGTACCAGTTTGAGTCCCAGTACACAGATAGTGAAGATTTAGATTTAACACTGAAATCGAAATTGGAGACGAACATTCTGAGTTATCAGAAAATGCGAAATATACTGGTAGACAGGGTACGTCCATTTGGTGTTTGTGCTCGAAATACTGTTATGCAATCTGACCTCGAAAGTTTGTGTTGCCAAGAAAGTGATATCATAGATAAAGTTCACTCACGAGTTCGTGAGTGAATACGCTCGTTGACTGCATATGCAGCCTGCTCCTCAACCTTCGGAGTACATTATCCCGCACCAGTGTGTACACAAGGTCACAAGCTCTACCACTAAATTGCGAGTGGTATTCAACGCCTCCACCCCTGATAAACGTGGAGTTGCTCTCAACCACGTCTTGCTCAGTGGTCCCAAACTTCAGAGTGACCTTCCCCGGGTTCTCACCCCCTTTCGTGTCTATCTCGTAGCCCTGTGCGCGGACGTGAGACAGATGTACCGTCAAATCCTTGTACACCAGGATGACCGTGTCTATCAGCACATATTTTGGCGCCCTGAGCCTTCCTCCCCTGTTATTGAGTACGAGCTCAACACAGTGACTTACGGTCTCACGCCCTCTGCTTTCCAGGCCCAAAGAGTGTTGCAGCAACTTGTCAAGGACGAGGGCGCACAGTTTCCTCTCGCTTCACGCGCCCTCACTTCAAACATCTACATCGATGACATAGTATCCGGTGCCAGTGACCTTGACGAAGCTCTTGCGCTTCGCGCTGAGTTGCAATCAATCACTCAGTGCGCCGGGGTCGAACTTCGCAAATGGGCTAGCAACTCTCCCGACGCTCTTAGCGCTCTTCCCCAGGACCACCTGGAGACTCCCCTGATATTCACCAACGATGAGCAGACTCTGAAAATTCTCGGATTGTTGTGGGACCCTCGCTCTGATTGCTTCAGTTTTCACACTCTACCTTTCGAAGGTTGTGTCACCAAACGTTCCATACTTTCCTACATTGCGCGCATATTCGACCCTCTCGGGTTTCTTACCCCTTTCCTCTCCTGGATGAAGGTGTTCATGCAGAATCTCTGGCTTTTGCGCGTGGAGTGGGACGAATCACTTCCGGAGTCGCTTTCTCAAACTTGGATCACTGTCATCGAAAGCGTGTCCAAGTTGAGTGATGTCAGTGTCCCGCGCCTCCTTGTTTTGAGTGACGCCCCTACCGGCTTGTGGGGTTTTGTGACGCCTCCGAGAAGGCCTATGCTGCTACTCTCTATTTGCACGTCGAGACGTACTCGCAGTCTCATGTCAGACTGTTGAGAGGCAGGAGCAAGGTTGCGCCCGTCAAGCTTCTCACTGTCTCTAAACTGGAGCTCAGTGGAGCCTTGTTATTGTCTCGGGTGTTGAAAGATGCCCTGCCCGCTCTTGAGTCCTTGCACATAGAGACAGTGTTGCTCTATACCGATTCCACTATCGTACTTGCCTGGCTCTCTACTCCCCCGCATCAGCTAAAGACTTTTGTCGCCAATCGAGTAGTCGAAATTCTCGAGACCACTTCTCCTCTGAACTGGTCTCACGTTCGTTCCGAAGAGAACCCTGCCGACTGTGCCTCTCGGGGATTTCTCCCCCAGGACTTGTTGAACCATCCCATATGGTTTTCTGGTCCCCCGTTCATGCGTTTGCCCTCGCTCGGTCCCCTCGCGTGAACCTAGCCACAAGGTGCCTGAGCTGAAAGCGTCTCCCACAGTTCTGATCAGTCTTGATCCTGTTGTTGACCCTCTACTTGTTAAGCTGCAAAGCTTCTCCTCGCTCGTCAGAGCCAAGCGCGTGTTTGGTCACGTGGTACGCTTTTCCCGCATTTTGCTTGCTTGCCGAAGTCAGCTTGCCCCCCCCCCCCCCCCACTGGTCCCCTGCTTCCGTCCGAACTTGAGGACGCGACGCGCTTGTTTGTACGCATCACTCAACGGCATTATTTCGCCATGAGTTCAAGCAATTGGGGAAACACTCGCCTGTGATGCTTTTCATCTCACGTCATTGCACTCTGGCCCTCGCACTGTGCAAGCTCTCATTCAGCAGATGTATTGGATTGTTGCTTTACGCGGTTTATTGCGGCAACGCATTCGACGTTGCTTAACCCGTTTCAAATTCCGCGCCAAGCCTGTTCAGCCAATCATGGCTGAGCTGCCTGAACCTGGCACTAGGCCTTCACGCGCTTTCCTCAACGTAGGCACTGACTACGCTGGCCTTTTCTCCGTGAAGATGAGTCCCCGCCGTAACGCCCCCATCGTCAAGGGTTATTTGTGCCTGTTCATCTGCATGGCCACTAAGGCTGTTCACCTAGAGTTGGTCTCGGACTTGTCCACTGAAGCCTTCCTGGCCTGTCTTGATCGGTTTCTCGCTCGTCGTGGCCTCCCCGCTCATATTTATTCCGACTGTGGCCGAAATTACGTAGGTGCTGCCCGTACGCTCCGCGAGATACACGATTCTCTCACTTTAGCTGAAACTACTATCGCTGACAAGCTCACTCTACACAATGTTCAGTGGTATTTTAACCCCCCTTACGCCCCTAACTTCGGTGGCCTATGGGAAGCTGGAGTGAAGTCCGCCAAACTACTTCTGCATAGATTAATTAAGGATTCCTCCCTTAATTTCGAGGAGTATTCTACCCTGTTTGCACGTATTGAAGCCGTGTTGAACAGTCGACCTCTTTTTGCCACTTCGTTCGACCCCCTGGAAGGTGCCAATCAACAAGTGGGCGGGGGAAAGGTAATCAGCCCTGATTACCTTTACCCCGCCCACTTCCCACTAGTTGATTGGCACCTCACTTCTCGCACCTCCTGAAACTGCTATCGCCGAGTCTACTTCACACCTTTCTCGTTGGCATCAAGTCTGTCAGCTGCATCAATCCTTCTCGACACGTTGGTCCAGAGAGTATCTGCATACGCAAATGCAGCGTGCGAAATGGGTGCGCGCGTGTCCTAATCTCAAGGTCGGTGACGTCGTCTTCGTGTTGGAACCCGCCACTACCCCGTTATCTTGGCCTATTGGCAGGGTGGTTTAGGTGTGCCCTGGTAACGACAACGTCGTCCGAGTCGCGTCCGTTCGCACGCCTAAAGGAGTGTTCACCCGACCGGTGAACAAGTTAGTTACTTAGTCTTTAGTTACAAGTTAAAGCCCTCTTTAGTCGTTCGTTTCGGAGTGATGTTTAGATTTAGATTTGTAGTTCATAGTTTGTTATTTCTCACTGCCCTATCTAAAATTGGTCTATTTTAGGTGGGCGGTATGTTCGCGCCGTTTATTCAACGCTAGGGTTTTGTATTTTCGTGGTGTTGGTATACTTGTCTTTTATTTCATGTTACGATTTTCGGGGAATCAAGTCATTTCCCACAGTTTTCCTGTTTTCCGTGCACATGCACTATCTCTTATCTCGTCGGTATTGTTCAAGTTTCGACCTCGTCACATCAAGTTCAGTTTCTCTTTCGTTTTCTCTCTCGCGCGGCCAGACTGCTTCTACGCCGCTGTCCTGGGTTCGATCGCCTTTCAGGCATTTTTCATACTTCCTTCTTTTCTCTTCCAAACTCAAGTTTCTGTCTTTCTATTTCTTTCTCACGACGGCCACTTTCCACCTGTCGCAATTAACAACGCTTTGCCCTCTTTCGACCACTTCACATCTTGGGGTAAGTTTGAAGCTAAAAATATACAGTCCACTAAAAACATTTCGGAGTGAGCATCCCGGCTCAAACAGCTATGAAAAGTTATTTATAAATAAATGATAATGTGTAACTGTTACGCGCTAGTCCCCAATTGAAACTCACTGCCGGCCGGCTCGGACCGCAGGTAGCAAGGACGCGTGACATAGGGGCTCGCCACGAAACATCCGGTAAACAACAAGGGCAGGGGCTAAGACAAGATCGGAACATGCCATTCTGCTGCACATCTACAAGGACGTACAAAGTTCAAATGTAAAGTTCGGTTCTCCTAGAAGTAGGGACACCAAAATTTAGCAAATAAAAAGTCTTCATTTCGTTATAAAAAATCTTTAATTTCACTATATAAAATCAAAAAATGGCTCTGTTTTGCTATATAAAAAAAAAGCCTCAAGACATTTTTATATTGCAAAAAATTCCATTAATTTACAAGGCGTAGCCGCAAGTCATTTTAAATACTACCTACTACTATACTATCATAGTAAAAACAATAGTAGTTTGCAAGGCATAACCTTGTACATGCACATACTTCACAGTGAAATAGTGAGGCCTAGGCCTGTATTTAAGTTACATAGCCTACCTAGGCCTAGGCCTAGTTTCGAATTTTCGCGCGTTGCAAAACTTGCACATCATTATTTGAATTTTTTATGTGCATTTAAAAACGTAAAAACCTTCACTTTCAAACTCACGCTGACGGTCAACCACCTTCGGCATGACGAAATTCTTAAAGACAACACGGAACGATAGATAATCGATCATGAACGGAAGTCGAAACGAAAATGCATTCGATTAGGTCGAAAAGAATTATTGCACCAGTGTGACCAACAGACAAAAATTCGATTAGTCGTCGGGAACTTTCAATTTTCGGCGGTGTACCAACTACGGAAAAAAAAAAAATTCTAGCCATACTGTCAAATTACGCATTTTTGCACGAGACACATCAAAATGACACGGAAAATTGGGAAAATTTGCCGATTTCGCTCAAATTTAGCGGAAAACCATATAAATGCTTGTATTTTGCCAATAAATGTCAATTCAGTCTTATTTCGCTCCATTTTTTGGCGTTTTTAGGGTCCCAAGGGGTTGTCTTGTCCACAAAAATGTGTTTTTCTACATTTGAGAAAATTTCGCTTAAAAACCATTCGCGAAGTTTCGGTGTCCCTACCTATAAGAAGATGTACTTAATTACTGTTCAGTTCTGATCTCCATACTGTTATTTAACTTAAGTTTAATTATAGAAGTCAATTTACATGCGTTTGTATATATTGTGGGCTGTGGCTTATATAGTGGGCCAATTAATTTTTACAATTAGTTTTAAATTTACCATTTTTCTTTCCCTTCTGTAAGTCATAAGTAGAATCTAATTTAACATAGGCCTAGTATGCTACTACTAATTGTCCCCTGCCATCTTACAAATTGTTTTTTTTGCCTTAACATGAGTTCTGTCGAATGGCAGCGTTAATATATGTATTCCAAATTACCTAATTAGTGAAAAACAGAGTTGGGTGCAACACAGTGCAATATGCCAAAGAGGTAATCTGGCAGCATCAGCCCAGTCAATGATGTAACGACTACTAACCTCTTGCAGGACTGGAACCAGTGGTGGGTCACATCGCTGTAGAAAGTATATGACCATCAGAGTGTATGCATAAGACGAAAGACTCCCTCGAGATGCATCGCAGATGTCACACAGTTTCGCAAACCTCTTGAACATGAAGCCGACAATCTAAACAAAATGAAGGCGGCAAATTAGGTCAACAAATATAGTCAACACAAGAGGTAGGCTATATGTTTGTGCATGTGATTTACATTAACTTCATTAAACTACTGTATTCTCTCACAATTTCTGAAACTAGGGCAATATAATATATGGATCAGAATCAGATGCAGGAGTTTATGGCAATTCTTTGAGACATTTTTCAAATAAATCTCTAGGGGTCTGCGGGTAGTAGATTTTAGATTCGGGTCGGGTTCGGGTAATAAAAAAAAAAAAGCAAGGCTAGCCGGCTTCTCTAAGCCTAACTATTCAACAGGATCAATCAGGGACCTCATATCCCCATCCACGTCCTCTTCCTGAGCCCTGGGGTCCATTTCCATTTCACTTACACATTGCATTTTTAAGAAAAGTAATAAATTATATTTAGAAAACGCTGGGTCGCCGAAATGACGCCACCTTATAGGTTTAATTCCTTACAAGACGCGACATGTCACGCGCACACGTAATGTAACAGGTTGACCAACAAGAACCGGACAAGCACAGAATTTCGATATTTTTTATTTTTGTCAAATTGTCAGATGTGGGAGCAAACTCGCGTTGTGATGCAGTGCACTCCATAGAGGCTTTGCGCAACGAGCAGTAGAATGCGGTTGGCAGAGCCTACGATAGATTGCGCTACGAGCATGAGCTTGTGAGCTTGTTCTCAAAAACTAAAGCACTTCATATTTTATTTAGTCGCGCCAACCAGATATTCCATGAGTATGACTCACAAAATTAGTATTATAAGTTACTACTTGACAATTTTCTTTGGATATGATGTCACGGTCGTAATAAAAAATAAATATAAGTTAAGAACATATTTAAAATTTAAAATTATTGCTTAATGGCAGTCCAGACATTAAAAAGTATTGATACGCTGGGGTTACTTTCGTAACTGTACCGGGATGCAGTCACACGATCTCAGACGCCAAACGAAATGATTCCACTCAGAGCTCGGGCTTAGGCCAACTTAGGCCCTGCGTTATGATAGGTAATGAACATTTTTTTGTTTGATTGGCATAACAACAACAATAATAATAATAATAATAATAAATTGTTATTAATAAATAATAATAATAATAATAATGATAATAAATAATGTATCATACACGCAAACTGTAGTGTAGGTAACGTTTTCGAGAATAGGCCTAGGCCTACCCAAAAAAGCCCGAATTTGTTATTAAAATACCCGAAGTTCGGGTATGTACCAAAACCCGAAACTACCCGATATTTCGGGTACCCGCAGACCCCTATAAATCTCCCATTGACAGAGGTTGGGCGGAATAGTCTGGTCAAGTCGAAAAGCTGCTCTTAAAGCTGAATATGTATGTCGCAAAGTGGTTCAGCTTTATACAGGCTAGCATCCATATACCCAGTAGTAAAAATGAGTGTACCTTAACTCGAGGATCGATTTCAGAGTACACTCGAAGCATCTTTGTATTACGTTGAGCAAGCGTATTGTACACACTAATGTCGCCTTCCAATTTTGATTCAATGTGCAGAAACTTAACAATAGGCACTTTAGCAGTTGTGATAGCGATCACATTACCAAGTGTTTCATTTTTACGTAGTTTGGCCACCAACTCCTCGAAAATGTGGGCAAAATTGCGCACTTCCCCACTGGGGTTGTCTATAAACGTAAGGCAAATGTCGAGATCAGACTTGTGTAGACCGAATCCATTGCACGAGGATCCGAATAGTTCTAGTCTTGCTTTTGTGTTGAATGTTAGCAAGTATTCTTGAATGGCTAGAACGATGTTCTCCCTCTGTTTGGTCTCTTCCTCAGAAGGCAGCAATTTGTCTAAAAGTAGACAAGTGGAATCAGCATTGGATTGCTCCAAGAGATAATTATGACATAATACATAGAAATGGTGTGTTAAGTATTGGGAAACAAACCAAATGTCTCTTCACACAAACGAGAAATCTGACCCAGAAATTCTGGTGTCATTGGTGGCAACGGTTGCAATGGAGGCAATTTTTCAGCTTTGCAGGAGTCTATCAAATGCCCTTCCTGTTGGCAAATGCAGCATACCACTGGCAACACCTGAGTACAAAAAAAACACTTTTTGATCAAGCAAGTTGTTTATATTAAGATGTGAAACAAAATTCATGGATGCAGTTAGAGCTGGACCGATTCCACTTTTTTGCCGATGCCGATTCTGATTCCAATTCTAGTTATTTAACGACTCTACACACCGATTCTCACCGATGCCGATTATTTTTTACCTTTTTTTACCTTTAAAAAAAAAAATTATAAATGACTATGGTAATACAATTAGGCCTACTAATACCTTTAGCCTATATTTCAGTGATCAATATTGTCGTATTTATTTTTTGTTTTCCTATTTCAATTGGCTAGAAGCAAAGTTCAGTGTACAAATTTAAATCTATGTCGCAGCCATTGATATGTTTAAGATAAACATTTGTAGGCATAAGCCTAAGGATGCAAAGTAGATTTACTAGCTACCGTTCTACCAGCTACCATCGAGCTCACAGTTGTGTTGGTTGTTGTTGCAGTCTGGCGTCATGATTTTGAGGTTAGGGAGGTTACGGCTAGGCCTATCAATTGCGGCTTTACCGTAATTAGTAAACATTCAATTTCGTACACGATGGGTTTTAGGTTCGATTTGTTTAGCACCGACAAGTGACAAGGGAGGAATGGAAGTGGAACACTCGCAGAGCTGCTGCTGGGGGGGAGCGCTAGGCCAAGTAGGCTTAGGCCCGAGGCCTCGGCACACAACGGACTTTTTTCAAAAGCAAATGGCGCACAAGAACATTTCCTTTGATTACACAATTCTTTGCGGGGCAAACACGAAAAACACGACGCTCACTTGGCTAGAACACATTTTGAACTGGTAGAAGGGGTAGGCCCTATCACTGTTGCGAAAACATTTCCACACTTCCAAAGTGTTTCAAACAATTTCAAATGGTGGATAAATTATAGGCCTAGGCGCAAGATTCCTTGTTCCCACGAACTTCTAGTAGTAGCTTAACATGAACACTAATTTCCGAAGCAAACCATTATTTAGTCCCTCAAAGCGCAAATCTGATAATATTAAAAATAATGAAAATATTACGACTGGCGACTGATTATTTTTTTCTTTCCGTTAAATTCTTTGGTACCTCGAGTCTCGACCACAACTGGAAGTCAACTATCAATCTATCGACTTAGTGAAGTAGACTCGTGATTGGTGCACACGCATGACAATATCGACTTTCGATTATCGACTATCAAGTGTCGACCATTTCTGGAATTTATTTCTTGAGCGCGAAATTTGAAAGAATCGGCGAGGTAAAAACATTGAATCAAGAATTGGAATTGGTGATTTTGCTGATTCTATGAAGAATCGGCGATTCTCAAGAATCGGAATCGGAATATATATAAATATTAAATATATACTTACTATGGTATGTAGGGCCTAATGATAAAAATATATTGAAGATCAGCATGAGCCGCTGAGCCGCATGACCAAATTACCATACTTACAAATTATGATTTATGTTAAGAGAAGGTCTACATACTAGTGATGACATCGAGTACGGTAGTTAATTTTGGAGTCAGCTCTGGAACCGTGGGAATCGACTCCCTGACCCACAAGAAAGATAAAATATATAAAGATAAAGGTAGGGGAGAGAGAGCGAATAAAGCGTCTGCACATACGTTGTAGGCCCGCTACCTGACGACACTACGAGCAGCAGAGTTGTCCTCAGTCAAACTGCAAATGGACTGTCCATGTCCAACACAGCAAACCACTATCAAAGGAATCGACTCCTTGAAAACATAACGTATGTGCAGGACTCGAGTACGTACTACAGTCTAGCTAGATGTCAGCACTATTAAGTAGCAGTATTTAGGCATTTACATTAAACTAAAACCACAGTGAAGGTTTCTTAGAGTAGGTAGGCTATCTACATAGTGATTGAGGCTTCAAATTGTAGCGATACTACATTAACATGAGCACAACTTACCTTGTTCTTTGTGAAGACACTTTTGTTAAAGTCATAGAACAAGTTTTGAGTGTTGAAACGATTAAACAACAGGGCTGCATATTTTGGCAAAATCATCAGGTGCTCATAATTCTTACAGACACCCGGATGTGGCTTGGATGAGTAGAGAGGATCAGTTTTGAGAATCTTTTCAACATCCATGTTGTCATTGGATTCATTGCATATATCGTCCAATATCGGATCAGAGCAGGGCATCTGAATACATCCAAATATAGGGCCTGACTTTGTTTGAAGGTTGGCAAAATATTTGTACGTGCAACGAAAGCAATACAGAATGTAATCAAATGTTATTATATTGACAATAGTGCGTGAAACGTTTCGCTTTGGAGTGAAAGGATCTGCAAAAGAAATGCAAAACAGGTTAATGAATGTCTGCCACCTAGCAATAACTAGCTCAGCATTTGTAACATTTCATGTGATCTGTTCTACTTTTCACCCGGCCGCCTACCACGTTTCAGGTGAGCTGTTGGTTTCCTTTCTCCTTTCCCCAAACACAACTTTTATATTGTAAGTAGTATGTTAAATTCCAGCAACCTTATTTATCCCCAATTCATTCAAGCTAGCTTTTGAGCTGCCCATTATAGCCTACAAACCGAGAAAATTCCTTCAGGAGAACAAACTAATTTTGTGAAAATATTACCTTCAATAGCCATTTTTCTTCCAGGCCACTTTTTTGTACTCCTTTTCAGAGGAGCCAGCTGTCGAATGCAAACCACTCGTTCACAGATCGTAAAGTCTCTGGCATAGAACTTGAACAAGTTCAGCCACAACTCTCCAGTCGACATATGGTTCTGGCCTTTCCATTTAGTTGCCAAATCAGCAGGATCTGTGGGATAACAGGACATAATGTTATTACTAGGCTTAGAGGTACAGTACAATAGGCTACAGTGTCTATTGTAAATACTGTTTTAAATAAGGCTGCCCAACGATAAAAAAAATCATATCGATATCGCGGGAAGAAATATCGATATCGCGTCGCGATATCGAAGTTTTCAAGTGACGTATCGATATCGGCGATATCGCCACATCGAAACGTTTCTCGTCTGTTTTTAGGACTTACAGGCCAGCTAGAGGTCATTCTTTAAACAATATTACGTAAAGAAATATTTTAGCTTTGAAATGTGTTACTATGTGTGTCAGTTTGTTTGTTGTACTATTAAAATTGTAAAATATCCACACAAAACAGCGATGGTGTGGTTGGCGTGACGTGATACGTAATCGGTTTTTTGTATCAATTAGCTTATTAGGCACAAGTTCGATACCGTGGTATGTACGATATATTAATTCTATATCGATATTGAATTATTTATCTATTATCGATATTGTATCGAATTATCGATATCGTTGGGCAGCCCTAGTTTTAAACCTCATGTTTATTGCTGAAAGATATATATTTTTTATGTTGGTTAAAAATTACTACTACAGGGTTCATACAAAAATCTGAGGATGCATTTTCCAAACATTTAATGACCATTCCCTGAACACAACATCTTGATGGGACTTACAAGTTATATACAATTGTACTTTAAAACGTTCTAACTAAACCGAAATTCTTCAGTCACACATGACAAAAAAAAGCCACATTATAAGTTCCATTCGGGTTTTTTGTTGATTCAGGTGCTATTGGGATACAACTAGCCTGATATAGTGGGAATTTACTTTACTTGTCTTATACAGTACAACCTTGATATAAGGTCGCTGAAAGGACTACGTATTGATTCATGGCTTAGTTTGAAGTTAATGTACTCTTTTCAATGACTGAAATAGATTTGTTGCAATGTATGACCTGCAGTATTCTATAGTAACATTAAAGAAAAGATAACACAAAATGAAATTACACATTATGGGATTATGGGGAGGCCCCCCCCCCCCCCCCCCCCCGTATGGCAGACATTTGTATGGCTCACTATCTTAGGTATAGGCCTACACACTTTTCATTTGGCCAGCGCTATTGTATAGTCTGCAGTCACTGCTCTTATCAAGGAGGAGATAACACTGACACCGCTCTTTATCAAGGAGGAGATAACACTGACACCGCTCTTATCAAGTAGAAGATAACATGACTATCCAGTGCTTTTAAAGCCACATACACACTTGCGCGCGCAACATTCCAGCGCGCCGCAAGCCGCACCACATTTCGGCGATCCACCCAGAGTCGGTATTTCAACGAACCTCAAAGGGATGCGCGCGCGCACGTTGCAGCCAGTGTGGACGGGCGCTAGGGATGAGTCGTGTTAACGTTTAAATTGTGTGAACGCCCGCGCGAAAATATACGTGTACAAATATTCATACACGTTTAACCGTCATCCTATACTCTCCCGACCAATCCCCCTCCCCCAAAACCCAAACTCACAGATTTTTGCGAGTTCAGTGACCGGGCGACGAGCAACGAGGCATTGCTTAGTGTGTGAAGTCCAAATAACTGTAGACAGTTGGTCAATTTCATGGTGAGTAATAAGAGGCCCCCCCCCCCCTTCCACGCACAACACCGCGTACACGTAACACGACCAACCCAAACGCGCAAATTTTTCCCTGTCCCCCTCCCTTGTTTTCGACCCGAAAGAACAAAGCACGCATTGGTTAGTGCACACGAGCAACAGCAACAAGCAAACAAAGACGGTTCGTTGTTGCATTCTCAATAATCTCAACCCGAACACTCTCCCTCCCCTCCTCACACCACGACCCGCTCAACACAAACCGCGGCCCACCAGTCATGTGTCCACGAGAGACGGTAACAGGCCACCGATGATTGTCACATGAATGGATGACATACTATTCAAGGTTGGACTTTTGGGGTGAGGGGAAAGGGGCGGCGAGTTCGAGCCAGACCAGACGACGAGACGTAGTTTGTTGTGTGGAATCAAAATAGTGGTCCTGGACAGTTGGGACATAAAAGATCTGTGCTATTTCGTTGACATTTTTTGTGAAAATTAGAACTTGATTCTTTTATCGTTTTGTGAACTGGACAGGTGTTACGTTTAAACGCGAAAATTTAGGGATACTAAACGTTTACAAAATTAAACGCATTCTCCCAGCCCTAACGGGCGCGCGCGCATTCGGTGGCGCACCGTGCGGGATCCACTAGTTCCATCCACTATACCAGTATAGCATCCACTATAGTTTCCACTTTCACCTTCGAGTTGTCATTCGTGGAACATGGAGTGGACTAACGACTTATTGCTCAACTTAATCGAGGTATACAGAAGTAAAGAAGTTCTGTGGAAATCGAAGCACAAGTGCTATTTTAATTGGTTGATATGGAATGATTCGTGGGAGGACATGTATGTTCAACTGGGATTTTCTGTTGACGAGTGTAAACAGAAAATAAAATCTTTGTTGTATTCTTTGCGGCAGGAGAAGGGGGATAGTGAAAAAGAACCAACTATCAGTTCCTTAGACATGTAGTTGGTCCAAGTACCAGGTGAAGAATGCAGGCCCTACGGGCCACTTGGATCGCGGCGCGGTTCGTTGCGCAGTTGCACGGAATGCGCAAGTGTGTACGCGGCTTTAGATTATGCCTATCTCAAGAGTGATAAATTGGTTTATTTCCATTTTGGGTCTTTGTCGTCGAGACAATGTATTAGAGACAGATAAAGGACAACAAAGCGCTGGCCGGCAGGCTGGCTGTGAGTCACCCGCCCCGGGCCGCTACCCGAGTCGGGTTTCGCCGCTCGTAGGGTTGGCGAGGGGGGGAGGAGTAAACTGACGGTTAAATTCCATTGTAAAAACAGGAATTTTATTTGAAACGACGTTATATCAATTGTTTTACAAATGTAGGGGCGTTAATTTAGGGAGGTACTATCGCATTGGACGTTATATCAGGCGACGTATTATCAAGAGAAAGTTAACCTTGTGTCTTATGGGGTTTCGCCGAGACTTTATCAAAACGACGTGATAATGCAAAGGACCTTGTATCAGACGACGTAGTAACAAGGTTGTACTGTATAGCCTTATCTTCGTTTTGTATGCAAATAACAAAATATAATATATTGAATGTAGTTTTATGTTGTAAGCCTAAGAAGTTTTTAAAGGTGGAAGAAAAGACAGCCAGAAAGCAGAAGTATTTTTATTACCCTAACCAAACCTAGAAGCAATAGTATCCCAATAAGAAGCAGATACACTTACCAAGATAATGTTCTGGATTATCGGGATCTGGTTTGTCCACTAGTTCATGGAGAACCGGTAGGACCGGCACTTCAGTTTGCTGCAGATAATATACCAAGAGCAGGTCAAAAGCATATGGTGGCCAAGACCCAAGTGCCACCTGATCTAGAAGGCATATCTGAAAACAAAAGTTAAAGCAAATTACCCTACATGAAATGCTCCTTAATCTAGTCAATGGTTTGACATAATATAATATATTGGCTTGGCCTAGGTGCATTCAATTACAAAATTACAATTCAAGTAATTTTAACATTTATAGAGTAATATTTGTCTTAAAGTTAAAGCTCCAGAGACCCATCAACTTTCCCACAAACTTCCATCCAAGGTAACATATGAGCAGCACTGTTATTACCGTATTTACTTGAATGTAGGTCGTACAAAGAATTGAAAATTAGGTACCTGAATAATTTTTTAAAACAAAATAGCGGCAAAATGTGAGATAGCCATATTATAATAAATGTCTGTCCCATCACACATATAGTACTTTTAACTTGTTTCGATAGTTATTGGAGGTAGAAATTACATTTCTAATGCTGTCAATAAGTGAAAAATGACAGTGAAAAAATCAAAACCCTTTGCGAACTGCAAAGAACTGCAAAGGTTCTTTGCAGTAACTGGACGTTGTGCTTTCCGCAAGTTTTTAGGAGGTTGTGTACTCATCAACGCACATGGCGGTAACTTTCAACTTTACAAAATGTTTGTCGATGTGGACATGCTTGCTTATCAACGCGTCACACAGAGCGTTTTCCTAGTAAGTTACAATTATCAGTTAGCACTTCTTTTACCCAATTTAATTAAGCCCGTATGTATTTGTAACTAAATGATTAAACATTTAATTTGAGAGTTAATGGACGAGTAGACTTGGGCGGGGCTACGCTAGTTGTTGAAAACGTCCACAGATGGTGATGCGAACTGTGGGACTCGCCGCGATCTACTGTGTCCGTCACAATGGATTTCAACCAGTTTTAACGGCAGTACGAGTGGAAGAAATAATTGAAAATGTTATCATTTTTTAGCATGGGCATAGCTAAGGCATGTAGGACAAGAGGGAAGGCTACAGTTTATTTGTATCTTCCTACATTAAAGATGTGTGGACATCGGAAAATGGGGATGTTACGAAAGGCCTAGGCAAGTTCTTCTATTTTGTCATTTACACCACCACCAAGTCTATGTAGGCCTAGGCCAGATGTGTATTTCCTTGTATTTTAAGCTAGGACTAGGCCTAGCACCCAAGATCAGACTTAAAATAAGTAAAACTTAGTCCAGTGTAGGCCTAGTCTTAGGCTAGTCCTAGGCACTAGGCCTAGGGCCCTAACCTCTAATGTTTAGGATGTCGGTCTAGGCCTAGGCCCACTTATTTTTATTTTTAGGCTTGGCCTAGGCCTATAGGCTACCTTTACCATTATTTTTCATGTTTATTTATGACTGTCAGGCTTTATTTAGACTGATGTCAGAACCGGCCACCTGTAAACTATGTAAATTGGAAGTTTTCGTGGAGTTGTTAACGGGAAAACACTAGGCACAGATCCGTGTCGTTAACATTTGGTTTTTCCGTGTGGAATTTCCCTGAAATCTGAATCCAAAAAATGACGAGAACACACTTGCATGGTATCAGATATTTTCGTGACGCCTTGTTCGTCTCTCCTTATTTTAATCTCCCACACCTTTCTTAACTAAGTATCTTTTGGAAATGAGTGGAAAGAAACACCTCCAATTTAGCTTTTGAATAACAATGCGGTACAACACAATATTGAACCATTTTAATTCAATTTTTACCAAAGTTTTGACCGAAACGTAGTGTGGGATTGTGCACCTGTCACAAACAATTGTCCCACAGTTCAGCCATCTTGGAACACACCCACCGAGTGATGACGTCAAGGGGGAGGAGCAAGACTACTCGTCTATTATAAGGATAAATGTAACAGTTGTTGCCAGTGCCTTACCGAAGCCCACGATCGAAAAACTGAAGCAAGAGTTTTAACTCTGTGGTCAATCGATTCATAATGTGCCAACAACTTGGAGATCTCATAGGCATTCTTACTGTTCAAGCAGATCATACAAGACAGGTTTGAATGTTTGTCCGTGAAATGAATGCCCGGTAAATCTGCATTCAAATCGCACTCGACATTTTCAAAACGTTTATCATCAACAATCAAGTCTCTCAATTCCAACAATAGTTTTGAAGGGGACTGGTCATTGGGAACAACAAAGTCTATGTTCACATCTGACGTTTTGGTCCCAAAACAATTCAACGAAGATCCATACAGACGGGCATAGCACCCATCAAGGTTCCTTTGAACGGAATCACTAATATGAGTTGCAATTTCTTCTCGATATTTTCGATCTTTGTATGATATTCCAGTTTTCTCGGCTCGACTTTCTACGAGCAGACTCAGGTACTCCAGTTGAGCAGGAACAGGCTCGGGCATAAAGTTTATTGTGCATGTGCTCATGTGATCCTGTATACAGAAAAACAAGAAATAAGAAGATTGAAGACTGTCATGTAATATGTAGACTGAAGTCCAACTGAAGTCTAAATGAAGCTTAAAACTATCTTGTCATACATTTTATGAAGGAAACATGTCTTAATGCTCCATTGACTGAATAAGGCAGTGCAAGGCCTATGACATCATTTATGGCAGCACACCTACCTGTTTTAACCTCTGGTAGGGTATTTGAATACTGGCTTGTTCTCAAGACTTTAGATTCTATGTTAATTTAAATGCCCTGCATCCAGAGAAATAGTAGTGAGAGGGATTCAGGGAAGAGTAGGACCATAGGACAGAGCATTCCAATCCAAGTAGGGAAGCCATGAGCTGGGAAAATGTTGCGGTCATTGTTTCAGTATAAGCACTGGATCACCATCTTGCTACCATAACAATCAAAGAAAAATATTGATGAGTTTTACAGAATTGTAATTGTTGCTACAAGAAACAAATAGGGCAAGTAATACAGCAAACATATGTTGTTAACGATTTTATTTGAAGTGTGCCACTCTAGATTTGAAAAAGAACATTTTCATATTTTAGTCTGAATTTTCAAAAGTTGTTGCATTGGGCCGACTCATTTCACCCCCTTTGCGCCATACGGTTTGTGTTTACTTAGTGGTTTAAGTGCTAAGAATCACGTCAACATTTTTTCATTTTTGTTATTTTATTTACATTACTTTAAATATGTGCACCTTATGTTTAGGGTACATGCTATACGTATAGTAAATGATTTCACTTCTAAGCTCACCTGTAGTGCTTCTCTGTGCCTCCTGTCGGAAATATGTTTCTCAACAACCGTCTCCGTGTCACAATAATACAAGCACAGCTTGCACATAAACTCAGCCAGAGGGTGTTTTTGACTTCTCTTTTTGAGTGTCTCAATCATGTTCTGATGGAAACGGAATTTTAAAATGGTACTCATAGTTGGTGCCTGGTGTGCTCCTAATGCATATGGAAGTGGACCTGACCCAAGGTTTTGCCTAGGTGCTAAGGAGGCAAGGCGCTGATTTGTGTACAGGCTGCTTACAACTGGACTTGGGAGACCCTGAGATTGTCCGTGAATATTCATAAAATGCATACTTTCAGAAACCTCGTTCACATTTGTCTTTTTGTCTCTTCTGGGTCTTTTCGGTCGAGGATTTTTCTTTTTAGCAGGCTTGTTTAAGTTCATCAATTCTGTAGAGACGGTGTCGAGTGTCTGTAGTCTACGATTCATATTAGAGTCGCTATCTCTCAACTGTTCGTTCCCTACCGAAGGATGGTTTCTGCGCATGTTGAGTTCACTACCAAGAGCCAAGGATTGCGCCATTTTAGCCCTACGGTTAGTCTTGAATTGTTATTAATACTTTAACACTATCATGATCAATTAAGGAAGCCAACTCTGACAAATACGTAACTTAAGTCTAAAATCAATGTCGACAGGAACAAAACGTGTGACTGTTGATTTAACACATCCTTAATAAGAACTTATTCTATTTTATGGCATAGTTATCAGATTGTGATTATTGACACGGAGACGTACGGACCAAAATCAATTAGCTTCAGTGTCGGTAAGCGATGTCTGAAAGTGAAAAGAGACAAAATATATTGTTTATTGTTTGAGTCGACCATCACAACATAGATGTCAACTCACAATTGTCCGAGACCCATAATTTTGTCACATCAACCACGTAGCTAAGCTATACAATTAATATTAGGAATGTCAACGATAATCGCATATCGATATTAAATTCTGTGCGATATCCCGATAATCGCGGCAACTTGATTTCATATTTGAATTTGGCGCCTGCTCAACGTTAGCCGAGCGACTACCGACCAGCCGCCGAGTACTCTCCTTCGATGTAGCCGCAAGAAAACTATTTGCTACTACCCCCCCCCCCCCCCCTTCACCAGCCCATCTAAAACAGATAAACAATCCGGTGCTGGACCCATTGAACATATGACGCAATGTTAAGTAGTATTAGTGCTTTTTCCATAATATCGCGGCGATATATCGTGATATAAATTGAAAATGCAATATCGAGACGATATTTTTTGCACCGATATTATCGCGATACTTTTTTATTGTTGTTGCGATTATCGATATGGAATTTCATATCGTTTGACATTCCTAATTAATATCAACATTATTCCCAACAAATTTGCATGTCAAAACTAAATGCATTCCTTTGACTGACTATTGATCAGGATCTATGAAGGAAATGAAAATCGAGTGCTGTGCTGCTAGTTAAGACAAATACCAGAGAGCAGCAACTAGTCGTCAACTACAGACGACTGAAAAAACACAAATTATGCACTGCCAAACGAGGGTGATGGCAATGTGCTGTGTCCGTGAATTGTCCGAGTTAGCCGTAACGTATCTAATATCCACGTGTTTCAAGTAGTAGGCCTATATTAAGGCTGCAAGTTCACCTAACCTGCGGAACTCCTGATTTCAGCCTGTTAGAATTAGTGATGACATCGGTTAGTAAAATTACTAACCGGGTAACCGAATTCGAAACCGGTTTAAAACCGGTTTTCAAAAAAAAAATAACGCTCTCCAAAAATAACCATATTTACGTAAGGTTGTATTAGCGAGGGAGGTAAAGAACCTCAGTGCCGGCAGCCGAGATCGTTGATAAAACGACCTTTTCAGAGACCCCCCCCCCCCCCCCCCCTCCCACGCGGAACTAGATGCAGCTGGTCAAGGTCAAGTCACTCACTGGCTGCTGGGTTGCATTGTGTTGAGCGATGGAAGGGGGTGGAGGGCGCTTCGCAGAACTGGGATGAATGACTAACGTGGTCGCGCTTGAACAATAACAACTTGGAATTCGGCTCACTGGCTGGCCGGAAAAACCGATTATGAGAACACATAAAACGTACTATTGGATCAAATTTCCCTGACGGGCTGATTTTTGGAACGCATTAACCTAAGAAATGTAGAAAAGCGAAACGTACAAAGGCGGTTTTACTGTATAATACAGCTGCTAATTAGTCCACACAAACAAGGAAAT
The DNA here is from genome assembly GCA_945910005.1 of Isoperla grammatica. Taxonomy (NCBI): domain Eukaryota; kingdom Metazoa; phylum Arthropoda; class Insecta; order Plecoptera; family Perlodidae; genus Isoperla; species Isoperla grammatica. The sequence continues at coordinate 22,201,663 of OX246745.1, forward strand.
CCCAGGAAAGAAGACGAAATCTGAGTAGTCGACAGGTGGTTCCTTGTTGCTACGGGACACGTCGTTAGGCAATCCACAACCCGCCCGCCCGCCCGTCAGAGGCGTGGCTCTTAGCGAGGGTGAAGCACACGCCGCGCAAAAAAGCAAAACCGAATCTAAAAATCGAAACCGGTTTCTATCAAAACCGGTTCGAAACCGGTTTTCGGTTAATCGATGTTATCACTAGTTAGAATTGCTTTAAATGCGTTTACATTGTTGCAAATGTAAATCAAAATATGTCATCCTGTAGAGAATTTACTAGGGCCTACTCTTTCGAATGAATATTTCTTTGGCCCAATCAATATTTCTGTTATTAAGATATTCTAATTAGGCATACCTTTTGTAATGTGATGTTACTGGACACCTTTCACAGCAAATTAAGAACATCTGCAAAACAGAAATACCTATTTATTGGAATAAAAAAAACATTCATAAGATAGGGCATTAAATTCTTCATACAATCACATATTTTTACTTTCTTTTGGGACAATTTAAAAGCATCTTAGCAATTTAACATACCGAAATTGGGTGTTCCACAAGATACAGCCTTAAAGCTCCGTTCAAAACGAATGACAAAGACAAACGATTAAGGTAAAGGAGAGTTGAAGTACACGATTTTACATGTTACCATTCACAATTACCAACAATTAAGGCTAGTGTTTAAGAAAGTTGACATAACACCCAACATTCTTACTAAAAACAAATTACCACTCGATACGTTTTAGTAGCAACCAATTACCACTCGATACGTCACATACACTGTTTAACATTAAACCTTAAAACACATAACGTTAGTCCTAGTATTTCGTTGTGAATGCAGCTTTAGTTGCAAATCCATATTGACATTCGGGGTAGGACCTAGACCTAGTCTGTAATTGGCTACATTAACAAAGCACTCACAAACATGAAACAGTGGCTTTAACCTGCACTTCCTCCTCCAGTGAGTTACTTGTCTTTCAAGTTCAACTAGGGTTTAGCCCTTTTTAAAGCCTACCTAGGCCTAAACTAGGCCTAGACATGAATCCAAGCATCTCTATGCCATATTAGGCCTTTATTTCTATAACCTAGACTCAACACTTAATTTAAAACCTAGGCCTAGGCCCTAGTAGGGATGGGCAAATACGTTTAATAGCCTAAACGTTTAACTGTCTTTAAAACTCCCGTTTAAACGTTTTATTCGCTCTATCCTCTGCCACGAGATGAATAAAATAGGGTGACCATAATTACAAAAGCAAAAACCGGGACACATGGAGGCTTGACTTGTATGGACTTGTGTGGACCACAAGAGGTCTGGGGCGTAGCCCCAGGGAGGGCAACATTTTTTGGGCAATTTTTATCTCAAGATAGCCTGTAGTGAGATCTGAGACAGGTTGGGTTGGGCTGGGGGCTGGCCTTTGCCTTGAGGGTGTGGCGCAAGAGAAGAATCAGGTTCCAGGAAAAGATAAGTACGCGCAATTGCAATAATTACTGTAAACTTGGCAATAGGTGTTTATTTCTTAGGATTCAACATTTGTTTTATCTTTCAGATTAAATAAAAAAACTTGTACAAAATTAAGTCTTGCTAACTGTTCTTATGGAAATACATGCTTCTACTGTGAGCTTGTGCTTGGTCCTGGGTCTGTGTTATCTGTTTTACTTTTAACATATTTATTTGAAGCATGAATTTCTTGCATTAACTTATCATTACTTTTCAAAAATTCATAGAATTGGGAGCACGTTTCACTGAAGTGTGTTTTTACTATAACTGCAGCTCTAACAGTATCGACGCCCAAACGACTTTTCTCGTCAGACCAAAAACAGTTTACAAGCGAGAAAACCCTCTCCACAGCAGCATTTGTTCCAGGCAAAGAGAGAGTAAACTCAACTATGACAGCAATGTTTTTACATGGAATGTGATTGGCACTAAAATGGCAGAAAATGATCTTCCATTTCGAGTATTTTGAATTATAACTAGGCCTAGTATTGGCTTTTATATGAAACATTATATTGTTTATTAATGGAAATTTAAATGGAGAATACGAATTAATTGGACGAACTCTTAAAACCGGGACATTTTGGCGTCCTGAGAACTATTTTCGGGACACCGGGACAGGCCGCAAAAAAACGGGACGATCCCGGTAAAACCGGGACGTCTGGTCACCCTAGAATAAAATGACCATTGCAGTAAATTACCGAAAAGTTTCGAAACATTGGGTAAAATTACAATTTGTAGCTAGAAAAAAACAAACTATAATGGTAGACTAGGCCCTAGTACTGCCATTGTGTATAAAATAAGGTATTTTAAACTCAATGGTACTGCAGTACGCTCCGTTGTAAAATATTTGTTTCTTATCTTATATACATTTACACTTATGTACACACGTTTAAACGAGGCGTGAACATTACAAACGTTTAAAGCCACTCCCACGTTTAAACGTTTAAACGTCCCATCCCTAAAACCTAGCCTTTCGAAAGGGAATCCCCGCTCAAAGGCCTAGCCTAGGCCTAGCCTAACCTACCTAGCCTAACCCTTGAGAGTGGAATTCTTCACTCAAAGGCCTAGGCCCTAGGCATAGGCTAGCAGCTAGCCCCTCTTTGACTACTTTGAAGCCAATATCTAGGCCTACACCTAGGTTAGACCGAAATAAGGTAGGCCTAGGCGAGGCTTCCGCTTACGCCGCAAAAGTACCGTACAGTAGGCTAGGCCTAGGCCTACCCAATAGACCTACATGCTTGCCACGTTCGACGTAAATACAATGAAAATCACATGATTAGCTTGTAAAATCACGTGCCAGAAAGAAAAATGAATAAACTTACAAACTTTTGCCTAAGCTGAGTGACTGGCTTCACTTACTGCCAACAGAATCTAATCAGAAACCAATTGTAAGCAAGCCTGGCAGGACTGCGAACAATAGAAGTGCCTTCCCAGAGGCTCTCCAGCCAAGTGTCACCTCTGTGAAGCCTAGACGAAGCGCATGACGTCACTAGTGTAGAGCGTGCTGATGCCTTCTGTGATGTTACCAACACTGGGATTTGAATGATAATTCCGCTAACAAGCTCGTTGATTTGATTAATCCATTAAAAAACATGTTTCAGAGGTAATTTGCAAGAAATAAACAAAATAGATTTCAATTAATTTAGTTTAAGCTTGTAATATATCGTGCAGAATCAGATCACATAACAAAATTTTGAAAAAAGACACTGGTTTCATTTATTCGCTTATTTTGTTTTCCTAAGATGGCAGTCACAAGAGATTATAAATCGAGTTCCCACATAAAGCAACATTTAAAAAAACAAAGTGCAAAATTAATACAGATAAAAAAAATAGCACACAAAGACATATTGCCTACCGAGAACCGAGATAACGATATCGCTATAGATAGCTAGGTTCTAGTTATGAAATTTAGCCTTCTGGGTATTTTTACAAGTAATAAGTTCTTTATTCATCCTTTGATTTAGCCTATGTGTATATATATATATATATATACAAAAGAAATGAATAAATAAATAAATAAAAAAATAAAAATAAATAAATAAATAAATAAATAAATAAATACATAAATAAATAAATAAATAAATAAGTAAATAAATAAAAAAATAAATAAATAAATAAATAAATAAATAAATAAATAAATAAATAAATAAATAAATAAATAAATAAATAAATAAATAAATAAATAAATAAATAAATAAATAAATAAATAAATAAATAAATAAATAAATAAATAAATAAATAAATAAATAAATAAATAAATAAATAAATAAATAAATAAATAAATAAATAAATAAATAAATAAATAAATAAATAAATAAATAAATAAATAAATAAATAAATAAATAAATAAATAAATAAATAAATAAATAAATAAATAAGTAAATAAATAAGTAAATAAATAAATAAATAAATAAATAAATAAATAAATAAATAAATAAATAAATAAATAAATAAATAAATAAATAAATAAATAAATAAATAAATAAATAAATAAATAAATAAATAAATAAATAAATAAATAAATAAATAAATAAATAAATAAATAAATAAATAAATAAATAAATAAATAAATAAATAAATAAATAAATAAATAAATAAATAAATAAATAAATAAATAAATAAATACATAAATAAATAAATAAATAAATAAATAAATAAATAAATAAATAAATAAATAAATAAATAAATAAATAAATAAATCAACAACAAACAAAAAAATAATGTATGTACGATATCATTTCCCTTATTCGCCCACACAAACTCGGCCAATCTTAATTATGAAACGAGAACCACCGCCAAGGTCTTCATTCTCACATCCATTTAACAAAAATAGCCCACATTATGTATGCAGTCGGATCTTCAACAATCTTCCACCAGAAATAAGAAAATAAAAAAAATGTAAGTACGACTTAAAATCGTACCTTGTGGAAAGAGCCTTCTATTCCCTAAAGGAGTTCCTCAACCAGTGGCGTAGCTACGCCTTTACGGGCCCGGGTGCAAACTGGACACGACGGGCCCTCCCCCATTTTTTGTTTATACGCACAAAACACTCGCGGGAATGGGCCGCATGGTTTGCACGGTCCTAAAGAGATAATGAATCGTTTATCTTGAGACGTTAATTTATTAAAGTTGGCCTTGGTCTGCTCAGGGATATCAGTAGGCACAATACAATACAATAAGTTGGTGGACAAATAATCGTACCGGTAAATAATCATTTTGTAACTCTTCAACTAAGTTGCTGTTGCTCTTGATTATCTTCAGGATCGGCTATAGCTATTGAGTCTGTTGTATCTTTACTTACGGTTTGGTCAGTTGCACTGCCTAATGGACGACTAGTACGTACTTGAAAGAATGTTTCAAGTTTTAGTTGCTGATTGATTCGTTTTTCACTTTCTTTTTTTACTCCCTTTTCATGGCGCCACAATCATGTTTATACACGTTCATGTTTGAAACTTAAATTTTAACTCACTGTACTGTATATAGATCTAATAGACCTACTATATTTCAATAACTCAAACCACACGACACAATCATACACAATAACCCAACAAATATTAGTTTTTAAAATATGTAGAACCAAAGATTACAAACTAGTTTGTAATCTTTGGTAGAACTAACCGCAGTAAAAGCACTAAGATGAACGGGGACACTCAGAGTTCACACACGCGCCCACACCCAATGGGCAATGAGGGATCAACGAATACTGAATTGATGACCAACCCTCTTCCATAAGAGAAGCCATCAGTCCAAACAGCTTTTCCTGACCATGGCAAATCCGTCTGTTTTTCACTTATTTATTCAGTTCCAAGAAAAGCTAATTTGATAACTATTTATAGTAAAACAATAGCCAAATTCGTTTGTAAGTGCAGTCAAGCAAAGATTACTCTTTGAGTCGTTTCTGTGGAATTGAATAGGAAGATTACTGTCTTTTGTTCCCCTATGGATACAATTGCTTCACATTTTTCCTTACTTGAAACTCTTTTCGCCTATCAGTTCTTGCATGTTGAACTGTCAAGTCTAATGCATAATTTTTCTTGCGTAATGAGCGCGAAATAATTGTAAATTGGTGATAATTTTGCAACAATAGAAAATTGTCATCAGGTTAAACTAAAACCATACATCGATTATTGGGACAAACATGGAGTTAGAGAGAGGGCCCGGGCCCCAGAGGGGCCCGGGCCCGAGTGCAACTGCACCCTCTGCCACCCGATAGCTACGCCACTGTCCTCAACCCCTCCACCTAACCTACAGCTATCATATTTTCCAAACCAATTCCCCCTCCGCAAGACCCTCAAACCATTGTCATTGATACAAGTAAAAAATTAATACAAATTATAAAAATTCAAAATAAAAACATTAACCACTATAGAAAAAAAAAAAAATACGCCACCATCCACATTAAGTTTAACAATTCACAATTCAAGAATCATGGGGCGTTTACAAAAGTTATAATTCAAAATACAATACAAATCTTGTCTTTCTAAAAAAAAAAAAAAATACGGTCCCTCTTGACAAGTCGACTCCGGCATCGAACAATTCCTCGACCCGAAGCCCTCCAACCTGGCGATCCGCTGACGGCAGTCCCAACCACCCAGGTCAACAGATCGTCGGCCAAGACACTGACAGGGGATGATAAATAAACTGCAAACAGAAACAAACAACAGTATCGCATCCCCAGCCCGCGTCTTCCCCACTACTTAACATAGGACTAGAAAACATGATGTAACACATAGTAAAAAAAAAAACATACAACCGACACTAAATCTCTCCCCGAACAAAACAAATTAAATCCGTTCTCACGTGTTGTAGTACACCTCCCGGCGTGGAGAGGGTACCAAATAAACTGCACCCCCTGCCAGGGTGGGATCCCAGTCCGGAACAGGCGGAGGGCCACAATCTCCCGTACCTGGCAACGCACCGTTCCGTGAGACCCCCAAGCCATCCGGGGACGATCTGGGAGCCCCCTGAAGGGTAATCAACCCCCCCAACGGGAGAGATTGCTCCTCAGCACTGATGTCCCCCAGGACGATCCCCAATGGAGCATAGCTCCCTGATCCGGTACTACAACTGTAGTCGTCAACATCTATACTAATAACCGAATCAGCCAGTACATTTACCGGACTGGAAATCAACTTAATGTCCCTGGACACCACTGCACCCCGCCGTCGTCGCCGACAAGAACAACACGCTTGAACACTCCCCCACACAATAAACAGAAAAATGGTACCTAACAGTACCCCGGACACCACTTCAATGAACTCCACCTCTGCTGTACCAATGGTGAAAGCCTGAACGGGACGCGCAGCACACAGGCCCAAGAGATAGGGGTTGCGGGTCACAATGACCGCCACGAGACCGACCACTGCCCAATTCACCACTCCTAATACCGTACCGTGCAGGCTAATAATATCCAGACGTTCCCATCCCAAAGTCCGGTTTCCTCCAAGATCCAAACGTCCTAACTTCCCCGGAACAGAGATGTTGAGGTAAGGGATCCGGTTAACCCACGACCCGTCCAAAAATTGGGTCACATTGGCATATTACGCCCGTACTGCATACGATACGCAACCGCCCTCTGTAAGGTTAATCTTACTCCATGCATTAGGTAGAAGATGAACAACCGCCGGACGGCTAACCCCCCTCGAATCACACGGATATAGGTCGCGAACCAGCACGTCACCATTCAACACTAATGTACAGTCACAGGGCAAAACTACCTTGAGACTACCAACCGTGGCCGCCGCCGGAACAGGTACGGAAACAGATCTGCCGATGGAACATACAAACTTGATGAGCCCCTGAGCATGAGTCAGAGCGAAACGTTCAGGTGCCAGTTGCGTAACAATTACCCCCTCCCCCGGGGTACATTGAAAAGAACACACCTGAACCATCTCCCTCGTAGTGACGCCTGAAAACAAACGCTGCAGGCACTCAAGCATCCGCCGATTACCAGGGCTCGCAACCACCCGGGGTAGTAAACACAGGGACGTTACGTGCGGCTGACAATGCTGCAAGGCACCCCCCACCACCGCCGTTATCTCCGTACCGGAGACTGCAACAACAGCAGGAGGAACTCGCAACCCACACGTCTGCCCCTGCCAAGCAAAAGGAATCACCTCTGCCTCGAATACCCTCCAGGCCCTTCCAATTCCCTTGACCGGCACCCGCACAGTAACCAACACGGCATCCCCCACAATAGCACAGGTGGCCAGGTTCAACGCAAAATACTCCTCCACCTGATCCACCCCCAAGACAAGTTCCCTACCATCGAGCAACAGCGCCGCCCGCATCCCCTCGAGATCCCGTGACAAAACGGCTGGTGAAACGATCACCGAGGGAATTCGTCCCAATCGACAGGACTCGACAACGCGAGAGCGAAACAATTGCTCGATCTCCCTTACCAGGGTGGATGCAGTATGCAGTAGCAACAAAAGAGCCGAGTGCAAGAGTCGCCCCTCGTAACCCAGCTCCTCCACAGTGCTATTCTGAAACTGCGCAAAAGCCAGGGAAAGATTATACTGAGCCTGACCCCCGCTACGAACTGCCAACTCCAACTCCGCATCATAAGCCCTGCGCCTGGCCAAGTTATGCATGTACCCTCGCATCTCTTCCTCGGACTTGAATAACTTCCTCGTATCCTTGCGAGTGACCAGGGCACAACACCACTTGAACATGTCACCCAGAAATGGAAGCGCTCGCGCGTTGCGCCTACCACGCTACTATTGTGAGATGAACTTCCTTTCCCTACTACTTATCTCCAAAACCGACAGTTGTGAGTCCAACACACCCTCCAGCGACTCGAACATTCGCAAAGCCTCACAACCGTCCGAAGTAGCGTTGACAGGACATGCCGCGAGAACCACAGCCGCCACATCGAACCTCGACGGAGATGAGGTCGGCAACGTCCCAGAGTAGGTACGTCAAGGGAACCGCGCCCTCATAGACAACGGTATCCCAAATCTCACCCCAATGGACGCCCGCGATGACAGATACGCTTGGGGCGAACACAGGATGAGACGGTGAGCCACCCTGGGACGCACCTCGACACGGCGACTGAAGTCCGAGAAGCAGCACGCACACAAGGACTTTCCCGATCCGCCGAACCGTCTCCACTTCCCCACCGCGTTGAGTAAAAAACCTGGGAGCAAGAGAAGATGTCAAACTACAAACCACCCAGACCAATCGAAAAGCAATAAGACCTGAGTAAAAAGAAACATCCAATTTTGAAAATAAAAACAAGGATAAATCAGTAACAAAACAAACCAAAACACAAGCAAAAATCCTAAAGAATCATTTGAGCTACCCCCCTCCCCCCTTTTACAACCCAGAGGACCTACAAGTAGAACTTGAAATAATGCACCGGTACTACCGCCTCGCAAACGGTGCCTGGTACCGGCACATCGTCCTCCGGGTGGACCTGGTAAGACTCCAGATACCGGCCGGCCCAATACCGGTATCTCTCCGCCCACATGGTCTCCTGGCTGGAAGGAGCCCCCTTTCCCCCTCCCAGCAAACCCCGTACCGCAATTAAAATCTCGGTGCCCAACAGGGCGCCCCGGGCCCTGGTCCACACCCGCACCCGTTCCGACAGCGCGGGTGTCGCCTGGCTCATAACCCGGGCCGCCTGCTGACACACCAACGCCTCCCATTTCGGCACCTGCCGAATCCTACACGTCTCGACAACCGACCAACTGTCTATGACGTACGAGTAGTGAACAATGCAAACACAAATGCACGACTGACCGAACTGACACTCCCCTGCACAAAGAAACCAACAAGAAAACTGCACATAGCAATTATCAAATTGCGTCAACGTCGGAATCCGCAAACTCAACTTCGTTAAGCAATCAACTCTACTACACTTGATCGAGGCCTCGATCAAGTGTGGCAAACTCCGAAATGTCCAACAAACCTAAAGCTAAATTAGCCTAAACCTAAACCTAAAGTCAATACACAGTGTACAAATAAACCTAGTTTTAGAAAAAAAACGAATGGGATCCCAACGATCCCAACAATGTAGTTGAAGACTATAACGCGAACATAACCTAGATATAGCCTAAAACCCACTATGGACATTCCGACAGAAATAAATCACACTTACGAAAGTCGAGTCCAACGAAAACCAACGCCAAACACAACAGATAGCAGTGCCAGATTTAACCGTGCACAGGGTATACAGTTTCCGAGTCGGCATGAATGCCGACAACGCGCGGACCCGGCTCGTAGTCGCCACACCAGCCAGCGGCCCGGCGTCCGCGCGCGGTATGACTAAGCTCGCGTCGGGCCTCGAACCAAAACAATGTTACACAGACCTAACCGAGCACTAGCCACCCCTGAAAACGACAACAACACCCCACGAGGTTAAAATGAACCCCTTGTGGTCCCGCCTGCTGCATTAAATTACCTCAATAAAGAGAACCCGCCCGAGCTCACGAAATCCGAGCTACCAGGGCAGTCAAAACATCGAACCCCCCCTTTACCTATTATGAAAGGGGACTTCACTATCAGTAACTCAGCAATCCCTTATCACCGACAGCACTGAGCAACATACTTGGGTAACAATACCAAGATAAGATAAGATAAGATAAGATTTTTATTCACCGTCAACCATTCTGCTACGAAGCACTTATTCGAGACAACACCACAAAATATGTTATAATATAATAACACGCGTGATTGCGCATAGAGCCAAATCCACGTATCAGCAATAACACAAAGAAACAACTATAAAGAAACCAATAGACAAACACGCAGAAATAAAAAATAAAACATACAATAAATACATGCACCCAGACAGCCATGAGAAATCCGCCTTACCTCGCAAGGAGGCTAAGCGTGACGACGCGATATCAATAAAGACACACTAGCCGTCACCTCCCTCCAACGAGGACAATCGCGACACCCATGAACCGCAAAACACTCATCACTCACCTGCAGGTATAATCACAATCACACACCAGTTATACCACAATCACAAAACAAAGAAAACACAAAACTATCCTCAATTAGGATAATCACATAATGCAAAGAACAGCGTCCTTTCTCGCGACCAATTGTCACCTAAACGACCTATCCCCCACATCGGCTATAATCCGGCCAAGGAAACCGCCATTCTTCCGGGTCATACCAGGGCTTAAGCCGTGACACATGCACTGTCTCCTCTACCCATTTATTGTTGAGCTTTAATTTTATGCGGTAGTTCAAATCAGACAGTTTCTCAAGAATCTGAAACGGACCCAACCACCGATGCATAAACTTCTCGACCAGCCCAACCTTGCGTAGAGGAAAAAACACCTTGAGAAATTGGCCAACTTCATAAGTGACGTGTCTTCGACCCTGGTCATTGTGATGTTCTCTCCTTACTTGAGGGAGTCGTGATCGGCTGAGGGAATGTGGATACAGATTACCCCGATATGATTTGATGATACTGCTTTATTCTCCATTCCCGGAAGTACAAATCTTTTTCCTTTCCGCGCCTTCTTATCTTTACTTTCGAACAGGCGGCGGCCTGGCGCGCATTTTAACTAAAGACACTACAGTCATAACCCGCCTTCTGCTTTGCCTGCTCGGTACGAATCACCTCAAGCGTGGCTTCACGCGCATCCCGCAGCCTCTGCAATCGTGCCTCACTTTCCTCCCCAACCTGCAAATCGGGCTGAAGCCCCGCATCCATCGGAAGGGTGGGCTCACAGGGGCGTTGGAAGTACATTTTGCTAGGGGGGGCAAGCACTTATGGGTTACAGAATATAAATAATAATTATTATAAATAAATGTAGAAATGGCTTTTTCGAGAAATTTCGGAAGTGGTTCCTGCAACTACCATCAAGTCTCACCGATGAAATTGTTCTGGCCGTATTACGGTGGTCCATTTTTATATTTAGGCACCATATTTTGTATTCTTAATTTTGTTTAGTTTATATATATGTTTCGATTTTCGTTTTAATATAAGTTATTGTAATGTTATTCTGTGTCTTACGGCAACAGCTTTGGCTGCAGAGACCGAATAAAGGTTGTTATTATATTTATACGTTCTTATAAAAATGTTCACCTTTTCTTGCAAAAAACACATGTGTACTTAACACATGGAATAGCTATGTTTTCACCATCGATGAACAATAAAAAGCATTGCTCTAGTGATAAGAAGTTAATGCCGAATCAAACATCAGTTTTTTTTCGGTCAATCCCACTTCAATCTTATGCAAAGTTTTCATGTATTAGTTTCTACGGCCTTCACTAATACCAACGATAACTTCATCGTATTACAGTAAAATAATACACACACATACGTCTATATATAAACATATGCACAACACAAGCAACAACGAACAAACAAGCGGTACATTTTGGAAATTTAAGAATGTTTTAATTTTATGTTCGTTGCTCAAACTCACAGCATTCAGTACGCCCCAAATACCTCAGCTCGTTCGGATGTTTTCTTTGCAGATTCATTGCAAATTTCTTTTGTGTTCAAGCTCATGAGACGATCGTTATGAATGTGCAGTGCCCCGTGTGGGCCCGGGAAAGAATAGGCCCAGGGTGACTCTGCCAGTCGTAAGAGGCGACAAAAGGAGACCCGTCTGGGCCAGGGTTGACCCCCAGCCAGATGGGCGCGCTCAAACCCAGCCCGGCGGAGCTTGGAGTAGAATAGGCCCAGAGTGACTCTGCTAGTCGTAAGAGGCGACGAAAGGAGACCCTGTCCCTTCCCCCCCCCCCCACTGTCCCACTGAAGATTTCTCCACCCACATGGCCCTGCCCTCCCTTGCTGGACTCCCCTTATGACGACTCCCGTTCCGACGACTCAGTGTCGTAAAATCATTTCACTAATGTCCACCGTAATGTAAAACCTTTTTTGTTACAATTAGAACTAGTGTCCGGTCATAGAAAATACCTGCTTATCTCGCCGAATAATCCTAGACGTAGGGACACACAGGCCTGCATGCGCTTTGTTGTTCAGACTCTGCTGTGAGTCTTTCAAAAGCAAAATCTTTCATTCAATTTCCAGGAATCAATAAGAAAACTATGAACAGTTGGAACAGACTGACTTTAAATCCCCAAAAAACTATTTGAAAGTTGAGAAATATAAAACTTTCAAATTTGATATCTTGTTATGTCAAGGGCGTAATATGTTGTTTCAAAGACTATTAAATCAGTGCATCGAATTCACAGTATGGGGATGTGGGGGCAAGCGCCCCCTCTGCCCCCCCGGTTCCAACGCCACTGGGGGCTCACGACCATACACAAGATAGAAAGGGGTTCGTTTCGTCGTTGCGTGGATTGAAACGTTGTACGAAAATGTACAAAGACGCACATATTCACACCAATAATCGTGACGTGAGTTCACGAAAAACGACAGCAGGGTGCCCAACGTGTGATTAAATTTTTCGTCCAATCCATTCGTAGACGGACGGTACGAAGTAGTATACAGCGAACGCACCCCTAGCCCCCGGACAATTTCCGTGCCCAAATTGCCCCGGAAAACACTGCCACGATCGCTCAATATCATTCGAGGACATGAATGTTGACAAATAACATCCTCGATAATGAAAGTAGCGACGTCAACAGCACCCCCCGAAGGAATAGGTCGCGCCATAGCCCATTTCGTCGCATAGTCGGTAGCCGTGACGATGAATCGATGACCATGAACACTGCGTTTCAACGGACCCAACAGATCTATACCAATCATGTCAAAGGGCGCGCCGACTGCAATAGGTTGTAACAACCCCGCGGGCTTCAAATTAGGGCCCTTCTTCCCTTGACAATCGCAACAACTTTTGACATAACTGAGAACCTCCCGAGCCATGTTGTCCCAATAATATCGCGAATGAAGCTTGCCATAGGTTTTCATATAGCCCAGGTGCCCCCCGCCAGCCGGACTATCATGGGCATCGTAGAGAAGCTCGACCTTCATACTGTCAGGCACAACAAGAAGCTTACTTGGTCCATTAGGAACGAAATTCTTCCGATACAAAACTCCGTTCTCTAACACGTAACTTCTTGTTTGCCGACGTACTTTAGAAGTAGCAGCGTCAGGATCCGTCATAGCCGCAATCAGCTCAGCAAGGTGAACATCCCCCTGCTGCGCCCGGGCTATCTCATCGATGTGAACAGGAGTGGTCATAACCTCCATGTCGTCCTCAATATTCTCCGGCTCAGGACCACCTTCAGGCAACAACCTACTCATGCAATCTGCATCAAGATGTAGCTTCCCCGACTTATATACAACTTCCATCTGGTGGTCCAGCAAGTAAATACTCCAGCGTTCCAAACGTCCCCCTCGCTCGCTGTTCTTCCGTAGGAAGCACAGTGCGCAGTGATCTGTTACCTACTACCTGGAACGGACGTCCCCACAAAAAGTGACGAAAGTACTTTACCGCCCAGACAATAGCCAAACACTCCAGCTCTGTAACTCCATAGTTAACCTCCGCATTAGTTAACCTTCGAGAGGCATAACCAATGGGATGCCACTCGGAGTCAAACTGCTGCAAAATGACGTACAGCCCCTAAACCCTCTCGCGACGCATCCGTTCTCAACTGAGTGGGCGCCGTGTCTGAAAAATGTCTTAGGACCGGGGGGAAAGAAGCTTGTCTTGCAATGTGCGAAACGCCCCCTCCTGCTCAGGACCCCAATGAAAACGTATGTCTTTCTTGGTCAAAGCTGTTAGGGGTGCACAAATCTGACTAAAATTTGTACCAATTTTCTGTAAAACGAAGCCAAACCCACAAACGAACGAACCTGCTTTAATTTTGTAGGCACTGGACAATTTTTCACTGCACTAACCGTGTCGGGATTGGGACTCACCCCCTCAGCACTCACGATGTGACCGAGAATCTTAACCTCCCAGTAGCCAAAATAACATTTTCCGGGTTTAATGTCTCATTCGCGCCCCGAAACCGCTGTAGAACCAATTCCAACTTCTCCAGATGATCGTCGAACCCCCGACCCTTCACTAACACGTCATCGAGATATACAATGCAATGAGAAAATTTCAACCCTCCTAAGATCTTGTCCATAGCGGCCTGGAAAAGAGCTGGGGCTGTAGAAATACCAAACGGTAGAACTTCAAATTTAAACAACCCCTCACAACAGGAGAAACTACATATTTCTTTAGCTCGAGGGGTTAAACCTAATTGCCAAAATCTTCTCTGTAGGTCATGGGTTGAAAACATACTACAGCCCTCCAAGCACGCGAGGAGATCGTCTGCATTAGCCATAGGATAACTATAGCCTTTGACCTTAAGATTGACCTTACGAAAATCCACCACAAGACGTAACTTTCCGTTCTTCTTACGCACTAACACGATGGGACTGGACCACTCAGACGTGGAAGGAGAAATAACACCTGCCCTCAACATGTCCTGAATATGTGTCTTAATAACCTCCCGTTCCCCAAGACTCACTCGATACGGCTGCATGTGAACAGGAGTCGTATCTTTCAATTCAACATCACATTCTCCAATGTTAGCCCGTCCAATCAACTCGGGTGTCCATGAGCAAACACGACATGATATTTCAACAGCAAAGCCTGCAAGCGCGCACGTGAGTCATCTGGCATGTGTAAGTTCACGTCAAGAGAAGCAACATCAGCATTATCATCGCGGTCAGTCGGTCGCGCAGGAATGTCACCGTCAGCTGACTCAGGAGACACTACGTCTACCGACTGATAACTTATCAACTCAGCTGGTTCCAGTGACGACGCCAGGAATTTTCCATTGGGGGGGCCAAGGGGGGTCCTATGAATGTATGGGGGGGCCATGCAAATTCCAGACTGGTTTTCTATCGGTATTGGGGGGGGGGGGGGGTACACCAGGCTACATGCACTCGCGAACATGAAAATATGCATTCCATTCTTATCTAATTAATGCAAGGCAGTGGTGAAGTGCCAGATTTACCAGTACGTATACGCTTCAACGGGAAGTTGGAGGGACACATCTTTCCAGACGAAAAAAGCATGGGGGTTTGGGGGGAAAAGCCCCCCACAACAATGACGCCGCAGGCGATTAAAAAAAATCAGGCTTTTAGAGCGTGTTTTGAGGGTTTTAGAAAGCAATAACGGACTCAATGCAATACCAAAATACTGCAGTTTTGTATTCGATTTCGTAAGTAACTCTTGATACGGCACATGTACGAAAATGTTCTTTCACAAGTTAGGCTAATAGTGCACAGTTTGTAAGCTTCATTGAAAGAAAGAAGGGGCATACAACCTTCCAATGACGTTTGAAACTTCTGGCTTCAGTTACCATGTGCAAGAAGTGAAAAACTTGAAAGTAAAAATCAAAATGCTACGAACTCCAGTTTGATAAATATTTGGTATAGTGTGGTGGATTGGTGTATAGTCAATTTCAACTACAAGAACTAGTTAGAACTTAGAAGCGCGGCTATTTGAACGCGAATTATTTATTTGTTGGCGTGTATGCGGCGGCACCAACGTAGTGTATCAGTGGTAATTTATTTTTACTTGGGGGGGGGCCGCTGGGGGGCCCGAGGGATTTTAGGGGGGGCACCGGCCCCCCCTGGCCCCCCCTAGCGTCGTCACTGGCTGGTTCTATCTCGCCAAGACGAGTACCAGCATAAACCACGACAGGCTGAGATGAAACGTTAGCTACGGGCATCGAACCAGCGACCACCGATGACAATAACATTGGAGCCACTTACAAACCTTTTCTAGACAACAAGGCAGGTCGAGGCTCAAAAATACCTGACTCAGGCAATAGGCCACCCTTGACCGTGAAACCCACCTGTGCTATCTGTCCCGGCCCAACGGTGATTTCTCTCTCGGCTATCAGCTCCAACGACTCAGACTCAAAAGTCTGAATGACTGACAAGGGACGCTCCGACTCGTCTTTGTCGTCTAGAGGAACGTTGATCGACTGTTCCTCGAATGGAACGCGAATACAGTCATCCCCTATGTACATAAGTACATGGCAAGATTGATAATCGATCACGGCGCCGTACCGCAGACAGAAATCGTTCCCCAACAGGCACTCAACGGAGAGACCTTCCACTGCAATGAAATCCATGGTGAATTTCACCCCTTCAATCAGCAACTCGACTCCACACGCCTGTCCAACCACCTTCAAAACGGAGTTATCCGCAGTACGAAGTAGCAACCCCTTCACTGGATGAAGCTCGCAATGACAAACTTTGATAGCATTAATGCAAGACCCGCCCCCGAATCAACCAGCGAACTCATTACTACTCCCTCTAGCTCCACCGGAACTTTAAGTGAGCCTAAAGTACGAACAACAGCCACGTCAAGAGAAGTAGATGACAGCCCCACGCCTGAAATCGTGTCCCGATTGTCGGCGCCCTTATCAACAGCGCCAACCACCTCTGTACTGGATTCATCACCTTTCAGGCCCTCCCGCACGATGAATAAATACAAGTCCCCAAACCATGTAAATAATCCCTCCTGTGGGCAAGACGCTCCCTCTGCGCAAGACGCTCCCTCCGCATGGGGCAAGACACCTTTAAGTGCCCCCGGCAACGACAGACCCAACACTTCCGACCACGTGATCAGCGATGCCGAACCCCACGCCTCCTCGTACTACCCCCCACCAGGGAAACCTCCCCCCCTGGCGGGGTTATGCGTTTCCCGCCCCTGAAGACGAACTTCCAGAGCCCTGTTCTTCATCCGCCCTCCGCCGAGCCTGCTCCCGAGCCGTTTTCATGTCTGTACAATCACGCTGGATGTGGCCCGACCGATTACAGAAATAACAAATGGGGGAACCATTAACCCCTCGCAGATTAGGCCGTGCCACCTTCTCCTGAGCTCTGTTTGACGATGGATTCCCGGGTTGTGAACGCTGCCCCTGTGCCCGGATCACTGCTGCGAAGGCTTTCAACAAGTCCTGCAACCCCTCGGCAGGCGCTCCGGTGTTGCTCGCCGCCTGGGGCTTCGCTGTCTGGGGGTTCGCCGCCTGTGGAGTCGCCGTGTGGGGAGTCGCTGCCTGGGCCCCCTGGTCTACCCGATCCCGCAGGGACTTGACATCCCGGTCTATATCCCGCACCATCCGCATGAGCAAGGACATTTCGGAGTCCCGGGACGCCAGCACAGGAGCCGCCAGCACAGGGTTCACAGGAACCCCCCAGCTTGCAGACCCTGCACCCTTATTAGCGCGACTACGGATTCTCTCCACCTCACAAAGACGGAGCAGCAAGCTATCCACGTCAGGAAACGTTATCCCAACAATGCCTTCGGCCATGTCGGCGCGCAGCCCACCGACAACCCAATCCACGCGCTCGGCGTTGGACATGTCTATATCAACCCGATCACACAACGCCAATTTGTCAAAAACATACGCCGTCACGGACTCCCCATCAAGCTGGAACAACTGGGCCAGTGCCCCCGTTTTGTCATGGCGTGATGCACTCTGCTGCCCCCAAGTTTTGATAAAGAGATCCCGCAAGGGCCCCCATGTCAGTGGCGACGGCTGTGGAGGATCCCCAGTCACCAACGCCAACCGTCGGCGCTCCAACGTCTCAAACCAGGACAACTGACGCCCACGTAACAAACATGGGAACACCAATACCCAACGATCCTGGGGTAGTGAGTGAGCTGCCGCTCCACGTTCGAACACCGACACCCAACGCTCTGCATCATCTACCCCAGGAAGGAAAGGTGTCATGGGCGCCATCGAAAAAGGCATTGCTGCTGTCATCGTGTCTCGTGGTAAAACCGCTTCAACGGGCCCCTGCAATGAAACACGATCTTCGTCCTCGGGGAGAGGAGCCAAATAACACTCACGATCTAATCCGGCGTCCAACAAAGCCTGCTCCGCTAACTCCCGCCGGTGACACCACTCAAGCAATCTTTCCCGTTCAGAAAGATTATCCCGGGGTGAGGTTCACCCAAATCGCGTAACAGCCGGCGGAGAGCTCGATCGTCGGGAATGTTACACATAGACCGACCCACGAGTAAACACGTACAGCCAGAGAAAAAAAAACAACGAAGAGAGGAACGTGTAACACTACCTCTGTATAGGAATGCACAACGAATAATCATTGCCTCAGCTGATATCGTTTACAACAATTACACAACAGAGCGTGCCTCTACACAGCTACACAGGTTCGCCAAATCGAACAAACAAGGAGAAAAAAATAAATGAAATACAAAATAAAAATAAAACTAAAAAGAAACTTTAACAATGAAACTGAAACCAACTTCGTCAGACATGCAAGAACATTAAAACAAAGTTTAAAAAACGGTGCCTCTACCAACTTTGTTGTGTACCAGGATTCACAGGTAGAGCTTGCTGGGGCGCAACTCTCAATTCTGGTGAATTAGTACAACAAGGGATCGGTACAATGCATGAGGAAGCTGGATTTCAAGGTGTGAATTAATTAGACTAGGTTCAGACAACAATAAGGAACCGTATTTATTTAATGAATACTAATAATCTAACCAATAGAGGCAATGATGTGGCGACCCTGTGTAGGTTTAACTAGCTTGTACTACTACATCCGTCCCTAATCCCCGTTTGTGCACTACCTTGACATTCCGGAGGTTCCCCTTTGTCGACGGCCGTACAGCTCTCTCTCTCTTGCGGTTCCCTTGTAGCTTCCACGTCTGTCCGTCTTCCCGTACTTCACCGCCGACTCCCAGGACCTCCTTGTGCACTCCAGATGTTACGACCCCCGTGTGACCAATGTCCCCAACTTATATACCCCGTCCTGCTATCCCCTCTCTCTGGCCTTTTCCCCGCCACATGACGTTGGTCACCACACAAACCCAAGCCCCAAAGCTATCAACAATCAACAATAACCAAGCCTGGGACCCCCGAACAACCCCTGACACAGCATTACCAAGCTATTATTATGATTATTATGCATGTGTCAGTAGTTCAAATGTTATTGTTGTTGCCCTAGATTGGTGGTGACACAAAAGCAATCTCAGCATTAACCTGATTGCGAGCAGTACAAACACAAAACAGAAATTGTTATGAGTATTGCTCCATCATGTTTTGGATCAAATAGCATAAATCACGTACAAAAACTAAAATGTGAAAAAATAAAAAACACAAGTTTCACCCTGAACATTACAATATCTTGATCCCGTTTCCAACATCAAATTGAGTAGGCGGGAGTAGCGCAGTACTCCGTACCTTGGGCGTTAATATCTTCGTTTCCGACTATAACCAGGTCTGGCACAACCACCTTCTCAACTTCTTCCTCGATCACTTCACTCCGTTACCAGAGGGCTATTTAGTAGTTCCCTCCATGGACCATCTCTCACGGTTTTCCCACAGTCTTTCTGCTTCAACTTCGTACCATGATCTTCCTCTATTCTCCACGCTGTTTTTGAACTAAGTTATCCACTTGTCTCTCGGTCTGCCACTTTCTTCTTATGCATTCTTCTTGTTGTTGTTCAAGCTCTCTTCTTGGTATCCTAGCCAGGTCCATCATTTTCATAAGTCCAAACCTGTAAGGAGGGACAACACTGAAATTCTGAATAAAATCTCGTTTTTTGCATTTTTTTTTTTTAAATCAAATATTATGTTGTGTTCTAAACCTAAGATTTAACACACAATACCTACATTTCATTATTGATATCTGTTTTTGAAGTTTGTTTGAACTCGATTACTATGATCATTTCACAACTTACTAAACTTTGACAGTCATTTCTGGGATAACTTTTTTTTTACGTTTTTCTACAATATTTGAGCAATCAAAGTGTAACTTTCTGTGAATATTCTTTAATAATAAAGGAAGGTCCCATCGGATGGAATAATTATTACCTTTGGTAGAATAAAAATAAAAAAATCCTAAACTTTAATGTGCAATGGAAATCGAAGAATCTAAATAATTGTTATAAGTAAAAAATAATTTGTTCCTGTATTTTAATTCTGAAAAAAACATTCCATCCGTGTGTACCTCAAAAGGTTATTAAGTTTCACAAAAAAATATATATATGTCAATTATGGTGTTTGGTGCTCATGTGAAAATGTCCCGGCTAATTCATTGTTGAATCAACAATACGAAATTAAAAACAATGCCATTTTTAATTTTTTAATTTTTTTTGTTGCTATTAATATCTCAGCCATTGATTAATGCATACACAAAAACACATCTAATTCTGATGGAAATTTTAGAAGTTAGAAATTTCAGTGTTGTCCCTAACAAAATTGTACAAGTTATTTAAAATACTTAACCTAGCAGAACAACAAACAGATATTGTCACGTAAAAGTGGTTTCTTTATGACTTTTACGGGTGTTAATCTCCTTCTCGGTGATTTATGGATATTTGGATCGGGTCACTAAGTTTGTCATTTGCCGGCTTCTTTCACAATCGTGGTATGCGCTGTGCTGGCTATTTCAACAGCCCAGCTCGATTGTTACTTCTGGTTATTATGACTTGTGTAAGCATTTTCGTAATTATTAGAGTAGTCATTGAGGGCAATGATCGCGGTAACTTTGCTGACTGCTCAGTTACCACTCACTGGTCTCGCTGACGAGGGGGGGTGTATTTGAGTGATTTGATTGGTCAATTATGACGTGTGTGATCTGAGTAGGGCTATGAGAGGGGTGACGGGAGTATGACGTAGGGAAGTCTACTTAAAGGGGGACACGGGTGTAAATCGGGGCTATTAACGACTATCGTGAACGAGTGAGAGACCTGTGCCAAGGTAGTTCGGTGAGGAAAGGAGGAGGAATCCAGGAGAGGGACCCAGGAGCGACACGAAGTGTACTACGCCAGGCTGTCCGTGGGCTGTACCGGAGACCGAATCACCAAGCCGACTACCGAGGAGCCAGGACGTGAGCCCAGTTTACCGCACCCTACCGGCACACCATGAGGAAAGAGGTAGATCAGTCGATAGAATCGTAACGTAGATAGTCCATAGGCAGGCAGGTTCGCCACGTCTTAGCCACGTTAGGATAAATGTTCTAAATCAATAAATACGTTTCCTCTTGTGTTTGAAACCAGTATCTTATCATTTCAAATTACTACTGCCCGAACTTTGGTACGTCCTATAAAAGATCCCAGTAGTGTAGGTGAGAACCGACCCGGGAGTTACGCCCCAGTACGTCTTCGGGTACGTCGTCGGCAGTCCGTGGGTTCGAGTCCGAGCTATCGTCGTCGGACTGAGGAGAGTATAGGTATTAGTATAATACAATCCAATCCAGTAAAATTAGATACAATACTATAATACTATAGAGTAGGGATGACAACGATTCCAAAATTTTATAATTGACGAGGGAGGCTTAGGAATCGATTCCTATGCAAAAACCTAATTTTGTAAGAGGGGTACCTATATTTTTCTGTTTTATACAAGAAACCTTTGAATTATCTATTAATGTAAACTATTTTCGATGCGTGTTTCATACAGCTGAGGAGTGCATACACAGCATAAGATAAAATAGTCGCCTGTGTATCATGATACACTGACCATGCATGCATGCATACCTATTGTCTTTCGTTTATATACCTGAGACGATAAAGTATTTTTTTTTCAGTAGACTTGAATGAGCAACAAGCTATTTTGGTGGGCAAACAGGCCAGGCCATCGGGCGTTTGCTCGGTGGGTCAGTCCGCCCTGGTAGTGGTATGTGGGGTTGCATTCCGTAAGGTCGACCGGGCTTGACTGCCCGACTGTAGTATCATTAAACAAAATGGTTCTACCGGCCGATCTTAGTCAGTCGAGCCGGGTCGACCTTACGGAATGCAACCTAGATCCCATGTTTACAATTTTGGGTGTGTCCAAAGAAACATTTCCTTAATTGCATATCATTTATTCCCTTAACTTCGAAATATTTTACCGTCAAATATATATGTATTTTAAATTAAATTAATGATTTCATTTATAAATTAAAATATATACTTGAAATTCCCCCGCTGCTGCATCCTATGGGACCAGATGCTCAACCGTCCGCGTCATTCGTAGCGTCATGCTTAATTTACTACATGGACGTCGATGAGCTCTGAAAGGAGCGCTAGTGTACGCCTAGAAGTCGGTTCAAACCAGGCAATCAACTTCGGCGCTTGCAGCGCTGCTTCGCCCTGATTGGTCGGATCATGCAGTTCCTGAATCGAGCGCTAGTTGCAGTCCACGAATTCATCCATGTATGTACAGACAGACGCCAACTTTTCTGCAGTGAAGGTGTTAGGAGACTCGTTCTGTGAATTATTACTACAATAAATGCAGTTTAGCTGGATTTCTGGATTTTAAGGTGCACGAACGAAGATAGATGCCTCCGAACTAGCTACAGGTAAGATTTATCACAATATATCAGTGTAAAACCTGAATATCCAAGCGTAATACAATACAATCATGTGTGCACCAAGATGGATGGAAATTTATAGTATGAGCTAATTTCGCTGGCGTATGCAAATCTATTATTATTACCAACATCTTTCACTACTTTTGATATATTATCGTTGCTATGTTTAGAACAATCTCTTTTCTAAGACTAGGCCCTAGGCATTAATATATATTATAACGTTTGGTCTACCTTATTGCATGCATTTAGTTTTCAACTTGGAAATATGGACTAAACATGTGGCATTGAAATGATGAAATATTGTTTTCATACAGTTTGGCTAGGCCTAGGCCTATGACTGACTCACTGGCAGGGTTACCAGCTAAATTGTGATTGCTTGCTAGGCCTAGCTTGCCACACTCGATGACCGTTTTTTTTTTTTTTTAAATCTACTTAGCAAGAGTAGGCCTAGGGTCTACAACTTTTTCGTCCCCCTCTTAGGCCTAGGCCTAGGCCTAGTCCTATCCATCTTCCACCCCCAACCTTGCATCTTTCTTCTGTCTTCTTTGTTACAGGCATACCGCATACCCTCCATGTCTCGGACATCTGCTAGCCTAGGCCTAGGCCTAGGCTTGCTGGCAAGCCTACCTAGGCCTAGGATACTGCCTAGTCTAGGCCTAGGCTTGCTGGCAAGCTTACCTAGACCTAGGCCTAG
This sequence comes from Isoperla grammatica, assembly GCA_945910005.1. Taxonomy (NCBI): domain Eukaryota; kingdom Metazoa; phylum Arthropoda; class Insecta; order Plecoptera; family Perlodidae; genus Isoperla; species Isoperla grammatica. The sequence goes on from OX246745.1 coordinate 22,225,087, forward strand.
GCTATCTGGCAAGCCTGCCTAAGCCTAGGCCTAGGCTAGCTGACAAGCCTACCTAGGCCTAGGATACTGCCTAGTCTAGGACCTAGGCTATCTGGCAAGCCGGCCTAGGCCTAGGATACTGCCAAGTCTAGGACCTAGGCTTAGGGCCTAGGCTAGCTGACAAGCCTACCTAGGCCTAAGATACTGCCTAGTCTAGGACCTAGGGCCTGGGCTATCTGGCAAGCCTGCCTAGGCCTAGGCTAGCTGACAAGCCTACCTAGGCCTAGACTAGCTGGCAAGTCTACATAAACCTAGGATACTGCCTAGTCTAGGGCCTAGGCTAGCTGACAAGCCTGCCTAGGCCTAGGCCTAGGGCCTAGGCTATCTGGCAAGCCTGCCTAGGCCTAGGTTAGATGACAAGCCTACCTAGGCCTAGGCCTAGGATACTGCCTAGGCCTAGGCTATCTGGCAAGCCTGCCTAGGCCTAGGTTAGATGACAAGCCTACCTAGGACTAGGCTAGCTGGCAAGCCTACCTAGGCCTATACTAGCTGGCAAGTCTACCTAGGTTTATGCTAGATGGCAAGCATACCTAGGTGGCTAGACCTAACCTAGACCAGGGCCTGGTCTACCTAGACCTAGGCTAGCTAGCAAGCATACCTAGGCCTAGGCTAGGGCCTAGTCTACATAGGCCTAGACTAGCTGGCCAGTCTACCTAGGCCTAGACTAGATGGCAAGCCTACCTAGGTCTAGTCTGGGATTTTATGCCACGTACACACTAGTAAATATCCCGCTAGCAGAACTAAGATGCGTTCACCAAATATTGTTGGTATACGTGCAAATATTTCAATGAGCACCAAACCAAATGGTGAACGTCTATGTTTCGGTGCTCCAACCATGTACAATAACAGTCTGGTAGGCCTACCTGTTGGGTTGTTGTGGTGAGGGTACATTCGCCGCTCGGCTCGCTGCACCGTCAAAACTGGTTTACAGTGCAGCGAACGGAGACGCGAGCATTGTTTGATGTTCCACAGAAATACCGACGACAGTGGGGGAACCCTGCGAACGCGTTCGCGAACCTCTCAATGTTACGGTTGGGGTCTCGGCTTTGTTCGCGGTTCGGCTGAAGCACGCTTACTCAGACCTGGGCGGGTGGGTAGACCTAGGCCCAGGCTTGACCTGTCTGGGTCCAGGAGGCCTATACAAAAGGCAGTAGAACTAAATGAAGAAGTATCTGTAGGAATTGCTCTGCATCTACAGAATTTTGTTGAAAATAATAGTAAAATATACTCTCCATAGCACCTCCGAGTTATTGAAAAATAAATAAATAAATTCACATTCAGAGTCTACCCACTCAGTAACGAAACTGAATTTCAGTGGGGGACTTTAATTTAAAGGGACTAAACCAACCCTGTAGGCATCGAACACCATCGACAAGTGAGCGATCAAAGATCGATATTTCAAATACCAAACATATGAATCAGTGACTAGACACTGCCAACACCTGCAGACAAATGCCAGTATCAACAAGGCCGATTCAGAACAACTTTGAATTTATTGAGTGCTTTGTTGCTAGGACGGCTCCAAAGTCACGTTTATGTAGTCCTCTTTGTGTCATCTCCCATTTACCAGTTGACCTTTTTTTCATCGATGCCAATGCTTCTCATAAAATATTTAGATAATATTTTCTGCATGTGAAGTTTATGGATTGATCATGCTCTATTATCGGCTTTCGCTCATAATATCTGTTCAGAGCGCCTACATATTTTCAGAGCATTAGTAATTCATATTCTCTTTTTTGCTTTTAGAGAGCTCTTATCAAACTTCTCTATTGGGTCCGAGTCAAGCCGGACCAACATAGCACACCCCTCAACGTCAATGGAAGGAGAGAGCCTACAGAATGGGGCCCAGAAGAGATGATTGAAATGATGTGTGGAAAGCTTGTAATGGATCGTTAGAGAGAAAGGCGGAAGCAAGGTTAGTACATTACCGTACTTACTTTTAGTTTATTTTTTCGTAAATTGTAAATTTAAACTTTTTTAATGTATCTAATTAGCCTACAGTCTATTACTCGTCCCCACATACAGGTTCCCTCTTATATAGGTGGACTCTTGAGACGCGACTGCGGCCGCAAGATGGGTCGCGGTTCCTAGAAGCGATTGGTGGTCGCATTCGTGTCGTTCTTTGAAGAGTTTAGATTATCCTGGGTTCTATATTTAGGTCCGTGCAGATTTCTAGCAGTCGCGTCTAAAGAATTCTACCTTATAATTGCTCCCTGAAGAAGGCGTAGGCCTACTTGGAAAATAAGTTATGGGGCACGACACAGAATATCGCCTGAACCGCTTTGCTTTGGCTTTCATCTTCTATGATAACATTCCAACCCCAGACAAAGTCCTGGAGATTTTGTCCAAAAGCCAGGGAGGGTCGATATTTGACCGTAGTGACCTAAGCCTAGCATGATGTACAGCATTGTTTACTTTACAATAACATTTAAAAATTTCGTAAATTAATCACTCGTACCTGCCAACTTTTACGAATTATTCGTAAAATTTATGAAAAACTGCATTCCTTTACGATTTTACAATTGCCTTGTTTATTTTAGGGATTTTTCAAACTAAAAAAAAAAAAAAATGTTTAGTTAGATTATTTTTTTTTAGGTGGTGCGCTTTGTCAATGACGCTACAAACCAACAAGTGCTACTTAACATTGGAAAGTGTAACCCGCCCACTCTATATAACATATCTATAGAGAGACTCCTATAGAAAGAGTGGATGGGAGTCCACAATTGCAATGGATTTCTTGAAATGGCACATAAATGTAAGTTTTAGATAATGTGAAAAGAATGATAAAAGAGTCCCCAAAACCCTCCAAATTGCAACAAGATTCTAAAAAAAAAAAAAAAAACGGGAGGCAAGCCCCCCGGACCCCCCGTCATGCCGCGCAACTTGAACACCCCTTATATGCTTGTTTTGGAATTTTACGAATTTTTAAATTATAAAGTTGGCAGGTATGATCACTATTGATACTAAGTTGTTGTTGTTGTTTGTTGTTGTTTTTCGCTCTTCTCACAGTTGGCTGGTTGCCGGTGGTGAGGGACTCTTATCTTCCTTCCTACCTCCTGTCCCCTCCTTCGCAGGTTCCCTCCTTCCTCCAACCTCCTCTTGCTGCTTCATCCCATTCTTGCCCTTTTTCCTCGTATCACTCCCTTCCGTATCACCTCTTGACCTCTTCCCGCTTCCTTCACCTTCTCCATTGCCTTTTTCCTTTTCCTTGCCCTTGGGTTCCGGTTTTGGCCTCAGCCTGTCAGCAAACGCCTTCACCTTTCCTAACCCCACGACTTCCCCCTCCAACTGGTTCCACTCCACGGTCGCCCTTCCTAGGAATGAGAACTTGCCTATGTCCGTTCTCCATGTCCTTCTTTCTATTTTCCACTGGTGGTCCCCCCTGCCCATGTAGTTGGCTCCTTCCACTGCCCTACTTAATTCCCCCCACCCCTCATGCTTCCTTACCACCCTGTACATTTTCCCTAGCCTGTCCCTCCGTCTCCTGTCCTCGAGAGTTTCCCAACCCAGTTCCTTGACCAATTTCGTTACGCTCTCGTACTCTCTTCTCTTCCTTCCTTCCCCCATGTCTATTTCCACCCATCTATTCGCCCTCCTGAGTACCCTTCTCGCCGCCCTCTTTTGGACCCCCTCCAGGGCCTCTCTCCCCTTGTTGTCATGCGGATCCCACACCGCCCCTGCATATTCCAGGCCTGGCCTAACCAGAGCTCTATATGCATGCTCCCTTATTTCCCCACTTGCTCCCCTCAGCACCCTCATCACAAAATTTAGGTTTCTTACTCCCTTCCCAACCATCCTGCTTATCTGCTCTCCCCATTCCAGCGTATCCGCCATCCACACTCCTAGGTACCTAATCACCTCCACTCTCTCCTGCACTTGTCCCTGAATCTCATACGTCGGTCCCACCCTCCTCCCCTGTCTCCTTCTTGTAAACCTTATCCACTTGCACTTTGCCGCATTCAGACTCATCATATTCCCTCACCCAATCCCCCAGCTTTTTCATGTCATCTCCCAATAACTCCTCATCCCCCCTGTCCTTGATCTCCCTGTATATGACGCAATCATCAGCAAAAAGTCTCACCCTTGCCCCCATCCCCTCCGCTATGTCGTTAATATATATCGCGAACATCAGAGACCCGAGCACACTCCCTTGGGGCACCCCAGAGGTCACCTTCACCTCTGATGAGAGAACATCTCCCACCCTCACCCTCTGACTTCTCCCTTCCAAGAAGTCGCCCATCCATCTTACTACCCAACCGTCTTCTATCACTTCCCCTATCTTCCCCAATAGCCTCTGATGTGGAACCTTGTCAAAGGCCTTCTCAAAATCTATAAAGACCGCATCCACCTCTCCCCCCTTGTCCAGTACTCCTGCAATGTCCTCTGTCATCCCCAGCAGTTGCGTCTCACAGGAATATCCCTTCCTGAATCCATGTTGCCCTTCCGACATCCACCCCATCTTTTTTATTTCTGCCTTAACGTAGTCCCCCACTACCCTTTCCATAATTTTCGATCCAATAGATGTTAAAGAGATGGGCCTATAGTTTTTCATCTTCCCCTTCTCCTTGCCTTTGTGGATGGGGATAACCACCGCTTCCTTCCAATCATCCGGCACGACCCCTTCCTTTAGTGAGGCGATCATCACTACTACCATAAATCTTGCCGTTTCCCCGACCGCCAGCTTCAGGAAATCCCCTACCAGTCCATCCCTGCCCGGAGCCTTCCCGTTCTTTAGTCCAGCTATTACCCTTGCTACCTTATCTATATTAATATCAATCGGGTTATTTCCCCGTCCCTCTTTACTCCAGTCCCCCCTCTTTTCCGCCACTTGGAAGACCCCAGAGTAGTACTTGTTTAGTTCCTCCGCCTTCTCCATGTTCTCCACTAGCAGCTTTCCATCCAGTCCCTCCAAGACTGGTAAGTCTCCCTTTGCCCCCTTTTTTCCCCTCACATATCTAAACATTCTGTTCCAACTCCCCTGTCTGTCACCTTCTATCAACATCCCTTGCATATACTCCTCCCATCTCCTCTTTTTTTGCCCATTCAGTTCCCTCTCAATCCCCTTTGCTGCCTCTTTGTCCAGTATGTCTCCCGTTATTTTATACTTGCGGTATGCTTTCCTCCCCTTCCCCTTTAGCTTCCTTATTTCCTTGGTATAATAATGTGGGTCCGCATTTCTACCTTCCAGTTTGCAGGGAACCCATCTCTCCCTGGCCTCATTACATATCTCTACAAATCCCTTCCACAGCTGGTTTGTACCTCCTCCTTTATCCCTCCATTCTCTGAATTTATTGCTAAGGTCCTCCCTTATCCTTTCCCCGGGCGCCCTACTGTACATCCACCTCTTTCTACTTTTTTTCCCTCCATCTTCCTCTTTCTCCACCCCCCTTCCCCTACCCTCTAGTGTGGCTAATACGACGTCATGGTCACTTATACCATCCTCCACCCTGCATTCCCACCACTCCTCATCTCCCCTAACTAACACTACATCCAGAAGATTTCCCTTATCCCCCTGCCTTCTAGTATGTCCCCTAACAATCTGTATCATCCCCTCATTTAGTACGTCATTTACAAGTTGTTGCCTTATCCCTCCTCTCCCACCTCCTAGTCCCTCCCAACATACCCCTGGCAGGTTTAGATCGCCCCCTACAATTATTCTCCCCTCCCCCTCCACTCTATGCCTTAACCTCTTCATAATCTCCATCTCCTGGTTATCTGTAGGTCTATAGGCCCCAATTACCTCTGCGCTGTCTCCGCCCATCATGATCCGAACTCCCATCATTTCACAGTCCTCCTCCTTCCAAATCAACCTCCCCTTGAGTTCCCTTTTACAACATATCATTACTCCCCCCCCCCTTCTTCCCCTGTCTCTCCTGAAAATGTTATAGTCTGGATGGCTTATTTCCTCATCCGTGACCCCCTCATCCAACCATGTTTCTGTAGCAATGATGATGTCTGGTTCCTGTAGTTCCACTAATGTCCAGAAGGGAACAATCTTAGCTCTGATACTCCTACAGTTGGCCAGCAAGGATGACATCGGCTCCAAATATTAACCCGGAGCCATTTTTCGGGTCCGGGTAATTCTTTAGTCGGTTTCTAGGCTAATTTTACGCGCCAGTATTGCTGCGGTCGATTCTGGTGGAGCCAGCAGGTACGGCAGGCGCCTACCCTTCCACAACACGTGACTCGACGAGGAACAGAACAGACGCGAACCGACTTGCATTCGTTACTGTTTGTTCTTATTTAACATTCTGGTGAACATTCTGGCTAATACTTGTTCCATTACTATTTATTTTTTTAAAATATCATGTTTTATGTACGTGCTTCTGTTGTGTATTGAGAAAAGTTTTTTTTACTCGACGTGATTACTGCAGGCGTATTCCAAAAGACTCACCGAGCGGGCAGCATGCATATCATTCGTCCCTCGTCTTTGCTCCCCGCGCACTTCACAAGGCCTGACCTTCAAATCAAGCCTACACATCGAAAAATACGTTTTCAGGATCCGGGTACCCGGGTAATATGAGAGCTGGAACCGGTTCCTAATTTTATTACCCGATGTCATCCCTAATTGATACTTAGTTTCTCTTTTTTAACTCCTCTCCCATCCAAGAATTGTGAGAGATGTAAATCCTGCCCATGGGCAATGACAATATATCGAGCCAAAATCACACCATTCACAAATTCTGTAATTTACACATTTTCACTGCATTGTTTACAGCATGAAATCAATCCATCATACAAAATCCAGATGGTCTAGCTAGTGCAGTTACTTGCATAGATGGCATCACGGAACGACTTTCAACATCCAAGATTGCCCTAACGTGTCGTAGCAGCAGCCTGTCCAAGGTGACTCGACCTCCCAGCAAGACACAACCAGTGCTTATTTCAGAGCTTATTGTGGATTTCTTGTAAGTTCATTCATGTTTGAGGCATTATTACTAATTTCGTCGCTGTTTATTTTCACGGTTTCTAGTACATATAAAGGAGGCAACATTAAAAAAGTGAGATGTTTCCATTCAATCACAATTCAATATTCATATGATTCATGTGCATGGGTCCACTGTGCTACAAAAAGTTATAGATATTGAATCTTTTGCAAAAATCGTAAATTTTTTTAGACCTAGCACTAGCACCATTTTGCACATCTCTATTTACAAGCCACCTGAAATACCAAGGAGTGACAGAACCGCTTGTATGTTTACCGCACTTTGTATGCTACCTTCTGTCTCGTCTTACAGTGCTGTCTGTCTCTCTTCTTCTTCTCTTATGCCCACATTGGCACATTTATGTCATCATGCGTCTCGCCAACCAATAGAGACAAGCCTCCTGCTTCTTCCTGTCCAGTCCTCCTGGCATTCCTTCGTTGTGCTCTTTCAGTATCGAGCAATGGAATAGATGTTGCCTGTCCTGTATGCCATTCCCACAGAGCTTGCATGTACTGCTCTCTGCCAAGTGCTAACCCCATTCTATGCAGGTGCTTTGCTTATCTAGTCGGAACTGTGCTGTCGTTGTCCTTCTTCGATACTGATCCGTTCTTCCTTTTTTCCTTTCTTTAACTAGCTCACTCCACATTTTATCCTTGCCTTTCTCTTTCCAGGCTTCTTGTACTACCGAGTTGCTGGCTGATCTCAAGTGTGCCTTGGCTGATCTGTTTGATGTTCTCTTTATAAATTGTTTCTTCATCCATCTTCCTAGTACTGAGCTTATCTCTTCGGTCGTCAAGCTTTGGCATCCTTTCTTGTCAGTCGTTTCGCTCTTCCCAGGAAGCACGTGAAAGAGTTCTTTTTAAAGTCTGTTGTCAGTGCAGTTCTGTCTTGTCCTGCAAAATACTTTACTTGTATTGTCTCCAGTTGGCTCTAGTCCATGCTCACTCACTGCGCTCTATTGTTGGGTGTATGTTGGATGAACCTATTAAATACATCCACACAAACTAAACACATAATCAAAAGGCAGAGTTGTAAGTGTACATTCCCGGTTGCTGACCACTGCGTCTGTAAAGGATGACTTGTCACAGACTACGCAGAAGTTGTATGATTGCTTGGCACGACCTGAGTTGACCAGAGAAAGTAAAACATTACTGCAGTCAATAGATATCAACACATTATTTATTATTATGCTTTCGTTTTCAAATGTTGTGACTCAATAATAATACTATTTAAGAATTAATCGTATTGTAATTTCATTTTTATTTGAGATACTACCAAAATTTTCCACACCTCCTGTTTTTATTTTATCGCTGTTTTGAAATTCAGGTACCGCTAACTGTGGTTTCAATAAACCCTCAAAATTTCTACTTGCTAGCTTGCAACTTTTAAGTGACTTGATAGGTTGCATGAGTAAACTTTGTTATCTGAAAGTACCTTTGCATGATTGCATTATCAATGCAATATAGGTATTGGATTTCGTTTAGGGTAATTGGTTTTATGACAAGATATCGTCTATCGTAGGCCATCAAACATATTGCAGGACTGAATTTTTGTTGCCTGTGGCGAAATAACCTCTGGCGGCAGTCACTTTGCCCCTGACCGCACATCGCGCACCCTCGTTCCAAGTGCAAATTACTCGATGCGAGTGGACAATTAGTGGATTTGTGGAGGGTTGGTTTCAATTTTATGTTTCCATCACCATTTGACTCGGAAATGCTACATTGAGCGTAAAATCACTAAATTGGCAACTGGCTTGAAATTAACGGCTATCAAATACCCTCTGGCCGGTTTAATTATAATAATCTTATGAATATAGATAATTTTTAAATAGGCAATATTTATTCACAACTGCATACCATAAACAACAAACATGTAAAATTAAGTAAAAAATTAGGCTTTTGAATTCTGTACTTTGCTGTTATCTAAAATTCCCTATTTCCAGTACCTACTAGATGTTTGTATCACATGTCTCAGCCAATAGGAGAGAATAACAACGGTGTCTCTTTGATTCTAGTGTGACCTCTACTCGACACATCCACACCAGCTGCGTCAGGGCATCTGAGCCACCTGAAAGCAGCCTGCAACATCTTGAGACCTTGGCTCGAGACACCCACACCAGCTGCGTCAGGGCATCTGAGCCACCTGAAAGCAGCCTGCAACATCTTGAGACCTTGACATCAGCTGCAGCAGGACAGCTGAGCAACCTGCAACGTCTGAGCCAAGCCAATCGTCCTGCAGTAAGCCCTAGGCCTAGGGTGGCCGTTACCAATACCCAAGTTGCAGTAAACGGTATGTACTGTACAAATAATTCATATTTAAATACAGTGGAGCGTCGATTATACGTTTTTTTGGGGGTCTAAATGAAAAACCGTATAACTACAAAAGTCCCAATGTTTCGTGTTTACAATGCGTGGATGGTAGCGCGTGGCTGTAGTACGATTCTGCAGTATGCAGCAAACACATGCGATGGGTATGTCGGGTACACCTGTGCTTACTGTCCGGGTGTCGGAGGGGGAGAGTGTTGGTTTATTGGATAGGTGTGGAATTGATGTCTCTGTTGTCCCTGTTGTCTCCAAATTATGACTCAAATATATGATAAGAAGAAGAACTACATGTTTATTTCACACAATACAACCTTACATCATGAGGCTTGATGTACACACTGACCGACAAGCGACCGGAAACGGATGTAGTAGGGGTTTACAATACTAGGAACAGAAACAGGAACTAACTAAATGAACAATTTCAAACAGTACCGCCAACTTACACGTTACAATACATATACAAATTAATGTAAACAAATCAAAGATATCAACACTCCCCCTTTTGGGTACATTAATTTTCCGTACAAAAATCTATTTCTAATCTATTCTAATCCCATAGCTTCAGTGAATTCTTTAACTTTTACATAAGATAAATTCTTTGTGAACAAATCAGCAGTATTGTTTTGTGTAGCAACATGTTTAAACAGAACTACACCTTTTGCTACCAATTCTTTACATACATGAAACTTGATATGTATCAATATGTTTTGACCTTTCACTGATGTCCTGATTGCTGCTTAGTTTTATGGCTGCGGCATTATCGCAAAGTATAGTATAGGCTACATGGGACATTTATCAGTGTATCTTGTTTCAATTCGTGCAACAAATCTTTCAACCAAATCACCTCCCGTGTAACTTCTGCCATTGACATATATTCAGCATCCATTGTTGACCTAGCAACACAACTCTGTCTTTTGCTATACCACGACACAGCTCCCCCTGCTAATAAAGTTACGTATCCGCTGATAGATCTCCTGTTCTCGGCATCCTTTCCCCAATCAGCATCACAATATACATTTATGATACCTGTTATGGTTTATAACAATACCTTAGGTTTAGGTTCAACTTATAATTAGTGTAGAATAAACCATCGTACACGAATACTGGTAGATAATCTTTTATTAGTTACGTACACAAGTTACAACAAGCTTTAGTGTTAGCCATGTTGGATCTCTCTGTCACGTGACCACAGGGTACCGGTCACGCTGGCTCCGTTGATAACTACATGATTCAAATACACAACACCTCCCCTCTAGAGTGTTCTAATGTATGTCTTATACTACTTTTACATTGATTAATTATGATCTTACAGACTAAGATTACATACTAAGATATCATACTAACAGTAGTCATTAAATCTAATAGGACGCCTGGTAACACGTCTGGGCCTAGGTAAGTACCCTTGCTGGTTTAATGCCTGTCCTATCTCTGGTTCAGCATTAACGCTGTCCTGATTGTCGTCAAGATCAAAGTACTGATCATAGTGATTATTGTTAGCCATAGCATGTCTTGACTCAAGAATATCTCGTCGATTTCTCCTAAGCATGCTCCCTTCGGACGTATTTACAATATACGATCGAGGTGCACTATGCTTTTCTACTACAGTGGCAGGTTGCCACTCGTTATTCTTTCTTATACAAACATTTTGACCTGGTGATAGTGGCTTTAGCTCTCTTGCCCCTTGATCATGAATAGTTTTCATGAGAGCTTGCTTGTTTACCATCTCTTCTCTTACATTAATGGGAAGAGATGACTCTAAGAGTGGAAATGTTACTGGCAGTTTAGTCTTGAGACGTCTATTTAGCAAAAGCTGAGCAGGTGACACTGAAAGTCCTGCTACAGGGGTATTTCTATAGTTCAGTAAGGCGATATGAATATCTTTACCGTCTTCGGACATTTTTTTTAACATTATCTTAGCCGTCTGTACTGAGCATTCAGCTAACCCGTTCGACTTTGGATAGTGAGGGCTTGACGTAATTAAGCGTATGCCCCACTCATCTGCAAATGTTTTGAATTCATTGCTTGCGAATGGCATGTTATCTGACATAATTTTGTCTGGTATGCCAAATCGTGCAAATAAAGACTTAAGCTTCTGAGTAGCTTCACGTGCAGTTTTTGACTGTACTTGTAATATTTCCAACGATTTACTGTAATAATCAGTAACAACTATGTACTGTTTATGATTTAGATCAAAATAATCACAACATACTGTTTCCCAACAACGTTCTGGAACAGGATGAGGGATGAGAGGCTCTTTTTGATTGTAAGCCCGATGTTGTTCACATACCCTACAATTAAGAACTGTTTGTTCTATGTCAGCATTAATTCCCGGCCAATAGAGAGTTGGACGAATCATTGCCTTTGACTTTGCAATGCCTTGATGGCTTTCATGCATTACATTTAGAATTACCTGTCTTTGAGACAGAGGAAGTATGAGTTTATTTTCTACAAAAACAAGCCCATCGTTTACAGTAATTTCATGCTGTCTGTGCCAGTAAATTCTGACATTTTCTGGACATTTATGCTTTGAAGAAGGCCAACCTTCTGCATTGAATCTGATCAGATTTTGCAGAGCTTGATCCTCTTTAGTAGCTGCTTGTAGCGCTGCTCTACGATCAAGAGATATAGGCAAGTACTTACAGATAGCATGGACTACAACATCCATTTCTGGGTCTGAAGGAACCGGCTCTATTAGATACGCTCGTGATAGGGTGTCCGCCAAGAACATTAATTTCCCTGGAACGTAAGTAACAACTAATTGATAGCGTAGTAGCTTTAGTAGCATACGTTGCAGACGCGATGTTGTCAGATTGATATCCTTTTTTAGGATTGACTCCAATGGTTTGTGGTCTGATTGAACTTCAATAACCTGGCCATATATGTATTCATGAAACTTCTCACAAGAGAATACTATTGCTAGTAATTCCTTTTCTATTTGAGCATATTTAACTTCTGCATCCGTTAAAGCTCGTGAAGCGTAAGCGATTGGATGATTATTTTGCATCAGACAGCAACCCAATCCATCTTTAGAGGCATCAGTTTGAATGCATAAAGGTTGTGACGCATCATAAAAGCTAAGAACAGGTGCGTTACATAGTTTAACTTTAAGCTCAGACAATGCTTTGTCATGAATTGCATCCCATTGGAATTCTACATTCTCTTTAAGTAGATCACGTAAGTGTTTAGTTGACTGACTCAGGTTAGGAATGAACTTGGCTAGGTATTTTACCATGCCAAGGAATCGCATTAGGTCTTTTTTAGATTTGGGAGTTGGCATGTGTGTTATAGCCTTGATACGTTTTTCACTAGGCTTGAGTCCATCCTCTGAAATAACATGTCCAACATATTGAACTTCCCTTACTTTGAATTGAAATTTTGATTCATTGAAACTCACATTGTTCATTCTTGCTCTCTCCAATACCTCATACAAGATCTTATCATGTTCAGCTTCTGACTCAGCCGAAATTAGCAAATCGTCAAAAATTATGTGAACACCAGCAATATCACCAAAGATGTCTTCATTTGCCTTTTGAAACACCTCGGGTGCTGATGAGATACCAAATGGTAAACGCTTGAACATATAGCGGCCAAATACCGTGTTAAATGTACAAAGTCGAGAGCTTTCAGCATCTATTTTTATTTGGAAAAATCCATCTTTTAAATCAAGTACCGAGAAAACTGATTTTCCGGCCATTTTCATAGCGATATCTTCAGCAGTTGGTAACATATGATGACATCTTTTTATTGCCCTATTCAGTTCAATTGGATCTAAGCACAACCTAAGTGACCCATTTGGTTTTTCTACAATTACCAAATTGTTCACCCAGTCAGTGGCTGTGTCCACTTTTTCTATTATACCTTGAGATTCGAGCTTATCCAGTGTTTCTTTTACTCTGGGCTTTAACATTATTGGTATCCGTCTAGGCGGGTGTATTACTCCATCAGAATTAGGTTTTAATTCTATTTTGTACTCTTTAGGAAACTGTCCTAACCCCTGAAAAACATCTTTATAATTTTCCAGTACCTCACTCTTTGTTTGGTTAAGTGTGGATGGATGGCTAGTTTTAACCACCACTCTTTTAGGTGTAGGCTTTACATTCTCCACAACACCCTTATCGGCTGTTACAGTTCCTACACGAGAAATTAAATTTAGTTGCATACATGCTTTTAACCCTAAAATAGGCAGCGAATCTGTGTCTGCTACTACAAAACTTAACCTCACCGACTCGTTGTTCTTCGAACAATCAAGCTCAATAGTACCCATAGGCTTAATTTTAAAGTTACCATAGGATAATATGACAATTTTAGTTTCTTTCACTTTGTGTGATAACCCCAGTTTATCAATGAGTTTGGAAGGAATCACATTCACTTCCGCCCCCGTATCAAGTTTAAAGTCGATTTTCTGACCTTGTACCTGATATGACTGAGCCCAACAGTGTTCCAATGTCTGTGGTACACTCGACAATGAACCTACAAAGAAACTATTTTCTTCTGAATTTTCGTTGTTCTCTTCTTGAGAACTACTTTGAACTGCATGCAATACTTTACCCTTGCGAGGATTTTTCATGCACATTGATGCGTAGTGATTAGCCCCTTGACAAAAGTTGCACGTTTTTCCATATGCGGGACACTGGCGCGATGCGTGACTGTAGCCACAGCGCTTGCAGTCAAATTTTTCTGTTGATCGGGAGGCCCCTGGATTAGAGTTGTTCTGCTGACCACCTCCTTGTTGATCCGGCTTGGACTGGACTGTTTGACCCTGGTTCTGCCAACGTTTCTTGTTTGGATTTCGCGCACCACTTTTTTGTAGGCCTACAGTCTGTACTGCATTTTCGGATGATTGAGTTCCTTCATGTAGTGTTTGCACTTGGGTTTTGCTTACTTCTGATGCACGACATAGTTCTATGCATTTGACAAGTGATAACTTCGATTCACTGAGGAGTCTTTCCTGTAACTGTTTATTTCGTATTCCAAAGATAATACGAGCCCTAAGAATATTATCGTAAACAGGTCCTAGCTCACAGGTAGAGGCACAGTTTTTCAGTTCCGTGATAAATTCATCAAAGCTCATACCTGGTTTTTGTGTAACAAGGAAGAATTTATGTAGCTCAATTGCAAGGTTCTTCTTTGGCAGGCAATATTCATCAAATTTCTTAATGATTCCTTCTAAGGTCACCGTGTCTTGGTTGATCCCGAATGTATTGTAGACGCGAACTGCGTCGTACCCAGCAAGATTGAGAAACATGCTGACCTTGACGTTTTCTGGTTTTTCTGTGTGTCCAGCTGCATTAATGAAAATATCAAATTGCTGTTTCCACTCAATCCACGATTTTGACAGGGCAGATGCCTTCATGTTCAGCATCGGCGGTTTTCTGAACTCCCCCATTTTGGACTTACTACTTTTGTCTTTGGTTTTCACTTTTTACTTCACTCTCTTGTTGGACGCGACGCCATGTGTAGGTCGATCGGCAACGAGAGTAGGCTTAGCCACGAGACGCGTGATTTTACACTTCTTGTTTTGCTAGCATTTATGCTTAGCACCACTTTTCTGACACCATGTTATGGTTTATAACAATACCTTAGGTTTAGGTTCAACTTATAATTAGTGTAGAATAAACCATCGTACACGAATACTGGTAGATAATCTTTTATTAGTTACGTACACAAGTTACAACAAGCTTTAGTGTTAGCCATGTTGGATCTCTCTGTCACGTGACCACAGGGTACCGGTCACGCTGGCTTCGTTGATAACTACATGATTCAAATACACAACAATACCCTCATCTCTTTTATACTTTAGTTTAAGATCCCTTGTTCCTTTTACATATCTCATGATGTGTTTCACCTCCTTCCAGTGTTTGATTTTTGGTCTCTGACAAATTCGGCTAGCCTGGCTGACTGCAAATGTAAGATCTGGTCTTGTATTATTAGATACATACAACAGACTTCCGATGGATCTTCTGTAGGTAGTCGAATCAAAGTCTAATTCATCATCGTTAGCTTCCGTGTACCCACTAGGTAGGATAGTATAACATGGCTTACACATATCCATCAAAAAATCCTCTAATATCTTATCTATAAACCTACTTTGACACAATGTAATACAATCATCCAATTGTTTGACTTGAATTGACAATAAGTTAGTGGCATGACCCAAATCTCTGATTTCTAACTGGGCTGACAACTCAGTTTTTACAATCATTACATCTTTATGTTCTCCTATAACGATAGCATCGTCAACATAAAGCCCCATAATTGTGTTTCCTCTTATGTATATACATGGCTCTTTTATACATCTCTTAAACCCCAGTTTCCTTAAAGTTTTGTCTGCACATACATTCCAATCTTTGCTCGAGTTTGGTAGCCCATAAATACTCCTTTTTAATTCACAAACAAAGTTTTGCTTATCTTCCTCATCAAACATTTCTGGCTGCTCCATTAACACCTTACAACCAATTAGGGGTGGGATAAATCGGTTAATTACCTAATCGGTTAATCGGCGATATTAACCGCGGTTAACCGATTAACCGAAATTCTTAAAAAATCGAATATACCAGTCTATAGCCTACATCTTCAAAAAAAAAAAAAAAAAAAATGTTTTTTTTTTTTTTTTATCTATTTTAATGTTAGGCTGTCTACACAAATTAGGCCTACTTGGTTACCAAAGGTCTACACGTCTTTTATTTATGCAGTGTTCTCCCCCAGGGCCCTGACCGTCATGCGACCCGCCCGACAATAATTCCCTGTTGCCCGGCAAAGCTTTACTCCACCATTAAATAAAATAAGCACAATTAGGCCTACAAGTTGCAAATCACACACAGAGAAGTATTGCAATTGGATACGGTTGTGGCAGTCGGCAGCCGTCTGACGCTGCCCGCTCTCTGACCCCCCCCCCCCCCCCTTATTTCATAGTGTCGTGCGCGATCAAGATGCGCGTGCGAGCCGCCTACTCACGTCAGTATGACGGCCAGCTGCCAGCTACACTTCATTAAAAAAAACATTGGGTTTTCCACTTTTTGTGTTGTGTTTGCGCTTGCGGGCCATTGTTGTGTAAAAACGGTTAATAGAGCGGGAAAATCATTAACCGGTTTTCCAGCCGCGGGCGGTTAATCGGTTAACCCGTTAGTTATCCCACCCCTACAACCAATAGGACTATGTAGGAATGCACTGTTAACATCTAGGTGCTCCACCTTCCAGTTATTTCGAGCTGCAATTGCAATTAACAATCTTAACGACTTTCTTTTTATTACCGGTACTGGACTAAAAGTCTCTTCATAACTCAGATTCATTTCTTTCTTAAAACCTTGTGCTACTAGCCTAGCTTTTTATTTTACTATCTCTCCCTTTTCATCATACTTTATTCTGAACACCCATTTGCATCCAATCACTTTCCCATGTTCAGGTCTTCTAACGATTTCCCACACATTATTTTTCCACATGCTTTCCATCTCATTTTTCATAGCATTACTCCACTCTTTATTATCTGGTCTAGACATTGCTTCTGTTATGGTTTGTGGCTCTAACTTACAAACGCTACTCATTTCAACTGTCGTATTACAACAACCGCAAACCTTTTCTTTTCTCTCTCTCTTTGATCTACATAAGTCTGGCTCTTGTATAGGTGGCCCATCATTCGGTACATTTTGTGATTCTACTCTCTCTCTAGCTACGTTCTCATCTCCTAACTCTAGTTATGGTCCAGGAACTTGCACATTTTGAGCTTCTACTGTCTCTCTAACAATCTCTTCATCTTCTAACTCTAGTTCTGGCTCTGGGACTCGCAATACATCTTCTCCTTCAGACATCATTTCATCGGGTAACTCAATTTCATCATGTATCTTGAATTCAAGTTCCTCTCCTGTGTTTACAGTTTCATTAGGTTTACACTTAAATGGAAAAACACTTTCCTCAAACACGACACTTCTCCTTACTATCATTATTTTTCTTTCTAAACTCCACAACTTGTAACCATCCTTAGTTCCCGCTTCGTATCCCATCATTACACATTCCTCCGCTCTGGAGTCAAGTTTCCCTGCATTCTCTCTAATCCCCCATGCTTTGCAGCCAAATACTCTCATTCTTTCTATCTCTTCCAGATCTAGTGTCTTATCCCACCATAGTTCATAAGGTATTTGAAACCCTATTGCCGCTGATGGTACTCTGTTTCTCACGTGTATCGCCGTCATAACGGCTTCTCCCCAAAATCCCTTAGGTACACCTGATTGAAACATCATGCACCTTGCAGTGTCAAAGGTTGTGCGATTTTTCCTCTCAGCTAACCCATTCTGTTGAGGACAGTACAGAACCGATCTTCTGTGCATGATACCTGACTTCTCCAATTTTTCATGAAAATTTTTATTCATATATTCACTCCCATTATCAGATTGAAAGATCTTTATTTCCCTATCATGCAATTTTCCACACAGTTATGGAACTTGTACCGCTCCGCAATACGCGAAGGTTTTGGATGCAAATGATCCCCAACTATCTTGATTAGTTGCTCATATGTTTTGTCGGACGGACGATCCGGCTCACAAAGTTCTTTGAGTAGGTGATAAGTTTTCACCCCAATTACAGTTAACAACGTACTTGTACGTAAAGTATTTGCCAACTCGTTACATTTGAAGAAATTTTCAAACCTTTCAATATACGAATGCCACGTCTCTTCCCCCGAATCGAATGACCCAATATTGCCGATTGTCGCCATGTTGACCTTGGGTGAAACACGTCCACTGGAACTAGGCCTATCACTTGGCTTACCTTGCCTTACTTGAATTTGAGTGCCTGCCTATTTGAATTAAGCCCATATATCCTCGTCGCCATGTGTGGTGTTTCCATGGGTTGAAATGAAATATCCATCGGCCCATGGTTCAGGTAACCGTTATTTATTGTAACATAACACAACCATACTGCGGCCCTGACAATATAACACTGAGGCTTGCTTAGCTCAGCAAGTCGATGGGGAAAACGCCCCCTTGACAACGCCCTCTCGCTGGGCAGGGCTGGCAACCGTTACCAAACCGGGCGCCAGCAATACCAACATACATTACACTGAGGACGATGTCCGCCCAGGCAGGCCTACTTGTACCTAGGCGTACCCCTAGCAGGCAAGGATCTTCTTCGTGTTCCATCCTGGGCTGGTCCAGTCTTGGTTCTTTGTGTTGGCCTAGGCTTGCGTGTTCTGTAGGCCTAATCTGACTGTTTTCGCGGTCCATTCTTTCTAGGCCTGGGCCTGGGCCTGGGCTTTGGTTGTGGTGGGGTAGGCCTAGGCTTATGCCTACTTTCACATTACCGGCCCCTTCTATGAATATGTCTTGTCTATCACAGGTCGTATCTTTTACAAAGTTACCTTTAAGGTTTTGTACTTTCTTTGCGAATTCTTCGTGGATGTCTCTTCGTCCCAGGCTGTGGTGTGGTAGGCCTAGGCCTAGGCCATTCCAGTGGTTCCAGGTCTGGTCATGGCAGCCACGCGCGTCCACGTTTCTTGTTCCTTCCTGGAGTCCTTATTGGGTTCTTATTTGTTTTGTAGCTTCACTGTATAGTTTAATAGAATGCTTGTTCTCAAATACAGACACTTTGTTGTCTTTTTTACTAATATTATTGTAGAAATAGCGGGAGCCTCGAAAACTTATCATATCAACGGATTAATAAAATAAAATAAAATGAAATGAAACTTACAGACTGATCGTCAGCCATTTGTTTGCTACGCCTAGGCCTATGATGATAGTCGTACTATTTAAGGTGAGGCGGCAATGCTTAACATTTTAAAGAATAATGTCTTGTATTTGTATTTGTATTTATTTGCAGCCATAGATTACATAATAACAACATGGGCATTGTCGGTAACTTAAGATTAAACAGTCTACATATAAAATTATAAATACACAATATATACACTTCAAGATACTTGATACATTCAAAAACGATATGCAAAAGACAGAACACAGAACAACAGAACACACAATATAGTCTGTAATTCTGTTTTGTTTTTGGCTGTTTTTATATAAACATAGAGAATATAAATGTATGGCATCGTTCATCCTCCATCTTTAAATGAATCTCAAGTTGCAAATGCACATAAAACTATGGAAATATTTGGTTCAATCATTATATCTAGTTTAAAGTATAAGTAAACCATTTTTTTACCAGATGACAATTCATTGGTAATATATTTTCGACTCAGGCAGCTAATGAGTGCAAGAGAGCAATGGTGATCCTAGCAGCCTTTGCATACTCACAATAAGTCACTGTTTAATATATTACAGCGACTAGCAGGCGATATTTCAGTCCGTTCCTCTAGGTGAGCAAGGGAGCCAATGGCATCGAGAAAAATACAACAATGGCTTTACCTGACAAAGATCTTACAGAAACGCAGACAAACCAGTTGACGAATATCGATACATTTTTTCGGAAACTTAGTTTTCAAGATAGGAACATAACATATGTACGTCGGAATAATCACTCCACAGTGTTTTGTTTAAGATAATTATTGAATGTGCGCGAATCAAACTGATACTGAGTTCGAGTTCTAATTCTAACGGTCTAGGCCATCTGTTATTCAGCCTAGTCCTAACCTACTTTTTAGTTAGGGTGACCCTAGCAGCCTGTCTTAAGTAATAGGTCGCACTTGTGCACCGAAAGTGACACGTAGCGGCGTGAGGCCCAAAACGTGGATTGATGATTTGCTGAAGCATTTACTGTGTATGAACTGTCTTAAAGGTTGCGATGTAGGAAGAGTATGCATTGGGTAGTGACGCTCAACATCTCTTGTAGATAGTAATGCAGGGGTGTACGTTCTTACCAGTATGCCAAGGGGATTTGTACAACTGCTCTTGGAGCCCTGCACTGGACTTTGTTGCAGGGTGTTACAGCTGCTACTGTGCCTGACAATGTCGCCTGGTGTTAAACGGTGTTTTAGTATCATCTGCTTACAGATTGGTTCCAGCCATGGGTGCTTATCACTCCCAGCATACTGTGTATGAACTTTCTTTCTATTACAATGTAGAAGAGTAAGCATTGGCTGACGCTCAACTATCTCTTGTAGATAGTAATGCACACGGGTGTATGTTCCGACCAGTAGGCCAAACGGATTTGTACAACTGCTCTTGGAGCCCTCCACTGGACTTTGTTGCAGGGTGTTACGGCTAATGCAGTGCCTGACGATGTCGCCTGGTGTTGAGTGGTTCTTTGTGCAACCTGCTTACAGATTAGTTCCAATCATGAATGATTATCACTCCCAGAAGAAGGTTCAGACATTTAAATTTAACAATTATTTAAACTTAATAAAATTAAGACAATACGATTATGATAGTTTATAATACTAAAGATACACACTTTGTGTTTAAATATAATAAAATAGCGCCTTGGAAAACATAATAGATGAATGGATCATCTTGATGCTCGAATTTAATGTAGAAAATGTCTCGGTTTCGTCTCGAGCCTGAAAAATCCCTTGTTGCTCACCCCTAAAGGTTAGTTCTTTCTATCCATTGCAATACCGCAGTATGTGCTACACCGCATTGTTTTCTGTCTTGTGAATGACCACCACCTACACACGCTAACCCTCCTTAACGCCCTCAAAACTGGATTCCCCTTAATAAAAAACTCGCTAACCCCAGCGATGTGTGTTGAATCGTATTCAGAAACATTTCTCTTTTCAGTTGCACACAAGCAGCTTTTACTGTGTACATCGTCAAATAAACAAACTTGGCTGACATCTTACTCTCAGCTTTATAAGAAATGTGAAGTCTAGGGAATTTATAATTAATATAGAATATAATATGTACATATATTATTTTATAATTACAAGTAAATAAAGTTAGAAATGATAAAAACTAAAAAAAATGACAATGATGTTAACAAAATATGATGATACAAGATCCTCAAATTATATTTGGCTGTGGTTCATCTGTATCCATCTCTTTTCTTACCTCAGAATCACTCTTATGCCTTTGTCTTCTCTGTATGGAGTTGTGCTACTACAACGTTCATAAGTAATAAGTAACGAAGCAGTGGCTACACTACGTGTCACTTGGCTAAACCTTGGTGATTATCAGTGGTTCTCTGAATCGTGGTTGCAGTTTAGTAGGCTGGCCGGTATGGTCGACATTACCACTACCTCTCCTATATCATATTTTGAATGCCTGCACTTCCAGCCGCACCAAACCGAAATGTGTAACGGAATACATCCGTGTTCATCCTTGAAGAAACACGGGCTCCAGCTTGGACTAGTTGTTCTACAACTCATGGATGGTACATCACAGCAACTAAATGCAATGCAGTTTGCTTACAACTGTCTTCATAGAAACGTCTGCACCAGCAATTGCAATAAGTAGTCTATTATTGGAATATAACCTTCATAATATCATACTATGTGCAAAGTAGGGATGTCACCAGATACCCGTTACCCGCCCGGTAAACACGGGTACGGTTCCAACTTTTCAATACCCGTTCCCTTCTTATGTTCAAAACGAAATCAATTCAACATTGCGATATTTCCCTACTGGCTTCTTTGTGCGAGCATACGAGCCGCTCTTTTCAATTTGCTGGCATTTAACTTGACGCCCTCCCCCCCCCCCCCGTCTCGATTTCCCATAGTTGCAAAAAAATGAGACGTAAAGCCCAATTAGTATCATCTTCTGTATGCCTATGGAAGAATGCTGCGGAACGGTTGCGAGTCCGAGGGAGCGCACCCGCCCGTCATAGCTTAACCACAATCATTTTCTCGTGTTCGAGCTCGGACTATGATGTCATCGCTTTGACGCGGCCGACCAACGTATTCATTGTTACGTGCCTACCGTAGCTGAGACGCAAGCTTTGAAGCTTTGTTGAATACTTCCGCGATCATTTTGCATCGAAGACAATGCAACCTGATACCGTTTAACAATATAATGTCTCTTTCCACAACTTTACGAATCATTTGACACCCATGACGATAAAACGTGTATTTAGTATTATTCACTACCCGGGTAGTCCGGGTACGGCGCAAGGGTACCCGGGTACAACTATTTCCATGTATTGACAACCCTAATGCAAAGGTGTAACACCAACATTGGGTTGCCCATTGATATCTGCACCAAACTTCTGCAAGAACTTAATCTCGTTAATCACTGCTTGATGTAACGAACAATCCACTGCATCTGTCCGAAGATTGGCTGTGAAATGTTGCAAGGGTTCGTCTGCACCTTTATTGAAAGCGATCATGTCGGCACTGCACTTCATCAAACATTAGACAACTTCTAGATACCCCTTGTGGGCTGCTATGTGGAACAGTGTGTTGAAGTTGTCTGCCGGTCTGCTACTTGAATGAGCTTGATGAGGCGTTGAATCCCTTAACCGATCCATATTTTCTTCTTAAATTTGAGCTTGGTACTTGACTCTAGGATTCTGTCTGAGAAGGATTTGTTTGTGTTCCTCACTTCCAGTGCCACCTTGCATTCTCCCTCGTGGTATACACTGCTTGCAATGGACATCTTTACTTATCCTGTTGCTATTTTCCTTACGTTTTCCTCCTTATGCCTGTCCTCTTTGTGATTAAGAACACCACTAATCCGCCATGCCCCCACCCCTTTACTGGAGTATCCTTATGACTACTACCCTGGCAATCATTAATTAATGGGTCTGATTTGACTAATGTCATATAACTTAGCTGTGGAGTACATTGAAAATAAATCCACTAGCTTCACCAAGACGTCGACTTCCCCATACTTCAAGTACATATGACCGCCATCCCACGTAAATCCTTTTGGCCCGTCTGGGCCCGGGGAAGAATAGGCCCAGAGTGACTCTGCTAGTCGTAAGAGGCGACGAAAGGAGACCCGTCTCAGCCCGGGGTAGAGTAGGTCCAGAGTGACTCTGCTAATCGTAAGAGGCCACAAAAGGAGACCCTGTCCCATTCCTCCCCACTGTCCCACTGAATATTTCTCCTCCCACTTGGCCCTGCCCTCCCTTGCTGGACACCCGTATGACGACCCACGCGACTACAATGGATTCGGATGTGGCTTTATTCTACCTTCATTATCACCCGCTCATCGTCTCGATTAGCCATTGTTGCAAAAATATGAGACGTTAAGCCCCATTAATCAATCATCATCACGTAAATCCTTCTGTGCCCTCCGAACACACCTCCATCCTGTGGTTAATTTCCAGTGTTTGTACCATCCCACTAATCACGACCGCCGCCCAAAACCAATCGCCAGGATTGGAACAAGAGCGGCTTATGCCCCAAATACAAAACAAATGCATAAACAACTGCACTCAGACTGACTCTCAAACTTCCCAACCACTTCAGACTTCCAGCCAAGAAGAGACGGGTCCAGGGCCGGTCTACCCAAACGTAGGCTTCGGCTGAATGGTTCGCCCTGGGACTGACCGGCCCCGTCTGATCCACGTCTTCTCTTGTCACCACCGTGGCTTTCCCCCCTTATTTTTTCTTTCTATGTCTATTCCTACCCCATTCGTGGAACAATCCTTCATAGATGAGTTTGGCAGAGTTACTACTGTTCAGGATTCAACTCCCCCTCCCCCAAACCTAAAAAACTCTCAAGGCTCTATTTAAACCCCATGGCCTGACAAGAGTTTACTACATTTACTGTCTTCAGCATGGGCTAAACACTGGTATTCCACTCGGTATACTTTTCTAATTTTGTTTGCATCAGGTTAGCAAGCCTGTACATTCAGTTATGCACCTTACATAAGGCAAGAAAGCAGTTTGCTGATTGTCTTATCTTCTTGCATCGTTTTGGGTTTTGGTCTGGTCTTGTTTTGCTTGTTTATTGCCTGCCTGATCCCCATCTGGGCCAGCGGTAAATCTGGCTGTCGTACGAGGCGGCAATAATAATAAATATACAGGTTTATTATTGCTTTATATAGTTTTGTATAGCGCAACATAATACGCGAGCACGGCAATAATAATAAAAATACAGGTTTATTATTGCTTTGTTTAGTTTTTTATAGCACACGTTTCTTTCCAGTTGTGTTACATATTAATAAAAATATAAAAATTAAAAAATATATACACAAAAATATGATACCCACATTTAATTTACAAAATTCACACACAACTACGAGACGCTCACCTCCACTCACCGCCATGTTTTTTTTTTAGAAATGTAATGTATAAAGTTACATTAGGTACACAGCGGGGCAATTCTGTTACTTACTGCTTCCGGCGATTTTTTTTGACGAAAGGACTTGCACGGCGCGCATTATGCTTTACGGTAAATATGCTTCGTTTTTAGTGATGTGTGTGCAAACTGCAAACATTGTACTGAAACTGAAACACGGCGCCAAAGTTGGCCAAAGTAGGCCTACCAAATACCTTAGTTTAAAGTATAAGTAAACCATTTTTTTACCAGATGACAATTCATTGGTAATATATTTTCAACTCAGGCAGCTAATGAGTGCAAGAAAGCAATGGTGATCCTAGCAGCCTTTGCATACTCACAATAAGTCACTGTTTAATATATTACAGCGACTAGCAGGCGATATTTCAGTCCGTTTCTCTAGGTGAGCAAGGGAGCCAATGGCATCGAGAAAAATACAACAATGGCTTTACCTGACAAAGATCTTACAGAAACGCAGACAAACCAGTTGACGAATATCGATACATTTTTTCGGAAACTTAGTTTTCAAGATAGGAACATAACATATGTACGTCGGAATAATCACTCCACAGTGTTTTGTTTAAGATAATTATTGAATGTGCGCGAATCAAACTGATACTGAGTTCGAGTTCTAATTCTAACGGTCTAGGCCGTCTGTTATTAAGCCTAGTCCTAACCTACTTTTTAGTTAGGGTGACCCTAGCAGCCTGTCTTAAGTAATAGGTCGCACTTGTGCACCGAAAGTGACACGTTGCGGCGTGAGGCCCAAAACGTGGATTGAGGATTTGCTGAAGCATTTACTGTGTATGAACTGTCTTAAAGGTTGCAATGTAGAAAGAGTATGCATTGGGTAGTGATCCTCAACATCTCTTGTAGATAGTAATGCAGGGGTGTACGTTCTTACCAGTATGCCAAGGGGATTTGTACAACTGCTCTTGGAGCCCTGCACTGGACTTTGTTGCAGGGTGTTACGGCTGCTACTGTGCCTGACGATGTCGCCTGGTGTTAAACGGTGTTTTAGTATCATCTGCTTACAGATTGGTTCCAGGCATGGGTGCTTATCACTCCCAGCATACTGTGTATGAACTTTTTTTCTGTTGCAATGTAGAAGAGTAAGCATTGGCTGACGCTCAACTATCTCTTGTAGATAGTAATGCACACGGGTGTATGTTCCGACCAGTAGGCCAAGGGGATTCGTACAACTGCTCTTGGAGCCCTGCACTGGACTTTGTTGCAGGGTGTTACGGCTAATGCTGTGCCTGACGATGTCGCCTGGTGTTGAGTGGTTCTTTGTGTAACCTGCTTACAGATTAGTTCCAATCATGAATGATTATCACTCCCAGAAGAAGGTTCAGACATTTGCATTCTCGATTCTCTTCTTCCGTACTTCACTTGTTACATACGTACTTGTTTTTCCGTACTGCAGTAAAATTTGTATTTCATGACTGTTAATCGGCCTCTGTATGAATTGTTAATGAAACCAAATGATATGAAGATGAAAAGATAATGAAAGTGTTTAGAAATTTAGTTATACACTTTGTGTTAAAACATATTCAATGAAATAGCTTGAGCCTATGTTGCTTTCATCCTTATCTTGCCTTCAAGAAACATATTCAATTGGACTTAAGCTGCAGAGAGTGATGGTGATTAACAACGTACATGCGAGTATTTGTTGCGCATGCACCTCAAATCATCCAGCACAACCCCCGAGACAGGATAAAATCTCCCGGTCTTCAATCTGTTAAGTCAAAATTAGCAGCGAAAGGGTTTAAATTTTACAACGATTCCACAGAACTACCCACAGAGTAACTGCTAGTGTTACGTAGGCAATGTGTCATGGGACCTGATCATTATGTCACATTGGCGTCCGTGTTGCCATTCTCATTCTCGGAACCGACAACGATATCTCGTTGTTGCTTAGTTAAAGTATCATACCATCTCTATCAATACCTTCTTGTCATTCACAGAGTCTTGGTTTCCATCAGCTTTCTCACTGGGAACCTCACAGTCTGAACTTCCACCAACACCCGACGCCCCGATCTAACTCGATTACCCATATTAAGTCCCCGACAATGTGTGACTGATCGTATCCGGGTGACATTGTATGACCTAGCTGTCAAAAATGTCATAAAATAAATAATAAGAATTAAAATAATAACAATAACAATAAAAAAACAGCCTAGCTGTTGAACATCTCTTAAAGCAACAATAATGATTGTTCGTAAACAGCTTGATAAGGTTGTATTAGATATATTGTAGCCTTGTGCAACGTAGGGTTGATCTTGTATCGTTGATCCACTATAACTCCTAACGAAGGAAGTCTCCCTCAATTTCCATTGAAATGTGTATAGTTTGATACATACCTTTAAAATATACAGGGAGGTTGTAATTATCTCTTCCTAAGCTGTGACCCATATCGTTGATAGTGCTTTTGTTCTTCATCATTATGGTCACTTTTCCATTTGATTGTCACTGTCGCTTTGTATTAATAAATCATTGTTTTGATTTAACCACCCTCTGGCCTGTGGTATGATTTCGATCATAAGACACTTAGAAAGAATTGGATCCATTGAAAAACATTATTTGTTGTTGTTATTATTATGCAAAAACAATGTTTTGTGTGACCCCCCAGGTCCGAGGCTACGTAAAACTCCTATTCACCTACATACACTACATACAAATAGAAGCAGCACATTTGTGGTGGAAAGCTTACCAAAGAAAAGATTGTTGACAGTGGTCTAGAATGCAATGTTGTGGGTTTCTAACCCCCCCCCCCCCCCCCCCAAACTTGATTATTTCAAGATCGTTTGATGATGAGTGGTTTCAGTGGTTCATCAAATTACAGTATTATAAAAAACTTTAGTGCAAGTAAAAACTAACAAATAAATAAATATAATCAATAAATAAATTATTTGATAACTTAATTTCTTATAACACAAGTTATTCTCGTGTTGTATTAATAGGTATTGGTTGTAAATCTACCATTGTTATTTTATCTATAACACCTAGTACGCTGCATACTTGGATTTGCTTTACTACTAGAGCACTTCAAAAGATATATTGTAGGGTTCCCTCACAATTAAATATCTAGCCTATATTTACTTTCTCGAGATGTCTAAAGGCTAAGTGGTCAACACATGCACTTCACTTTCTCTACAAAAGGAGACCCTGTCCCATTCCTCCCCACTGTCCCACTGAATATTTCTCCTCCCACTTGGCCCTGCCCTTCCTTGCTGGACTCCCGTATGACGACTCACGCGACTACAATGGATTCGGATGTGGTTTTATTCTACCTTCATTATCACCCGCTCATCGTCTCGATTAGCCATCCCATTGTTGCAAAAATAGGAGACGTTAAGCCCCATTAATCAATCATCATGACGTAAATCCTTCTGTGCCCTCCGAACACACCTCCATCCTGTGGTTCATTTCCAGTGTTTGTACCATCCCACAATCACGACCGCCGCCCAAGACCAATCGCCAGGATTGGAACAAGAGCGGCTTATGCCCCAAATACAAAACAAATGCATAAACAACTGCACTCAGACTGACTCTCAAACTTCCCAACCACTTCCAGACTTCCAGCCAAGAAGAGACGGGTCCAGGGCCGGTCTACCCAAACGTAGGCTTCGGCTGAATGGTTCGCCCTGGGACTGACCGGCCCCGTCTGATCCTCGTCTTCTCTTGTCACCACCGTGGCTTTCCCCCCTTATTTTTTCTTTCTATGTCTATTCCTACCCCATTCGTGGAACGTTCCTTCATAGATGAGTTTGGCAGAGTTACTACTGTTCAGGATTCAACCCCCCCTCCCCCAAACCTAAAAAACTCTCAAGGCTCTATTTAAACCCCATGGCCTGACAAGAGTTTACTACATTTACTGTCTTCAGCGTGGGCTAAACACTGGCATTCCACTCGGTATACTTTTCTAATTTTGTTTGCATCAGGTTAGCAAGCCTGTACATTCAGTTATGCACCTTACATAAGGCAAGAAAGCAGTTGCTGATTGTCTTATCTTCTTGCATCGTTATGGGTTTTGGTCTGGTCTTGTTTTGCTTGTTTATTGCCTGCCTGA
Source organism: Isoperla grammatica (assembly GCA_945910005.1). NCBI lineage: Eukaryota > Metazoa > Arthropoda > Insecta > Plecoptera > Perlodidae > Isoperla > Isoperla grammatica. Next base: position 22,253,552 of record OX246745.1, read on the forward strand.
TCCCCATCTGGGCCTGCGGTAACTCTGGCTGTCGTACGAGGCGGCAATAATAATAAAAAAACAGGTTTATTATTGCTTTATATAGTTTTGTATAGCGCAACATAATACGCGCGCACGGCAATAATAATAAAAATACAGGTTTATTATTGCTTTATTTAGTTTTTTATAGCACACGTTTCTTTCCAGTTGTGTTACATATTAATATAAATATAAAAATTAAATTATATATACACAAAAATATGATACCCACATTTAATTTACAAAATTCACACACAACTACGAGACGCTCACCTCCACTCACCGCCATGTTTTTTTTTAGAAATGTAATGTATAAAGTTAGATTAGGTACACAGCGGGGCAATTCTGTTAGTTACTGCTTCCGGCGATTTAAAGGACTTGCACGCATTATGCTTTACGGAAAATATTCTTCGTTTTTAGTGATGTGTGTGCAAACTGCAAACATTGTACTGAAACTGAAACACGGCGCCAAAGTTGGCCAAAGTAGGCCTACCAAATTTTTTTTTTTTTTTTTTTTTTTTTTTAGAACGAGAATTTAAATTCCTCCTGTATGACCCGTGGTGTTCTTTGTGTCTTTTACATGAGGTGGCTCCCGAGATGCTCTACCTGGTGGAAGCAGCGCTTCGGACCCGCGAGTCAGTAGAGATGTAGAGGCATCAACCCTGTCTTGAGCCGCATTTGACAGTCTTGTATTAACTGCTGTAAGCCCATCAGCAACACGCCCTACTGCTTCTCTTTGTAGATTTGATGTCTCTACCAGCATGTTGAGGGCAGTTTTGCATTCGGTCAATACCTTCAAGATAGCCTGCATGGTGTCTTCACGGGCATATGCTGTCTCTTCCTCGGATCTGGACTCCCCAGAGTGTGTTCGGGTTCGCTTCTTGGGTGGACATACTCGGGTCTCCTGCGCGGGTGCTGCTTTGTCGGGAGGTGCTCTGAGAGGGTTGGTTTTTTTCACTCTGCGGGGTTTGGTGCATTTGACGTTTGCCTCTTCCGGTCCTATGTCCGGATCTGAGAGGTCGGATGCGTCCATCTGGCTTGTGTATGCTTCGGGTGGTTGGTTTTTGCCTGATTTGCTCATGTTTGTGGTTGGGTTTAGTTTAAAGTATAAGTAAACCATTTTTTTACCAGATGACAATTCATTGGTAATATATTTTCGACTCAGGCAGCTAATGAGTGCAAGAGAGCAATGGTGATCCTAGCAGCCTTTGCATACTCACAATAAGTCACTGTTTAATATATTACAGCGACTAGCAGGCGATATTTCAGTCCGTTTCTCTAGGTGAGCAAGGGAGCCAATGGCATCGAGAAAAATACAACAATGGCTTTACCTGACAAAGATCTTACAGAAACGCAGACAAACCAGTTGACGAATATCGATACATTTTTTCGGAAACTTAGTTTTCAAGATAGGAACATAACATATGTACGTCGGAATAATCACTCCACAGTGTTTTGTTTAAGATATTTATTGAATGTGCGCGAATCAAACTGATACTGAGTTCGAGTTCTTATTCTAACGGTCTAGGCCGTCTGTTATTAAGCCTAGTCCTAACCTACTTTTTAGTTAGGGTGACCCTAGAAGCCTGTCTTAAGTAATAGGTCGCACTTGTGCACCGAAAGTGACACGTTGCGGCGTGAGGCCCAAAACGTGGATTGAGGATTTGCTGAAGCATTTACTGTGTATGAACTGTCTTAAAGGTTGCAATGTAGAAAGAGTATGCATTGGGTAGTGATCCTCAACATCTCTTGTAGATAGTAATGCAGGGGTGTACGTTCTTACCAGTATGCCAAGGGGATTTGTACAACTGCTCTTGGAGCCCTGCACTGGACTTTGTTGCAGGGTGTTACGGCTGCTACTGTGCCTGACGATGTCGCCTGGTGTTAAACGGGGTTTTAGTATCATCTGCTTACAGATTGGTTCCAGGCATGGGTGCTTATCACTCCCAGCATACTGTGTATGAACTTTTTTTCTGTTGCAATGTAGAAGAGTAAGCATTGGCTGACGCTCAACTATCTCTTGTAGATAGTAATGCACACGGGTGTATGTTCCGACCAGTAGGCCAAGGGGATTCGTACAACTGCTCTTGGAGCCCTGCACTGGACTTTGTTGCAGGGTGTTATGGCTAATGCTGTGCCTGACGATGTCGCCTGGTGTTGAGTGGTTCTTTGTGTAACCTGCTTACAGATTAGTTCCAATCATGAATGATTATCACTCCCAGAAGAAGGTTCAGACATTTGCATTCTCGATTCTCTTCTTCCGTACTTCACTTGTTACATACGTACTTGTTTTTCCGTACTGCAGTAAAATTTGTATTTCATGACTGTTAATCGGCCTCTGTATGAATTGTTAATGAAACCAAATCATATGAAGATGAAAAGATAATGAAAGTGTTTAGAAATTTAGTTATACACTTTGTGTTAAAACATATTCAATGAAATAGCTTGAGCCTACGTTGCTTTCATCCTTATCTTGCCTTCAAGAAACATATTCAATTGGACTTAAGCTGCAGAGAGTGATGGTGATTAACAACGTACATGCGAGTATTTGTTGCGCATGCACCTCAAATCATCCAGCACAACCCCCGAGACAGGATAAAATCTCCCGGTCTTCAATCTGTTAAGTCAAAATTAGCAGCGAAAGGGTTTAAATTTTACAACGATTCCACAGAACTACCCACAGAGTAACTGCTAGTGTTACGTAGGCAATGTGTCATGGGACATGATCATTATGTCACATTGGCGTCCGTGTTGCCATTCTCATTCTCGGAACCGACAACGATATCTCGTTGTTGCTTAGTTAAAGTATCATACCATCTCTATCAATACCTTCTTGTCATTCACAGAGTCTTGGTTTCCATCAGCTTTCTCACTGGGAACCTCACAGTCTGAACTTCCACCAACACCCGACGCCCCGATCTAACTCGATTACCCATATTAAGTCCCCGACAATGTGTGACTGATCGTATCCGGGTGACATTGTATGACTTAGCTGTCAAAAATGTCATAAAATAAATAATAAGAATTAAAATAATAACAATAACAATAAAAAAACAGCCTAGCTGTTGAACATCTCTTAAAGCAACAATAATGATTGTTCGTAAACAGCTTGATAAGGTTGTATTAGATATATTGTAGCCTTGTGCAACGTAGAGTTGATCTTGTATCGTTGATCCACTATAACTCCTAACGAAGGAAGTCTCCCTCAATTTCCATTGAAATGTGTATAGTTTGATACATACCTTTAAAATATACAGGGAGGTTGTAATTATCTCTTCTACAGCTGTGACCCATATCGTTGATAGTGCTTTTGTTCTTCATCATTATGGTCACTTTTCCATTTGATTGTCACTGTCGCTTTGTATTAATAAATCATTGTTTTGATTTAACCACCCTCTGGCCTGTGGTATGATTTCGATCATAAGACACTAAGAAAGAATTGGAACCATTGAAAAACATTATTTGTTGTTATTATTATGCAAAATAAATGTTTTGTGTGACCCCCCAGGTCCGAGGCTACGTAAAACTCCTATTCACCTACATACACTACATACAAATAGAAGCAGCACATTTGTGGTGGAAAGCTTACCAAACAAAAGATTGTATGCAGTGGTCTAGAATGCAATGTTGTGGGTTTCTAACCCCCCCCCCCCACCAAACTTGATTATTTCAAGATCGTTTGATGATGAGTGGTTTCAGTGGTTCATCAAATTACAGTAATATAAAAAACTTTAGTGCAAGTAAAAACTAACAAATAAATAAATATAATCAATAAATAAATTATTTGATAACTTAATTTCTTATAACACAAGTTATTCTCGTGTTGTATTAATAGGTATTGGTTGTAAATCTACCATTGTTATTTTATCTATAACACCTAGTACGCTGCATACTTGGATTTGCTTTACTACTAGAGCACTTCAAAAGATATATTGGAGGGTTCCCTCACAATTAAATATCTAGCCTATATTTACTTTCTCGAGATGTCTAAAGGCTAAGTGGTCAACACATGCACTTCACTTTCTCTCGCACACCCCAGAAGAAGAAAAATGCACTGCTTCTCAAACATCTATAGACTATCTAGCCTAACTAAGAAATAATGGTACGTGGAGGAATAATATGAAATTTAAAAAAAAAAATGTATAACACTACTGCGACCACATGCTCGACTCAAGCAATGTAAACAATGAATTGATATAAAATAATTATTACAAAGTAGTGTTACTTTATATAGTTTTTAATTTTAACCGACGTTATTCCCCCCCTCCCACTTGGCCCTGCAGAGGGGTTAGAGTTAAACAATCAAATGTCTTTTACTGTGATTATGCCTCATCCTTGTCGTTTTTTGTAGTAGTGTGGTTTTGGTTTAAACTAATGTCTTTTGGGTATTGGATTTAAATAAAATGTCTTCGCTTCTTGTTTCACTATGCCCGCATTTTTGGCTTACTGGGCCATCTTGCATTTTCTGGTTTTCCAGTAGAGACAGGCTTCCTTTTCTTCAAATCTCATGCTTGGTGGAAGAGCATCTACTTCATCTTTTAGACTTGAACACCAACATTAAGTTGCCCATTGATATCTGCACCAAACTTCTGCAAGAACTTAATCTCATTAATCACTGCTTGATGCAAGGAACAATCCACTGCAACTATTGGAAGATTGGCTGTGAAATGTTGCAAGGGTTTTTCTGCACCTTTATTGAAAGCGATCATGTCTGCACTGCACTTCATCAAACATTTGACAACTTCTAGATACCCCTTGTTGGCTGCTATGTGCAGCAGTGTGTTGAAGTTGTCTGCCGGTCTGCTACTTGAATGAGCTTGATGAGGCGTTGAATCCCTTAACCGATCCATATTTTCTTCTTAAATTTGAGCTTGGTACTTGACTCTAGGATTCTGTCTGAGAAGGATTTGTTTGTGTTGCTCAATCCAGTGCCACCTTGCATTCTTCCTCGTGGTATACACTGCTTGCAATGGACATCTTTACTTATCCTGTTGCTATTTTCCTTACCTTTTCCTCCTTATGCCTGTCCTCTTTGTGATTAAAAACACCACTAATCCGCCATGCCCCCACCCGTTTATTGGAGTATCCTTATTACTACTACCCTGGCGATCATTAATTAATGGGTCTGATTTGACTAATGTTATATAACCTAGCTGTGGAGTACATTGAAAATAAATCCACTAGCTTCACCAAGACGTCGACTTCCCCATACTTCAAGTACATATGACCGCCATCCCACGTAAATCCTTTTGGCCCGTCTGGGCCCGGGGAATAATAGGCCCAGAGTGACTCTGCTAGTTGTAAGAGGCGACGAAAGGAGACCCATCTCAGCCCGGGGTAGAGTAGGCCCAGAGTGACTCTGCTAATCGTAAGAGGCGACAAAAGGAGACCCTGTCCCATTCCTCCCCACTGTCCCACTGAATATTTCTCCTCCCACTTGGCCCTGCCCTTCCTTGCTGGACTCCCGTATGACGACTCACGCAAATACAATGGATTCGGATGTGGTTTTATTCTACCTTCATTATCACCCGCTCATCGTCTCGATTAGCTATCCCATTGTTGCAAAAATATGAGACGTTAAGCCCCATTAATCAATCATCATCACGTAAATCCTTCTGTGCCCTCCGATCACACCTCCATCCTGTGGTTCATTTCCAGTGTTTGTACCATACCACAATCACGACCGCCGCCCACGACCAATCGCCAGGATTGGAACAAGAGCGGCTTATGCCCCAAATACAAAACAAATGCATAAACAACTGCACTCAGACGGACTCTCAAACTTCCCAACCACTTCCAGACTTGCAGCCAAGAAGAGACGGGTCCAGGGCCGGTCTACCCAAACGTAGGCTTCGGCTGAATGGTTCGCCCTGGGACTGACCGGCCCCGTCTGATCCTCGTCTTCTCTTGTCACCACCGTGGCTTTCCCCCCTTATTTTTTCTTTCTATGTCTATTCTTACCCCATTCGTGGAACGTTCCTTCATAGATGAGTTTGGCAGAGTTACTACTGTTCAGGATTCAACCCCCCCTCCCCCAAACCTAAAAAACTCTCAAGGCTCTATTTAAACCCCATGGCCTGACAAGAGTTTACTACATTTACTGTCTTCAGCATGGGCTAAACACTGGCATTCCACTCGGTATACTTTTCTAATTTTGTTTGCATCAGGTTAGCAAGCCTGTACATTCAGTTATGCACCTTACATAAGGCAAGAAAGCAGTTGCTGATTGTCTTATCTTCTTGCATCGTTATGGGTTTTGGTCTGGTCTTGTTTTGCTTGTTTATTGCCTGCCTGATCCCCATCTGGGCCTGCGGTAACTCTGGCTGTCGTACGAGGCGGCAATAATAATAAAAATACAGGTTTATTATTGCTTTATATAGTTTTGTATAGCGCAACATAATACGCGCGCACGGCAATAATAATAAAAATACAGGTTTATTATTGCTTTATTTAGTTTTTTATAGCACACGTTTCTTTCCAGTTGTGTTACATATTAATATAAATATAAAAATTAAAAAATATATACACAAAAATATGATACCCACATTTAATTTACAAAATTCACACACAACTACGAGACGCTCACCTCCACTCACCGCCATGTTTTTTTTTTAGAAATGTAATGTATAAAGTTAGATTAGGTACACAGCGGGGCAATTCTGTTAGTTACTGCTTCCGGCGATTTAAAGGACTTGCACGCATTATGCTTTACGGAAAATATGCTTCGTTTTTAGTGATGTGTATGCAAACTGCAAACATTGTACTGAAACTGAAACACGGCGCCAAAGTTGGCCAAAGTAGGCCTACCAAATACCTTAGTTTAAAGTATAAGTAAACCATTTTTTTACCAGATGACAATTTATTGGTAATATATTTTCGACTCAGGCAGCTAATGAGTGCAAGAGAGCAATGGTGATCCTAGCAGCCTTTGCATACTCACAATAAGTCACTGTTAATATATTACAGCGACTAGCAGGCGATATTTCAGTCCGTTTCTCTAGGTGAGCAAGGGAGCCAATGGCATCAAGAAAAATACAACAATGGCTTTACCTGACAAAGATCTTACAGAAACGCAGACAAACCAGTTGACGAATATCGATACATTTTTTCGGAAACTTAGTTTTCAAGATAGGAACATAACATATGTATGTCGGAATAATCACTCCACAGTGTTTTGTTTAAGATAATTATTGAATGTGCGCGAATCAAACTGATACTGAGTTCGAGTTCTAATTCTAACGGTCTAGGCCGTCTGTTATTAAGCCTAGTCCTAACCTACTTTTTAGTTAGGGTGACCCTAGCAGCCTGTCTTAAGTAATAGGTCGCACTTGTGCACCGAAAGTGACACGTAGCGGCGTGAGGCCCAAAACGTGGATTGAGGATTTGCTGAAGCATTTACTGTGTATAACTGTCTTAAAGGTTGCGATGTAGAAAGAGTATGCATTGGGTAAATGGGCAAGTGACACGTAGCGGCGTGAGGCCCAAAACGTGGATTGAGGATTTGCTGAAGCATTTACTGTGTATGAACTGTCTTAAAGGTTGCAATGTAGAAAGAGTATGCATTGGGTAGTGATCCTCAACATCTCTTGTAGATAGTAATGCAGGGGTGTACGTTCTTACCAGTATGCCAAGGGGATTTGTACAACTGCTCTTGGAGCCCTGCACTGGACTTTGTTGCAGGGTGTTACGGCTGCTACTGTGCCTGACGATGTCGCCTGGTGTTAAACGGTGTTTTAGTATCATCTGCTTACAGATTGGTTCCAGGCATGGGTGCTTATCACTCCCAGCATACTGTGTATGAACTTTTTTTCTGTTGCAATGTAGAAGAGTAAGCATTGGCTGACGCTCAACTATCTCTTGTAGATAGTAATGCACACGGGTGTATGTTCCGACCATTAGGCCAAGGGGATTCGTACAACTGCTCTTGGAGCCCTGCACTGGACTTTGTTGCAGGGTGTTACGGCTAATGCTGTGCCTGACGATGTCGCCTGGTGTTGAGTGGTTCTTTGTGTAACCTGCTTACAGATTAGTTCCAATCATGAATGATTATCACTCCCAGAAGAAGGTTCAGACATTTGCATTCTCGATTCTCTTCTTCCGTACTTCACTTGTTACATACGTACTTGTTTTTCCGTACTGCAGTAAAATTTGTATTTCATGACTGTTAATCGGCCTCTGTATGAATTGTTAATGAAACCAAATGATATGAAGATGAAAAGATAATGAAAGTGTTTAGAAATTTAGTTATACACTTTGTGTTAAAACATATTCAATGAAATAGCTTGAGCCTATGTTGCTTTCATCCTTATCTTGCCTTCAAGAAACATATTCAATTGGACTTAAGCTGCAGAGAGTGATGGTGATTAACAACGTACATGCGAGTATTTGTTGCGCATGCACCTCAAATCATCCAGCACAACCCCCGAGACAGGATAAAATCTCCCGGTCTTCAATCTGTTAAGTCAAAATTAGCAGCGAAAGGGTTTAAATTTTACAACGATTCCACAAGTTCTGTGGACCCACAGAGTAACTGCTAGTGTTACGTAGGCAATGTGTCATGGGACCTGATCATTATGTCACATTGGCGTCCGTGTTGCCATTCTCATTCTCGGAACCGACAACGATATCTCGTTGTTGCTTAGTTAAAGTATCATACCATCTCTATCAATACCTTCTTGTCATTCACAGAGTCTTGGTTTCCATCAGCTTTCTCACTGGGAACCTCACAGTCTGAACTTCCACCAACACCCGACGCCCCGATCTAACTAGATTACCCATATTAAGTCCCCGACAATGTGTGACTGATCGTATCCGGGTGACATTGTATGACCTAGCTGTCAAAAATGTCATAAAATAAATAATAAGAATTAAAATAATAACAATAACAATAAAATAACAGCCTAGCTGTTGAACATCTCTTAAAGCAACAATAATGATTGTTCGTAAACAGCTTGATAAGGTTGTATTAGATATATTGTAGCCTTGTGCAACGTAGGGTTGATCTTGTATCGTTGATCCACTATAACTCCTAACGAAGGAAGTCTCCCTCAATTTCCATTGAAATGTGTATAGTTTGATACATACCTTTAAAATGTACAGGGAGGTTGTAATTATCTCTTCTAAAGCTGTGACCCATATCGTTGATAGTGCTTTTGTTCTTCATCATTATGGTCACTTTTCCATTTGATTGTCACTGTCGCTTTGTATTAATAAATCATTGTTTTGATTTAACCACCCTCTGGCCTGTGGTATGATTTCGATCATAAGACACTTAGAAAGAAATGGATCCATTGAAAAACATTATTTGTTGTTATTATTATGCAAAAACAATGTTTTGTGTGACCCCCCAGGTCCGAGGCTACGTAAAACTCCTATTCACCTACATACACTACATACAAATAGAAGCAGCACATTTGTGGTGGAAAGCTAACCAAAGAAAAGATTGTATGCAGTGGTCTAGAATGCAATGTTGTGGGTTTCTAACCCCCCCCCCCCCCCCCCCCACCAAACTTGATTATTTCAAGATCGTTTGATGATGAGTGGTTTCAGTGGTTCATCAAATTACAGTATTATAAAAAACTTTAGTGCAAGTAAAAACTAACAAATAAATAAATATAATCAATAAATAAATTATTTGATAACTTAATTTCTTATAACACAAGTTATTCTCGTGTTGTATTAATAGGTATTGGTTGTAAATCTACCATTGTTATTTTATCTATAACACCTAGTACGCTGCATACTTGGATTTGCTTTACTACTAGAGCACTTCAAAAGATATATTGGAGGGTTCCCTCACAATTAAATATCTAGCCTATATTTACTTTCTCGAGATGTCTAAAGGCTAAGTGGTCAACACATGCACTTCACTTTCTCTCGCACACCTCAGAAGAAGAAAAATGCACTGCCTTCTCAAACATCTATAGACTATCTAGCCTAACTAAGAAATAATGGTAAGTGGAGGAATAATATGAAATTAAAAAAAAAAATGTATAACACTACTGCGACCACATGCTCGACTCAAGCAATGTAAACAATGAATTGATATAAAATAATTATTACAAAGTAGTGTTACTTTATATAGTTTTTAATTTTAACTGATGTTATTCCCCCTCTCCCACTTGGCCCTGCAGAGGGGTTAGAGTTGAACAATCAAATGTCTTTTACTGTGATTATGCCTCATCCTTGTCGTTTTTTGTAGTAGTGTGGTTTTGGTTTAAACTAATGTCTTTTGGGTATTGGATTTAAATAAAATGTCTTCGCTTCTTGTTTCACTATGCCCGCATTTTTGGCTTACTGGGCCATCTTGCATTTTCTGGTTTTCCAGTAGAGACAGGCTTCCTTTTCTTCAAATCTCATGCTTGGTGGAAGAGCATCTACTTCATCTTTTAGACTTGAACACCAACATTAAGTTGCCCATTGATATCTGCACCAAACTTCTGCAAGAACTTAATCTTGTTAATCACTGCTTGATGTAACGAACAATCCACTGCAACTATTGGAAGATTGGCTGTGAAATGTTGCAAGGGTTTTTCTGCACCTTTATTGAAAGCGATCATGTCTGCACTGCACTTCATCAAACATTTGACAACTTCTAGATACCCCTTGTTGGCTGCTATGTGGAACAGTGTGTTGAAGTTGTCTGCCGCTCTGCTACTTGAATGAGCTTGATGAGGCATTGAATCTCTTAAACCGATCCATATTTACTTCTTAAATTTGAGCTTGGTACTTGTTTCTAGGATTCTGTCTGAGAAGGATTTGTTTGTGTTGCTCACTTCCAGTGCCACCTTGCATTCTTCCTCGTGGTATACACTGCTTGCAATGGACATCTTTACTTATCCTGTTGCTATTTTCCTTACATTTTCCTCCTTATGCCTGTCCTCTTTGTGATTAAAAACACCACTAATCCGCCATGCCCCCACCCGTTTATTGGAGTATCCTTATGACTACTACCCTGGCGATCATTAATTAATGGGTCTGATTTGACTAATGTCATATAAACTAGCTGTGGAGTACATTGAAAATAAATCCACTAGCTTCACCAAGACGTCGACTTCCCCATACTTCAAGTACATATGACCGCCATCCCACGTAAATCCTTTTGGCCCGTCTGGGCCCGGGGAAGAATAGGCCCAGAGTGACTATGCTAGTTGTAAGAGGCGACGAAAGGAGACCCATCTCAGCCCGGGGTAGAGTAGGCCCAGAGTGACTCTGCTAATCGTAAGAGGCGACAAAAGGAGACCCTGTCCCATTCCTCCCCACTGTCCCACTGAATATTTCTCCTCCCACTTGGCCCTGCCCTTCCTTGCTGGACTCCCGTATGACGACTCACGCGACTACAATGGATTCGGATGTGGTTTTATTCTACCTTCATTATCACTCGCTCATCGTCTCGATTAGCCATCCCATTGTTGCAAAAATATGAGACGTTAAGCCCCATTAATCAATCATCATCACGTAAATCCTTCTGTGCCCTCCGATCACACCTCCATCCTGTGGTTCATTTCCAGTGTTTGTACCATCCCACAATCACGACCGCCGCCCACGACCAATCGCCAGGATTGGAACAAGAGCGGCTTATGCCCCAAATACAAAACAAATGCATAAACAACTGCACTCAGGTCAAACTTCCCAACCACTTCCAGACTTCCAGCCAAGAAGAGACGGGTCCAGGGCCGGTCTACCCAAACGTAGGCTTCGGCTGAATGGTTCGCCCTGGGACTGACCGGCCCCGTCTGATCCTCGTCTTCTCTTGTCACCACCGTGGCTTTCCCCCCTTATTTTTTCTTTCTATGTCTATTCTTACCCCATTCATGGAACGTTCCTTCATAGATGAGTTTGGCAGAGTTACTACTGTTCAGGATTCAACCCCCCCTCCCCCAAACCTAAAAAACTCTCAAGGCTCTATTTAAACCCCATGGCCTGACAAGAGTTTACTACATTTACTGTCTTCAGCGTGGGCTAAACACTGGCATTCCACTCGGTATACTTTTCTAATTTTGTTTGCATCAGGTTAGCAAGCCTGTACATTCAGTTATGCACCTTACATAAGGCAAGAAAGCAGTTGCTGATTGTCTTATCTTCTTGCATCGTTATGGGTTTTGGTCTGGTCTTGTTTTGCTTGTTTATTGCCTGCCTGATCCCCATCTGGGCCTGCGGTAACTCTGGCTGTCGTACGAGGCGGCAATAATAATAAAAATACAGGTTTATTATTGCTTTATATAGTTTTGTATAGCGCAACATAATACGCGCGCACGGCAATAATAATAAAAATACAGGTTTATTATTGCTTTATTTAGTTTTTTATAGCACACGTTTCTTTCCAGTTGTGTTACATATTAATATAAATATAAAAATTAAAAAATATATACACAAAAATATGATACCCACATTTAATTTACAAAATTCACACACAACTACGAGACGCTCACCTCCACTCACCGCCATGTTTTTTTTTTAGAAATGTAATGTATAAAGTTAGATTAGGTACACAGCGGGGCAATTCTGTTAGTTACTGCTTCCGGCGATTTAAAGGACTTGCACGCATTATGCTTTACGGAAAATATGCTTCGTTTTTAGTGATGTGTATGCAAACTGCAAACATTGTACTGAAACTGAAACACGGCGCCAAAGTTGGCCAAAGTAGGCCTACCAAATACCTTAGTTTAAAGTATAAGTAAACCATTTTTTTACCAAATGACAATTCATTGGTAATATATTTTCGACTCAGGCAGCTAATGAGTGCAAGAGAGCAATGGTGATCCTAGCAGCCTTTGCATACTCACAATAAGTCACTGTTTAATATATTACAGCGACTAGCAGGCGATATTTCAGTCCGTTTCTCTAGGTGAGCAAGGGAGCCAATGGCATCGAGAAAAATACAACAATGGCTTTACCTGACAAAGATCTTACAGAAACGCAGACAAACCAGTTGACGAATATCGATACATTTTTTCGGAAACTTAGTTTTCAAGATAGGAACATAACATATGTACGTCGGAATAATCACTCCACAGTGTTTTGTTTAAGATAATTATTGAATGTGCACGAATCAAACTGATACTGAGTTCGAGTTCTAATTCTAACGGTCTAGGCCGTCTGTTATTAAGCCTAGTCCTAACCTACTTTTTAGTTAGGGTGACCCTAGCAGCCTGTCTTAAGTAATAGGTCGCACTTGTGCACCGAAAGTGACACGTAGCGGCGTGAGGCCCAAAACGTGGATTGAGGATTTGCTGAAGCATTTACTGTGTATGAACTGTCTTAAAGGTTGCGATGTAGAAAGAGTATGCATTGGGTAAATGGGCAAGTGACACGTAGCGGCGTGAGGCCCAAAACGTGGATTGAGGATTTGCTGAAGCATTTACTGTGTATGAACTGTCTTAAAGGTTGCAATGTAGAAAGAGTATGCATTGGGTAGTGATCCTCAACATCTCTTGTAGATAGTAATGCAGGGGTGTACGTTCTTACCAGTATGCCAAGGGGATTTGTACAACTGCTCTTGGAGCCCTGCACTGGACTTTGTTGCAGGGTGTTACGGCTGCTACTGTGCCTGACGATGTCGCCTGGTGTTAAACGGTGTTTTAGTATCATCTGCTTACAGATTGGTTCCAGGCATGGGTGCTTATCACTCCCAGCATACTGTGTATGAACGTTTTCCTCCTTATGCCTGTTCTCTTTGTGATTAAGAACACCACTAATCCGCCATGCCCCCACCCCTTTACTGGAGTATCCTTATGACTACTACCCTGGCGATCATTAATTAATGGGTCTGATTTGACTAATGTCATATAACTTAGCTGTGGAGTACATTGAAAATAAATCCACTAGCTTCTCCAAGACGTCGACTTCTCCATACTTCAAGTACATATAACCGCCATCCCACGTAAATCCTTTTGGCCCGTCTGGGCCCGGGGAAGAATAGGCCCAGAGTGACTCTGCTAGTCGTAAGAGGCGACGAAAGGAGACCCGTCTCAGCCCGGGGTAGAGTAGGCCCAGAGTGACTCTGCTAATCGTAAGAGGCGACAAAAGGAGACCCTGTCCCATTCCTCCCCACTGTCCCACTGAATATTTCTCCTCCCACTTGGCCCTGCCCTCCCTTGCTGGACTCCCGTATGACGACCCACGCGACTACAATGGATTCGGATGCGGGTTTATTCTACCTTCATTATCACCCGCTCATTGTCTCGATTAGCCATTGTTGCAAAAATATGAGACGTTAAGCCCCATTAATCAATCATCATGACGTAAATCCTTCTGTGCCCTCCGAACACACCTCCATCCTGTGGTTCATTTCCAGTGTTTGTACCATCCCACAATCACGACCGCCGCCCAAGACCAATCGCCAGGATTGGAACAAGAGCGGCTTATGCCCCAAATACAAAACAAATGCATAAACAACTGCACTCAGACTGACTCTCAAACTTCCCAACCACTTCCAGACTTCCAGCCAAGAAGAGACGGGTCCAGGGCCGGTCTACCCAAACGTAGGCTTCGGCTGAATGGTTCGCCCTGGGACTGACCGGCCCCGTCTGATCCTCGTCTTCTCTTGTCACCACCGTGGCTTTCCCCCCTTATTTTTTCTTTCTATGTCTATTCCTACCCCATTCGTGGAACGTTCCTTCATAGATGAGTATGGCAGAGTTACTACTGTTCAGGATTCAACCCCCCCTCCCCCAAACCTAAAAAACTCTCAAGGCTCTATTTAAACCCCATAGCCTGACAAGAGTTTACTACATTTACTGTCTTCAGCATGGGCTTAACACTGGCATTCCACTCGGTATACTTTTCTAATTTTGTTTGCATCAGGTTAGCAAGCCTGTACATTCAGTTATGCATTCAGTTATGCACCTTACATAAGGCAAGAAAGCAGTTGCTGATTGTCTTATCTTCTTGCATCGTTATGGGTTTTGGTCTGGTCTTGTTTTGCTTGTTTATTGCCTGCCTGATCTCCATCTGGGCCTGCGGTAACTCTGGCTGTCGTACGAGGCGGCAATAATAATAAAAATACAGGTTTATTATTGCTTTATATAGTTTTGTATAGCGCAACATAATACGCGCGCACGGCAATAATAATAAAAATACAGGTTTATTATTGCTTTATTTAGTTTTTTATAGCACACGTTTCTTTCCAGTTGTGTTACATATTAATATAAATATAAAAATTAAAAAATATATACACAAAAATATGATACCCACATTTAATTACAAAATTCACACACAACTACGAGACGCTCACCTCCACTCACCGCCATGTTTTTTTTTTAGAAATGTAATGTATAAAGTTAGATTAGGTACACAGCGGGGCAATTCTGTTAGTTACTGCTTCCGGCGATTTAAAGGACTTGCACGCATTATGCTTTACGGAAAATATGCTTCGTTTTTAGTGATGTGTGTGCAAACTGCAAACATTGTACTGAAACTGAAACACGGCGCCAAAGTTGGCCAAAGTAGGCCTACCAAATACCTTAGTTTAAAGTATAAGTAAACCATTTTTTTACCAAATGACAATTCATTGGTAATATATTTTCGACTCAGGCAGCTAATGAGTGCAAGAGAGCAATGGTGATCCTAGCAGCCTTTGCATACTCACAATAAGTCACTGTTTAATATATTACAGCGACTAGCAGGCGATATTTCAGTCCGTTCCTCTAGGTGAGCAAGGGAGCCAATGGCATCGAGAAAAATACAACAATGGCTTTACCTGACAAAGATCTTACAGAAACGCAGACAAACCAGTTGACGAATATCGATACATTTTTTCGGAAACTTAGTTTTCAAGATAGGAACATAACATATGTACGTCGGAATAATCACTCCACAGTGTTTTGTTTAAGATAATTATTGAATGTGCGCGAATCAAACTGATACTGAGTTCGAGTTCTAATTCTAACGGTCTAGGCCGTCTGTTATTAAGCCTAGTCCTAACCTACTTTTTTGTTAGGGTGACCCTAGCAGCCTGTACATTCAGTTATGGACCTTACATAAGGCAAGAAAGCAGTTGCTGATTGTCTTATCTTCTTGCATCGTTATGGGTTTTGGTCTGGTCTTGTTTTGCTTGTTTATTGCCTGCCTGATCCCCATCTGGGCCTGCGGTAACTCTGGCTGTCGTACGAGGCGGCAATAATAATAAAAAAACAGGTTTATTATTGCTTTATATAGTTTTTTATAGCGCAAGATAATACGCGCGCACGGCAATAATAATAAAAATACAGGTTTATTATTGCTTTATTTAGTTTTTTATAGCACAAGTTCCTTCCAGTTGTGTTACATATTAATATAAATATAAAAATAAAAAATTTATACACAAAAATATGATACAGTTAAGCATATTGTTATGTTGCTGTTGTTGACTAATGCATTGCTGTCATCATTTGGAGCAGTATATTGACTCTTGTTACTGTGTCTTTTGAAAGGCATACATCTTGACCTCTTTTTTCCTTTAATTTACGCATCGAAATGTTGGTCCATAATGCCCAAACCCGAGGGCTGGTCCTCTTTTGTTCTCGATGTTTGCAATTAGCTGGTGATCCACCAGTTTCTGCCTGACAGGTTGGCTACTACTGGTGATGGCGGCGATCCCATCGGACCTCCAGAGATCTGCGATACACTTGTTATGATACACTTGTGCACCGGACATAAAACATGTAGGTTCTTGTGTACATGTGTACCTTCTTTGCGAATTCTTCGTGGATGGCTCTTCGTCCCAGGCTGTGGTGTGGTAGGCCTAGGCCTAGGCCATTCCAGTGGTTCCAGGTCTGGTCATGGCAGCCATGCGCGTCCACGTTTCTTGTTCCTTCCTGGAGTCCCCCTTGGGTTCTTATTTGTTTTGTATATTCACTGTATAGTTTAATAGAATGCTTGTTCTCAAATACAGACACTTTGTTGTCTTTTTTACTATTATTATTGTAGAAATAGCGGGAGCCTCGAAAACTTATCATATCAACAGAATAATAAAATTTAATGAAATCAAATGAAACTTACAGACGGATCGTCAGGGATTTGTTTGCTACGCCTAGGCTTTTTATGATAGTCGTACTATTTAACGTGAGGCGGCAATGCTTAACATTTTAAAGAATAATGTCTAATTCTGTTTTGTTGTGGCTGTTTTTATATAAACATAGAGAATATAAATGTATTGCATCGTTCATCCTCCATCTTTAAATGAATCTCAAGTTGCAGTTGCACATAAAACTATGGAAATATTTGGTTCAATCATTATATCTAGTTTAAAGTATAAGTATAACATTTTCTTACCAGATGACGATTCAGTGGTAATATATTTCCGACTCAGGCAGCTAATGAGTGCAAGAGAGCAATGGTGACCCTAGCAGCCTTTGCACACTCACAATAAGTCACTGTTTAATATATTACAGCGACTAGCAGGCGATATTTCAGTCTGTTCCTCTAGGTGAGCAAGGGAGCCTAGTGGCTACTGGTGATGGCGGCGATCCCATCGGACCTCCAGAGATTTGCTATACACTTGTTATAATACACTTGTGCACCGGACATAAAACATGTAGGTTTAATCTGTATCCATTACGTGTCCGTGAATGCTCGTACACGATCACTGTGGAGCAAAGTGTCAAGGGCACTGTCGTTAGTTTGCGTTATTGGCTTGTTAGATTGGTGGCTACTGAGCCATTGTTTGATCCATGTGCATGGAAAGGCAGTGGCGTAACTAAGGGGGGGGGGGTTTAGGGGGTTAAAACCCCCCCCGAAACTACATCAAGAATGATTTAACCTCAAACTTCATTAACTTAATACAATATTATAAGATCCTTAAACCACTTCAGTGTATAACAATCGCCACAATTAACATTTTCATAATATTTATACACATCACTTCGATAAGATATATAATTTCTTTCAATAATTCAATTATATTTATGTGTTCATCTACAACTAATATACCTTTCGCTCGAACCAGTAGAAGTAAGGGTACCTATAAATAAAAAGGCATTAATCTTATATTACAATATCACGTTCTGTGGATTAAAATTTAAATGTATGTGACGTGACCACAATGTTTCACTTCATGTTGAGATTATATTGAACAACCATAAAACATTAAAAACACAATTTCTATGCAATTCTTATTAAGAACTATAGTTATTGCCTACTGTAACACTGTAACTTCAATATAATACAAACAAACGAGTAGTGGTTCGAGTAGTATTCTTTGAATCTAAAAGGCACGGAATAATTATAGAAGTGAAAAAAATTTCGCCTTCGGCGAAATGGCCTCTGGCGGCTGGGGCTTCGCCCCAGACCCCTTTCAATCCCCTCATCTCACTTTTCCCTAATAAACCCCCCCCCGATATAATTCCTAGTTACGCCACTGTGGAAAGGTGACTGCCATCTTTGTCTCTTTCACTTGTTCCCCATCTGGGCTGGAGATAAAATTTTGCCCAAGGTGACTTCCTTTTGTTGATTGTTTCAACTTCCAATAGAGTATACTGTATTTACCCGAACAGAGGACGACCTCGAATTTAAGACGACCCCCTATTTTCAAGAATTTAAAACTGGAAAAAGTCATTCATAATCTTAATATGAGAATTTAAGACGACCCCTGATATTTTAACTACACAAAATGGAAATAATGATAGTCTTAGATTCAGGTAAATACGGTAGTTACATATTGTACAAAAGTGTATACTAAATTGATGTATGAACAGTAAATCTACATAACCTTGATTGTAGATAGAACCATGGTACTGTATGGCTACTTGTACCAGTGCACTCTCATACATTACATTTTCCGATCATTAGGGTACCCGTACTCCGTACAGATTGGATTCCACCACAAGTTCATGTGAATATGAAACGATGGGTTTGTACGCTACAAAAGAATAAAGTTTTGACTTTGCTCGGATATGCTGTGAGTTATCTACCATACAGCAGAAAACAAACTTACCCACCCTACCCTCATGCTTGACTATTTTCCTTTAAGGCGGCTTACGCCGGCACACTGCTCCACGTATTGCTCACTTTGCCCCGTCTTGGCCCGGGAAAGAATTTGGCCAAGGATGACTCTACTAGTCGTAAGAGGCGACGAAATTGACCACTTGAAATTTTAGTTTATCGAAGTGTCCTTAACTAGTGGTAAAGAATGTCGTTAAGCAACAAAAGTTATATAATATTAATAACAATAATTTCAATGCATAAAAGTACAGACTTAAGTCTGACGAGAATTGGGTTTCATTAATCAAGCAGTGTTACACGCTGGCCGAACACTTCGAACTATGATCACTTTTAAAAAATGATTATTCTGGGTTTCGATGACTATTTTTTCCTTAAGTAGTTCATCCTGCTGTTTCCCCAACCTGCTTTCAGGCATTGGAGTGCATACATGGCCTCTTCATTTACAATCTTGATCTTCATTTCTTCTCCCTTCATTGCTTCAGATAGATGACTAATAATTATAACATCGTGATCGCCAGTCCAAGATACACCACATCTCCTCGCTAGTGTACACATACACGATACGAAACACGTCTTTCGGCTTGATCCGGTAGTTTCCCCGGAACTTGCCGAACGGCCTCGCGTTGGTCACCAGCTTGCGTAACACCAGCGGCCGGTCGAACAGGCGAAAACACTTACGTTCTTCAGCCGATATTGTTCTAGTTTGATGGCTTAGGGAAGCGTCAGCCCCTTCCTGCTGCTTCTCCAACCTGCTTTAATGCATTGGAGTGCATACATGGCATCTTCATTTACAATCTCGATCTTTATTTCTTCTCCTTTCATTTCTTCAGATAGATGACTAATAAAACATCGTGATACTCCAGTTCAGGATACGCCACATCTCCTCGCTAGTGTACACGTACACAATACGGAACACGTCCTTCAGCTTGATCCGGTAGTTTCGCCGGAACTTGCCGAACGGCCTCGCGTTGGTCACCAGCTTGCGTAACACCAGCGGCCGGTCGAACAGGAGAAAACACTCACGTTCTTTAGCCGATGCTGTTCTAGTTTGATGGCTTAGCGAAGCGTCGGCCCCTTCCTGCTGCTTCCCCAACCTGCTTTAAGGCATTGAAGTGCATACATGGCATCTTCATTTACAATCTCGATCTTTATTTCTTCTCCTTTCATTGCTTCAGATAGATGACTAATAATTATAACATCGTGATACTCCAGTCCAGGATACGCCACATCTCCTCGCTAGTGTACACGTACACGATACAGAACACGTCCTTCGGCTTGATCCGGTAGTTTCGCCGGAACTTACCGAACGGCCTCGCGTTGGTCACCAGCTTGCGTTACACCAGTGGCCGGTCGAACAGGCGACTACTGTTAAGCAGGGTGAGCGCGTACTCCACAGGCCAGAGGTGGCGGAACGTGACGAGCTCGTAGCCCGGTTCCGTGGCGACCTTGGCTTGACGGAAGTAAACCGTTTCGACGGGGCCACCCTGCAGGAACAGCTCGTATACGTGCGGCTTGGTGACGGGGGCAGGGAGGTTCCCGCAGAAGACTGAATGATCCATCGCGAAACACCTGACGACGCAACACGGGCAGAGAGGGCGCGTCAAGCAAAGTAGGGTCACACCCAGGCCCGCCAGAGTTTATGCTTCTGCTCCCATAATTACCACCAGAAAAACAGAAACGCTGTTGCCCACCGTCTACCGGTGGGCGCCGGTAGACAGTTTTCGCCGGCCGGTCTACCCAAACGTAGGCTTCGGCTGAATGGTTCGCCCTGAGACTGACCGGCCCCGCATGATCCTCGTCTTCTCTCGTCCCCACTGTGGCTTTCCCCCCTTTTTTTTTCTTTTTATGTCTATTCCTATGCCATTTGTGGAATGTTCCTTCATAGATGACTTTGGCGGAGTTACTACTGTTCAGGACTCAATCCTCCCCTCCCCCAAACCTTAAAAACTCTCTCAAGGCTCTATTTAAACCATTTAAACCCCATGGCCTGACAAAAGTCCACTACATTTAGTGTCTTCAGCATGGGTTAAACACTGGCATTCCACTCGGTATACTTTTCTTATTTTGTTTGCATCAGGTTAGCAAGCCTGTACATTCAGTTATGGACCTTACATAAGGCAAGAAAGCAGTTGCTGATTGTCTTATCTTCTTGCATCGTTATGGGTTTTGGTCTGGTCTTGTTTTGCTTGTTTATTGCCTGCCTGATCCCCATCTGGGCCTGCGGTAACTCGATCTGGCTGTCGTACGAGGCGGCAATAATAATAAAAATACAGGTTTATTATTGCTTTATATAGTTTTGCATAGCGCAACATAATACGCGCGCACGGCAATAATAATAAAAATACAGGTTTATTATTGCTTTATTTAGTTTTTTATAGCACACGTTTCATTCCAGTTGTGTTACATATTAATATAAATATAAAAATTAAAAAATATATACACAAAAATATGATACAATTAAGCATATTGTTATGTTGCTGTTGTTGACTAATGCATTGCTGTTATCATTTGGAGTTCAGTATATTGACTCTCGTTACTGTGTCTCTTGAAAGGCATACATCTTGACTTCTTTTTTCCTTTAATTTACGCATCGAAATGTTGGTCCATAATGCCCAAACCCGAGGGCTGGTCCTCTTTTGTTCTCTATGTTTGTAATTAGCTCGCGGTCCACCAGTTTCTGCCTGACAGGTTGGCTACTACTGGTGATGGCGGCGATCCCATCGGACCTTCAGAGATTTGCGATACACTTGTTATAATACACTTGTGCACCGGACATAAAACATGTAGGTTTAATCTGTATCCATTACGTGTCCATTACGTGTCGTGTTACGTGTGAATGCTCGTACACGATCACTGTGGAGCAAAGTGTCAAGGGCACTGTCGTTAGTTTGCATTGCGTATTGGCCTGTTAGATTGGTGGCTACTGAGCCATTGTTTGATCCATGTGCATGGAAAGGTGACTGCCATCTTTGTCTCCTTCACTTGTTCCCCATCTGGGCTGGAGATAAAATTTTGCCCAAGGTGACTTCCTTTTGTTGATTGTTTCAACTTCCAATAGAGTATACTGTATTTACCCGAACAGAGGACGACCTCGAATTTAAGATGACCCCCTATTTTCAAGAATTTAAAACTGGAAAAAGTCATATTCATAATCTTAATATGAAAATTTACGACGACCCCTGATATTTTAACTACACAAAATGAAAATATTGTTAGTATTAGATTCAGGTAAATATGGTAGTTACATATTGTACAAAAATGTATACTAAATTGATGTATGAACAGTAAATCTACATAACCTTGATTGTAGATAGAACCATGGTACTGTATGGCTACTTGTACCAGTGCACTCTCATACATAACATTTTCCGATCATTAGGGTACCCGTACTCCGTACAGATTGGATTCCACCACAAGTTCATGTGAATATGAAACGATGGGTTTGTACGCTACAAAAGAATAAAGTTTTGACTTTGCTCGGATATGCTGTGAGTTATCTACCATACAGCAGAAAACAAACTTACCCACCCTACCCTCATGCTTGACTATTTTCCTTTAAGGCGGCTTACGCCGGCACACTGCTCCACGTATTGCTCACTTTGCCCCGTCTTGGCCCGGGAAAGAATTTGGCCAAGGATGACTCTACTAGTCGTAAGAGGCGACGAAATTGACCACTTGAAATTTTAGTTTATCGAAGTGTCCTTAACTAGTGGTAAAGAATGTCGTTAAGCAACAAAAGTTATATAATATTAATAACAATAATTTCTATGCATAAAAGTATCCTACTTAAGTCTGACGAGAGACTATTATATTGGGTTTTAGTTATCAAGCAGTGTTACACGCTGGCCGAACTCTTCAAACTCTGATCACTTCTCAAAAATGATTATTCTGGGTTTCGATGATTATTTTTTCCTTAAGTAGTTCATCATGGAGTGCTGCAAATTGATACGTTCCACTTCCTTAGCGGTGAGGAAGTTGTCCAATAATTCCCTTTCCAAAAGTGTCCTCCCATTGAATTTATACCTCTGAAACGTTGTGTTTTTCTGCGGGAGGAACTGCTGTTCGAATGTTTCTTGTAGTGATTCTAAATTTCCACCTGTGCATCTTGTAATTGAAATGTTTCATGTATTTGGACTGCGTGTTTGCTTATAGCCTACAATGGAGTAAGACTGCACATTGCATACCTGCTTCTTTTTTATAATCGACAATACTATTACAGTCGGTTCTCATCGATATGGGTGGTCTTGGATCCTGTATTACCTAACTACCCTCCCCCGTTTTGGCCCGGGGTAACATTGACCTAGTAGGCTAGTATGTCTGCTATTCCTAAGAAACAAACAAATTTACTCCTCCCATATTATTAATATTAATATTATCTTGTAGTTAAGTGTGTCATTAAGCAACAAATGTTAAAAATTATATAATAATTTCAATGCATGAAAGTATCTTACTTAAGTCTGACGAGAGATAATCGTTCTCAGTTATTAAGCAGTGTTACACGCTGCCCGGTGGCCGAACTCTTCTAACTTTGATCACTTCTAAAAAATGATTATTCTGGGTTTCAATGATTATTTTTTCCTTAAGTAGTTCATCATGGAGTGCTGCAAATTGATACGTTCCACCTCTTTAGCGGTGAGGAAGTTGTCCAATGATTCCCCTTCTAACAGTGTCCTCCCATTGAATTTATACTTCTCAAACATTGTGTTTTTCTGCGGGAGGAACTGCTGTTCGAATGTTTCTTGTAGTGGTTCTAAATTTCCACCTGTGCATCTTGAAATTGGAATTGGAATGTTTCATGTATTTGGATGGCATGTTTAGCCTACAATGGAGTAAGACTGCACATTGCCTACCTGCTTCTTTGTAATAATCGACAATATTACAGTCGGTTCTAATCGATTTGGGTGGTCTTGGATCCCTATATATTACCTAACTAGTAACTACCCTCCTCGTCTTGGCCCGGGGTAAAATTGCCGTAGTAGTATATCCGCCATTCCTACGAGAGGAACAAATCAACTCCTCTTTAATATTATCTTGGTTATGTATGTCCTTAAGCAACAAATATTAAAAATTATACAATAATTTCAATGCATAAAAATATTTTGGTCTGACGTGGTTTATTATAAAGATGACAAGGGTGCTTAAGCATTTCAGTAACCGGTTAACGATTAATCGTCTTTATCACTAGTTTATTATCAGTGTCTTGTAGTAGGTGAGCACCCCCTATTATTACTGTGGTGGGCCAGTCCCGGCGGTACTGCAATGCCGGGCCAACCTGCGGCAGTGGTGGAGAAAGCCCCTAGCACACCGCCAATTTCCAAAAATCAGTTTAATATTCTGGTTGTATGGATGTACAACGTATCAGATAAGCTGATAAGCAACGTATCAGATATTAAGCTGATAAGCAACCCGCGGCAGTGGTGGAGAAAGCCCCTAGCACACCGCCAATTTCCAAAAATCAGTTTAATATTCTGGTTGTATGGATGTACAACGTATCAGATAAGCTGATAAGCAACGTATCAGATATTAAGCTGATAAGCAACCCGCGGCAGTGGTGGAGAAAGCCCCTAGCACATCGCCAATTTCCAAAAATCAGTTTAATATTCTGGTTGTATGGATGTACAACGTATCAGATAAGCTGATAAGCAACGTATCAGATATTAAGCTGATAAGCAACCCGCGGCAGTGGTGGAGAAAGCCCCTAGCACACCGCCAATTTTAAAAAATCAGTTTAATATTCTGGTTGTACGATATACAACGTATCAGATATTAAGCTGATACGAACAGATTGAAAGGTGAGCACCCCCTATTATTATTGTGGTGGGCCAGTCCCGGCGGTATTGCAATCTTCCACTTTGATCTTAGCCAAGAGGCCGAGAAGCGTGCTCTTTTCCTTTGCCCCAGGAAATGTTGGTCCGCAATTCCCACAGCCGAGCAGCTGAATCTTCTTCATCCCGGTACTGCAGTGTGTAGATTGCTTGAAACCAGTAATTCAGCCACCACTATAAGCTGTTTTCCCCATGTTGGGTTGTCTTCATTCTCTAGTCTGGGTTTTTACACCATCCCTACTCCAGAAGTGGTGGGTAAAGAGGGACCGGCCCATCTATAGTAAGCAATAGCTGAATGGTTTCACCCTAGCTCTGGGCTGGTCTCTCTGGTCATCACATCTAAGATGCACCCCTTCCTCCTACCGCATTTATATATAAGTATATAAATATTAATAGCAATAATAGATATTCCGGCGGCTTCTGTGCATTCAAGTAGGAATGTATGCAATATAACAAAGGTATGATCTTTTGTTTGTTAGTCTTTGCGTGCTAGTTAGTGGTTGCTGTACAACTGTGTAGCCGGAGGGGGATGCAGTTGTGAGGATGTAGTACTGCTGGTGTTTTTTTTTGTTCCAGTTCATCTTGCATCTCCGGTCTGTGTTCGAGCTGTCGATCTGTTGACTTGGGTGGATTGGCTGCCGTCAGCGAATTGGCTGCCGTCAGCGAATCGTCGGAAAGGCGACTCTGGGGCGAGAAATTACGACTTTAGCGTTTACTGTACTCAATTGGAACCATACATTATGTATTTTCTTTAATATCTTTATTATTATTTTATTTATTGCATTATGAATTTTTCTATTTATCTTTGTTTTCTGTTAATTTCTTTGGTGGATCATGACCTTTTTGGCAATTGTTATCATATTTAAATTTTGTACAAGATGGGATTGGGTGCTTCACACCTGGTCTTATTGCTTTCAGGTCATATTTCCTTGTAGCTTCACTTCAAAATGTATTTATGGCTGAGGGGTGAGGAATTTTGACTATGGGTCTTCGTAAATTTTGCTGGTTATAATGGGGGTGGGTTGTTCTATTTCATTGTGTCTGGGGTTTTGCTTACGTCATACATCACATGCCAAATTTGGTAATCACAATGTTCTCTGGTTTCCATAAATCACCCTTTGAATCGGGGTCGATTCTTCCCCGAGGAGATGGGATGTCGGGTAAAAGTTTTAGTCTTTATAACTTTTACTGTTCTTTATTTCATGGTGATATATGGATACCTTACTGTGGCAGTGTATTCTTGTCCTTCACATTTAAAGTATGCACTGTTGTACAATTTTATCAGCTTAGACAGGTCACTTGAGGGTATTGATTGCGGCAACTTAGCTGACTACTTGGTTCAGGAGGGGGTTGGTTCGCTTGCGACGTCTCCGAGACCTAGCCCCACTCTTTTGGGATTCTTTCTTGCGGGAGGGGGTCGAACCGAGTAGTTTGATTGGTAATTTATGACTTTATACAGCCAGCATAGGGCTAACAGGATCAATGATCATCCAATAATATCGAGCGGTCTTGAACGTCACTAACCACTTCACGGGGTCAAAGTTAGCCACCGGGAAGCCAAAGTGGGGGTACTACAGCTAGGAAAGTTAAGTCCATCAGACCTCGAATGCCCATAGACAGATTTGCCATGTCTCAGCCACGTAGGATAAATGTGTAACTCAATAAATGCGGTTCCTATATTGTTTGAACTCAAGCCTTATCATTCCAAGACCTAAACTGCCTGTAATGGTATGTCCCAATCCCATTGATGTGAGAGACCAACCCTTAGCGCTGCGTAGAGATGGGCGAAAAGAATCGATTCTTTCCTTTCGATTCTTTTGATAAGTCGATTGATTCTTTTTATTCGATTTAATCGTTGAATCGATTCTCTAGCATCGATTTTTTCAATAATCGGCTCTCAAAATTTGAATGAAGATAATTTTATATTTAAATTAGTTCTGTTCTAATTTTCGTACCCATGCAACGAGGTACGCTAGGTAGGTACGCCATGACGATCACGCCCCCTTTGCATTCGGGGACTAGCCCCCAAATTTTCGTAAATGAAGCAGCTGCTGACATCCTGACAATATCCTATGTTACTACTTCTATATCTTTATCTTTAAGTTGAATACTTGTGTGTTACATTGCACACAATCATATTATTACTATGTATGTACATATAGTTGTGGTTTATCTGTGTTTTTTTTATTTTCTTACCATGTAGGCTTGCCTGTTTATAGAAGGTGCAATGGTTTAACTTATAATAATACATAATAATAATAATAATAATAATAATGATAATAAAACATACCAAAGAACATTTAGAACTACTTTAAACTTATGAGAGTGAATCCTTCGAGACAACATCCATCCTGACATGGTTTTCGTGGTTTTCCATTGTCCATAGAGCTTCGAGAAATCGGCCACGACCTTACAAACGGTAACACGACGCAAAGAAGACACACACGAAGACGAGGCAAATAAGATATCATATCAATATACAGTGTATACTATGAACAAGTACTAATAAGACAGTAACGACTGAATTTGAACAAGTAACCTCATGGAAATACTTGACATTACATCCGTATTGTCCGTATATCAAGTAAACACCGGCTTTTGATGACTGATTAAACTAGTAACATGTGATTAGTGAAGTTAAATAAGGAAGACGCATGGAAATACTTGACATTACGTCCGTATAACATGTTAACGCCGGTTTTGACCAAGATTGTGTGATTATGATACATTCAATACAATAATAATAATATCATATCAGTATACAGTGTATACTATGAACAAATA
Source organism: Isoperla grammatica (assembly GCA_945910005.1). Classification (NCBI taxonomy): domain Eukaryota; kingdom Metazoa; phylum Arthropoda; class Insecta; order Plecoptera; family Perlodidae; genus Isoperla; species Isoperla grammatica. The sequence continues at coordinate 22,281,100 of OX246745.1, forward strand.
CTAATAAGACAGTAACGACTGAAGTTGAACAAGGTACCTCATGGAAATACTTGACATTACATCCGTATTGTCCGTATAACATGTAAACACCGGCTTTGACCGATATTGATGACTGTTTAAACTATAGTAACATGCAAATATGGCCTTAAAACAAATGTGCTACAAATATGCACTTATATACCCAAAAAAAATTGCATTTTCTCCATCAGGGAGGGCTAAAACAAACATTTAAAACCAGAAATGGAATATACCCCCAATTAACCAATATGATATTTCATTAAAATCCTAGCCCTACTTATAGGTATCCCAAATAGTATCTTAGATCTGCAACATTTCCGGTAACACCACAATCATCTCGAATGTGTTTGATCTGTTATTTTCTCATTTGTATCCAGGGTGAGAATTGACGGCTTTGGAGAGGGGGGGATGTCCAAGTATAGTATCTGTGCGAACAGAAACGGGTTTGGGGCCAGGGGCGAACTGGCGCTAAAAAGCAGGCCGGGCAAAACAACTACCAGTCAGGCCAATAATTGGTTTCCCAGTGAGGGAGGGGGGGGGGGGGATCACTTACACATTTGACTTCAATATAATCCACCCCTGAAATTTTAGTACAGAGGGCACAACATTCCAAGCCATCGCAAAATCGTCCCCCAGTGGCCCTCCCCCCCAAATAGTATTTACTATACTAGACAATTGTTATGCATTCCAAACTGTGTTCAATTGTCAGATATATATCATATTTATTTACTTAGGGTATACGGTATACTGTAAAGGTAGGGCCTATACTGTAATTGGAACTAAAATCCCAATTCTAGTAATCTAACCGACCACGTTCTGATGACATAACGAAGAACGCAACGAACATTTCACGATACTCCTTCAGTTGGTTCAATTCATTCACTGTTAGCCTGCATCAAGTGCTCGCAAGCCTTCCCGTGTCTTACGTTTGCAACAATCGCCTTCGAGATTTGGCAATATTATCCATTGAAAAATCAGTCATAAAAGACATCAATTTGCAACAAGTCCTGCGGTTTGATGCTGAGCACCAGAACGAGCATAAGAATATATTTTCTTCCAGTTTAGTAGAGTAGAGTAGAGTAGAGTAGAGTAGCTTTATTCACCATTATAAATTGTACATTTATCTAGGTTTCGTCATTTCTGGGTATAAACAAATATTAATAGGTACTATATTTACATTTAAAATACAACAGATACAATGAGGAAAAAACATACTACTACATAGATATTATATAACTGTATAACAACCGCTGCGATTTTATCTGAAACCCAAGGGTTCACGATGCCGGGGGGGGGGGGGGGGGGGGGGGTATTTTACGAGTCCAGATTGCGATAGCGTTTGCACCCCCAACTGGCATACTCGCCCCTGAACTGCCTCCCCTAATGCAACCTCCTAGCGTCGCCACTGCATGAATTGTGGCAAATTTCCAAAGTAAAATTATAAATAATTACTTACAGTACGAAGTCAATGATTATTCTTTGTTATTTTGTGCATAGTAGGTACCTACTTTTATTATTTAAACCATTGTATTCATTCTAATTCAGTATGTTAAACAATGATAATATAATTTTATTTCATATGTGTCTATTAAACAGAAACGTACTCATTCGTTTAAATATAGTTGTTATAATTCTAGTTCAGTAGATAAGAAAATCATATGTGTAACAATGTAAAACAAACTGTTATTTTGTTTTTGTTTATAGTTATATTTTAAATACATTGTTACATAGCTATTATTCACTTGTTTTGGGCTGGTATTTCCTTTTTGGAAATTCTTCGTATGGTTTTTACTAATAGTGATCTTGGTGACATTGCAAGCTCGTTTCCTTTGAATCAAGAATGGTTTGCCATTTTCTTTTTAAATGGGCGTTAGCAAGTCCCTCTCCAAGGCGGGTCTCACACACCCATATATGCATACCGCATTCTATCGTAGAAAACAGGCACTAAGAGGATGATTTCCGATAGAGTGCGTTAGACTTGCTTAGTCGCAGACAAGCTCGATTCCACTCCGCAGTGCCTTCATAGGTAAGTTGAGTCAGCGGCGTTGGAACCGGGGGGTGGGTGGGGTAGGGCGCAGAGAGGTAGCTTGGCCGCCTGGGCTTGCATGGGGGGTCAAGAGTATCATCCTGCGCCCGGACGGGTTTACAACTTTCATAGAGCAAGCAGAACTGAGCAAAATGCTCAAACAATTTTATTTGAGAAACAAAATACAAGTTTTTTTAAACTTGTATTTTATTTATATTTTAGAAAATACTAAAATAAAATATACTTGCAGTTTTGCCTATGCTATTATGTTGTTATCGGGAAACAAGAAACGACCTTCACAATAGGAATAACAATTTGGATTTTGGTTTTTGGTTTTAGCAAGAAGCGAGTGCTTTCCAGTAGCTATGTCTAGAGCATTCAAGCCGCTATAATAGATTGTGCTGGCAACTTACTGCACGAACGGTGTGTAATTATTTCTAGTAGTTACAGTCAGGTCGCAATCAGTCGCATGCCAAGCAATATTGGAAAATGTATTCTCTTTGAGATAAGTGTTTTTTACAATACCTACAAAATACTTACAAAAAACGTATTTTTGTTTCAAATGCAAAGTACTTTAAGCTGGGGTATATTTTCAATTCAAAATACAAACTACAAATGTATTTCAAATACATGCTTTCTTGATACCGCCCAGTGAAATTCATGTTCCCTTGAACCCATCAAATGCCGGATCAAACTTCAGTGTGACTCATATTGCACACAGCTCCCCCCCCCCCCCCCACACAAACAACTACCGTGATCGAAGGAAAAGCCAGCCACATGCCGGTGCGTAACATGTGTCTGTCAACACCCTCAACGGATTAATAATTACTTGACCAATGTGCTAGCAATTACCCGTCACTCAAGAGTTCCGTTTTCCATTATTCGTTTTTAAAGGCGGAGGAGGGCTTGCCGACTTGAAAGGCTTGAAGTGGTTCGGCGATGAGGTGGTGTAGTGTGCTGGGACTGATTGTGCGATAGGGTTTTATTAATGTCGTAATGGCTGATACACGCAATTTTTAAGACTTCGTCCGGGGCCAGTGCAGGTAATGACCAATCAATGTTTATAAGTTTAAATACAGAAACTCACGTATGAGAGCGTTTTTGGACGTAGGCCTATAGCATATACCCACACGCACACGCTATAGGAAGTTATCATAATATTACGCATGGCTAAACGCCACCGACAGTGTTTAATTAATTAATTCAGCCATATTTGGGGGGTTGGGGGGAAGTTGTTCTACTTGTCATTTGCCCTCCAACCTCCCCAGCAATAAATTAATCGTGCACTAGATATTACTTGAATGCTCTTCAAAATATTGTGTAGGTCTATACCCACTCCGTTACAAGAACTCAATTTCAGTGGTGGATATGACACCATTCATTATATGAATATTTTGACGGTTGGGGTGACATGTCTGAGGGCTATTAGCGGGACTCGATCCTAGCGTTCACCTTGTCCCTGAGAAAATCCCTGGAAAAAATCTTTCAAATGTGCCAACCAGCGCCATCCGAGCTCATGCTTTACCGCTGAGCCGCCTCCATTGGTAGGTAAGATAGAAAGAAAATCGATAATGTAATCGAGTACACTGACGCAGACCGATACAATGTTGTAATATGTGTGCATGGTTGCCATTTACGCTTACATACCTGTCTGATCGCTCGATTGATAACAACGCGAGCAAGACAATTCTGTCTGCGAGCGAGGAACCAAGTAGGATCGCGTTGAGCGATGAGCGTGCATTCCAATATTGTCACACTACACTTATATGTGTATACATGTAACATTTTTAAATGTAAACTTAAAATACCATAATGTCAAAAATGATCTAACTATACAAATCTAATTATTATTATTATTTTATTCATTCGGAACATTTGTGTTGTTATAAGGGGGGGGGGGGGCAATTCCAGTCTTAATAGACGGTTATGGTAAACAAAACGGGATAAAAAAAAGTTGGTTTATATAATGTTTCAACCCTCAACCAATCCACTTGCATAGTTTAATTTGTACTCACAACGAGGTGGGAGATAGGAGCTTTTCATCTTACCTAAGTGCCGTCCGTTTTCATATCTATAAATACTGTTTTAATAGAATCCAAGAATGTTTCAACTGTAACGTGCCATTTTCATGAGATATGTTTGCTATCTGTGTCCTGACATGACACGGTGATTGCGTGTTTCGTATGTATATGTATGTGGTTTTAGTCTTGTGTATTTTTGTAACCATTTATTATTTTTTCACTCGTGAGGCAACGCCCTGCCCTGTTGCTGATTAATACATTTATATGAAAATAAATTAAATTAAATCCAATGGTAGCTTCAGATGTATTTATTTCATTTAGAATGAAACTAAAAATCGATACTCGGTGTCTACAGACGACGGTAGTTTGTTAGCTCAAAGATGAGATGATTGATTAATGGGGCTCAACGTCTCATATTTATGCAACTATGGCTAATCGAGACGAGGTTAGCTCAAAATACTGAATAAGTATGGTTGTTATTTTCATTGAATTTGTATTATTAATGGATTAATAATCAAAATAACTACGTATTGATTATAATATTTGATACATTTATCATTCACTCTATAATAGTCTGTAGGGCTTACCCAACCACAGTTCGCTATTTCGTCAGATTTACAATTTCGAATAGCATTCTTGAGATATTTAATAATGAAGCATTTGTGTGGTTTTCAACTTGATATCTCCAACCTAACTGTCTTATTGATTGATACCTTGAGAACGCTTCAAAATATTGAAAATGTGATTTCTACGTGGATTTTTTTTTTATCAGCTACCTAGGTAATTAAAAGATTTAAAAATAAAGACCCTTAGTAAAAGTTTGCTATCTCCGAGTATGCGTCTCTTTGTCATGGTTCCCAGTTCGCTTTCGCTCTTTTCTTGACTGATTCTGACTGAAAAGAGTTTTCTGCTCTCAGGAATAATCTGGAATCTAAAATGCTTCGTGACTGTAAATGAAATATTTCGATACGTGTCCATTTTAAATAAACCCACAAAAAATAATTTTAAAATTCGTAATATGAAGTTTCATTTGCATTTTATAAATTCAAAACCGTAATATCCACAATTTCTCTATTTGGTATGTTTTTTTAATGCACACGTGTCAGTTCCTTTAATAATTGTTTATCCTTATACAAACTACGCGCAATGGTCACAGATCACAACGCAAAACACGGTAACACAGTCTTAATGCTAAAAAATGACCGACTGAGATGGGTAGATAATAGGTAGATGGGCAGGTGAGTCCATTTTTAATGTGGAGGTGAAGCAGTATTTTTTTTGTTTACTTCCACTTGTCGTAACTTACGACACAACAGATTGTTTTTATTTGATTTGTTTCGTTGTACGACATATTCGGCAGCTAGGAATATTACCGGTATGTCGCTCGAACCAGATCCATCATACATCGTGAGGGTCGTCATAAGGAGATTCCATGGTTAGGGGACGTGGGTGGTTGGTGAGTGTTTAGGTCACAAAGAATATGATTGAGAATACGAAGAGAGACTGATACGTATACGGATCATAAGCATAAGATACGATCGTGAAAGATATGCACGGGAGAATGTTTTATCACGTAGCCATGCTCCTCTCTGGGCTCTCTCTTGCTCTCAACTGGGTTTTCTTGTCTCGCTCCTTTACTTAGCACACCTTATGAGCATTCTCCATCATTCCTTGCACTCATGTATGCCCTGGTAGCCAGCCTCTGAGCCACTCACAACTATCGGCATTGGGGTCGGAATCGGCATCGGGAATCGCAATCGTAGAAATATAAACAGTATACGACCTCGATTTAAATTTTATTTGGGGGCGATGCCTTCAAACCCCATATTTTTATCCCTTTTCGCAACTACTACCCAACTACTACCCCAAGCGTTCTTACGTGCCCCCTTTCTTTTTATAGCAGGTGGTGTTTCTACTTCCTACGTACACTAGAATTTACCTGCAACCTTAAAAAAACAATCCCCTTGTGTCGCATCGGCATGCATGCATGCATGCATGCGTGTTGTGTCCACTGTACATGGGAACAAAACGGTTCTGACGATAGGGAAATCTCAGGGAAATGGAGTCTGGTTAGAGCGCGCCAATGTAAGTGACGACTCAGACCACCGTTGGTTAGCAGGTTTTTGCTTTGGTTCAAAACGGAATGTGTAGGTAGCTAAAGAATAAAGGTTTCGATTTGTTGTATATTTTGGTTTAAACAAATCTCCCGCATTACGAAAGCAGTATGACCAACGGCGGAACACTGAAACTCGACGAGTAAGGCGGGCGGTGGGACCTCCATGGGTGGGTGGGACTGAGGTCGTGTTTTGTTTACAATTTACAAGGGAAACGTCATCTCACCATGGAGTTTTATTGGAGGAGGAGATCTAGCTCTAATGGGAGGGGCCGTCCACGATTGTTGTTCCGGAAATGGCCGCCATATTTGTTGTTTACGAATTGTGAAGAAACTTCAGTAGGCCGCATAGGCCTATATGCTGTGCGCTACACAGGCTTACTACATTTGTGAAGTAGTTTACACCAAGACTGACAGTAAGAAACTCGTTAGGTAAGTAGATTGAATGGTTATTTAACTACTAGGCCTAATTACCTAGTACTTAATTTAGGTTGTCTAGAAGAAAAGCAGTCGTAGTGGGCTATGGAGTAGGCGAGGACCTATTGTCATGGGCTAGGCCTACTAGCCCTAGACCCGTACAGCCTAGCCCAGGTATTTTACCGGTACGGCGTAGGCCTAGGTACCAGTGAAATATGAAGTTGAATCACAACATTGTAATTAAACCCTGGCTAGTCCTGAGAATTGGTAAGGTCACAGCTATGTAGAAAATATTGGCAATTGGTCACGTACCATCAACTAGGCCTAGGGCCTAGGGCCGAGGCCCCTAGCACTCACCTATCCTAGACTAGGCCTACGCTTTGATCTAGGCCAATATCTTGAAAATATTGATATGTGGTAAATGAACTCAAGCCAACAGCATCAATCATACATCCAATCTGGGCTAGGCCTAAGAGTAGACAAGGTTAAGATAGACAACAGCATTCACTATCACTATCCATGCATCCAACTTGGATAAGCCTAGGTCCTATACACTTAGCTCATCTTGATATTATTGTAACATGGTGTGTGACAACTCTTTGTATACAACATTTATTTATACACAACACCACATGTCAAATAGCCTAGGCCTAGTAGGCCTGCCAATTATGCATTCAACATGGTTTAGGCTAGGCCTAGGCTAGTTTGCACAACATTGCTAGATAATGCACATAGGCTAATGTAATCAACTGTTTAGGGTCTAGCAGCAAGGCCATCGCTACCCTCTGTAGCAATGGTCTCGGCAGTAGGCCCTACCTACTTCTTTTGACAGAATAGGCTACTCAAGCTTAGACTGGACCTATTCTTGTAATTTATAACCTCATGATCCGTCATACACTATAGGGTATTAGTTCGGTCAATGTTGCAAGACTTGCAAAGTACATTTGCCTGTATTATGTAACATGTTTGAACTGATGTTCTCGATTGCCATAGGCTAGTTCCATAACTAGGAAAAGGTTTTCTGGCCTAGGCATACTAAGCACTAGGTAATGTTCTCAAGTAGCAATCACAACATGCTGGGTACAACATTGCTAGATACAATTTCCATGTTCATGTAGTAGCCATGGCTATGCATTGTAATTTAACTTGAGATGATCAACAAGTTATAATAGTTCTGTGCATGGACATTAATGGATTGTGAGAGGTAGCCTCCTCTAATAAATAGTCACTTCTTAGGCCATACACATTTTTACATTGTACAGTAATAAAGGTTTTTGTTGTAGATTGCTTAATCAATAGACACAGTAATATTTTCAGATTATAGATACCAATAGTTCAACTAGGCCTTAAACTTGTTGATAGGTCAATGATAAGGTCCAAACAATAATATATATGTATTTATATTTCAGCCAACTCAGACATGGAATTGGAAATAAAAAATATTTTATTGGAAGTTACATCTCTTCACTTCAAAGTAGCTGTAGCTGCTTCTGTAGATTCATCACAAGCTCTGGATGATTGGTGTGTTCAGGCAACATCTCTACTAAAATGCAAGAATATAGAAGACTTCTGGTCTACATGCCACAAGTTCCGCTTAAAAGATGAATTTTTACAGCCGGTCAAAAGATTCACTTCAACACTGATGGTAAGTTATTTTCAGTACAAAACTTACAGTACGGTAGGTAGCCAAATCACACTAAGTTAGAATTAATATTTCGATATAAGCATCTTGACGAAACCAATATTTGTATCTTGTACAAGTCGAATGGTGAATAAATATTATTTTTATTATTAAGTGATTAGGCCTACTTTTTTATAATAAGAGAGATCAATCTTCCATCAGATTCAGAACTAGTATGATCTTTGGTTGGTAGCCAGAGTACACACATAATAACATTTTTGACCTACCATTTAGCTTTATTATTAGGCCTTTAATAATATAGGCCTAATAATAATAAATTCCATTTTATTCTCACACATACAAGAATACATATAATTACATACAGTAGTATTATTTATTTATTTATTTATTTATATATTTATTTATTTAGGTATTTATTTATTTAACCCCCAGGCCTGGTTCAGCTCCAACCATCCTTAACCAGCCAGAGGTTGATGACCACTACCAGGCCGAACTCCCAGTGAATCAACATCCTGGTGAATTAATGATTATACCTACAGAGGAACCATTCACTACTCAGGGTAAGTCATAGATATTAAAATAGTGCAAGTTTTACTCAAATCAAATTGTTTTATTCAGTACATGATACAGAATTGTAGCATACTCAATGATTGTAGGGCCTATATTGACTAAATTATCATTTATCAGTAACCAACAACTCAAAAATTTATTTTTCTATATGCCTAGTAAAAAATTAATATGTACGGTACATTAAATGTAGGTACCCATGCTTTAAGTAATTCATTTTTAATTAAAATCCATCTTATTCATCTAAAGTTGTAATTGTAATCATGTTCTTTTTTTTAGGAACCATGACTGCTGTGGATCGGGGTGATCCACTGACTGAGCTAGGAATAATTTCCTCAAAAACCGAAACAAAGAGCTGCTAGCAGACGTACAAAAACGTCAAGAAGAAAACAATGACCTGACTAAAATAATTAACGAAAACTGTTAGAAAGCACACCAGATGTCAGACAATTTGGTTCACTTTTATACTAGCCTTGTTTCATATGAATTATTTCAGACTTTAGTTTCATATGTAGCCCCATTAATGGCCAATTTTCATTCAGTCAAGATTAAAGACCAGATAATGATCATTTCAACCAAACTTCGTCTCAGCTTATTAAATAAAGTCATAGCATTTTGGTATATTATATGTCATATTATATTACATACATAATTTAATCTTTATATAAGGCCTATCACTCAGCATTTTCTCATGACGGAGTAGATTCCCCCGAATCGGAATCGCTGTCTAAAGTCAAATTATATTTAAGAAACGTAGGGATGGAATGAGACCGTCTTCGGTTGTGGGTATTGTGAGCGCGTCAAGCGTGTCATCTGGTAATGGGTTCGAGCTGGCACAACTCGTCCTGTAAGGCAACTAACAAACATTGACCCGAGTCCATGGAATCTTCTATGCATGCAACATGCGGAAACACTGAATTGATGTATCATTATTTTTAAAGTGAGTTTGACATAATGTTTCGAAGGTAATTGAAAGCGGCTATGTACATTGTTGGTATATGTATAACCTGCACTCCAACAGCATCTGCATGAGCCATAATGGACGGGAAAAACAAATCGTAACCAATAACCAGAAGCTAAACATTCGGGCTACCAGATCAGATTTTTGGTTTTAGGTGTGGTGGTGGGGGGGGGGGGGGGGGGGTGTAATAGGTGCCAATGGTTCCTTCCATGCACTAACTACACCCGACAAAATGTTTGTCATATTATAATTGAGGGCCCTAGATGCAAAACTGGTCTTATCCACTTTTTTAAATTTTCCGTTTAAAAATTTGTCCATGTTCTTTATTTGTGTATCTTACTATTGAAAATAATAACTTGTTACAAAACTGGTCTTATCCATGTGTAGCGTGCCTTTAAACATCGACGTGATGTGCAAAACTCGCCTTATCCAACCTCATATTTAGTGCAAAACCAGTCACATCCACTTTGCTTATTACAAATCAAAACTCGCCTTATCCATGTTGGAAAGAATGAATATGAACAGTTTGATTTTCAAAACTGGTCTTATCCACGAGAAAGGAGTTTTTTTTTTTATCGGTTGAGAGACGGGTTATAGCGGTAAACTAGCTTAGTCAAACGTCTATGTGATGGAGGCACCGGTTTCGAACCATAGTAATTATCATATTACAGCAGTTCTCTAACCCTCCTACAGGTAGCACACCAATAGATTGCATTTCGCGCCAGAAGTGAGATTTCTTTTGTTTTAACACCAGCAGGTGTGTAATGGACGTTTGTGCTGAGTTAGGGATTATTTAAAGAAAAATGGATAATATCGGTATACATGCGCCAGTTGCAGTTATTTTAGATGGCAGGGGAAGAAAAAGGCAACGCCATGCTCAACTTGACAAACGATCACGAATGAAGAGAGAAAGGTCAGTGTTATAGCCTAGGCTATCTTTATTTTACTGAGCACGTAAAATTCTTACCCAAGAATGTGTAGGCCTAGGTCTAGTCAGTAATCTATGACTACGTTTACCACGCAAGCCCAGCTCGTGCTCGTAAGCTCGAGCTCAATAGCTCGGTATTCGTTTACCACGGACTTTGAGATCGTACTAAATACTACAGGTCTGGTTCGTGCTGAAAAAGAAGGCGTGGTTAACCGCTTGCTAAACGTACGTATGTACACAGTTCGGTCCGCATGTGTTTATCACGCAATTTGAGATCGCACGGAGCGTGCTGGCTCGGCTTCTTCACCGGGCTGAGTTGGGTTCGAGCTTAAGTGTTCATCAGGCAAATTCAGTTCGCATAATGTCCAGCTCGAGCTTATGAGCTCGAGCTCGGCTCGCGTGGTAAACGTTAGCTCGAGCCTATAGGCGATCTGAAAGGTTGATATTAATGTACAATTTGGTATGGCCTAGGCCTATAGCTGTTCTTAATCGTAGCCAAAGGCGCTATTATTGAAATGTATTCGTTTATACTAGGCCTTTGCCTAGCGGAAGCCTAATCTAAAACATTCGGAGACAAATAATACAAGATGGGCTAGGCCTAGGTCTAAGGCCTATCTTTCAACACTTTGATTTAGATTGTGTACAGTTTGGACCTTTACTGAATACTTAATATAGTTTCCAGGGAGCATAAATTTGAAACATTTCCGAATAGTAATTTTTTTTCTTTTTCATTGCAGACATTCTGCTGGCCTTCCTCCGAAAGAGCCAATCTGTGGTCATAATGGGAAAACGTTTCAATGTGGAACTTTAAGCAAAGTTGATATCAAACATTTTCATGGATCATTGTATTCAACAAACAATAAAATAATCCAAGATGCATTCATCCTCAAATACACGGCTTCGGATGTTCCAAAGCGTAGTCGTTCAGCTAAAGGTGGTAGTCGAAAGGCAGTCTCAATTCACTACTACATTAAGAAAAAAATCGGCGGTGTAGTCCAAGTTTGCCAGAAAGCATTTATTGGTGTGCTTCAAATTTCGAAAGATAGAGTGCAGCGAGTTTCCAGAAAACATTTAACTACAGGTAGACCTCCCACAGAAACACGTGGTGGAGACCGGGCAACAATAAAAAATGCCCCTAAAAAAGCGGCTGTGATGCAGTTTATTGAACGCCTGGTGACAGTTGAATCCCATTACTGCCGTGGTCAAACTGCATCAAGGCAGTACCTCCCAACCGGATTGAATATTTCTAAATTGTGGCGTGCGTACAACAGTGAGGCACAGTTTGTATTGAAAGTTAAAATTAGTTTCTTTAGAAAGGTGTTTAACGTCAACTACAATATTGGATTTGCATCACCAGTGACCGACGCATGCTCAACATGTATTTCTCTGGGTGAGCGAATCAAACAAGAAAAGGATGATGGCAAGAAAAGTAGGTTGATGATGGAGAAAAGATTGCACAAGTTGCGCGCCAAATCGTTCTTCGAAGCTCTGAAAGAAGAACGAGAAGGTGAATTGACATTATCATTTGACTGCCAAAAAAATATGGTGATGCCTCGCGTGCCTGATCAAGCTGCATACTACAGTCGACAGCTTTATACTTTCAACTTTACTGTCGTGCAAGGCACATCAAAATGCAGAATGACAACAGACAATATATTTTGCTATGTTTGGACAGAATTGGACAGACCAAAAGGGTCCAATGAAATAGCGTCTGCCGTTTACCATAGATTAAAGGCAACGGATATGACTAACATCACCACGGTTCGCCTTTTTGCCGATGGCTGCGGCGGGCAGAATAAGAACACCATCATGGTGGGCATGTGCGCCAAATGGTTGGCTACTGATGCTCCTCAAAATGTTAAAACTTTGATACTGATCTTCCCTGTACCCGGTCATTCTTTTCTACCAGCGGATCGAGTGTTTGGCCGAATTGAAAAAATCGTCAGGAGCAAGCCGAATATCATTAAACCCGAAGAATATGTACAGATATTTCAAGAGCATGGCACTGTGATTAAACTTGGCACAGAGTGTCTTGTGCATGATTGGAAAAGCGCGGTTGCCACTGTACATAAACCACCCGGTTCTTGGCATTTCCAGTTTAAATGTGTGAAACGCATTTTTCTAAAACGACTGCCAACAGGCACCATATCAGTTCGGGGAGAGCCCCACTATCGCAACGATATTGGAGAAGGAAAGAGTGTCTGCAAAAGAGGCAAGAAAACACGACTTATTTCTCCTAACGAGTTGGCTTCCGGAGTAAAAGTTAAAGATGCCAAGCTTACCGACGTGAACAACTTACTTAATAAGCATTTTGGCCCTGAATGGCGTTTAATTGATGACTTGGTATTCTATAAGAATGCGCTTAAAGACCTCAATAATAACGATAACATTGAAAACGACCATAACGATGATAATGATGAAAACGATGAAGGCAATCTCTGTGATTCTGAACATGAAGATATAAACATGCACATCTAAACAAACTATACTCTGTAATCTTTAATACTATTTTTATTTATCACACTTTATTCGTTAGTAATTCTGTACCCTTGACATAAAATAATATCATTTTATGCCAATAAAGCTTGAACAAAAATGAAAACCAATCCTTATGTGTGTATGTCCTTGTAATAATATTATTTACTCTTAATAACAGAAGTGGCATAAAAATAATATTAAAAAATTAAAAAATATATAGTTATTATAAATTAAAAATAAAATGAAAAACAATAATACCACACACTTAACATATTGGTTCTTAAATAAGCATTTTCTCTGTTTAAACAGTTTAATTTTTCATAGTTTCGTCCAAAACTTGCCTTATCCACAGCTAAAATGCAAAACTCGCCTCATCCACTGTTATAAAAAACTTAAACCCATTTTGCATCCACATGCTTGCATATTTTTTTCTGATTGATGTGCATGGTCAACCATCTTATTTTTGTTATAATACATGAAAATGATTCAGATATATATTTCAAATTGTATAGGAGTAGCAGATTTTCTTCATTATCTCAAAATAACGTTATGTGGATGAGACGAGTTTTGCATCTAGGGCCCTCAATTAGCATAAGACATTCTGCGTTCACCTGTTCCACTGTCGACCAGCCAATGTTTGTTAGTCGCACTGTAAGACGGTTTGAACCGAGCCGAAGCCTATTACTCGATGACACGCTTGACGCGCTCACAATACCCACAACCGAAGACGGTCTCATTCCATCCCTACGCTTCTTAAATATAATTTGACTTTAGTGTTAGAGCAAAATATACTGCAGTGGGTACTATTTTCTTTATTTTTGCTTCAAATAACTTTGTATTTTCTATGGTTTCCTTCAATTGGTGTCGGCTCTACATAAACGAGTGGCTCGTTTACATTTATTGATGCCACCTACATGGTGTGTATGTCTAGCAAAGTTGTATTTCTTCAGCTTTCTTACATTCTACCTGTAACATAAGAATAGGTTAGAGATCTACCTAGATACATTTTTTAACTATTAAATTTTGCAAATATTTAAAATAAACATGAACTTAAATATGAGCTCATATTTTATTGATTGGAGTAAACCTGATCCTGTCATTTTGCACAAACTCGTCTAAATCCGACATATTGTGAACTACATTGATATAGAATTTTTTGTTAGCCTGTGCTGTTGACATTCACCACACAGTACAATCATTGGGCTAACTAACAAACTCAATGGTACAATCCTAGTTTACAACGAAAATGTAGCCTTCTATTCCTTCCAAACCTTCTATCAAAAATTGTATGCGATCTAGGTTTGAAGCTTTAAAAACCAGCCTACAGCTTGAGAATGATTAATCAACGGTTTATATCGTAAACGAGTTATATGATCACTTAGTGCTGCTATCCTATCACTGACCTGGCTGGTGTGCACACTAAAACTAGGAAGCACATTTAGCCCAGGTCTGATAAAGCTAAAGGCAGAGCAAACGTTTACATTCTGTATGCGTGTTATTTCCCATAAAGAAAACAAATCCTTACACAACAATTATATAGTGTAATGGGTGTAAAAATAGCAACTGTGCTAAATAAAGATTTTACTACTACTACTACTACTACTACTACTACTACTACTACTACTTACCTGGCAACAACCCTAGGTGTAGGGGAACTACAATTCTTGGGCTGCGTACCAACTTTGACTGCGTTCACTGTGGCTGTGACTGGTGGTGGGGGTAACCCAGTCAACGCAGTGAACGCAGCAGCTGGTACGGGCTGCAGTCACAGTCACAGCGAAAGCAGACAACAGCAGAAATTGTCATTCATAAAAGCAACATTTGCCATCTGCTAATTAACCTTACAACATTACATTCATAATTTAACTCTTACGGGACTTCTAAGTTGAGATTGTATGGTGTTGTGATGTCACTTACTATTTAAACCATATAATATTGTCTATAAATTCATAATTCGCAGTAAAATTATTAGCTACGCCCCCCTTGACTGCGATAGCTGGATCTTTTCGACCCAGGCATCGTAGTGACTGGAGGGGTAACTGCGAGGTAAACTGCGAATCAAGTTGGTACGGATCTCAGTCACTGCCAGTCATAGCTTTGGTACGCAGCCCAGATTGTAGCCCTTTTTTTCTATGCTTTTTTACAGATACGCCTAGCCTAGGCCTAGGGCCTGGTATAATTTCTATGGCTTAGGAGGCCTAAACTAAACCTATTCATTTATCACTATATTACAATATTTCTTACCCTGCCATGCATGTGCAATGAGCAGCACATATGCAGCCATCCGTTTCTTTATCCTATCCAGAACCCATATTTCCCGGGGCTTGTCGTTCAGCCTTCGGCCCGGCGTCACTTTGCACTTGAGGAAACAAAATCAAGAATGGGATAGGCCCTAAGCCTTCGATTGGGTGGTAACACACTTCACGCACTAGACCACACTTGAAGTAGGCTAGTTGTACGCGTGTCTAATGACTTGTATGCTTTCATACTGTCTTTGGTATGTACGCATTTACTTCATTTACCAAATAATTGTAAATGTAGGCCTACGCCTATCCGAACTCAGCTGGTGGCCACTTTGATACCTGTGTAGACCAGTTATCTTAGGCAATAGTGTATTAACTATTAACAATAACTTAACAGTCACATATTACTTATAATAAGGACATTTTCCTTTGAAATATGCACGAGAGAAACATGTGAAATGCAGCGGTCACGACGACTGTCGGAGCACGTAAACAACAAATATGGCCGACTAGCTTTGCGGGGCGTGGTCCAAAATCTCGTACACTGCCCACTACACACCTGCCTATCCAGTACGAAGTACTATTATAAATCCATGATCTCACCTTCCTACTGTCACATGTCACAATAGGTACATTTATAACTGTCTGGTTTTTAGGTAAGTGATAAGCCTAGATCGTGAGCTTTGTTATTAACACGACTTAAGCTATAACAAAAGGATTTAATTTACAAAAGTTTGGTTAGAATTTTTTTTAGATAGGGGCATTGGGTAGGCCTAGCGCTTATCCAATCCCTTACGTAAGGGACTGGATTAACAATGATAGCGGTCTAGGTCTAGGCCTTTCGACTTCGACATCAGTGGGGGGCGGTTGACAATTATTTAGACCTTAATGTTAATGTTAAATACTTTAAGGCTGCAAATGGGCCATAACTGCCTGGTGGCAACCTGTCCCAACCTCCCCCCACCCACCCACCCTCATCACTTCATATCCCTCATTCTATTTCTACTGATTCACACTCAACAACCTCCTCGGGTAACTCATTCCATTCCCTAACCCTTCTTTCAACAAATCCAAACCTACCCAGATCACTTCTCACCACCTGCCACTGAAACTTCTATCTATGATCCACCCTCCCTCTGTATACCCCTTCTTGCAATCTGTTACGGGTTTCCCCCCCTTCTTTCCCCCCTAGCTGCTTTGTATAGATTACACATCCCCTATCACTCCTTCTCCTCTCCTCTAACGTCTCCCAACCCAGCTCCCCTATCATCGCTGTAACGCTATCATAAACCCTCATCACATTTCCTAACTTATCTTCCTCATATCTCCATCGCCTAACTTGTCCCGTAACCTTCCTTGCCGCCCTACGCTGCACCTTCTCTAGCTCCAAGACCTCCCCCTTCCTATATGAATCCCACACCGCCCCCCCCCCCCCCCCCCCCCCATATTCCAAAATACCGGTACCTGCCAAACTACTGTTTTGTAAGCCCTATCCTTTACCTCCCTACTAGTTCCCTTCAGATTTCTCTTAAAGGCCCAATAAAGTTTTGGTTCTGATGGCCATGTAATTCAAAGGCATACTCTTAGTAGGTGACTAAAAAAAAAAGGGAGAGAATCGACCGAGTAGATGCGAATATATAATCAAAAACGCAAAGACGTGCGTTGCGGGTTGCCTACCTTCCATGACGTCACTGGGGAGGACTGACTGTTCGAGCCACGGCTGCCCATGGCCGGACGGTAGCCTACGCTTACGCGGTCGGCAGCCACGGACGAGAGTGGCCGTGTAATGGCTGGTGGGCCCGTAGCACCTTAGGCCTATAGCTTCGAACCGACGTATTCCGAAGAAGAAATATACGAACTAGAAAAGCGTAAAACACAGCAAGCAGAAGCACTTAAATGTTTTCTTGGTAGGTCTGGGAATACTACCTGGTGTTTATCGCTATGACTACCGACGAGGAATCTTTTTGCTGTCTTGAATCTGACATTATTAGCCACGTGCGACAAGATCTAGAGTGCATCACAGAACACAATGATTTCGAAAGCGTGTGTCTTATCGTTGGTTGTTTGAACACTGCTCGTCAATTAATGATAATTCATTCTCATCATGATGACCAACGACAAAAGCTGCGAACCACTTTGAATAGATTATGGCGACACATTTCTTATAAACAATTAATTTATATTGGAAGAATTTCTGGACATCGCTAGGAAAATACAGACGTGTTGTGATACCATCATGCGTTGTCAATGTATTAGAGAAGAGTTTCCTGATGCAAATAGTAGCTACGTGGGATTTAAACCCGTTGCCGGAGGAGAAACTGAATATTTTGATAAATGCATTATTATTGTTCACGTTCTGTTAATTTAAAATACATTTACAATAATTGTAGGAATAGAAGTAGTAATGAACATTGTCACTGAACACTGAAGACTGTGCTAAAGAACACACACACACCTGCAAACGCCTCTCTCGATTGACAGATAGCCTACGGGCAAAGTGGGTTGTAGGAGGGTGCGTGCCCGCCCGCCCAAGCGCATTCCCCCCATTGACGGGGCTAGGCGCGCCGAGTGGAACAAAAGCGAGGGTACCACCAAACATGTGAACCTACACACTGAGGGACACATCCCTCCTTGTTTGAAAGATGTCATTTTATAACATATCAAAAGTAATTCGAAACCTTTTCTGGGCGTTTAACAAACCCTAGGGTTCTATATCCTTTCCTTACACTCTCTTTAAGTTTTCTGCCAATACAATCCCCAAATACTTATACTTCCTTACCTTCTCTAGAACTAGCATATCAAGAAAATACTCCCTCCCATCCCCTTTTAATTTACGCGTGAACCCAATCACTTTACATTTTCCCGTATTTAATTCCATCCTGTTATCGTTAACCCACTCCTCTATTCTCCTCAAATCATCCTGCAACAATTTAGTATCCTCCTCCCCCTTAATCACCCTATAATACAAGATGCAATCATCTGCAAACAACCTTAATCTTGACTTTATTCCCCTACCTATATCATTAATAAACATTATAAATAACCGCGGGCCCAGCACCGACCCTTGCGGCACCCCCGACGTGACGTCAATACTTGTTGATAAACTATCCCCCACCCTCACCCTCTGCGACCTATCTGCTAAAAAAATCTCCTATCCACCTTACCACCCCCTTATCTTCAATCACACTATCCACCTTCCTCATTAAAATCCCGTCACAAATCAGTTGTCTGTGATCCCGTGAGACACTTTATCAAACACCTTTTCGAAATCAAGGAAAACCGCATCTATCTCTTCTCCCTTATCTAGAGCCTCCTCGATGTCCTGAACAAGTCCCACCAATTGTGTCTCACAAGAATACCCCTTCCTAAACCCATGTTGGTTGTCCACAAACCATTCCTCCCCTCCAACACCTCCCTGACGTAATTGGCTACCACCCTTTCCATTATCTGGCTTCCTACTGAGGTGAGACTGACGGGCCTGTAATTCCCTACTTGACTCCTGTCCCCCCCCTTACGTATCGGCACTACAAGTCCCTCCCTCCATCTCTCTGATATAGTACCTTCCCTTAATGATTTCCTGCAAATATCCCCTACAAACCTAACCACCCCCTCCCCTCCCTACCTAATAGTAGGCGTACCAGCACGGCTCTTATTCATTACTCTGGCCTTCCTAAGCATGGGCTACGTTGCTCAGATACTGACACTTGCTTGAACGTATTGTTGAACAAAAATGCTTTGGTTTGAGTGTACAAAATCATTGTAAGGGTCTGGGCCTACCAGCTGTGCCCGGTGACAACTCAGTGTGCTTAGCTTAAGGGTATCAGGGCACTGTTAAGGATATTTAAGTACATTTTTATTCGATTTTTATTCGATTGTAAGGAATTGCTTGAACATCTTTCCTAGTCGATACCTTCCATCACCATCCAGTTTGTTCTCTGACCACCCCTTCTATGTCCAATAATAAACTTTCATACACCCTCGTGACTTCTTGCCTTCCCACATTTGGCTTTGGTTCGTATCTTCCCTTTTACTAACTTGCCCTTCTGGATTGTTGAGTGAGATACATTACCAACTGAGAATTCACACACAAACAACTTTGCTTTTTGGGTTTTATCTTTACCAGCTATTTTTGTACAAATATGTTATTGATTGGCCGTTATTCTATTCACATATGTTTTCTTTTCACACCAGTTCATCTCTAAGTTCTCCACAAAGGAGAAGATGGATACTGGTTACCAATCGGTCCTCGATGACACTCGGACACCATTGTTTGGTGACTCATCAGCTGATACTCCAAGAGTGAGATTTATTTTAATATTTTCTGTTTTGTTTGCAAATCAAACATTTTGTGGAAAGTGTCTTCTTGCTTTGAAATCCCATTATTACCTTGCTTGCATGATTGTATAGGCTATCTGTAGAAAAGTGCTAAATCGATCGATTGGTTAAAGAAGAGTTTGTAATTTTAAAAACCCATCTTCAGGCCCATTTTAAAACAGAATGCATGCTTAGCAGTTATGTATTTGGTTATGAAAGTAGGTGCCAATCGACTGGAATGGTATATAATGTGAGGATAGGATCCAACAGCTTACCTTCGTGTAAGATGACGGATTTGCGAGTTTGAAGTACACGTACAAAACATAATACAAATATAACGAGACGTTTCGAACGAGGTCTTGTTCACTCGAGAGAAGAATGGCTACTGCAATTACTCTAGTCAACTAAACAACTAAAGTAAACTAGACTAGAATATATCCAATATTTACAAGGTGCTGTTGCGGGGTGTGGTCGCAGGGAGGTGAGAGGGGGAGACGGCTGTTACTAACGGATGTTTAGGTTGGGAGCCAACCTAGATTTAGTAATCCACTGGTGGGCCAACTCCCACCGTCTTCATTCGCCTGGGTTGCAGCTGGCTGGGAGTGATTTTATCACATGGTGTTGTAACATCTATTGAATGTCAGGTTATGGGATGCTGCATGTTGAGCCACCAGTTTGTCCATGGTCAGGTTTTTAGTGTCTTGCCTGTGCCCGTTCATCCGTGACCTAAGGGAGTTCTTAGTTAGGCCAACATATTCAGCAGGGCAGTGGTTGCACTTTAGTTGGTAAACTACATTGGTGGTTGGGCAGATGTTGTGTTGCCTGATTGGGTATGTCTTGCCGGTGGCCAGGGCACTGAACGTGGTGGAAGGTTGATGAATTTGGCACGTCAAGCATCCGTTACCTCCTTGGCATGGGTAGGAACCTGCTGGTTCATTTTCAGGAGCGTCCCTGATGCGGCAGTCTCTCCTGACCACTTGGTCCGCAATGTTCGGGGGGCGTCTGAAGGCTACTCTTGGCAAGGGTTTGACAAGATCTTGGGTCTTAGTGGAGGATGTCAAAATGTGAAGGCCACTTTTCATGATACCATTGAGTGCCTGTAGTCCTGGGTGCCACTGTGTGACTAGAGGTTTATCATCATTGGGCGGCGGGATGGCCTGCCTCGCTGGTCTATTGATGCTTTGTTGGACGGTGGTTTTGTCGTAGCCTCGAGCCTTTGTGGCTTTGTGGCTCGAGGCTACGACAAAACCACCGTCCAACAACGCATCAATAGACCAGCGAGGCAGGCCATCCCGCCGCCCAATGATGTTATACCTCTAGTCACACAGTGGCACCCAGGACTACAGGCACTCAATGGTATAGTTCGTCCAGCAGCATTTGACATGTTTCGTTTCCCTTAAAGGGACAATGGACCTTGTTTGTTCACACTTTCAACGCAGATAATCTTATTGTACTCCCAATACTGCCTAGCGGCCTGGCACAATAATTGGCTGCAAGGTTGTCAGTGCAAGTTCGAAGGGTTCTTTTCACTGGTAACATTGTAAATTATTTTCATTCACAAAGCATTATTCAAGCATTCAAGTATTATTCACAAGATATTATTGCTTGCTATTAAGGGTGAAAGAGATATTGCGGAGAGAGCGAGAGAGAGAGATACGCATTCTTTGCCAAATACACATCTTGGCAACGCAGGAAGCGGTCGCAAGTGGTCAATTAGAGTGGCTTTTAAGTTTACAACCTACCGCCCAGGCCGATGTCAACAACAACTTGTCTTTTCATACTGGAAGAACTATATCATGAAAAGTGGCCTTCACATTTTGACATCCTCCACTAAGACCCAAGATCTAGGCCTAGTCAAATCCTTGCTAAGAGTAGCCTTCAGACGCCCCCCGAACATTGCGGACCTAGTGGTCAGGAGAGACTGCCGCATCGGGGACGTTCCTGAAAATGAACCAGCAGGTTCCTACCCATGCCAAGGAGATAACGGATGCTTGATGTGCCAAATTCATCAACCTTCCACCACGTTCAGTGCCCTAGCCACCGGCAAGACATACCCAATCAGGCAACACAACACCTGCCAAACCACCAATGTAGTCTACCAACTAAAGTGCAACCACTGCCCTGCCGAATATGTTGGCCTAACTAAGAACTCACTTAGGTCACGGATGAATGGGCACAGGCAAGACACTAAAAACCTGACCATGGACAAACTGGTGGCTCAACATGCAGCATCCCATAACCTGGCATTCAATGGATGTTACAACACCATGTGATCAAATCACTCTCAGCCAGCTGCAACCCAGGCGAATTAAGACGGTGGGAGTTGGCCCACCAGTGGATCACTAAATCTAGGTTGGCTCCCAACCTAAACATCCGTTAGTGACAGCCCTCTCCCCCTCTCACTTCCCTGCCACCACACCCCCCAACAGCACCTTGTAAATATTGTATATATATATATATATATATTTTAGTCTAGTTTATTTTAGTTGTTTAGTTGACTAGAGTAGTTGCAGTAGCCATTCTTCTCTCGAGTGAACAAGACCCCGGTCGAAGCGTCTCGTTATATTTGTATTATGTTTTGTATGTGTACTTCAAACTCGCCAATCCGTCATCTTACACGAAGGTAAGCTGTTGGATCCTTTCCTCACATTTTATACCAGTTATGTATTTGAAAGAACTGTGCCTCTCGGGCTAGAGAACTATGATTGATTGCTACTAGCCCAGACAAAAAAAGTTCATTTTGACCTCTGTCTAGTATCAGTTATTCAAACAGAACATAGGTTTGTATGGAATATAGTAGTACCATGAAATCTGGATTGAATTTCTCTTACAAACACTATTAAATCTAGAGACCACAAGCATATCAATATAAATAACTGAATGGTGATTACTTAGCACTGGTCAGCCTCATACGTATTTGGGCACATTGACAGTGAGTGAAGGGTAGCTGACACAACACAGATCACACAATAGCCCCTGAGGAATTTGCACCATCATTTCTGGCATCTATATCCTAGATGAGAAAATACAATAAAGAAAGGATTTTTAAACAGTGGCATTGGCCTCTAAATATAATTAGCCTAATGCTTGATTAATTCTGATGTTTTCTTTTTTCAGGGGCGACTGCTGAATATAATAGTTGGATTTATTACATCATTTGTTGTATTTTTTACAATGATTAGTGCCCTAATATACGATAAAAATACCAGCCGAGGACTCAACATAACATTTGCTCTAGTTATTGGGATTATGTGTCTCTCCCATTTACTGTTGGTAAGATATTTAATATTTTATTGTAATTTTGACTAACTAATGGGTACCGGGACCAGTAACTTAAACAACATTCAATGGGAAGGCAGTCAGCTTGCAGTTCAAAACAATGAGTTCTATCCCCTTGTGAGCATAAACAACATTGTCTTTGGGATCGTGGCGATACAAGAGTAGGTAGGCCTAAGCATGCCAGTAGGCCTTGTGTGCTTTATGCAAACACGATGAATTAACACATCGAATCAAATAATTTGTATAGGCAGCTCACATTTGGCAAAACCACACCTATTCCTAGAAACATTTGCCATTATTGACGTACGAAAAAGGTTGATGGATTTAGTAATTCGGCTTCCGATGGCAGGAATTCCCCCTGGCAATACTCCATATTATTTGTCCATGGCAGTGATTTACTTGTAAAGAGTTTTGCCTACCTAACTCACTTATTTAACATTTTGTTTATTGATATCTTGAGAACGCTTCTAGGTGATGATTTGGTTTTGTATCAGCTAAACAATAAATCTACAAACTTTCAAACATTGCTATTGTTACGATCGTCATTTCTGTAATAAATAAATTAAACATTTTTTAATTTATTATAGAAATGACAATCGTAACAATTTCAATATTTTAAAGTTTTTAAATTCATCGTTTAGCTGATACAAAACCAAATCGCTGGTATGAATCACTTGTTTCATATCTTGAAGCATTCTCAAGATATCGTTGAAATATCGTTAATTTTGCATGTCAGTGTTGTGACATGCCAGAAAAGCAGAAGAGCAAGCTCACATTAACAAGTGCCTCGGTGTCGCTCAAGTGGAGATGGGGCGTGAGCCGTCTGTGCTCGTGGTCATTGAGTGCGGTGTACAATAGTTGGGCGCCACGTTTTTCCTGAAAAAAAGCTCCAGGACTGGGCAATGATGGTAGGAAAAACGAAGGATCGATCGTGCCAATGACAAGTCCTAGAGAACAAGATACTATTTCGTCAACGTTTATTGGTGGTACTGGGTGATGAAACGTTGACATCGGCCAGTAGGCCTACCCAAAAGTAAACCACAAAACTACACAAGGTTATACGAGTATCTGCGACTCTTAAAGAACGCTGTCGTTTAGAACAATTAACCCATACATAGGGCAGTGACACAGTAATATTAGGTCTACAAAGATATACAAGATTAAACAAAGTTATGTAAAGAACGCTGTCGTTCTGAGCAATCAACCCATACATAGGGCAGTGACACAGTAATATTAGGTCTACAAAGATATACAAGATTATACACGGTTATACAAATTATACAGTTAGACAAGGTTATACACAGTTACAAAGTTATGCGAGGTTTACCTAAATTATACCGTTTAAACTACTACCTACGACTCTTAATACGTTGTCGCCTGACGGCACGACTAGCCTAGAACCCGTAACTGGATGGTTACCGGGTGGCACGTACTCTACCATACACCGTGCGCTCAGTACACGTCCCAACGTCTTATGGCCAACTCACGTTAGCACTCTAGTCCGGGCACAACGTAACGGGGCAACCAAGTCCGTAGTGACACTACACAAGAAATAAGAATGTTCCAAACAGAGGCCTAAACGTCCTACGACCAAATGGGGCTTGAATGGGGCGTCTCCTTGGGCAAGACCGGCGACCTTGTCCAAAGAAGGCAAGAAAAGACGTCACAAAGACAAAAACCTGGTCTGGTGAATGATGGAGCGTCGTCCGGGAACGGCTGGGCCTGGAGTCGGTCTAACTAGCCGCCACGACCGCGAAGACGATATCCAAGTGTCGCCCTCGGCAACCTCGTGGTCCGCAGTATGTTAGCCCTAGGCTAATTCGACGCCCCTCCACAGGATGGAAGATGAAACGCCTGGCGCGCGTTTCTCCCTTGGCAGGAACCCGAATCCAAAACGCTTGGGAAAACTCAGCAAACCAACCGTGACCACCTGGCAACACCTCGGGAAACGCCCCCTACAAGGGCCTAACGTTTGCTCACGTCCGTCGTGTGTCACAAGCCTCTCCAAGCTCGACTGACCGTCCGCCAACGGTTGCGCTACAGACAAGCCGTCGGCGCACCGAGCGGCCGAACGTACAACTACGTCCCTCAGGGTAGGCGCGCGGCCTTCAAACACGGAGTTGCCACCGAACCAGCGGAAGCCAACAAATCTTGCAATGTAGCGAACAGTTCAGCGACGTGTGGTCGCACGTCAATGTGGTCGTATGTCAATATCTCTATGTTTGGTAATCCCGATTGGTGGTGGTGGTGTCCTGTTTTCAAACACATGTTCTGGCACACATTCCTTGATATCTCAGCACTAGTGTATCTCTCCATACATTTCTTATACGTGTGTTTTGTTTCCTTGCAGATAGTTTGGTATCGTCAGGGGGGAGTAGACGCCAAGTTTAAGACCCTGATCTACATAAATGCATTTTATATCACTGCCCTATGTATTATTGCTAACATATACTTCCATGGATGATAGAAGAATGGAGACCATGGGATCTGGATGGGTAATATTATATGTTAAGTGTTCTTGTGTACCAGTTGCCAATGCATTTCAACCAATAATGTACTGATACAATCATGGTTGACTTTGCAGTTCACTTCAAAATGCTTACTAACTACTAGTAAATTAATTGGTTTTTCCAAATTGATGGGCTTAAAACAAATCTGACACTAAAAACTCAACAAGTAACTATGCTGGTTACACTTGGCAATGAGAAATAACATTGATACTGTAGTACAATACCATGATATTGGGTTTGAAGTTTAATATTGGTATTGGTACATATTTCATAAATGCCACATAATTTTCAACATTTTTTAAAGCCAGTAAATTTTGAAATAGATACCTTGTATTACTAGAAGAGGAAAAAGCATTTTGTATAAGGGCAGTGTAGACACAACTTCTTTAAAACTGATATTATGTAGGTAGTCCTACTAGCAGGTACCGGTAGTAGGTATCATGAAGATTTAACACTTACCCACGTAATTTTGTATTAATTTACATTTTAAATTAATTCAATGTTTTAATTTGATAATAATACTAGCAATTGTTAACATATATATTTTTGTATAACTGGGCCCACCTCAGTTATGCTGAGCTATCCCTTTTTTTAGTTACGACTGATCATGGCCTTATATTAGATAAGGTCAGTTGCCAAAGGAACTGGGCTATAAAACAAGGTAAAGGTAGGATCCAATGACAATATAAGCTGATGAAAAAAAAATAATTTATCAACATAATATGTTCATTGTGTCTTTTACAACAAACTGAAGTGCTTAGGAACACTTTTGTTCCTGTCTCTGTGAGAAGGGGGTAGATCTGATGAATGACTGAGCCAGTAATTATGGTGTTTTGCATTGTTGGCATAGATATTACATCCTTAGAGATGATTTCTTCCTGTTTTGTGTGGTAATTGGTCCTGTGAGTCTATTCCTGCTTCAATGCAGAAGGTCCAGGATTCAATTCCCTGTTCGAGCTTCAGGTTTTTAACTTTTCAAATTGACGCTAACCTATTGATGTGATACTTTGGAGCGATCATAACATCAAGGCACGTAATAAAGGAAATAATGTCTCTGTACTGAAAATCAGTTCTTGAAACTGAGTCAGTAGGAAATAAATATAGAATATATAGATCTATTTACGTGTTCACTATAAACAATTTACTCTTTGTTTGATATGCAGTGTTGAGTCATTCATTATGCGCCTGTAGAATATTACTTTCCAACATATGCATAGTATAAAATCTTAATTATGTAGGCGTTCATACTATTTATTTGTAGAATAATAATGGATGCATTATTAATTTATAATAGGATTAAGAAAGAAAATTTGGGAGTAAATTGTTTGATTTATTTTTTAAATTGGTTTAATATATTTTTTATGAAGTTAATGTGATAATAAATTATCAGTTTAAATAATTATGATTAATTAAATTATAATAATCTGGTTTGGTATCTTACAAGAATCAAATTCCTATAAGACGGCATGCTAAGAACCTACTTTTTATTTTGATTGTTTTTCCAACTTGGCAACACAGTCAGCATTTTTGTCAGATCATTTCCTCTCTTCAGCTTCTGCCATGAGAGATGGAGACGGGGAAGTTCATGAAAATAACATAGATTGTATTACTTCTACAACAGATAGATATGTCATATCAATTGCAGTTGTTTCTCATTCAAATTTCAACATCACTTTGTTATACAAACAATTATTATTCATTAATTCTGTTAGGTTGGTTTCAAACAACTCTCCATCATTTCCTCTCTTCTGTCAGTATTTTCTGATGTTCCAGGTTCCTATTTTGTCACCTGATAAAATTCCCTGAGTAGCCTCTGCCCAGATGTTACTAATATGTACCAAATGTGACGACTGATAACACCTTCATTTTATTTTAAATAAATACGTAATAATAGTGATAAATACGTACGTACGTCTATAGCCCCAGAGATATGTATCAATATGCTAATGCTAACATGATACTAAAATTCATAATAGGTCCTTGGCCCACCATTAGAGCTGTACAATGTTCGAAAGTTCTCAAAAAGTCCAAGCAGAATCTCCCTTTTGATGGTAGCTCGACCTGCACCTAGACTGTCTCAAAATTTCTCGAAAATTGCAATAACTGCCTTTCAATTTCCTTGCCATTTATAAGTTTAATGTGAAGACCCCAAAATCCCAAGTTTAGAGCAGTTTTGTTTTAATTCAATTTTTATGTCACTCTTCATTAAGAAAATTGAAACAATTTTTAGTAAGATAGTAAGATTTAGTTTTTTCAAGTGTACCTAGACTAGAGAAACAGTCCCAATCTCCATGACAAAGCTGTGCACTATTCAAGCCTCTTTGGCAGTAGTACTTATATTTACGAGCAAGTCATTTATCTCTTGAAACTAAACAAAATGCAGCATTCATGCATGCATTGGAAAAGTTATAAGAGATGGAAGCCTAGGGTAAATGCCATTATGCAAATTACCAAAATTAGCATAAAATATGCAGTGCCAATGCTCGTATACATTATTAAACTATGGTAGAGAATAAAGATACATATTAGTTTAGCTATAGCATTTAGACTTAAGACTTTTACTGTGTTTATTAAGTCCTGTGTGCAGCAAAGGTAAAAACTAAAAAGTAAGTATTTGTGGCTTGCTAAGAATTTTCAAAGAGAAATATTGGTAATTGTCATTTCATTGGTCAATGTCATTACCTAGTTTATGAAAACATGTACGGTACTTTACCATGTCCATGTATGGATGGACCAAAAGAACAAATTTTAACAAACTATTTGGGGCCCCGCACAGGGAAAGTCAAATCGGGCAGATAAGCTGATTTCTTAAACCCTAAGGACTGCGATATGACATCTTCTTCACTCAACTTGATCCAAGCAAACTGTTTCCATCTTTCTTAAAACCTAAAGGCATGGTTTTTACTTTCTACCCGCAGAATCAAGCAGATTCTGTAAAAATTTGGTGATAAAAACAATTTTATCTGATTTAATTTTTTCTTGTCATTTTTTTCATGGGAATACATACTACGGTATTGTGTATTATGGGGTCTTAGCTCCTTTTGATTCCCAATTAATATCTAAGTCATAAGTGCCCTATATTATAACTTAAGTACCTAATATTATAATTTAGAAAGTATTCACGTATTGCACTGTATTAGTATTATTTTTCTTGTCCTTCACTTCATTGTTATTTTATTAGAATATAACATAATTACTGTGAACCCATTTGAAATGTACCTGTCTTTACTTTTGCAATCTCAATACTGTGACATCAAGCTAGGCCACCTAGGTAAATTAATATGAAATGTAACTTGCACCCATACAAAAGCATTCTGCCCCTATGGATATGTGATTTCATTCGTTCAATAATTGTTTTGAAGTATTCTATATGTTCTATACACTTCTGCTATAGAGTGGTGTAATATTTCCTTGAGTTACGTTCAAGATGTTAGGCTCACTTATGAAAAGTAATCACTTCCATCGCTGAGCCATATGAACTGACACAAAGTCAGGGCTTTAACATATACCTATATATTGTATAACGCAGTAATACGAAATGTGATCGAATTTCAAAGTATTGCAACTGACTGAACCGAGCGTCGTCAACAAAAGTGTAATGAAGTGCAAATTGCAAAGTGCTTGCCTTTTTCTGTTGGCATTGGTGATCAGTGTTTCTAGTATATGCACGACTCACGAGTGATATTTCCCTAGAATGGTGGATTAAATAATAATAATTTGGCAAAGGAAATGTGCCCAAAAACAATTCTTGGTTAAAAAAAATAATACCACATGTGCCCATGGAAAATTGTTCTCAGTTGTGTATTGGAAAATGTCTTCTAGGAGCGGACACACAAATACCTTTTTGACCTGAGTTGCATCTTACATCTTTTAAGGGCGTTTACGTTTACCTGTAATAGAGTAACTCGATCAGTAGCTTTGCCTAGCTAAAACTCTGTAGTTAGCAGAACCAGGAATATGTAAGCACCCTTAATTTGAGAGAGTTGCCATATTATGCTCGATCTAGTTTGAGTTAAAACACAACTGCTTGCACAGCCCCAACGGTTATACATGATTGTGAATTCAAGATTTGATTATATAAGGATGTTTGTAACATGTGTTATATATTTTACCTAGTTGTTATTTTATCATACTGTGTAATATACTTGTGAACAAGTTACAAGGTAGATATTTCAAACATTAAAACAATCTGTTCATAAAAATTGGAGCTTAAATATTTGCAAGACGTTTTCATTACTCAAAAAGTCGTGATAGTTCTACTATTACAGGTGGGTGTTGGAAAACCACTCTCTGTCTTTGCCAGCAACCATAAATCCACATCATGCATATATGAGTGGTTGGCCCAAGTCTGCCAATACCAATAATACAAATTTGGATTATTTTATGGCAATTTACTTACCAGTCTGTAGCTAATGTGTAATGTGTGTACATCCCTGTAAAAATGTAATATTTTAAACATATTGCATGAAACTGTTGACTAATTTAAGTGAGTAATGATTGAATGTACACCTTTGGTAAAAAATATGTTATGCATACGACACATAAACAGTTAGGGCCTAAAAACAAAAATGATAAATGTGTTACTAAATGTACATCCAACTTTCTTTATGTTGAACTTATACAATGTGAAACTATTTTTATTTGATTCTGGCAAAATGTGATTAAAAAGTAAAATCTGTGAATGAGCATTTCGTTATATTTTCTCTTACCTTCTTTACACCACAAACCAGTAGCATGTACTGTCTTCCTTCCCTTCAAAATCCTAGCTTTAATGAATGTATGGTAAATATAAAAAAATATTATTCATAAACGTAATCATATAGACACATAATGTATTTATTGGTGAAGTCAATAATTGTGTTTAATGCTTGCTTAGTTATATTGCAATATATTTACAATACAACTACAACTCAAAAGGGAAGGAATTAAGTCATGAATGTGGTTGACGCGATTCAGTCGAAATGTCGATGAGTCTTTGACAATGGCCCAGCAGAAAACTCGTAAAGAGCAGAAAAGGACATGGTCTGCATCTCAAAAGCCAAATAATACATATACACACACACACATATATATATTACTACTACAACTACCACTTGGTCACTTATTATTATTAGTGTATATTCCATCCCAAATATATCCTTGGCTGTGGCGGCCACCAGCCAAGATTGCCAGTATACCAATACCAAACACCAACCGTTTCCTCAAAGAATCTGATTTAATTGTGTCTTTCAGCACACAACATGTACTCGTTAAACAACGCATAAAACTAAATTTTAAAATTAACCTGTGGCACTCATTGCATCCAGCGTGGAGCCAGGTTTCCTGACAATCTTTATCTCGTGGTAATTCCCCTGATTCCCGGCTATGCCATTGCGACAAGCCGAGAGTGTGGGCAGAACAGCGAGTGTAGAAAGCTCTTGGGTTATCCTTGTCCTGAAATGAAAAATTAGCACACATAAGAATGGCCATAATAGCAAGAAAGCTATAAGCCTACTAGTCCAGTATTATATATAGCCCAATTTACTTGAATTTTTTGTTGGTAATTCATTTTAATAGTACAGGTTGCAAGATGTTGAATGGAAGTAGAACAACAATAATATTATTACAAGATTTTATAAATTAATGGTTTAATGGTTGTTTATTGTAAACTAAATAGATCCCTGAGCAAAATCAGTCATGTGGGATATTTTACATAGTCAAAACTTAAAATTAACTAACAGTCAGTTATTATAACAATTAAGATACAATAAAAGATTACCAATGAAGAATACAATAAATAGATAGGAACGACGGTACTATACAATAAAAAAGGGGATACCAGCATTAAGCTAAAAAACAGAATTCTTGAATGGAGTAAAAACAGCTTTTGACAAAGAAGGCCTTCAGTCTATTCTTAA
>OX246745.1:22315013-22320790 GCA_945910005.1 Isoperla grammatica
GAGCCCTAGACTAAGTGTACCCTAGACCTAGGCCCTATAGACCAAGGGGCCCCGAACCAATATAAATATACTACTACTATTGATAGGTCTACCCTAGACCTAGAGCCCCAAACCAATATAAATATACTGAAACTATTGATAGACCTAGGTCTAGGGTTGGCCCAGCCTAGGCCTAGACCTAGGCCCTAGGCTAGGTCTACCCTAGACCTAGGCCCTAGACCTTAAGCCCCGAACCAATATAAATATACTAAAACTTTTGATAGGTCTAGGGTTGGCCCAGCCTAGGCCTAGACCTAGGTCCTAGGCTAGGCCTACCCTAGACCTAGGCCCGAAGCCCTCTCTAGCCAAGGCAAAAGTAGTATGTGGTCAACGAAGATACTAAACTAAATCCATTGGGCCAATCGGTAGAGAGCGAGAGAGAGAAGGAGGAGAGAGGGAGAGCGGGAGAGGGAGGTGAGTGATAGAGGGGGAGGAGGGAGAGAGAGAGAGTGAGAGAGAGACAGACAGAAACAGAGAGAGAGAGAGAAAGGGCGAGAGGGAAGGAAGATAGAGAGAGAGACAGGGAAGAGAGAGAGAGGGAGAGAGAGAGAGAAAGAGAGTATGAGAGAGATACAGAAAGAAGAGAGAGAGAAAGAGAGAAAGAAAGAGAGAGAGAAAGAAACAGAAACAGCGAGAGAGAGATAAGTGGCGAGAGGGAAGGAAGATAATAAGATGGAAGGGAAGAGGGAGACAGAGAAGAGAGAAAGAGAGAGAGAAAGAGGAATGAGAGAGAGAAAGAGAGACAGAGAGAGAGAACGAGGGAGAGAATAAGAGAGATAGACCGAAAGAGAGAGAGAGAGGGAAGGAAGATAGAGAGAGGGAGGGGAAAAGAGAGATGGAAAGGGAGAATGAGAGAAGAATTAGAGAGAGAGAGGGAGAGAGAGAGAGGGAGAGAGAAAGACAGAGAGAGGGAGAAAGGGTGAGAGGGAAGGAAGATAGAAAGAGGGCGGGGAAAAGAAAGACAGAGAAGAGAGAGAGAGAGAAAGAGAGAGAGAGAAAAGGCGAGAGGGAAGGAAGATAAAGAGAGAGGGAGAGGGGAAGAGAGAGAGAGATGGAGAGAAAGAGAAATAGAAAGAAAGAATGGAGAGAATGACAGAGTGAAATATATATGTAGAGAAAAAGAGAGAGAGAGGGAGAGAGAGACATTGATTGATTGATTTCGGTCTTTATTTTAGGCGGGATTAAGGCCAGTGAGGTCTTTTCTAACACCCAACCGCGGAAAGAGAGAGAGAGAGAGAGACAGATATATATTTATTGGCTTTTTTATTGGCTTAAAGGCGTGCTACGTAGGGCCTAAAGCCCCTGAGAGAGAGAGAGAGAGAGAGAGAGAGAGAGAGAGAGAGAGACAGAAAGAGAGAAACAGAGCAAAGGAAGGCGAGAGGAAAGGAAGATAGAGAGACGAAGGGGAAGAGAGAGACAGAGAGAGAGAGAAAGAGAGAGAGGGAGGGGAAGAGATAGACCGAAGAGAGAGAGAGAGAAAGATGGAATAAGAAAGAAAGAGAGAGAGAGAGAGAGACGGAAAGGGCGAGAGGGAAGGAAGATAGAGAGAAAGGGGGGGCAAAGAAAGACAAAGAAGAGAAAGAGAGAGAGAAAAAGCGAAGAGAGAGAGAGAGAGAGGGAAGAAAAATAGAGAGAGGGAAAGGAAGAGAGAGAGAGAGAAAGAGAGAGAGAAAGAGGGCGAGAGGGAAGAAAGATAGAGGGAGGGAGAGAAAAAGACAGGGAAGAGAGAGAGAGAGAGAGAGAGAGAGAGAGAGAGACGGAGGGGAAAAGAGAGACAGAATGAGAGAGACAGAAAGAGAGAGAGGGAAGGGGCGAAAAGGAAGGAAGATAGAGAGACGGAGGGGAAGAGAGAGAGACAGAGAAAGGAGAGAGAGAGAGAAAGAGAGATATAGAGTACAAGAGAGAAAGAGAGAGAGAGAGAGAGAGAGAGAGAGAGAGAGAGAGAGAGAGAGAGGGAAATGGCGAGAGGTCGAGAGGGAAGGAAGATAGAGAGACGGAGGGGACAAGAGAGAGAGGAATGAGAGAGACAAAATAAGAGGGAGAGTGAGAGATTAAGGGCGAGAGGGAAGGAAGATAGAGAGATGGAGGTGTAAAGAAAGACAAAGAAGAGAAAGAGAGAGAGAAAAAGAGGAGAGAGAGAGAGAGGGAACAAAGATAGAGAGAGGGAACAAAGATAGAGAGAGGGAAAGGAAGAGAGAGCCAGAGGAGAGAGAGCGAGAGAGAAAAAGAAGGGGAGAGGGAAAAAAGATAGAGAGAGGGAGTAAAAAAGACAGAAAAGAGAGAGAAAGAGAGAGCGAAAAAGAAAATGACAGAGAGAGACTGAGAGAGAGAGGGCGAGAGGGAAGGAAGATAGAGAAAGACAGAGAAAAGCGAGAGAGAGAGAGAGAGAATGAGAGAGAGACAGAAACAGGGAGAGAGGGGGCAAGAGGGAAGGAAGATAGAGAGAGAGGGGAAGCGAAAGACAGAGAGAGAGAGAGAGAGAAAGACAGAAACAGAGAGAGAGAAAGGGCGATAGGGAAGGCAGATAGAGAGGGCGGGGAAAAGAAAGACAGAGAAGAGAGAGAGAAAAAGAGAGAGAGAGAGAGGGAGAGAATGAGAGAGAGACCGAAAGAGAGAGAGAAAGGGAGAGAGTAGGAAGATAGAGAGAGGGAGGGGAAAAGAGAGAGAAAGATAGAATGAGAGAAGAATTAGAGAGATAGATAGATAGATAGATTGATAATGGTCTTGATTGAAGAGAGACAGAAAGAGAGAGAGAAAGAAACAGAGAGAGAGAGAAAGGGCGAGAGGGAAGGAAGATAGAGAGAAACAACTCATTACACTAAAATATATTAAAATTAACCTGTGGCACTCATTGCATCCAGCGTGGAGCCAGGTTTCCTGACAACCTTTATCTCGTGATAGTTCCCCTGATTCCCGGCTTTGCCATTGCGACAAGTGTAGAAAGCTCTTGGGTTATCCTTGTCACTCTGAAATGAAAAATTAGCACACATAAGAATGGCCATAATAGCCAGCTATAGGCCTACTAGTCCAGTATTATATATAGCCAAATTTACTTGAATTTTTTGTTGGTAATTCATTTTAAACGTACAGTTTGCAAGATGTTGAATAGAAGTAGAACAACAATAATATTATCACAAGATTTTCTAAACTACCTGCTTCACAATACTGGACTGGAGAACGGAGTTTTGACACAAAACTCATTTTAGTAAAATAAAGAGTTGTTTATGGCCTTATACAAATAAGATTCGCACTCGGTATTATTTCAATTTTACATGCCTATAACCCAGCTTGTGGCACCCAACGGAATCACATAAGGGCAGATCTACGACCTTTGTTGGGGGGGGGGGGGGTCAATGATTTTGTAATGGGATGGGCTAGAAATATAATTATAATAATTACACAGGTAAGGAAGGGGTCTGGGGTTGAGTGGCCCCAGCCTATACATATGTACTGTCGGAGGCCAAATATTTGTTAATGGTACTTAACATACAGAACAAGCTCTGGGCACGTAGATGGTGTACACCATCTACAATGTTTAATGTTGATACGGTCATATATTTATTTATTTATGTAATTTATGTGTGTATGTGTGTCAGTGTGTGTATGTATGTATGTATGTATGTATGTATGTATGTATGTATGTATGTATGTATGTATGTATCACACGCAGAAACTTATTGACCCGGAATAATGTTAAAACCACACACACAATTTAAAACGAAACCAAGGTCAGTTACTTTTAAAAACCAGGGCAGTTGGCCCCGGTCTGAGGAAGGAGTAGGAACGGATTACTCCGAAAATTCACCGGCTTTTAAAAGTAAGTGACCTAGGTTTCGTTTTAAAGTATGTATGTATGTATGTATGTATGTATGTATGTATGTATGTATGTATGTATGTATGTATGTATGTATGTATGTATGTATGTATGTATGTATGTATGTATGTATGTATGTATGTATGCATGTATGTATGTATGTATGTATGTATGTATGTATGTATGTATGTATGTATGTATGTATGTATGTATGTATGTATGTATGTATGTATGTATGTATGTATGTATGTATGTATGTATATATGTATGTATGTATGTATGTATGTATGTATGTATGTATGTATGTATGTATGTATGTATGTATGTATGTATGTATGTATGTATGTATGTATGTATGTATGTATGTATGTATGTATGTATTTTTTATTAAATGTCTATCCTATTTTCAAGATACTTATGGGAATCAAAGAATGCTTCACTACGAACGAAACGGGAATTTCTATTTTATTGTTGTGTACAATGCCAAACTGGGCTTCTTTACCATACTTTTTACATTTCGCAAATCTATTTTTTGTACTCTGTAGACGTTGATGAAGAGGAAGAAGAATATTGAAAAGGTTTTAAACAGGAGCAATACCAATAATCAATTTGAAAGTATTTACTAAACATACTGCATGTTTAATGGGCTAAGAGGACGTAGATTATAGTTCAATTCAACAATTAAATTAATTTCGTTATGCAAAGACACGTTTTCGTCTTGGCGATCGTGAGGTTTTTGAGAATCACCATTGCCAGCTGAAGCGCCATCTTTAATTTGCTATATAAATCGGAAATGAAATCCCGAGCGTTACGAGGTCGTTCCGACAGATCTGCTCGGTATTAAAATAATGCCTTATAAGTCAATTTACGTAAATTAAAAATGAACGTATTTCCAATTTCCCGCCTATATTTTATAGCGGCGTCATCCTCATTCGTGATGAGATATCAGAGATGCGATCTCGCCGACATTTTATCTTCATTGTTGGCGGATTGGTACATCGACGAGTAGATGCATGGTGGCCAAATGAAATTAACTTAAAAATAGTACCGGTAAAATTTTGAATTATTCCTTTACTCTTGCTACATTTCCGTCAGCAATGGTTTTAAATATTGTTATATATATTATTTGTTATTTACAAATTTAAAACAATATGTAAAACTTCAAGTTTGTATTTCAATATCTTGAAAAATAGTTCTTTTCGAAATAATTTCTCGCTACTAGATCATTATCTATTTAGGCTGACTTCCGCATCCTCTTCGACTTGAGTCTTGAACACGAAGGAGCCATCTTACATTCATCCTGTTTATAAGGTATTTTATACACATTAATCGTATTAATAAGTAAGATATTATCTTTTGCTTGCATGATAAATGTAGAAGACTGCATGCGTGAAAGGCAGAGAGGGACGGATGGACCCAAATAAAACGATAGACAATAATTTAAGTCAATGTTGGCAGGACGCGGGACCGGGCTCCGCAATCAAGTCCGTTTTATTCTGGTTTTCCATCTCTAGGAATTATTCCAGACGTAGGATTATGATCACAGCCAGATTAGGTTTACTTATTCAGACGTAGCCTATCAATTCTAATCACTACTAATACGAATTGATTTATGTTACTAAGGTTTAAATTTTGAATGTTCAGCTTTGGTTGGCCCAGCCTAGGCCTAGGCCTAGGCCGGAGCCCTAGACTAAGTGTACCCTAGTCCTAGGCCCTATAGACCAAGGGGCCCAGAACCAATATAAATATACTGAAACTATTGATAGGTCTACCCTAGAACTAGACCTTAAGCCCCGAACCAATATAAATATACTGAAACTATTGATAGGTCTAGGGTTGGCCCAGCCTAGGCCTAGACCTAGGTCCTAGGCTAGGCCTACCCTAGACCTAGGCCCAAGACCTAGGGCCCGAACCAATATAAATA
>OX246745.1:22320990-22365990 GCA_945910005.1 Isoperla grammatica
TGGGGGGGGGGGGGGGTGGGGTGGGAGGGGAAGAGAGAGAAAGAGAGAGATTGCAATACATATTATTGTGCAGATAACAAAACTTTAACCTTTATAGGGTGTTTGGAAAGTATATAATAAGTATTTACAATCTCATAGGCTAGTTCCTTGTACCTGCAAATAGCATTATAATGGAGACCCCCCACTACCCCAGCCTACTGACCGGGTGTTTGAGCCGGGATGCTCACTCCGAGATGTTTTTTAGTGGACTGTATATTTTTTGAGCTCCAAACTTACCCCAAGATGTGAAGTGGTCGAAAGTCCGGAAAGTGGCCGTCGAGAGAAAGAAATAGACAGACAGAAACTCGAGTTTTGAAGAGAAAAGAAGGAAAGTTGACAAAATGCCTGGAAGGCGATCGAACCCAGGACAGCAGCGTAGAAGACGTCTGGTCGCCCGAGAGAGTAAACGAGAGAGAAACTGAACTTGACCCGACGAGGTCGGAAACTTGAACAATACTGACGAGATAAGAGATAGTGCAACGCGCGGAAAACGGGAAAACTGTAGGAAATGACGTGATTGGCCGAAAATCGAAACATGAAATAATAGACAGAAAAAACCCAACACCACGAAAATACAAAACCCCAGCGTCGAATAAACGGCGCGAAACACCGGGTCTTGTACTTCATTCCCTAGCAAAGTGTAGCTTAGATCCCTCTTTGTAACTCGTGACCATTTATTCGAACTGGGGTTGGTACAGTTGGACACAACAAATGTTGTGTCCAACACTCCAACTTAGTTGACTCGTATTGCAAACTACGGCAATGC
The DNA here is from genome assembly GCA_945910005.1 of Isoperla grammatica. Classification (NCBI taxonomy): domain Eukaryota; kingdom Metazoa; phylum Arthropoda; class Insecta; order Plecoptera; family Perlodidae; genus Isoperla; species Isoperla grammatica. The sequence continues at coordinate 22,321,796 of OX246745.1, forward strand.
CCAAATGATTGCGTATTATAATTATAACCCATGCAACACACTGGCTGGGTTGATTGGATTAAATATATAAGCTCTGTTGTTATTTAACTAATTTGAGACTTGAGCCAAATATGCTACGCAAAGCATATATATGGGCAAAGGTGATGACCTAGCAGAACTAGATACTAATTGCCTATTGAATATTAGGCCTAGTACTTCGCAAATCAGATCATAACAGCTACGCAAAGCATATATATGGGCAAAGGTGATGAATTAGCCAAACTAGAGACTAATTGCCTATTGAATATTAGGCCTAGTACTTCTTTGCAAATCAGATCATAACAGAATAGAAAATACAATTACTTAGTTTCGTTAATTCAATAATTCAATAATTTTTTCATTAGATGTTCCATAATTTCTTGTATGTCTTACTCCCACTTCCTGAAATGTGTTGCCCTGTTTTGGCGTAGAATAGGACCGCGCTGACTCAAAAGGTCCCACCTCCTTTCTTACATAGCCCCGGAATCCCATTCCATTTCCTAGTCCCTTTCTACCATTGTCCTCTCCTCTCTTCCATGATACCCTACAAAAGACCTGGGCGGAGAGAGGGGGGTGGGGGGGGGGGGGGGGGCGTAAGTTAACGTGTCCCAGGAGTCAGGGCTCCTATGAATGGCTGGCTCTATCCAGTACAGCCTGACTACAGTACCTAGATATAATCCCACCAATGACGTAGGTATCCAGGAATTGGGAAAGGCGGGTTATCAACCCATATTGTAGAGAGCGGAACCGAAACAAGTGGGAACAAAAAATTTCTCGTCAAGGTCATTTTGGTGCAAATCTGGAAAGTTTCTGGTAACCCCCCCTCCCTTTACCCCCCTTGGATACACCACTGAATCCCACAAAGCTCATCTCCTCGCCCTGTACATGAAATGTAACTTGACTTGATGCAACAACAATTCACCCCACAGCACCTACGACCAAGAATGTAGTAGCTATATGATATTTTCGTTACAGATAAACCTGCGAAGAGAAGACGTGAACTCAAACCCCTGAGCAATTTTACCGAGGTTGACCAGATTTAGAAGTAAGTAGAAAATATTGCACTTGTACCCGTACTTTCCTGGCTGAACTTATCAGTTATTTCCACACTAACGTAATGTCATGTCCTTGGCCAATTGTCCTAAGGGAAGTGGGTTAGTGGCCAATTTACAAGAATATTAATCATGCAAGTAAAACATCATAGGCAATAACAACTAACAATGAATATTATAGAATGCGTTTTATGTTCAATTGCTGTAACTTTCTTATCGCGACAACAATAGGCAGGTGTCCTTGAGCCGTGATGGTGACTCAAGATAGTCTTCCGAGATGCTCATCTTTAGTTTTTATGCCAAGGGGAGTTCGTACCTCGTACCAGTACTAGTACCAAGAACAAAACTGTGACGTATAAAATAATACTAGTACGACCTCAGATTCTTGTCTATCGCGCTTTTCTTGCACGCTGTCTCAACGAAAACTAGTATATTCATGTCGTTCTTTCATACGGTATCTCACTTAGTACCGTGTACAAGTATTGTACGGGTGTGCAGGGATTCTTGCGATTTTAAAAATAATTATGGACATATTTGTAAGTGTGGACAACATTCCCTTCCCGCTCTGAACGATATTATCACATTTAATCTTTTGTTGCAGACAACCTCGCTATCGCTACCCCTGAAAAGTCCCCCCCCGAAGCTACTATGGAAAATGATGGAAAAGACGCTCGTGGTAAGCTCACATTCTTTTCCAGTTGCAGTAATTCTGTTGCTGTGATTTATCTCGCTGATGTTATATGTTATCACATTAAATCTTGTGTTGCAGCAGAGGCTGGAATGTCTATCACACCTACGCAAAAAGCCAACGCTAAGCAGAACGCCGCTCGTGGTAAGCTCACCCCCGTATTACATTCTTGTTGCAGTCGTTCTTTTGATGTCATTCATCTCGCTGATGTTATATATTATCACATTTAATCTATTGTTGCAGCAGACCAAGCGTCACCCGTAACACCCCAAAATACACAGGACGCCAGAGACATCCGTTGTAAGTTCACACCCGTATTACTTTCTGGTTGCAGTCATTCTGTGAGTCATTATATTTTATTTTTTTATTTTATTGTATATAAGGCCAGTGTAGAGCACAATGCCCTCTTTAGCCTGATGAGTGATGATTGATGAATGATAATGAGGAAGGGAGGAGGGGAAGCCTGGTACCGGCACGTAGCCTACTCCTGTCGAAAAGTACCAAGGGGACCATCGGCTTTACGTCCCATCCGAAAGGACGGTGTAACTTTGACCAGTCATATAGGTTCCTCCACTAACCTGGACTTGCTAGCAGTTGACGAGAAGAACGAAGCTGTTACTCTAGCTTTCGAACCCTCCAATCTGCTCTAACCAACAGTAACTAGTGTTTCAGAGGTGAGTGGTCACCCATCCACCTCCTGACCTAGCCCGAGGTTGCTTAACTTCAGTGTTCGTATGGGAACCGGCTAAGCGACCGCGGCTAAACCGTTGGCTTGTGAGTCATTATATTCATTCCAGCTTACGACAAAAAACAAACAATTTCGCTAAATTGTAGCATCCAACTAAATTGTGAGCAGCCATTCTGCTACTGACAACGTTTACAGAAGTGAGCCACAGATTTGAACGACTTTTGACAACCCCAAACGTAGAAACTTGACATTTTGATTGGCAGAAATGACAAGATTGACAAACAATAACAAACTGGGGCCGCAGTGCAGCCGATTTGGGATTGGCAATCGGTTGTTGTATTCGCACAGCGGAAATATGAGTCAACCTCCACTCCACTTCCCCAGTTCCCCTGGCGCACACATATATGTTGCGCTCAGATAGCGGTCAGTCTTCATTGGCCATGGCCTGCAATGGATCTGTGGCTTCTTTGACCCTGGTCACGGCCCGACCGACAACTCAACGCAATAGGGTGACCAGACGTCCCGAAAAAACCAGGAAAGTCCCGAGTTTGGCACAAGTGTCCCGCGTCCCGAAATTGGTAAATTCACGATTTTCTTGAATATCTGGTTGAAAAATTACAAATTTCAACTAAGAAAAAACAAAGAAGAGAAGCGGTCAGTGGTAAATTTGTAATTCGAACGCCGCCACGAATGGCAGTCTGTTTCGTAGAAAGTCTCATTCGCTTGCGCTTCCCTAGCATAGCGCTAGCGTGCAATGCGCCGGCAAGGCAGGGCTACACCGCTATTAATATGGAATACAAATATGAAAATTTAATATCGAGTAAGAAAATTTAAATAATTAAAAAAAGACTGTCACCGTTCCACTTTCAGCGAACAATTAACCTCTGACAGTGCTTTCACCTCCATTCGGTTAGAGAAAAAAGTGTCCCGAAATTCAGGGTGTGTTCCAACTCGATTTTCGCCTGCTAACCACTAACCACTAACCACTTACCTGCTACACACTAAACGTTAACAGCTTTGGGCACGCTACCTAGTATGCTAATACAAAGTTTATTGTTATTAATCATCTAATGTAAATAAATACTATAATAATACTTCCACCCACTGGTTGGGTATTTTCCTAACCTAAAAGTATCAGCTGTGATGGCTGGTATCAACCATCTTGGTTTAGTGGGTTAATTGGTGTCGTAGTGTACACTTTCGGCCACTACCCACTACCCACTAACCACTAGCCAAATAAGAAGCATTGGTCGCCTGCTTGTGACGTCACTTCCTTTCGATTAGTATAACTAAACTTCGTCCACTACGAAAAACGTCAAGCTGGAACACACCCTCAGTCTTGACCATCTAGTCACCCTACAACGTAGCCGTACATGGGAGGCTTTTGTTCAGCTTCGACATACCCGTCCCGTTCTCTGCCGTTGAAGAAATCAGGTGCTGGTATCCCCCATGGCAAAATATTGCTTGTAAGTCTAGCGATTACCAATGGACTAAGTTTAAGGGTAGAAGAGACGCCAATTATGTTTCATTTCTTCATAGAAAACCCAATAATCAGTTAATATACGAAACTAGCAAATTAGATTGTAACCTGCTGCCCCCGTTCAACCCCATGCGTGAGTATTCAAGGTTCGAATCTTGCCTTGCCCATGTTAATGTCATGTCCAGCCTTTCCATCTTCATAGGCCTATATCTCCACTCATCGTCCTCCCTAGCACACGTCCAAATGGGTTCACTTCAACGATCCTTCTCCTTGGTAGAAAGGTAAATATTGCCACCGTAGGACGAGGTTTACATCCACCCTCGCCCCTGTTAGCAGCTGAGGTTAGGTGCGATTCACTCCACCAATCCTTCTCTATGGCAGACATGTAAATACTGGCATTGTAGGTCGAGGTTTACATCCACCCTCGCCCCTGTTAGCAGCTGAGGTTAGGTGCGATTCACTCCACCAATCCTCCTCTATGGCAGACATGTAAATACTGGCATTGTAGGTCGAGGTTTACATCCACCCTCGCCCCTGTTAGCAGCTGAGGCTAGGTGCGATTCACTTCACCAATCCTCCTCTATGGCAGACATGTAAATATTTAGATTTACAACCTATTACTATTATTTTACCAGTTTTTTAATTTGACAATGTATAATTACGATTCGTATAACATATTATGCTTATTGTTAAAATATTGGTATTCACTATAAAGATGGCACGTAAATAGCGCATGTTCCATATTTTTTTATTTAGTCTAGAAAATACTATTAGGCATTAACCAATAACACATTTGTTTATTAGCACGGCTCTCTAAAACCAACTGGATTTTTTATTGCAGATGGTCCGCTGCACAAACGAGATTGGGTGACAATGCAAAGACTACGACAAAAATGCCACCTCACACTGGATACCCTCAGTATTGGGAGTTCAGGTAACCAGCTTTAATCCGACTACATTGTGTTATGGGTGTTACGGGTGTACTACCTAAAAACACAGTACTAATATTTAGGTGGCTCGTTGGTCCAGTGGTTAGCATCCCTGCTTCCAATGCAGAAGGTCCTGGGTTCAAATCCCGCTTCAGGCAGAAGTTTTTAACTTCTAATATGGATTCAATTCCATTACTTCTTGGCTTAGGAATAAGTAAACGGTGACTTTGGAGCCGTCCTAGCAACGAAGCACTAAATAAATTCAAAGTTGTTCTGAATTGGCCTTGTTGATTCTGGCATTTGTCCGCAGGTGTTCGCACTGTCCAATCACTAACTGATTCATATGTTTCGTATTTGAAATATCGATCTTTGATTGGTTATCGCTCACTCGTCGATGGTGTTCGAAGCCTACATGGTTGGTTTAGTCACTTTAAATTAAAGTCCCCCACTGCAAATCAGTTAAGTTACTGAGTGGGTAGACTCTAAATGTGAATTCATTTTATTTGTTTATTTATTTTTAATGTGTAATAACTCTCCCAACGTAACTAGTCGCGTTACCTCAGATCCTTATAGACCGCCTCTTTCACGCACAATGCTTCAACAAAAATAAATAGATTCTTCGCGATCTTTCATACATTTGTAAATACACGTTTTCTGCACAAGCCTCATTGGTTACGCTTGCTATGTTTAGGGTTTCCAGGGATACAATATACGGTTGGAATTACTTTGAACTACCGCGAGAAAGGCGCGAATGAAGAGGGAGTAGATAAAGATCTGAGGGAGGTTTGCGAATGCTTACGTTGGGGAGTTATACTAAATAGCATCTCTTCATGGCCTAAACACATGGTTTATACTAGTGGGTCAATGTTAGTCTATATAACTTATTTTGATTTTCACCTTTAAAAAAGTCAAACTAATTTCTTTAGATCATCATGCTGACATAATATACTTACCAATGTGTGCCAGTTTGAACACCCTTTCTTTAGAGCTGTCCATACATGATGTCACAATTTTGGACCTTATAGACCCCCCCCCCCCCCCCTATCTTGTCATAGTTAGTTACAAAAGTGTGACTCTCCCTCCACCTTTAATGGTATCACAGAAATTAAAAGCTTCCCCCCAAAAAATAAAACAGTAATGAAAAGCACGAAATGGAGCAATGTTAGGAAAATAATGTTTTCTGAAAGTCATACAAAAATTGCCTGTAACATTTTTCCATTATTAAAATAAGCAGTGGAAGTGTGGACACGTGAAATGTAAACGTATACCCCCAACCCCCTGTCACACTGTATCACAAGATGTTGATCCCCCCCCCCCCCCCTCTCCAAATCATGAACGTCGTTTATTTACATACCCCCTAAAACGAATGATGGTCAAGATGATTCGGGACAGTGCAACACATCTTATAGGACCAATTGTCACTATTCGGGAAACGAAATAAAACGGAGGGGGGGGGGGTTAGGAGTAAATATCTGTACTGCTGAGAGGAAGGGTAGTGTCTCAGACTGTAATTGTTATTGATGTTTTCATAGCAGGTGGCGCTACACGCAGACCACTGAAGAGGAGGTTAGCTCTTATGTCAGGTGCTCAGGACTCCGTAATCGGTAAGCATGACGAACACATTACCATTGCAAACAAAAGAGAAGCTGCCTTTCAGACTTCATCGGATTACTTATCTCACTCAGCCAATAGTATTCCAAGCGTAGCAATATTCATATTGTATGGTTTCTCACATGTTCCAGAATCAATCCCAAGCTTATCCTACTCTCATCTAACTCAACGTTTTTTTAACCGAGATTTCTCGGATTACTTAAAATCGTTTTGCTGCGAGTTTGAATTGATTTACTTTCAACTGGTGGTTATAAATTTGATTGTTTGTATGGAAAACTAATATTATAATTGAGGAGGGTTTCGCCAGCCACGGAATGACTAAACGATGATTCTGACTCTTTCCTACGAATGTAACCTCCAAATGTAAATTTCATTTACGAAGACCCATTAGTGTCCCTTTTATGTTATGTCATCCAAAACATCCTGAGGTCACAGCAGGTAACCCAAGATTACTTAAGAGATGAATTCTGGAACGCAGCTATAGCGGATGTATGCGCCTTAAGGATATGAGAAGCACCATTTCCAATGTTATTTATGTTATGTATTCTATATCTATATCTTCTGTATAACACCCCAGCAATCTAGTTAGTCACATACAGAGGCACACACTTGCTAGTAGGTATTCTTACGAAAAATTATTATTATTATTAATTTTTGAAAAAGCTACCCTCTGGTTGGCTTAGATTGTCTCCTAACACCTCAGTATACACAAAGTTGCAGTGCAACTACTTTACCTTAAAATTGACATAAATATTTTTTGTAAGACCTTTTTCCCATTCTATAACTTGTACTTAATCCATCAACACGTGTTTTGGCAAACGACCGCCTATTATGTAGATGCTAATCTGAAAATTATTGCAGATAACCTGGCACAAGAAATGGAGCAAAAGCTTATATTGCCGCCCATTCTCACAGAGGCGATACCTCAAGGCGACCATGAAGGTAAATCTAGTAGATTATACTGAAAATACAACTTCCTCAAAAGTCGTCACCACACAGACAAAGTGTGTTTACATGTTTAAACATTTCTTCTATCCTTCCATGTTTTATGAATTATTTTCCCTCCTGTTGGTGGCACTGTGAACTGAACACGAACCCAGGAACTCTGACCTGTTACCTGTGATGTATACACTAGACTATACCAGTCATTTGTGTGTTGTGCATCATGGACATACGAATATGATACATATTAATATTATATATTTGACCACAACGGCCCATAATATGCATAATACATCAAAGATGCAAACTGAGGCGAATGTGGTTACGCATTTAAAAAATTACTACAGAATAAGGGTACTCTGTATAAATTGTAAGTTGAGCACATTCAAGTAGGACAAAGTATAGTTCAGGGGATATTCATCAATACTGCAAAGGTACGGAACTCTACGAAGAGCTGGTGTACTACTAAATACGTGTTGTCACAATATTGTCGGTATCGGGATTGCAATCACAATCCAGAAATTGTGAAAAAAGTTACCTTACATGGTTCTTATGGCCACCGGCGTAACTAGGCATCGGTAACCCAGGTACATACCCAGGTCAAAATTCTCCAAGTAAACGATATAGAGACCAACAGGGGTGTATGTATATTGTATATGTCTTCCGTCAATCCGTAGTAGGCTGGGCATGTAGCTAACAATGTAGTGACTTCCCTTGCTTAAAACCCATTTTAGGCACTTACACTGTAAAAAAACAGTCCACAAAACTTTCACCTCCGGCGGCCGGGGCCCTGCCCCAGACCCATGTAAGCTTTCACGAGTCCCTTAAGCCGTTCAGATCATCACCTTACATGGGTAATTTTATTACTTTAGTTACGCCACTTCTTATGGCGCTGTTCACATTAAAATCACGATGCCGAGAATTGTAGTTAGGCCTTATGTCGCATACTGTACACGGCGCGGTCGCGGTTATTATGGGTAGTCATAAAGTCATACCCGATAGTGCCAATGGGGGATATCTCTTGTTGACATCTGTTTCTCTGATCTGTTTCTGATTTTGTTTCTGATTCTGATCTGTTTCTGATGCAGAGCCGGTGGAGCCACTTAACAGTAAGCCTACTAAAAATGAGGAGCAAATGCCCACCATTGAGACAGCAGATACTGAAACTGGTTAGTAGACTGGTAGTGACGTGCGTGATTTTTGTTAAATTATTATAATATGTAGTATTAGTTATTTTTGTGTGTGTTAGTTATTTCTTCCACGGACTGTCTGTTACGTTTTATGTGTAACTTCTTGTCAGCCCGACCACAAGGATTATTTTGATTACGCGGGCTTCACATATTAAGTATTCAGTTTGGTTTTATCTACACTTTATATATTTTGTAAGTGGTGCTGGATTTTCTTTTCAATATGGTTAGTTTGATTCTTTCCTATTTTAGTTTTGAATGTTTAGGGTCATATAATGTTTCCCTAGGGTTCCTATTTAATTTCCAAACCTGTACATTGTTATTAAAACTATTATACAAGCATTATTAATTGTTGAAAGAAATTAAAGTTAATTATATATTAAATAAACTAGGCGTGTCACATGCGTGTTTAGTAATCTATTTGTGTTTTCATTCCAGCTAAGGAGGGTAGGAAGCCGAAACTTGTTGCCAAAAGACGACACCTTTTACCTAACAATCCCTCGAAGAATACCCTGGGTAAGCTCACCTTGAGAAGCATACCTTACATGCACTGAACCGGCACACATTGCTCATTTCTTTCGTGAATTTAACATCTGAATTAGCCGAGGAATTTAAATACACGTGGATGCTTGTTTTTTGGTTTTATCATGCTTATAACATTACACACAACCACATTAATTATTATTATAATTTATTTTTTTACAGATGAGCTCACGCTTGAGCTTAACGAGAAGCTTCTTGCCAGACTGGAGGTGAAAGATATTGAGTACTTTGATAAAGTACATTATGAGAAATGTAAGTATTATATTTCAATATCCATAAATTAGTAGTTGTATACCAAAGAACATTTATTTTGATGGGTGTCAATACAAAGTGTAGGTAAACAATCGCTATAGTTCACTAGCCTTGAACAACCATGCATGCTCTATTTCGAATGTGGGTTACGGATTACTGTATTATTATTATTATTAATTTATTATTATTATTATTATTATTATTATTTTTATTATTATTATTATTATTATTATTATTATTATTATTATTATTGTTATTATTATTATTATTATTATTATTATTATTATTATTATTATTATTATTATTATTATTATTATTATTATTATTATTATTATTATTATTATTATTATTGTTATTATTATTATTATTATTATTATTATTGTCATTATTATTATTATTATTATTATTATTATTATTATTATTATTATTATTATTATTATTATTATTATTATTATTATTTTTATTATTATTATTATTATTATTATTATTATTATTATTATTATTATTATTATCTTATGATTTGTTCGCTCTTCCTGAATGGTTCAATTTAATGTTTCATATTGATATTTGGCTGTTTCATCATATCATGTCAGAGTAACTGAATACAAATTTGTGATACTTAAGACAGCGATCAACCTAAGTTGGTATTCTCTTGATGATACTGCAGTGTGTTATGGTGAATCCACGAGTCAATGCTGTGTTGTATTAAAAAACAAATAAATGAAATTCCAGGGTTTCATATGATGAAATAGACAATAAAAATATACAGGTTAGTAGTTTAAGGAAGAAACAAATCGTTATCATACTTGCTAGAACAAAATTTAAATGCAAAATATAGTGGATAGTGGATAGTGGATGTGCAGACTGTTAGTTAGGAAAGAGAGGAGACATTGGACAACTGGCAAATTAAGATAAATAGCGGGCTGGGATCTGGAAACAATGTTAGGTGGTATTAATAATTTGGTAAACTCAATAATCAACTCTCTCAATAAACAGGTATTTCTATTTTCAACAGACGAGCTTGATTCACCTATGCCGCACAAGAAGAGGCGTTGTCTGCCGTCCGAGAACGACGAGTACATAGACGCAGTCCATTCGAGTAAGAAAGTCAACAAACAAAGTAATTCCGTCCAATGATGTCACATCCTTCACTATCCGCCTATCTCTTTAGCTTCTCCTCTTTACTTCCCACTATAAAATATTACACACTAGAGCTATCATCCTATTGTACACAACTAATCCAAATCAAACCGTGTTCATAAATAGGAACGAAAATAGTAAGAAGCTTAAAATAATAAAGTGTACTTACTGTCTTCAACATAGAAGTGGATGTCTGCACATATCCGTAGTCAGTTACAAAATATTGCCAATGGCAAAAGTCTCTGTAAAATATCCAAATTTGTAAAACAGAAGTGAGTCTTAAGGTCACAGATCAAGTAACATCCCGGCGAAGGGGCATTCTCAAAGAGAAATTTATTTCCTGTTCTCTAAGTGCAAGCTACGTCACTGTAACATCTGACACTACAATACTCATTACAATGCATGCACTGCAAAATTCATAAAGTGACGCCCAATGATTTCTAATATCAGGTAATCAAGTATGTCACCTACTCTTGTTTTAATTTGAGGCAAATTGTTTTATAAACAAATAAATTAGATATGCCTAATTAAAAGTAAATACACTTTATACATTATTATATGTTTATACTTAAACGCTTAAAGTATAGTAAACTAGAAGTGCAAGCGTTGGAAAAGGTGACTGAACTGCAAGATTCGGTTGAGTGTCTTGCAGGAGGAAATGGAGGCCGTATTTTCCCGGTATGCTACTTGATCTAGGGCTGACTTGAAGGATTAAACATAATGTAAGATGTTGTAGATATGTTTTGACTCTTAACCATTGCATATGCTTATGCCATGGAATGCCACTTCCTGAATTAGTATTTCACCCCCCCCCCCCCTCCCCCCATCACTACAACTTCCCTCCCCTAACAATGTCTGGTCCATCTCCTGTAGACGATGGAACTCTTGTGTTTTATATTACATTGTTGTTCTTATACATGTGCATGAATCAAAACACACACTGAATGGAACTAAGATGATGCGATGCGAAGGTAAAGGGTACGATTGATTTTGGATTTTGTCATTTTTTATGGCGACAGAGGCAATTCTGCATTCATAAATTGATTTGTGGGCAGTCAAATATTTCTTAATCTATGTGGTTTTAAAACAAACCAGAAAACTCCTTGACGCATCATATCCATATTTACAGTTGGATATGCAGATTTAAATAGGAAGGACGTTTTCTGTCAATACCGCAATATCAATTGACAAGACAGTATTTGTATTTTTGAACAGTATTATGATTTCTTTTTGACTCTTCTTTTCAAGTTCGTTCAATGCCAGTAAATTATTAACTATTAATTGCTGCTCCAAACATAATTTTACCGATAAATGTAATACTTTTGCTGAGGAGAATAGAACAGGTCAGTAGTTCCTAATTTTGTTATTACTTTCGGCACTTTCCTAAAACGAATGGAAATTGCGGATCATTAAAGTGAGGGGGGTATGTGCAATTTTTTGGGGTATGAGATGTTTCGGGTACATGTTTTTGCACTTTGATAATATACAGAATATTCTGAAACTCGAACTTTAAAAACTTTTTGAATGGATTGTAACAAATGTGCAGTGAAAAAAGAGGGGACCTAAATTTATTTATAATTTTGTTGCATGCTACATGTAAGCATACACACGAAGGGGTATCTCTCTTTACCGTTGTTACATTTTTGCTAAAACATAGTATTTTGTATTTTTACATAAGTAAAGGCTGTTCTAAAATGAATGGAAATTGTGTCTCATTAAAGTGAGGATGGTATTTGGGGTATGAGATGTTTCGTGCACATGTTTTCTCACTTTGATAATATATGGGCTATTCTAAAACTCGAATTATTAATTTCTTTTGAATGGATTATAACAAATGCGCAATGAAAAAAGAGGGGATCTAAATTTATATAATTGTGTTGCATGTTACATGTAAGCACACATGAAGGGGTTTCTCCCTTAACCTAATTGTTACAATTTTGCTAAAATGTATTTTGTATTTTTGAATAAGTAAAGGCTGTACATGTACTACATGTAATTATTTGTATTGCCAACTTTTTTACTCCTCTTTCCAAATTCATCCAACACCACTAAAATATTAACCTTAAATTGCTGCTCCAAATTCATCCAACACCACTAAAATATTAACCTTAAATTGCTGCTCCAATTTCATCTTACTCGATACTAGAACCTTCTTAAAATAATTTTATAGAGATGCGTGTAATACATTCTGTGGGAATAATGGTTCGTTGATAACTCTAGATCAGTGGTTCGTAACCTCTTACGTTGCGGCCCACTTCTAAAATTACTGGACATTTGCAGCTCATTGAAGTTCGGAGTGTTTTTGGGGGTGAGGGGATGTTTCATATGATTTTACACGGTTTGATCATTGACGTTTTTTTTGTACCTCTAACTTTAAAAACATTAAAAATCTAATTATAACAAATTCACAGAAAAAGTAGGGCACACCTCACCACAATAACGGCATAAAGAGACAGGAATTGTAATGAAAGTTTGCCTCGACTGGGGATCGAACCGAAATCCCATTTTTTTTAAACTACTATCGCTTCATACAACATTATCCATAAAGCTGGATTTAGAACTAACAATCTTACTATCAATTATCATATAGACGCTTTAAGTGGATGTAATTAATATTAATTTGAAGGGAACAAATTAATTGAACATATATTCTCTTACAAATCGCTACTATGTGTGACATTTCGTAATAACCGAATGACAGCCTATAAAACTTTCGTAATTATCTCAAAATCTGTGGCATTTCACGCGGGTTTGTTTATATATACTTAAAACAGATGTAATTGAGATCAATCGGATGGAATCAAATTGAATAAATATACTCGGGTTCTCTTACAAATCGATACTATGTTTGAAACTACGTAATTTCCGAATGACAGCCCCTGAAACTTACGTAATCATCTCAAAACCTATGGTATGTCACGCAGGTATGTTCATATATGCTTAAAATAGGCGTATTTGAGATTTATTGGAAGAAATCAAATTCAATGAATATACTCAGGTTCAGTTACAAATTGCTACTATGTGTGACATTACGTAATTTTCGAATGACAGCTCGTCAAACTTCCATAATTATCTCAAAATCTGTGGTATGTCACGCAGGTTTGTTTATATATGATTTAAAGAAATGCAATTAACATTAATTAGAAGGAATTACATTTAATTAATGTACTCAGGTTCTCTTACAAATCTCTACTATGTGCGACATTACGTAATTTATAATAACAGCCGGTCAAACTTTCGTAATTATCTCAAAGTCTGTGGCATGTCACGCAGGTTTGTTTATATACGTTTTAAGTACATGTAATTGTTAATTATTGAAAGGAATTCAATTAAATAAATATACTTAGGTTCTCTTACAAATTGCTACTATGTGTGGCATTACGTAATTTTCGAATGACAGCCCGTCAAACTTCCATAATTATCTCAAAATCTGTGGTATGTCACGCACGTTTGTTTATATATGCTTAAGAGCGTTCGGAAGTAGTTTTGACGTATTTAGTCAACTAATTACTCTTAAAAAAAATAGTAGAATGATTATGAAAATTTACCAACTTGCAGAGGGATGTCATATCTACGCATGGTATTAAGTACATTTGTGACAAGCCAACTCCAAAATAATATACTCATGTTTGAATTATGCAACTAAATTACTTTCATCGAAAATGTTCGGCGAAATAATACGGATAATCTGTTTAAAAATGGGTACATTATTTTTGAATAGGTTGGTGACAAATGTTCTTAATACCATGCATAGATATGACATCCCTCTACAAGTAGGTAAATATTTATAATAATAATCCTAGTATTAGTTTAAGAGTAATTAGTTGACGGCCAATACATCTGTAAAACTGCTACTGCCGAACGCTCTTAAAAGAGACATATTTGAGGTTAATTACAAGAAATCAAACTTAATGAATATACTCGGGTTCTCTCACAAATTGCTACTATGTGTGACGTTACGTAATTTTCACTGACAGCTCGTCAAACTTCCGTAACTATCTCAAAATCGGTGGTATGTCACGCAGATTAGTTTAAAATTAAACAGATGTTATGGAGAATTATTGGAAGGAATCAAATCGAATGAATTTACTAATTTTCTCTTACAAATCGATAGTTTGCTTGAAATTACGTAACTTCCGAATGGCAGCCCCTTAAACTTACGTAATTATCTCAAAATTTGTGTGATGTCACGCAGAAATAATCATATATGTTTAAAGCTGGTGTATTTGAAATTAATTGTAAGGAATCAAATTCAATAAATATACTCAGGTTCTCTTACAAATTACTACTGCGTGTGACATAACGTAATTTACAATGACAGTCCGTCAAACTTCCGTAATTATCTCAAAATCGGTGGTATGTCAAGCAGATTAGTTTATATAAACTTAAAACAAATGTTATAGAGATTAATTGGAAGGAAAAAAATCAAATGAATTTACTCATGTTCTCTCACAAATCGAAAGTTTGATAGAAATTACGTAATTTCCAAATGGCAGCCCCTAAAACTTACGTAATTATCTCAAAATCTGTGGTATGTCACACAGGTGTGTTCATATATGTATAAAGCTGGTGTATTTGAAATAATTAGAAAGAATCAAATTCAATGAATATACTCAGGTTCCCTTACAAATCGCTACTGTGTGTGACATTACGTAATTTATAATGACAGCCCGTCAAACTTCCGTAATTATCTCAAAATCTGTGGTATGTCACGCAGGTTTGTTTATAATATGTGAGTAAAACTGTTAGAGACGGTTGAGTGCATTTGACACGAATTAGAGCTAAAAAAAATTGTTTGATTAAATACGGCTTTTTAAATTTGGGGCAGATTATGAATCTCATCAGTCCATCTTACAAGGCAAGGCGCTATTTAAAACAGGACACGTTTAAGACTTACAAACAACAAACAACAAACACTTGAACAAAACAAGACCAGAAAGAACAATACAAACACAAAACAATACAACAACAAGAAAAAACAAACAAACAAAAAACAAGATATTTCACAATATTATCCCCGTCTGCTACACTTGGCCACATATAGCGCTGTATGTACTAACACACGGTGCCAGGGCTCAGTTATTCCGTAATTATTATTATACAAGTTAGTCTGCTATCAATTAATATATTGTACTGTTCAGGTCATCTAATGATGAAATGTATGTGATCAAAGAAACAGTGTTCTTGTTTAACAATGACAGGCCTAACATCATGATAGGTGGCCGCAAAGAAGATGCTAAGTGGCAAACTGAAGGAGCTCGCTGGAATAGAAAGACAAAGGAAAGTTCACAACACAAACTCGCAGAGCCAACTAGAGATCCTTTGAAAACATCCAAGGCCAAAGAAGTATATCAACACCGGCAGTTGGTGGAGCATCACCGATTAAAGAGCTGGGGAAAATGTCTCATTCAAAACCACTTAAGTGTACTGGTCGTAAAGTCTCGATTAAGAAGCCCGTAAAAAAAACATAGGTCCCAAATCACCTATACTGACGATGGATCGAGCAATCCTCGTCAGAGGTCTACTGAATAAGGCTAGAGAAACACTTTTGGAGACAAAGTTGTCGAATAGTCGTGCAGTGACGGCTAAGAAGCCCCTGAAAATATTTAACCGTGTCAAATCACCTACATCGACGATGGGTCGAGCAATCCTCAGTGATCTGCTGAAAAGGCCCAAAACACGCCTTCTGCATCAACGAAAATTGAAAAATATCCTACATTGATTTCCCTTACAGTTCCGTCTAGACAGCCTTTGGAGACAACGAAATACAGGAAATCACCAAAGTTGAATAAAAAGTCTTTAGAGCTATCGAAAGACAGGAAATCTCCAAGTAAAGTACCATTAGATTTTTAGATTAGGTTTTTAGATTTCAGACAATTTTATTCTCAACACAGAATACATACATGTTACTAAAAAGTGGCTATTTATACAAAGTTGGAGAAGCCTGCAAAGTCATGGAGACTTGAGTGCAGGCCATCTACAGATAGTGTACAATATTAATTTTGTCAGATGGCGGCAAGGCATACTTGAAAGGAAAATTGTGTGAAAATACAATTTATACAATTATAGCTAGAACTAAATGTATTGGGGGAAGTTAGTAGACTGATGTTAAAGACGGTGTAAAAATACAAGTTTAAAAAAAAAAAAAAGGTGTGGTTTACAAATCAGGCATTTTGTTTACAAACTTATGCTGCTTATGGACTAAAATTTTGTAATTTGTAATATAATATACCGGTAAACAATACAGTTATAGAATTATGGTTATTATAAGGAAACATTTCCAATATGTAGTATTTTAGGCCTACTTAAAGTATAAATTTATAATGTTATACTAGCATTCAGAGAATAGTATTCACAGAGAAAATAAAGACATAGAAATACATTACTCAGACCTCACCGGAGTTTATACTCAGAAATGCACCTGTTATACGCATTTCCATTGTGTCCTGTCCATGCTTTACAGACACAGGCACACGCACACTAAAGTCACTCTCCCCCTCCCCTCCCTGCCCCTCCACCAACCAGTATCTAAAATATTATTGTAACGTAAATAAAATAACTACATTTTCTGGTCTGATTGGAAACGGCCTTGGAATGGTGGTCAGCACAGTTATTTGTTTGTTTTCCTCGACATACCCCGTTGTGACACCACCAACCAATATCTACGGATACACCTCAGGAGACAACTCCGAGTCAGAAATTGTGGATGGTAAGATAATGACAAAACTTTTTGAACGATGTTGCTGAAGGTCGAAGTGGGTCCCTTCACGTGGTGACCTTTACCTGTGTCAGCAAAGAGGGCTCTCGACTTGTGAATATCTTTAATCATCCCCTTCATAATTCATAAGAGGAATTCGCCTTATTTCTTTGTAATATTTATTTTATTTGGACCGTATTTGATCTCTATTTGTATTTCTAGTTTGGTATCTCTATGTATTTAAGTCCTACATTTTGTGATATTTTTCTATCATTCTCCCAGGTTCTACAACTAGAAATAAATACAAATTATTCCCTAACTGTAGTCCCTTTACGTTGCACACTCGTCATAGTTTTGTAATCTATACTATTGAATCGGATACTGTTCTGATTAGTTGAGCTTTTCACCACAATGATGTTCTTTTAGCTGCGAATCAAGACCAGGTGACCCGCCAGAAGATGATTTTCAGATGGTTAGAATCGTGCCCGCCTCAAGAGGCTGATGAAGTTAGGAACCAATCTATCCCATCCTACTTGTATTTCATCCTTCAGAATTTAGACTAGTTGTTTCCAAACGTTTTTAACTCATGGACTGGCAAACATGTATGTTAGCGCGGGGAAGTAAAGAGAAAATATTGTATAATTAGAACTGAAAGTGGACTGTATATTTTGAGTGAACTTACCGAGAATGCAGTGAGGTGGAGAACAGTGTGATGCCGAAGTGCAGAGACTAGTTGTTTGCTAGGTAAAGAAAAGAATAAAAAACCCAGGGTTGAAAGGAGAAGAAAGAAAGAGTAAGAAAAAACGCCTCAAGAAAGGCTCGAACCACAAGCAGCAGCGCGTAGACAATGGGTGAGCTCGATGCTCGGAGTCCGCAAGCGGTTCGAAGGCGAGATGACAGGCACGTAGGAGAGATGAAACCAGACTGGTCTGACTGCACAATTGCAGCTCAAACACGAAAACATGCATACGTCACAAGGGGTAGGGGAAATGGAGATAAGAGCGAAGGGCGTAGAAGGACGTGACGTAAACAACCGGAAGAGTGACTTAAACCTATATATGAAATTAACTACAAACTAGGGAGGTAGGCGTGAACATACCGCCCACCAAAAAATGAAAGAAAATCATTTTTTTCTAAGAAACGAGAACTCAAACCGAAACTGATCTAACCAGTAAAAGGAAAGAAGAAACGATACGAGAAGCTCCTTCGCACCTAGGTGGAGGGGAGCATGACCAGTTTGTTGACTGGTCGAGTGTGAACCCCGGTCGCCGTACGAACAGAGGCGACGCTGGAAACACCGTCACGACCGGGAAAGAGAGCTTCCACTCGGCCGATCGGCTAGGAAAAGGGGGAAGTAGATACCGAGAGTGAGAATACGACATCTCCTACTTAAAGGTTAGGACTACCACGAACCCACTTGTTCCTTTGCATTAAAGTGTTGAGGTACTCCGCGCTCCAGCGGTTCCAAAACGATTGATGTATTTGCCGAACACGGTGCCAACGAGCAAGGGGTCTGACATTGACGTCAGGGTCAGAGAGATGCTCGGGGGGAGCAAGCAAGGGAGCGCCTATCAGAAAGTGCCCGGGGCTGAGGTAGTCGACACCTTCGAGGGGGTCCGCGGAGGGGGCGCATAGAGGGCGGCTGTTGAGCACGGCTTCAATGCGTGTAAAGAGGGTGGCATATTCTTCATATGTAAGGCAGCTGTCTCCAATGAGACGATACAATAAAGACTTCGCGGATTGAAATGCCAGTGGACTTGGCGGACGGCGAAAGCACTGAAGAGGGGTTCTTCCACGCGAGAGAGAAAGTCGTGCACTTCACGCAGATGTCTGGCTGCTCCCACGTAGTTCCGCCCGCAGTCGGAGTACACATGAGCAGGAAGGCCTCGCCGAGAAAGAAAACGATCGAAGCAGGCCAGAAAAGCTTCAGTGGATAGCTCAGATACCATCTCCAAGTGTACCGCTTTAGTGGCCATGCATACGAACACGCACAAGAACCTTTGGTGAGTGGTGCGTTCCGACGCAACCTGGTTTTGACCATGAAGGGCCCGGCCAAGTCAGTCCCGACATGGGAGAAGACCCTGGAGCACTGCACGCGAGGGGCGGGAAGATCAGCCATCTGAGGTTGCAAGGGCTTTGCACGGAACTTGTGGCACGAGAGGCAACGATGGATGCACTGTCGAAGCAAGCCACGCAGAGACACGATCCAATAAAGTTGTTGAATCAGCGCTTGAACAGTTCTAGGGCCGGAATGGAGAGAAATCTTGTGGTAGTGATCGCAAATGAGCACCGACAAGTGCGCCTCTTTAGGGAGAAGGAGGGGGTGACGAGCTTCTTCAGCAAGGGAAGAATGACGTAGTCTACCGCCCACCCTGAGAAACCCGGAGGGGTCGAGAAAGGGCTTAAGAGAAGCGAGCTTGGAGGACACTTGACGCTCTTGGTTCAGCTGGCGAATTTCTGGGGCGTAAAAGTGATGTTGAGTGAGACGTAGAAAGAGATCCAGAGCGTCCTTGAGCTCGAGTGGAGTGACAGTACCACGGAGAGGGGAAGCATGTGAGCGTCTCGCGAGAAGGAGGCGAGCGAAGTGAAACGCCCAGGCGAACACACGCTGTGCCTTAAGAAGTGTGGAGAATTTCCGAAAGTTCTCTAGCAGAGGATCCCAAGCGTCGACGTGCACTACGAATGCGTGTACTGAAGGCTTCAGTTCGGGCAACTCCTCACGAGAGTTGAATGAGGGTGATGGGCGAGATCACAACTCTTGAACAGCATGAAGGAAGTTCGGACCAGAGAGCCACAGAGGGTGCTCAAGGAGCTGAGTCGGGGTCAAATCACGAGATGCGCAATTGGCAGGGTTTTATTCGGACGATACGTGATGCCAGTCGACAGGGGAAGTGCTCTCAAGCACCTCGACGACGCGGTTGGCGACGAAGGTCTTGAGGCGATGAGGGGGAGTGGACAGCCATGCAAGCACGATTCGTGAGTCGGTAAAGAGATGAACAGAGCTTGAGACGAGGGGGAGCAGCGAGGGCAAGGTGTCACGTAGCAAACGAGTGAGCAGGAGAGCAGCCGATAGTTCCAGTTTCGGAATAGTCAGGGGTTTAACTGGGGCGACCTTGCTTTTCGCGCGCACGAGACGAACTTCACAGGTGGAAGAGCTGGTCTGTGATTGCAGATACAGCACAGCTGCGTAGGCTTTCTCGGAGGCGTCGCAGAAGCCGACGACACGATGAGAGTGGCCAACACGAGGGAAGGCGCGAGGGACATGAAAGTTGGCAAGGGCGGGAACTTCAGCGACTGCCGAGAGCCAGTTGTGAGAGAGATGATCGGGAAGCGCATCATCCCACTGCACCTGGGACAGCCATAGTTGTTGGAGAAAGATCTCCATTGAGCAAACGAAGGGTGTGAGAAACCCCAGGGGATCGAAGATGCGTGCGATGTAGGACAATGCCGTACGTTTAGTGACAGTTCCTTGGAAAGGTACGGTGTGAAAAGAGAAATCATCCGAGTTGGAGCTCCGCAGTAGGCCGAGGATCTTGATGCCTTCATCTTCGTTAGAGAACACGAGTGGAGTCTCGAGATGGTCTTCAGGAAGAGCGGCCAAAGCCATGCGATTGTTGCTCGCCCACTTACGAAGCTCGAAGCCGCCGCGCGCAAGGAGAGCTTGCAACTGTTTCTGGAGGGCGATGGCTTCAGAGAGAGTTTCAGCGCCAGACACGATGTCATCTATCTAGGTATGCGACGTGAGGGCATGTGCAGCCAGAGGGAACTGTTCTCCTTCGTCACGCACCAGTTGCTGCAAAACACGTTGGGCTTGGAAGGCAGAGGGAGTTAGCCCGTACGTGACTGTATTGAGCTCGTATTCTAGGACGGGAGAACTGGGGGAAGATCGCCAAAAAATGTGTTAGACGGCCCGATCCGAGGAGCTGACGAGGATCTGGCGATACATTTGGCGAATGTCCGCACAGATGACGATAGAATGGGTTCGGAAAGAAGTGATAACACTGGAGAGGTCACGTTGGAGTTTCGGTCCACTGAGTAGGAGTGGGTTCAGAGAGACGCCATCTTGTTCCGGTGAAGAGGCGTTGAAAACAACTCTCAGCTTGGTACTGGAGCTCGTGAGTTTGTGGACACAGTGGTGTGGAATGATATATCTGGCAGGGAAAGAGACGTGCTGCATATGCTGGGCATGTTCATAGTCTTGCATGAACACTTGATAAGCAGCGTTGTGCTGAGGATTGCATCGCAAACGTCACTCTAAACTCAGGTAGCTCTGGAGTGCGGCCTCACGGTTGCTTCCGAGTGAGGGACGCGACGGTTTGAAGGGAAGAGCTACTGAGTAGCGTCCACACGCGTCACGTGAGTGGGTGTCCTTGAAGTGACGTTCACACCATTGATCTTCAGGATCTTCTTCAGGGGGACGAGGAACGTCTTCTACCTCCCAGAATAAGCGCAAGTTGCGCTCGAGGCTGGAGGAACACACAAAGAGAGAGACAGGAGGGTCAGAAGGTGGTTCCTTGGACTGAGTTGCTCCCATGACAACCCAGCCAAACATGGTGTTGAAGGCCGTAGGGTTGTTGCCGCGGATCGTGTCACCTGACCTATTCAAGATTTCGGGGTAGAGATCGGCACCCAACAGAAAGTCTACTCGGTCCGGGGAGCAGAAACGGGTGTTCTGCAAGATACATTCCTTGGAAACGTTGGAAAACGTCACAGGATACTTCACTGGTCGGCAGGTGACTGGTTAAGTTCGGTAGAACAAGAGCTCGAACCATGAATGTTTTGAGAGAGGAGAGGCGCGAGGTAATGGAGCACTGTACAGTGCCACGTGCTTGAGTAGCAGCAAGGCCTATCCCCGATAACTCGAAGTGTGTAGGTTCAACTTTCAGGCCCAGCTTCCTGACCAGCGACTGAGAAATGGCAGAGACTTGCGAGCCGGGATCCAGCACCGCGCGAAAGGGTTGAAATTGTCCGTGAGAATCTTGAATGAGAGCGCGTGCGGTGCCTTACAGCACAGTAGGTTGGCTGCACGTGGTGTCTCGGAGATGACAGGAGAGAACGCGATTCGAGGGACCGGCTTCTTGAGAGGATGAGCTGACGTCAAGAGAGGGATTGACGTCACGAGCTAAGGGAACACTGCCATAGGAATTGTCCTGGTACGCGGAAGTATTCGTGGAGTGTAAAAAAGAGTGATGATGCTTACTTCCGCAGGTGGAGCAGGCGTTCTTTGAATTACATTGCGACTTCATGTGAGCACCGAGACAATTGAAACAGCGTCGCAATTGGCGCAAGGTGTGATACTTGTCATCAATGGATTGCTTGCGGAATGTCTTACACTTATAAAGCGTGTGACAAGATTTACACACGGGGCAAGATGAGTTGGCGTCGGAGCGCGAGGGTTCAGAGCGCTCACGTCCCGAGCCAGAAGAGGGGCTGGCTTCTTTAGTAGCGATAAATGAATTCAGTTTCTTCACAGGGGAAGAAACCTTGGTAGGACTGGCAGTAGGTTTACCTACAAAGCATAATTCGAATGTGCGTGACTGTTCTTCGATAAATTCTATCACCAAACTGTAATTAGGAGTAGTATGGGAAGACTGTTTGTTCTCGAATGCTTTACGAGTTGAACTGTCGAGCTTAGCCAAGATCAACGAGAGTAACAAAAAATCACCTAGGTCGGGTAAATCTAATGCTTTCAATGCATCAATCGCGTTACGATGCACGCTGAGAAAACTTTGCAAGCTAGCATGTGACGCAGATTTCAGAGGTATGAAGTCCAGCAGTTGCTGCATGTACAAACTAGCCAGCAAACGTTTATTCTGATAACGGGATATCAGCGCCTGAAAGGCGAGAGGGTAGTTTTCATTGGAGATTTGAAAACCGGAAATAGTAGTAAGAGCAGCGCCTGACAACGAAGTTCTCAAGTGATGAAACTTTTGTATGTTGTCGAGTGAATCATTTCCGTCAATAAGGGATTTGAAAAGAGAATAAAATTCGGTCCATTGCGAAATATCTCCCGAGAAATTGGGAAGATCGATTGTTGGTAGGTTAACATAATTTTTAGGAGAAGCTGTAGCCACATCCGCGGGTGTAGCGCTATTTTCACTTACTTTGACAGCAGCAAGGGAACGAGATTGTGCTGCGTACAAAACTGTCTCAAAACTTTCAAACACCTTGTCAACTTCGACGGGTTTAACAGGAGCAATAAGTTGTGAATTTATGGCCACGATGGCCAGTTGTATCTGCTGAAAACTCGAGTCAAACGTCGACAACTTCTCGAACCTAGGCCTATTTAAGTGTAGGTTGTCAGGTGTTAAGTTAGCGAAGGCTTTGTACGTACGTTGGACAGACGCAAAAATGACTTCGCGCTGAGCAACAAGCTTTTCTTGTTCAGAAACAAGATCATCCATAATGAACAGAGGGGAAAACACAAGAAATTATGAAGGAAAAACGAGAGAAATCCGTCAACACAAGCAGTGTTATACGTAAACCCAGCTGAATGTAGTTGAGCACACTGACCTTACTGTCAAAACAACAAAGTGTATTGTTAAATACGTCACTTGTATGACGAGTTGAATATCGACAGCGCGAGGGACGAGAGAATGACGTGTCCGCGCGGGACGACGCAACTGACGAGAGAAAAAATAAAGAAAATGATAAAGATAGCTTTGACTGAGGAATAACTGGCTGAAGATCCGGCCCGGAGGACCAAAAAATGTTAGCGCGGGGAAGTAAAGAGAAGAGATTGTATAATTAGAACTGAAAGTGGACTGTATATTTTGAGTGAACTTACCGAGAATGCAGTGAGGTGGAGAACAGTGTGAGGCCGAAGTGCAGAGACTAGTTGTTTGCTAGGTAAAGAAAAGAATAAAGAACCCAGGGTTGAAAGGAGAAGAAAGAAAGTGTGAGAAAAAACGCCTCAAGAAAGGCTCGAACCACAAGCAGCAGCGCGTAGACAATGGGTGAGCTCGATGCTCGGAGTCCGCAAGCGGTTCGAAGGCGAGATGACAGGCACGTAGGAGAGATGAAACCAGACTGGTCTGACTGCACAATTGCAGCTCAAACACGAAAACATGCATACGTCACAAGGGGTAGGGGAAATGGAGATAAGAGCAAAGGGCGTAGAAGGACGTGACGTAAACAACCGGAAGAGTGACTTAAGGGAGGTAGGCGTGAACAAAGTATAAGTTAAATCTGAGGGACTCATAAAAGGAACTTTACGTACGTACATTCGAATTTTTTTCCCGAAGGGCGTTTTGGTACAAATTTGTAATCCTTCTTTCCATTCACGAAATGAATAAAATTATAATTTTCGAAGAGACCACGATTACCAAATGAGAGCACTGCATTTTTTAAATCATTATAACTGAGCGAGTGAGCGGCATGTTCATTACTCATGGGCTGCCCATTCCTGGACTAGAAATTTTGAAAGCAAATCACTAATAAATATAATACACATTTTGATGATACATGGATCATGATAACACAGAATGAAAAGGTATTTTAGTCTTCGGCTTGCCATTCATGTTCTTCAAGATGGAAAACAGAATTTGTAATCATAGAAAATAGCAATGTTGACATTTATTATAAAGTAAAATGTAGAACTTAGAATTTTCCATGGGCCGCCGTCTCCGGTCACCACAGTATGAAAACCACTGTTTTAGACAAATACGCATACACAAGATATAATAGTGGTATTTAGAACAATGCAAACGTTACATGCCGTTATTTCTGCTCGTTTCTTGAATATCCTTATTTCTCATTCCTGCAGATTACCCAACGCCTGTCGGCAACCATGCACAACGCAATCAGAGGTTGATTCGGCAGTGGGTAGAAGAAGGTTGCCCGCCACAAAATGACGCAGGTATATAATATTGAATATTCTTTTTTTTTCAAGTACAAAAAGCAAACCAGGAAGAGGCCCGTATACGAACGCTCTGTGACCGCCGCTTGGTTAAGCAGTGGGTCGAGGAAGGATGCCCCTCGGACAAAGAAGATGAGGGTAACTACCTTGCTCATGTTAATAATGGCACACTAGGTGACCAAAGTAAATCAAGGGTGTGACAAGAACCTTCTTCACTCGAACAGCTCTTCTACACATAACTTAATATTCAATATGAGCAGCGTTCTACAATTCATTTCACCAATTAGGATTACCTGTCATGACTTCAGAATGTTACAACATAAAAGGGACACTAATGGGGTTTTTTGCTTCGTAAATGGAGGGAAATTTGCATTTGAAGGTTACAATCGTAGAAAAGCGTATTTCTTTGTCACAATCATCGTCTAATCATTCCGTGGGTGGCGAATACCTCTATAATTATATTATTTTACCATACAAGAAGTCAAACATATAAAAATTAGTTCAAAGTATAAATCATTTCAAACTCACTCCACAACGATTCCAAGTAACCCGAGAAAGGTAGAGTTTAATGAGCTTCGGATTGATTCTGGAACATGTAAGAAGCTATCCATAATGAATATTACACTCAGATTATTGTTGGGAGTGAGATTATAGTAACCTGATAATTTCTGGAACGCAGCTTTGGGTGCTGATAAATGTTACTCATCTACTAAAGTCACTACATGATAATATATAGAATGCAGGTTGAGACCATAAAATAACAGGACACGAGGTTTCTGTTCTACCCTTGATACGGATGTTGGCGATGTTGTTTTGTGTTTTCTTCTCAGGCAATCAACTATTTCGCTCTCGATTTAATTTGAAATGAATTAATAAATATATTTAAATGATTAAATCATAAAATTAAAACCACATTAAAATGGAACTAGTAATTTTTAAAAACGATTCTAGAACATTTATTAATGTTAAGTGAATTTTGGGAGATTTTGTAATCAAAATTAAATACAAAATTGGGAAATTTATTTTTTTAAATAATATGTATAGACTATAGATAAGGTATATATTTTTTAATTTCAACGATTCTCTTGCATAGACCTGAGCCATAGTATGCCACTTAATAAATACACTAGGGCCTGGTTTCACCTAAGTATTTAACTCTATTTGCGGAAGTTATATTTAAACTGGATTATTATCAACGTGTGCTGTAACTTAATTTCTCTTGTAGTAAAAACATTGTCTACTAATGTATTTTAGTATAGAGTAATGCAAAATAGTCAGTTTTAGAGTAACTATGGTATACTATAAGTGAATGATATTTACTGTCATTGGTATGACACAAAGGAAAATTATGTACGTTTAGGTGGCTCGTTGGTCCAGTGGTTAGCATCCCTGCTTCCAATGCAGAAGGTCCCGGGTTCAAATCCCGCTTCAGGCAGAAGTTTTTTAACTTCTAATGTGGATTCAATTCCATTACTTCTTGGCTTAGGAATAAGTAAACGGTGACTTTGGAGCCGTCCTAGCAACGAAGCACTCAATAAATTCAAAGTTGTTCTGAATCGGCCTTGTTGATTCTGGCATCTGTCCGCAGGTGTTCGCACTGTCCAATCACTGATTCATCTGTTTCATATTTGAAATATCGATCTTTGATTGGTTATCGCTCACTCGTCGATGGTGTTCGAAGCCTACAGGGTTGGTTTAGTCACTTTAAATTAAAGTCCCCCACTGCAAATCAGTTTAATTACTGAGTGGGTAGACTCTAAATGTGAATTTATTTATTTAATTTATTTTATTTATTTATGTCAATTTATTTGCAATAAGAAACGAACATTGCATCAAAATAATAAAATCTTGCAAACTTTAGGGTATTATTCTTAGTATGACATGAGTTCGTATTCAATTTGAAATGAAAATATTCTTGAAGCTCGATATAATAGAACCTCCAAATCCTGTCTATGTAAGGTGTCAAATAGTCAATGCAACACATTTTTGAAGAATTGGGGCCACTGTGAGTGAAAAGATATTTATTTCCCAATTTCCAAAACTGAGTTCTAGAAAAATCCAGAGTTAAATTTACACTGGTGAAACCGCAGCTAACATTTTCAAAGTCACGCAAGTAGTAGGCCTAATCAAAACGAGATAATGAAATGCTGAAAACCAAGTTCAAGGTGTAGGTAACTTTAATGGTAATACAATGTCCAGAACGACTGTGTCACTTGCAAAATTTCACTCCTAGAGACCCATGACGCTGGTGAAGCTGGTTTAACATTTCAATTAAGTCAATCACGTTATTATATAACGACTCCACCCCGCTCTGACATAT
The DNA here is from genome assembly GCA_945910005.1 of Isoperla grammatica. Taxonomy (NCBI): domain Eukaryota; kingdom Metazoa; phylum Arthropoda; class Insecta; order Plecoptera; family Perlodidae; genus Isoperla; species Isoperla grammatica. The sequence goes on from OX246745.1 coordinate 22,349,201, forward strand.
CACACTCAATAAAATGACAAACGTGTTATTTTATTTGGATCAATGCAAATTGGATTGAATACTTCATTTTATTCGCTACAGATCTTTATTCGGACAACCCTAACCCTAATCATAGGTTTCTCTTGTCTAATACAAGGGGACGAGGCTATTCGTCCATCAGGGGCCCTTTTGTCGACACTGAAAATATTTGTTTTGAAGTATGTATATCTTTCTTTCATTCTAACTCACCTTGGATGGATATACCACACACATTATTATTTTGAAGACATTCGCGCAAAGTACTAATAATTCAACCTATTTTGGAGGCTTTCACGGCTGAGGTTTTCTGCAACACTGTCCAGAGTTCTCTTTGGGAAAGCTGTTTATATATTCAGTGTTAACATTCTCCAAGGGTCCCTGAAGAAGCCTATTGCAGTATGGGCGGAACGTTGGATTATTTCCACATAGATATACCCTGAAAATCTTGATGGTAAAATAATATAACCATTAATTAGTTTTCCAAATGTTTGCTCTACTGTGGCAGGTCCAAATTAAAATGACGGTTTTAATAACGGCTGCTATTTTCCAGCGGGTCCAAGCTGCACATTTGTCGAGGTGTGTCGGGAGCGGGCAAGTGAACTAATTCAGCGTAATCTACCTGCCTCTTCAACCGACTCGGATTCCGAAGAAGGTAAATAAATACATTCAGTTTATACTATATACAGTTGATTACTTTGTTGATAGGAAAGTAAGTCAATAGTCAATGAGCAATTGAGTTTTAGAGAGTACTAAATTTATAACGAGAACTCTCATGAGCTTTAAAGTTTTCAATTTGCTGATATCCACTGGTTTGTTCTTGAGTTACGGTTTGTACCACTTCCTTACTTAATTTATTAGTAAATTTATTTCCAATAAAAACTAGAAAATCTTACTTTGCATTACATTATGGATTTATAACAATTAATAAAATTATTTTAGGTTAAGTAAAATATTTTTGGAACAATTTCTATAAACAAAACGAAAATAGTTATGCGGACTTTGCACTTCTTTCCTGATTTCCTGATTTTATATCGCGAGTAATCATCGCTGTTAAAGCGCCCTACATGTATATAATCTAATCTAATGTAATCTAATCTAATCTAATCCAATCTAATCTAATCTAATCTAATCTAATCTAATCTTATTCTCTTAGCAAACGTTGGGGTTGGCAGACAATAACATTAATCTTCGTGCCTATTTCAAATGCGCAATTACAAAAATACCTTGATTAAATCAGAAAAATAGATGTGATTTTGTAGTATTTTATATCGTATGGTATTTGTTATTTGTATTGTGTTAAAAAGCATATTTTATTAATCCATTTGGTACTCTATTTCCGTAATGCAAGATATTTGAAACCAAATAATAAATACATCTTCTATTCAAACGTTTCAATTTCATCCCCCCCCCCCCCCCCCCTCCCTCTACTACGGGTGAGAAAAGTCTTAATGTTACTCTGTCTACTTGTGTTATCATCAATCTCTTGTGTTTGACCACAGAATGTAATGCACTAGCCGACACCGAGGGGTCCCCGAACTTTGCCGACCACCAAGCCGCAGGTAATTTACGTACCCTATTATTTGTATTAGAATAATTTTTTTTTATTTATTTAAATTTAAGTTGGTGTTTTCACTTAAATTTTAAACGTACTGGCTGGGTAGCCTAATTTAATATTACATTTCTATTTATTAGCACCCAGATAAATAATAACAATACACATTAACAACAGTTTACCATTAAATTAAACATTAATTCAACAAAAAGAAACATTATGCTTTTGATTTTGGCCATTATTTAACTCCAATTTATAAACACAGAATATGTCTTCTTGTTACTAATTCGAATTTCAATTTGATTTCTGTCTTTGATATGCTGGCCACTATTTTCTCTTTTATGTCAGTCTTCCATTGCTACCTATAATGTCCATGACAACGCATGTCCTGCATTATCTGTTGTACCCTACTCTAAACTTCGTCTGCCTTTACTGTTTTACCATCCTGTAGCCATTTTACAAAAAAAATTAAAAAAATATGCTTCACTGTTATAAATTCAGTTTTATTACTAATGTAATAGTTCAACTATGAGTAGGTGGACATTAGTAATTCTTGTCGCTTGTGTGTTGCCACAGACTATTACTACGAAAACGGCGACACCGATTCGTCAGCCGATACGGACGATGAGGATTCTGACGGTAATGTATTACTTTCTCTTATTAGTTTTATTGGAATTAATTTAATTTTGTGATGTCACCCCCTAAACGTTGTATTTTATTAAGTTCTAAATTATTGTTTTAAATTACATTTTAACCAAACGGTAGTATAGAAATATAATTGTTTTAATAATGTTTTTAGATCCATTACAAAGCATATCCTAGGATATATTGTTGCATGTATTCCAACTGAGATTTGTCTCTACTAGTTTACACTTCAATTTTCTCTTTAACCTATCTGCTACTTAGTCAGTCTAATTATTCATTTAGTAATATAATTATGAGACATAATTTTATCATTACGTTGAGATGTGAGTTGTGTTATTTGAATTCTGGCTAGAAGACGATAAAATAGATCGTGTCTATGTCAAAAGAGCAACTTATTACTACAAAAGCCACTTGGAATAAACATTCCTCTGATGCCATGTGAGGTGTGTAGTACATACATGGGATGGATAGTATCAAATGATTTAGCTTCATATTAACTCAGTTCTGTATGTTGATCACAGACGAGGGCGAAGAAGGCGATTCGGAGGAGGACCACGATGAAAACGAAGGTAATTTTGTCACATTATAATTGAATGATGTTTATTAACACAACAGTTTACAGCTCCCGAAACGTTGCCGTTCATTAATCTCGTGTAAAACACATTTTACCCATGCTATGTTAGTAGCAGCCTAGTTACAAACAATTAAATTAACAATTAAACAATTAAAGCTAATGTGCGATATTTGTCTAACAGATCGTAAAATTGACTTAAAAACTATACGGGTCGCTTTCGTTTCATCGACACACGGTTTCGTCGAAGGAGTTGAAAGTAGTACCTATCCTGAAAACATTAGCAGGGGTGCACACCGCTGACACAACTTCATTTCCCGTAATGCATGTTATTGTTATTAAAGGAGTACACAACCCAATATTACTCAGCTCCACCCCACAAAACCTAACCTAACAAATCATGTTGGCAAAATTTGCCAATTTTTTTTTCAAATCTTTAGATTTTTTGAAAATTTTTAGTTTTAGAAATTCTAAATTTTTGATAGAAAAAATAATTGCAATCTTTTGTATTGAAAAAAAATCAAATTTTATGGTAATGTATCGTACTGTAATTTTGTTCTGCATCACCATCATTCTGAATGAGAGCTGTAAACTTGTGATTCCAGAGTCTGCGTTATCTTCGTTCTTCGAAGCCCCATCATATCGCGAGTATGGGGACCCAACATTTGATATTTCACGCGCGCTCGCATTAAGCCCGTCAGCGCAGGTTCACCGTTCAGGTAAAAGAGAGATGTGTTTCTCATTTGGCCCATAACTCTTACCGCATGCTAGCTCTGTACACCATCATTTTGTAAGAGAGATTTAAAAATAATCACTCTTATTGTCCTGTAAGAAGAGGCACGTATTTGTGGTAACAACAATTCAACGACAAAAACGAAGATTTGATATATCTTTACGACCAAATCATCGATTTGGTGCTGTAAAATATTCAACAAGTTGTATACTATTTATTAAAACAGGTGCTTATAAACCGTGAAATAACCTTTTATTGTAACCTGCAAGGGCAGAGCAAGATCTACGTATCGAGATTCACAAACATTTCAAAAGGGAAAAATCCACCACTAAATAATTAGTTTTCAATTATTTTCACCACCAATCCATAGCTTTTGAAGATTCAAACGAAAATTGCCATTTGTTTCACGACAAATGCCTTCAAAGACTACGCATTTTCAAGTAAACTCTTGATTTGATAGAAGACGTGGGTATGTTTAATCGACTTAAACACTCCATCATAATTTGCATTAGGCTCTCTATTGGCTGGTATAAAGAAAACTGCAAGAAACTCCACCTTATACGCGATAATTCCGATTATATCTCCTTGACAGTACACTTCGACGACAACGCATTTACACGTTTACTCGTGACATGGTAGAAGTGTGTATGTAAAATTGAGTTGAACACTCCATCTTAATTGGCATTAGACCCTTACTTGGCACATATAAACAAAATTGCAAGAAACTACACCTTTTTCGAGATAATTGCGTTTATATGATATTGACACGACTTTTTCGAAGCCTACGCATTCCCTTCAGTATGTTTAATTGAATCGAACACTCCATCATACTTAGTATGAGGGCCCATAATAGCAGGTAGAAAGTGTTCTGAAAGAAACCCCAACCTTGCTTGAGATAATTGAGTTTATATGTTTTCGAAGACTACGCATTTACTTCAGTATGTTTAATTGACTCGAACACTCCATCATACTTAGTATTAGGGCCCATAATAGCAGGTAGAAAGTGTTCTGAAAGAAACCCCAACCTTGCTTGAGATAATTGAGTTTATATGTCCTTAATGCTACACTTCGAAGACTACGCATTTATAGGTCAACTCTTGATTTGATAGAAGAAGTGGCTATTTTAGATAGACATGATGACTCCATCTTGATTGGCATTAGGAACACTATTTGCATGTATGAACAAAACTGCACTAAACTGAGCCTTGTTCGAGATGATTGCGTGTATATGTCCTTGAAACTACTGATCGAAAACTAACGCATTTACACGTATACTCGGGAGTTGGTAGAAGATGTTTGTACGTTTAATTGAGTTGAACACTATCTTAATTTGCATTAAGCTTTCTACTGTGAGGTATAAAGAAAACTGCAAGAAACTCCGCCATGTTCGAGATACTTGCGTTTACATGACCTTGACATAACACTTCGAAGATTCCGCACTTACTTACACGTGAACTCTTGATTTTTTGGTGGACATCGGTATGTTGAATTGACTTGAAAACTCCATCATAATTGGCATTAGGCCCTCTTTTGGTTAGTATGAACAAAACTGCAATAAACTACACCTTGTTCGAGATAATTGAGTTTATGTCGTAAACACTACACTTCGAAGACCACGCATCTATGAGCCCGTAAAACTTCCGTAATTATCACAAACTCTGTGGTATGTCACTCAGGTTTGTTTCAATATGCTTAAAACAGATGTAATTGCGATTAATTGGATGGAATCAAATCAAATGAATATACTCAGGTTCTCTTACAAATCGATTCTTTGTTTGAAATTACGTACAATTAGAGATATTTGCGTTTATATGTCTTTGACACTACACTCGAAAACTACGCATTTAAACATAAACTGTCGATTTGTTAGAATACATTGGTATGTTTCATTGCCTTGAACACTAAATCATAATTGGAATAAGACCATTAATTAACAAGTGTAAAAAGAACTGCAAAAAAACTGCACTTTGTTGGAGATAATAGGGAAGTCTCATCAAAAATAAATATTCCTCAAAGCATCTAAAAATGGAAGATCATTATCTAAAAATACGGGCGGTATAATTTTTATATCTGAGAAGCGTATATTTCTAATTCTATTAGCATTTTAAGCTCGAAATTTTGAACTTCCCGTTCCGTAATTGAAAAACGGCTCTTGACGTCATATCTCATGTAAGCAACTGCCTCCTTGAAGTATTCTTAATAATATCAATGATATTAAGTTGGACATTTTACAATATCTAGGATGCAGTGACTTTACAACAATGCCTTTTATACCACTGTTTTCTTCAGAAAATACATTTTGATACAGTATTTACCAAAACGTGTTTAAAATAATGCGAGCAAGATGGCGCAGGTCCGTTTCTGAGCGTGTTTTGACAGCAATATCTTTGACTTGCTGTTAAAGCGATGTTAATGCACCTTTTGAGCCGAAACCAAGTAGTTCCCGTTTATTTTAACTTGAGGTAACCAGTAAGCAAATAAAAAAATGTGTGAGCCATCCCTATTGCGTTTACATGTTGCACGACAGTGCATGCATGCTTCACATTTTTTACTTGCAACTTTTTGCCACTTGATAAATAAAAGCTACCGACTATGTGTCTTCATTATGACAACTTTTAGAATGGCAAACCCGAATCTGATATAATGAATAGCTAAAAATGTGTATTAGTTAAATAAATTGCCATTTCCACAACGAATCGCTCACGTCATTATTCAACTCCAAACGCCACGCAAAAGACAACGTTGCTAAGGGATCAGGTAAATAATATTATTTTATAGATAATATTTTACTGAAAATATGTATGTATGTATGCTCAACAATTTACCATATAGGCCTAAACACGTCATGGTTTTCAAATTGATTCACATTCTAGATTTCTCATGATTATTACATTGTATTACAAATATGTTCTGCATCAACATTCAATCAGAATAACATATGTACACTTTGCAGTTACGGAGTCCCACGAAAGCAACCGCGGGAAGGGAGCATCGTTCCGTTCATTGGCCGCACCGCACTCACCCGCTCAGAGTACAGGTAAACGAGTTATATTATGTACTTCTCAATAACCCCAAAGCAGTCAATGCAAGTGAGATCTGTACACAGTAATTAGGTAACAAATAACAATGTCTCATAAAACGAAAAACAGAACGAGTGCCATAAGAGTAGAATGGAGACGCTCGCTTAACAATCTTTAAAATCCTGGCGTTTTGTTTATTTAACTTTTTATGTGGGACTTCTTTGGGGGCGGGGGGGGGGGGGGGGGTAGATTGATTATATGAAGAGATAAGTAATATACTAAGACAAATTGTGAAGTTTGTAAAAATAAATACCAAATGCACTATGAGTGTTGCAATTGGTGATTGGCGTCGTGCTCTGTGAACATATATACTTATCTAACAGTTTGCATTGCAAATTTCGTTTTGTTTTATGTTGCACTTGATTTGGGTTCTGAAACAATGGTATCATCTATTATTCACGAGTGCATTCATAGAGAGTTGCATGTTGAGTAATAGGTGCAGCATTTATTGCTGCTATTATGACCTTGTGTCATAAAAATACAACTTCTAATTCCTATAGATATAAATGCATAAACCATTTAAAGACCTAGGATTTTGGATAGAGGCAGATAGATAGATAGATAGATAGATAGATAGATAGAGGTAACTTTTTATTAATGTAGTCTCCGGCACAATACCTCACGAGATTTGTTATATATCCGTCAATACTTGCATTTATTTGCGTGACGTTTAACACCTATATTAACTCATTAATAATATATATTTCAATACAGTTTATTGAAATGTATAACTGAGTTAATATATTGTTTAACGTATTACTTAATACGACAACGTGCGTTAAATGATTTAATATATAAGGTGCCAAGGCAACACAATCCAAAATATTTTAACTGGATGCGGTATGGTTGCCCGATAATATATTGGTCCAGACCTTCCTAAAATCCCACAATTTTATTTTATTTGATTAATTTGATTATTATTTGATTTTAACAAAATTGGGTATTTTTTGCAGTAATTAATTTTTTGTAGGATGGCATCTTGATGGATTTGGCTGATTATGGTAACAGCATTGAGTTCACGGGTGTTGTCCGAAAATTTCAGCCAAATCCGTCAAGCCGTTTGACCTGTGCGCGACGAACAAAATTTGGCGCACGAACGAACAGACGAACAGACAAAGCACCGATCGAGTTGTATGGAGAGATTCGCTATCGCTCATCCAACAAGGGATTGAACACAACTCATGATTGAACTTAAGTTAGCTGTTTTATCACACCCATCTAACTAATATCTTCTTCATGACAGATAATGAGGCGCAGGAACCTTTCCCGAAGAGGATAGAGAGGCGAACAATGGAAGGTACATATCTGATACATATACAAGGGATTGAACACAATTCATTGATTGAACTTCTTACTGAACAATTAATTGATAAGCTGTTTTTTGACACTCATCTAACAACCAATTATCTTCTTCACGACAGAGTATCGGGCGCAGGGGGCAATCCCCAAGACGTGCAGACCTACAGGTATATCTTCTGATTAAACCTTAATTGTATGTGAGTTTTACTTCAGCAGTGACGCATTTTGATTTGATCCTATAATTCACTGAAAAACTCTACCTGACAGCAAGGGGGACTAGGGGGGCATAGTCACAAAAATCCCATATTACCATTGTAATAGGATCTACCGACATGTTCACCTGGCACAGAAAAAGCTACACGCAGTACCGAAAAGGGGACCATTGCTGAGTGTGGCTAAGTCTATACGTAGCTGTGATCATGTCATTAATTCAGTGGCTGACTGTACAGGAATGATTCATTGTTCAAACTCCCTCTCCTCACTTTTATGACATCAACTAGTCCACTTGTTCATTAGGCCCAGTTTATCTTCAATACAAAATTAACCTGACGGGGTCCTTATAAAGTAGGTGACTGTTACGCTTTTCTGATAGTACATAAAACAGAAAGAACAATTCAACGAAGTGTACACTATATGTATCGAAAATACAGTCATGCTGTGGTCAAAGTAACCTCCCGACAAGCTGGAAAATCTGCGTTCGATTCCAAACAACTGGGTATTTACTTTCGTTCATATATCAACTCGTCTGTATCAAATCAATCATACATTACATCGTCAACCATAACCATCATCAAGGGTTTGGACTGACTCCACAGAAAAGGTGCCCCGATGTTCATTCAACTACTTCTGATATGCATATTGCACCGGTGACAGCTTCCTGTGGCCGTCTTCTTGTGGGTTAAAGAAACCCCACGGACTGTATAACCATTTAAACTATTTACAGAATAGAAAAACGAATATCATATAAACTTTAGCTAAAATTTTATATCTTAGACAAATTGCCACTTTTCCATGATGAAATTGAAATAGTTTTCAAATTCGCGTTAAAGTTTTCCCAGAATTGATACAGTGTATTGTTATTTTGTTGTGCAATACTATTCATTCAGAATCAAATTTGTTAACTTGTATTTCTAGGGTTTAGCGGACAATCCAGTGGTAATTCATGGGCCATGAATGAGAAGAGTTCAGGTAACAAAATAATATGCTTCTAAAGTTCTAATACGGGCCTAAGCGATCGCTGCATGTAAGAACTACACCGCTATGTACAAGTTTATATTGTTATCATATCGAACCACGAGGCTGAGAAGTCAGTGGTAACACGCTAGTTTACTTTCAATTAAGATTGAATTTTTTCCTGATAAACACAATTATTAATATGGAACACCGTGAGGGTGGAAGGCTTTCTCTTTCAATTGCGGGGCTAGATATGATCCAGATAGACGGATATGTTTACAAACTGGATTCAAAATGTATTTCGTTCTGAACAAATTATACATTTCAGATATGCAAAAAATTGCCTAAAAATTGCCACAATGTCGCATAATTTTGTTTTAAATATCTAAAGGTCTTCATTCACTGATTTAGTTTCAACTGCTTAGAGAATAGGAAAGCTGTATTTTCATATAATCTTTAGCTAAACATATATAATATCTAAAAAATTACTACATACACAAAATCGCATTAAAAATTCGCAGCATTAATGAAGTCTGCCTGGGCTGGGTAGAAACGAAACAGTTAGAGCTAATGTGCGATATTTGTCTAACAGATCGTAAAATTGATTTAAAAACCATACGGTACGCTTTCGTTTCATCGACACACGGTTTCGTCGAAGGAGTTGAAAGTAGTACCTATCCTGAAAACATTAGCTGGGGTGCGCTGACACAACTTCATTTCCCGTAATGCATGTTATTGTTATTAAAGGAGTACACAACCCAATATTACTCAGCTACACCCCACAAAACCTAACCTTACAAATCATGTTGGCAACATTTGCCAATTTTTTTCGAATCTTTAGATTTTTTGAAAATTTTTAGTTTTAGAAATTCCAAATTTTTGATAGAAAAAATAATTGCAATTTTTTATATTGAAAAAAAATCTAATTCTATGGTATTGTATCGTACTGTAATTTGGTTCTGCATCACCATCATTCTGAATGAGAGCTGTAAACTTGTGATTCCAGAGTCTGCGTTATCTTCGTTCTTCGACGCCCCATCATATCACGAGTATGGAGACCCAACCTTCGGTGAGTTGCCTTCTATTTCACGCGCGCTCGCATTACGCCCGTCAACGCAGGTTCACCGTTCAGGTAAAAGAGAGATGTGTTTCTCATTTGGCCCATAACTCTTACCGCATGCTAGCTCTGTACACTATCATTTTGTAAGAGAGATTTAAAAATAATCACTCTTATTGTCCTATAAGAAGAGGCACGCATTTGTAGTAACAACAATTCAACGACAAAAACGAATATTTGATAAAGCTTTACGACCAAATCATCGATTTGGTGCTGTAAAATATTCAACAAGTTGTATACTATTTATTAAAACAGGTAATTATAAACCGTGAAATAACCTTTTATTGTAACCTAAGGGCAGAGCAAGATACGTATCGAGATGCACAAAAGTTTTAAAAGGGAAAAATCCACCAATAAATAATTAGTTTCCAATTATTTTCACCACCAATCCATAGCTTTTGAAGATTCAAACGAAAATTGCCATTTATTTCACGACAAATTCCTTCAAAGACTACGCATTTTCAAGTAAACTCTTGATTTGATAGAAGACGTGTGTATGTTTAATCGACTTAAACACTCCGTCCTAATTGGCATTAGGCTCTCTATAGGCAGGTATAAAGAAAACTGCAAGAAACTCCACCATGTACGCGATAATTCCAATTATATCTCCTTGACAGTACACTTCGACGACAACGCATTTACACGTTTACTCGTGACATGGTAGAAGTATGTATGTAAAATTGAGTTGAACACTCCATCTTAATTGGCATTAGATCCTCACTTGGCACATATAATCAAACTTGCAAGAAACTCCACCTTTTTCGAGATAGTTGCGTTTATATGATATTGACACGACTTTTTCGAAGACTACGCATTTACTTCAGTATGTTTAATTGACTTGAACACTCCATCATACTTAGTATTAGGGCCCATAATAGCAGGTAGAAAGTGTTCTGAAAGAAACCCCAACCTGGCTTGAGATAAATGAGTATATATGTCCTTAACGCTACACTTCGAAGACAACGCATTTATAGGTAAACTCTTGATTTGATAGAAGACGTGGCTATTTTAGATAGACATGATGACTCCATCTTGATTGGCATTAGGAACACTATTTGCATGTTTGAACAAAACTGCAATAAACTGAGCCTTGTTCGAGATGATTGCGTGTATATGTCCTTGAAACTACTGATCGAAAACTAACGCATTTACACGTATACTCGGGAGTTGGTAGAAAACGTGTGTACGTTTCATTGAGTTGAACACCATCTTAATTTGCCCTTAAGCTTTCTACTGTGAGGTATAAAGAAAACTGCAAGAAACTCCGCCATGTTCGAGATAATTCCGTTTACATGACCTTGACATAACACTTCGAAGATTCCGCACTTACTTACACGTGAACTCTTGATTTTTTGGTGGACATCGGTATGTTGAATTGACTTGAAAACTCAATCATAATTGGCATTAGGCCCTCTTTTGGTAAGTATGAACAAAACTGCAATAAACTACACCTTGTACGAGATAATTGAGCTTATATGTCGTAAACACTACACTTCGAAGACCACGCATCTATGAGCCCGTAAAACTTCCGTAATTATCTCAAACTCTGTGGTATGTCACGCAGGTTTGTTTAAATATGCTTAACACAGATGTAATTGCAATGAATTGTATGGAATCAAATCAAATGAATATACTTAGGTTCTCTTACAAATCGATTCTTTGTTTGAAATCACGTATAATTAGAGATATTTGCGTTTATATGTCTTTGACACCATACACTCGAAAACTACGCATTTACACGTAAACTGTCGATTTGTTAGATGACATCGGTATGTTTCATTGCCTTAAACACTTAATCATAATTGGAATTAAACCATTTATTAGCAAGTGTAAAAAGAACTGCAAAAACCTGCACTTTGTTGGAGATAATTGCGTTTACATGTTGCACGACAGTGCATGCATTCTACACATTTTTTACTTGCAACTTTTTGCCACTTGATAAATAAAAACTACCGACTATGTGTCTTCATTTTGACAACTTTGAGAATGGCAACCCCGAATCTGATATAATAAATAGCTAAATATGTGTATTAGTTAAATAAATTGCCAATTCCACAACGAATCGCTCACGTCATTATTCAACTCCAAACGCCACGCAAAAGACAACGTTGCTAAGGGATCAGGTAAATAATATTATTTTATAGGTAACATTTTACTGAAAATATGTATGTATGTATGCTCAACAATTTACCATGTAAACACGTCATGGTTTTCAAATTAATTCACATTCTAGATTTCTCATGATTATTACATTGTATTACAAATATGTTCTGCATCAACATTCAATCAGAATAACATATGTAAACTTTGCAGTTACGGAGTCCCACGAGAGCAACCGCGGGAAGGGAGCATCGTTCCGTTCATCGGCCGCACCGCACTCAGTACTCGCTCAGACTAAAGGTAAACGAGTTATATTATGTACTTCTCAATAACCCCAAAGCAGTCAATGCAAGTGAGATCTGTACACAGTAATTAGGTAACAAATAATAATGTCTCATAAAACAAAAAACAGAACGAGTGCCATAAGAGTAGAATGGAGACGCTCGCTTAACAATCTTTAAAATCCCGGCGTTTTGTTTATTTAACTTTTTATGTGGGACTTCTTTGGGGGCGGGGGTGGGGGGGTAGATTGATTATATGAAGAGATAAGTAATATACTAAGACAAATTGTTAAGTTTGTAAAAATAAATACCAAATGCACTATGAGTGTTGCAATTGGTGATTGGCGTCGTGCTCTGTGAACATATATACTTATCTAACAGTTTGCATTGCAAATTTCGTTTTGTTTTATGTTGCACTTGATTTGGGTTCTGAAAAAATGGTATCATCTATTATTCACGAATGCATTCATATAGAGTTGCATGCATGTTGAGTAATAAGTGCAGCTGCATTTATTGCTGCTATTATGACCTTGTGTCATAAAAATACAACTTATAATTCCTATAGATATTAATGCATAAACCATTTAAAGACCTAGGGTTTTGGATAGAGGTAGGTAGATAGATAGAGGTACCTTTTTATTAATGTAGTCTCCGGCACAATACCTCACGAGATTTGTTATATGTCCATCAAAACTTGCATTAATTTGCGTGAAGTTGAACACCTATATTTACTCATTAATAATATATTTCAATAAAGTTTATTGAAATATATTACTTATGAGTTAATATATTGTTAAACGGATTACTTAATACGACAACGTGCGTTAAAGGATTACATATATAAGGTGATAAGGCAACACAATCCAAAATATTTTAACTGGATGCGGTATGGGTGCCCGATAATATATTGGTCCAGACCTTCCTGAAATCCCAGATTAAATGGTTTTGCACAATTAATATATAGTAATATTAAAGATAACATTCATAAACGTAACTTTGTATGTTTAAAATGAATTGGTGGTAATTTCTTATTTGGCGTTTGCTTATATTGTTGTAATAAGACCAAATACCAATAATACCCTCAAAGAATCTGGTAACATTTACTAATTCAGCACACAACTTGCATTCATGTAAATGTGCTTAAAACCCCATTTTAAAAATATTTTGCCTGTGGCGCTGTAATGTAGAGGGGGGGGGGGTCTTTCCCTCGCACCCCCATGCACTGTATCGAGCGTGGATATATTCTCCCATATATTCCTAGCTACGCCACTGGACGTCTGTATTGGGTCTCGTGTTTTCTACTAACATAATTATGTATTTGTCCCAGTGCTACTGCGACAATGCCTAGAATTGTTTCGATACCTGCCTCGTCTTGTTAATGAAGCTCTGCTCCACACTATTCAATATTCAATCAATACACACTTAACTTACAGATGGGAGGAAGAATAGAGGTTCAGGAGCCCGGAAAGTTAAAAAAGAGAAAAGCGCCAAGAGAGTACTTAATAGGGAAGTGTCATTCATTAGCAATAGTGGTACTAGTATGTAAAACAGAGAATCTTCATAAAACAAATCCCGGGAAAATAATAACATTTTTGGAAATATGAAGTTTTATTTTTATTTAATTACAAAGTTGAAAACTTTTCCTTTTTAGATAAAATGGTCGTGGGTTTGAACTTTGAACCTCTCCTACCGACTGAATGTTATTCCTTCCAAGGTTTTCATAAGTCGTAAGGCAATACTGGGATCCAGTTTTACATAATAACCCTGTGATTTTCCTTTCCGTTACCCTAGTATTTTTTTTTTAATACGAATTTTTGAGTGTATAAATACATCAGATTGTACATTTTGGTTACACAAATATCTGAGCTCCATAGCTCGTTTACTTATGAAAACTTAAAAATGAATTTGACAAATAACAATATGAACTTTCTTACTGGGACCATTTTTATGACGCGCTAAACCAGATATAGGGGGCTAACATTCACAATCTGTATTTCACCACAATAATATATTGCTAGTGTATATACTTATGCTTATAGTAACTATGAGGATTATAACATAATTTCGGAATTTATGTACAAACAAATTACTTTATATTTATTTACCACAATTGAAATGAATGTTGCACGAAGTTGTCGACTTGTCGATATTTGATTTAGCTCTTAAACTGAAAATGTATTTGATTTATATGATCAAGTTTCCCTTCATTACTAAGAAGTAATCGCATTGAGACAAAAGCACTTTTATTAAACAACTTCTTCTTTGTGACAGAACCTGGAACTTCAGGTATCGTGTGGGAACCTCGAACATCCGATATCATCAGGAGTGACAACCTAAGCTCCGCACGCAGCAGTAAGTTCCTTCAGTTTGGGGTTGCACTTACAAATTGATGAGGCTATCTTCAGGAAATTTTACATGCAAACATACCCCATGCTTAGGTGCATTATGTAGGTACATATGTACGTGCATATTGTACGGATTACTAAGAGAGATGTTAATTACATTTAGAGATTTTAATGAGAAAATAATTAGATGATTCGAGTTCGACCCGGAATAAAAAGCCATATTATTTAACTTTAATAAGACCCATTAACAGTAATTGAACATGCAGAAGCGGTATCCGTATAGGATAGGATCCATATAAATAGGTCAATATTTGATATTTGATTTATTATTTAATTTATTTCTATTTAATATTTCAATATTTTAATATTTTATATTAAATATTTGATTTAATATTTGAGACAGTACAATGATAGCAGATAGGAGGGTGCCAGGGAGAGTTCGGAGTGAAGATAATGAGAAAAAAGCAAGGAGGGAAATCAGGAAAAGTCAGGGAGCGGCCCTTAGAGATGATATGGAATTGAAATGGAAAGCTCTAAGGAAGAGGAGGGATGTGGGATGTGAATTGATATACTTCTATCGGTCCAGATTATATTTAGAACGAAGCAAGATATAGAAGATTTCAAGGGTAAGGTCATGGAGAAACAATACAAGAAAGAGAGGCCAGAACTGACTAAAGACAATTTAAATCATGGAGTAGGATGTATTGAGACTAAACATTTTAGGAGAGGAAGAAAATATGGCAGTACACATTTTATAGGTTGTAAGAAAAAAAATTAAGAAAAGGTGTTAAGGAGATTTGTTTTAAAAATGATTTAAATGTGTACACAAAAATAAACAAGTCTAACACATACACATGTTTTGTTACAGACTTGTTAAAATACCAGGATTCTAGCGAGACAAACGATGAAGGTAAGCCATTAATAATAATCATTTTTTTTTTATTTCTTTTATTGAATTTTACATCAGCACACAACACCGCACACAAATTTTCATCCGATTCCCACAAAGCTTGATGACAAGCTTGTCTGTGGGTTAATAACATAAAATAAAATTATATGTGGACGCACCAACGAAATGAACTTGTATTTAAGTATACATTAACAAGATAAAATTAAACAAAACCTAATTTCTTACAATAGGAAAATAAATACACAATTTCTAACTACCTACACTTAATTACAAAACAAAAGAAACTCTTTAATCCTAATCTTAACTTCACTCATTCTATCTAAATCCTTTAAATCCAATGGCAACATATTAAAACATAACGGCACACTATAACTTAAAGATCGTTAACCATATTTATTAATAACTAAAGGAACTCTATATTCTATACAAGCTTTCGCTCTCGTAGACACACTATGTTCAATATCCAGTTTATAATCAGGTTTGTAGTAGAAATGCATTAATAATTTATATGTATATAACAAAATATGTACAGGTAATAAATACGAAATTTTAAATAAGTCATTACGAGAGAAGTCTTCTGTTAGGGGTTTTGGAAAAATGATTTTTAGCATTTTGATCTGTAAACTCAAAATTTGATTCATATAAACGGGGGACGCGTTTCCCCAGGCCAACAACGCATAAGAGGCAATCGACTCCACTACGGCGATATAGACTGTGCGCAATAAGCTAAAAGGAAGAATACTTTTTAAATGATAAAATTGAGACGCACAAGGCCGTATTCTATTACATACCCGAGCTATTTGTTTATCCCACCCAAAACATTTATCGCCCTCGAATCCCAAATAAACATGACTATACACCGACTCTATCTCAAGCGAACAAGTACAATGCTTATTCCAGAAGTGATGATTAACCGTATTATGCAGACAATCGAATGAATGTGATACAACTCTGATAAGTGAATTA